>OX382233.1:3941719-5188077 GCA_947507525.1 Apamea epomidion
GGGGGGGGGGGGCAAACGCATCAGCAATCAGCCATACTGGCCACGGCAGGGGTTGCGCAGGTCGTTGGAAGGATCCGGCGTTTGGGTCTCGAGGTGGCTTTGCATAAATCTGACGCTCTTTGTTTCCATGGGCCTCGGAACAAGCCACCTCGGGATTTACACATAGTGGTGTCGAGACGACGATGAAGTACCTAGGACTTGTCCTCGACAGCCGGTGGGATTTCAGGCCACACATTCAGCGGCTGGTCCTCAGGTTCATGAGCGTTACAGCTGCTCTTGCGTGACTGCTACCCAATTTGGGGGCACATACAGTCTCCTGCCGGAAACTGTATATGCGGCCCAGGGCCCTATATGGGGCGCCCATGTGGGCGGTCACCCTAGCGGCCAGCAAAGTCGCAATAAGGCCGCAGAGAGCGAGCCAAGCCGAAAAAAGCAAGAAAGAATGCCAAAACTAACTAAAAGCGCGAGAAGGTGATGCGATGCGACGGGGTAAGTAGAGGAAACCAGAAATTTTACGCGGACTAGTTTAGTATACAGGATGATTTTTTCAAGTGGGCGTGGATGGCCAAATCTACTATAAAAAAAAAGGTATTTTGTTAAAAATTAGCTCTTTTCTTTAGTTGTATGTCATTACCCCCGGCTTGTTTTTTTTTGTGTGTTTATTTCCTTTTTTCATGCGTCATGTTTGCCGCAAATAAATGCATTTTGTTTCTTTCTTTCTTTCTTTCATTACTTCCAAGAATTTGATTCTTATTAGGGACCTTACACTTTTTTTTTTTTATCAAAATCAACGGGTTCGATTTCCTGGCTAGAAATATTGATTTTTCAAAAATCCAATGATGCAGTTTTAGTTTTCATCAAAATCGAGCCCGAGACTCCTTTGAGTACTTTTCGATATTCCTTATAGTTTCGGATTTCGCCATCCACGCCCATTTGAAAAATTCAACCTGTATATATATATATTTTTTTTATATTGGCTGTCATTTTGGTCTAGGAAATAAAAAATCTGACTTTACACACTAAATACTGCCATAGAAAACTTCATCAGTACTCTCTAAACAGAAATGCAACTACTAATTATACCTAGAAATATTTTCTTTACCAACAACTTTCCATAACATACGGTTAAGACCACATATTTCAATAATATAACCATATTTTAGCAGATCAGTTCAGGCGTGGTCCGAATGCGAGTGAAGTCACGGGTCAAACTAATAGAGAATAAATCTCAGTGCTGTATTATACCGATGAGATTGCATACCCTGATATGGTGGGTTAAGTTGGAAACATACGGATTTGGAGAAGGGGCAGATCCGCTTCTAACTTTCTGAAAGAGCTCAATGCTTTTGTAAGTATCTATTTTAAATGAGATTGATTTAATATTACGTACCTGTACCTTCAATGAATCAATTATTTTAAATCTTATAAATAATATGTTATACCTACTAATGGTGAAACATGTAAACTTATGATGAAATGTATAAATGTGTAGTGTGTGTGTAATATGTAGTGTCAATATTCAAGTACTGGTATAGTAGTCAAAGCAATAGCGTGAAGTGGGTTGGGTCGCACTCGGACGTGTATCGGTTGGAGTGCGGGGTGAGGCAGGGGGGGCTCAGCTCACCCAGGCTCTTCAACCTATACATGAACCAGCTGATCCTTGAGCTCAGCAGCACCAAAGTCGGATGTCATATTGACGGGGTGTGCATTAACAATATTAGTTATGCTGACGATATGGTGTTGCTGAGCCCATCGATCGGTGCTCTGAGGCGACTGATCGCTCTATGCGAAGAATATGCGGTGACTCATGGGCTCAGATATAATGTCTTCAAGAGCGAACTAATGGTTTTTAAAGCAGGCAGTGTGACATATTCGTGTATTCCTCATGTCGCACTGTGTGGAGAACCCCTGCGAAGGGTGGATAAATTTAAGTATCTGGGCCACTGGGTCACTGAAGATCTAAAAGACAATTGCGACATTGAAAGGGAACGTAGGTCGCTGGCTGTCCGTTGTAACATGCTGGTCCGCAGGTTTGCGTGATGTACGAAACCAGTTAAAGTTACGCTATTCAAAGCTTACTGTCAGTCCTTCTACACGTGCAGCCTGTGGGTCAACTTCACTCAGCGGGCATACAGCGACCTACGCGTTCAATATAATAATGCACTGAGAGTACTGTTGCGGCTGCCGTGGCGTTGTAGTGCGTCAGAGATGTTTGCGGATAATAATATTAATGGTTTTGCCGCCATTATTAGGAGTAGATGCGCGTCCCTGATGACGCGTGTTCGCAGACCGGTGGGATTCCCCGATGTTGCGGAGGTGGATGCAGCTCCACGCTGAGTTTTAATTGTATGTACATCTGTGTCTGTAACCTACTAACACTTGAAGTTAAGTAAAACTGTTACTTACCCTATGGACTCCTGTCTGAAATAAAAGTTTTCTATTCTATAAACAACTGTGTTTCAGGCAAATAAATTACTTTTGCTTTCCATCCAAAACACCCATGATAAACAAAGTTTTGAAAATATTTCATCATCACCTAGCCTAGGGCCCCAAACTATGTGGGGGTCGGCTTCCAGTCTAACCGGATGCAGCTAGATACCAGTATTTTACATGGAGCGACTGCCTATCTGACATCCACAACCCAGTTACTGGTTAATACGATACCCCTTGGTAAGACTAGTTGTCAAGACTTTCGGGCTACTGACGATCCGTAACGACTGTCAAAGATCCACAAATGACGGCCAGGACCAACGGCTTATCGTGCTTTCCGAGGCACGGAGGTATGTGAAGATGGTCACCCATCCACGGACCAACCGCAGCAAGCGTAGCTTGACCCGATCGATCGACCCGTAGGTCTGTTATTACTTAGCCACAAGCCCCAGCTGAAAAACATCTATAAAGTAAAATATCTATCATTTCGTAATGATAGATTCCGGTTGATGTCATCACGTCAACGCCGGCTGTCGCTGAAAACCAGCGCTGGGACTCTGTCTCGTATAGGTCTCTGTCATTGTGCTAAGCGATGGCCATTTTGCGTGGATGTGACACATAATATTTCCCCCAACTTGTTCTTTTTGTGTTTGTGTTCTTACTCTGCGTCATGTTTACCGGAAATAAACATAATTTTATGTCTATCTTTTTTTTTGTATGAACCCACTCCTGTTCATCAATAATTCTAAGGCAAGTATTACCCATAGGTGATTGTCAACAACAGTCACTAATCAAAAGTTTTTCGTCGAGACGTTGCCTTAATTACTATCTTTAGTAGATATATTTTCACGAGTACCAAATGTTAATAGAATCCACCCACCTAAACAAAACAAATAACTACAATGCCTGTGTAGGATACGAAACAAAACACGCTCGTCCCCGCCCCTATTAACCCCCGTACATTTCCATCAGTCACCACTTCACAGAGACAAACATTGGCATACGTACAAATTATAATTGTCTTGAAGCCTTGCCAATGTTTGTCAGCAAGCTTGTATTGTCATACTGATGAGTATTTATGTACATACAAACAGGATTGTGCTAAAACTGTGATGTTTACTGTACAATGTGCGTGAAGTGGGTACAAACATTTGATGGAAATTAAATGTCTTCTTTGAACTTTGGTTGGCACAGAATACACAATAGTAACTACAAGTTTTGTTACATACTCCAGGGTAGTATCCTGGGTTTAAGATTGTTTAAGTTCATGCAGGTAAAACCATGGTTTTCAGTAACTAGCATATCATATCATATTTATAAAAATTACTTCTTATCTATAGAATACTTATTATAAGCAAATACTTAAATGATTTCTATTTCTGCACATTATAGAACGTGAAAGAATCATATAAGGTGAAAATAATTATCTCTCATCTCGTTATATTTATCTGGCCCGTCGATCTCGTGGTCGCAAGCGCGACTGCGGAGCGTGGGGTCCTGGGTTCTATTCCCAGGTCGGGCGGTAACAGTCCGAAATTCGGAAGTTGGCCGTGTGACACCCCTGTGCCTCGGAAAGCACGTTAAGCCGTCGGTCTTGCGCCTGATCCTGTCCCGGTTGTGTCCCATCGATATATAAGAGTAAAAGAAGAGAAAGTGAAGCTGTGTCTACGCACCCACTTATGCACTAACATCTCCGGCGCCGAAGGCTAGTCTCCGTTGTGATTGACTGCTATGGCCGAAATACGGTCTGAAGGACTATTATTATAATATTTCTAAGTGGTATTTCATCCTCTATTATTATGCACTTATCCCAGTCAACTACAATTTTGGACGAATACTTAAAAATTTTGTTCAACTCATCACACTATCACTTTCTGCCGATCGATTCTTTAAAAATATCACCGTGAAAAGTTAGGTGAAGTGAGCTGTCAATAGTGTGAATCCCTAGCATTAGTTGGAATGACAGCTCACTCCATGCTCCCTTCACCTAAGTTATCACGGTGAGATGGTTACAGAATCGCACTGCTGGAGCTGCTGCTTCTCAGTTTTCCGTCATTTGATATCATGTGTGTTTTTCATGACCAGTATAGATGTTTATGTATGTGAGTTTAAATGTTTGTAAATGCACCCACGATACAGGAGAAATTCCTAGAGTGGGGCAACGTTTTTTTATTAAAAAATATATATATATATGTCGGAGAAGGTATGTCTGTCTCTCGTTAACATCAGGCATATTTTAATTACTGTGAGCGTACTATGGGTAGTATTGGTTATGACACAATAGAAAAACGGTTTGCAGTTCAAATCAGATTACAATTTATAAACAAGTTAATCACACTAGCGAATCACACACTGTAGGTATACAACTCAACGATACGAAACGCAGACAGTTTCTAAACACATGTTGTTCCCACGATGTCCAATGTTTCGATGATCCCGAGAGCTCTGCTCACACCGTTCTTGTAGCTGTCACTCTCGTCCACCTCCACGAACTCAGGCTAGACTCTGTCTAGCGCCACGAGATGGCACTAGCGTTCCGAATAGTCAAACGAATGACTCCGACATATATATATGTATATTTTTATTGCTGAATGACCTCGAAGTTTTTTCGAAGTTTTTCTCAGAAACCAAATTTAAGTATAAAAAAAAATGTGTTTCCATCCAAAAATACGCCTAATCCAACTTAGTTTATCTTTAAAAAGGCACCGCATACTCCATACATTACCCGCAAACACGCCTCTTACCATCCCCCATTATCATGCGTACACTCGTTCCTCAATATGAACCATATAAATCGATCGTTCTAGATAAATTATACATCTACTTGAACCGATCCAGACCGTAAGTCATCTAAAATCCTCAAAGGATAGGGATGCCTTTTATTAGCCTATCGAATGAGGAGGTCTATTTTATTGATTTCCGTTTTATGGAGAAAGGTCTTCTCTGGACTGTTTTCTTGGCTGTTAAAATAGTATAGGATTGGTAATGAAAGTTTGCCTGACTTTTGTAAGGCTTCAAATAATAGGGTCAACCGATCATAGGGTAAATTCGACTTTATCTGTGTTTTCTATAACAATAAAAATATTTACAAACTTCCAATCTGTATATATAAAAATGAATCCCTATTTCCCTGGGTCACGCCTGAGAACAACTTTACCGAATTCATCCATCTTTGTTGTACAAGCTTTCTAATACTTTGTAGAAGGTCCTTACGGGGGAAAAAAAGGTTGCGCAGAAAATTCGAAAATTTAAGAAAACTTATCTACTAAGGTGAAGAAATTAATGAACAACGTCATCGAAGCTACAATTTTGAAAAGGAAGTACAAAGGCAAAGACGTTTTGATTCCACGCATTCCTATAATTTCGAACGACATGTCATTCGACTTTAAACGGTTACAATTTCCAGTGCGGGTTGCATTATGTCAATAAATAAATCGCAAGGGCAGTCGTTAAGTGTTTGTGGCATCAATCTTGAAAATCCATGTTTTTCACATGGCCAATTGTATGTCGCCGGTTCCCGTGTCGGAAAATCATCAGCATTATTTATTTACGCTCCAGAAAACAAAACTAAAAATGTTTTGTATCAAAAACATTACAATAAACACTGTTTTCGAAATAATATTTTTTTTAATATTTATTCTAGTTCGAATTATATATTCAGAGTTAAGACAGGACAACGTCTGTCGGGTCAGCTAATACTAAATAAATTACAAATTATTAAAATAAAAATATAATATCCTATACTAACTAAAACTATTAAAAAATTTAACGACTAGATTTTTAACGTTTTTAATTACGGGAACTGGCCATCAGAAGATAGCCTGTTCACTCTTGCCTTGAAGGCAGCGGGTTAAATACGCTGTTGGATTGCAAACTTTTGGCACCGTAAATCCAACAGCGCAGTGTAGTGTTAGTGAAGATGTATGCATTAATACATACAGACAAAACCAAAGTTATTACCACCTGCAAACTTTGCACAAGTTTATCTACCATGAACCCTTTGCCCTTTTCGGAATTCTCAGGCATAACTTTATATAGACTTAGGGGCCGTTTCCACGGGCGAGAGAATCGCGGCGATAGTCTCGCCGTCGCATCAAATTCTCGCCGCGATGATATCGCCGTGTAGAGACACGTTCTAAGAGAGTGTATAGAAATACATGGCACGACGATAATATCGCCGCGATTCTCACGCTGGTGGAGACGGCCCCTTAAGGTAGAGAAACTTCGTTATCTCTCTAGCCAGTGACTAGATGTCGGTATCATGTACATTATTGTGGAGCAATATATCAGCCACTGGGTTCGAGACACGAACATTTCTCTCGCCCTTAGATAAGTCTCAACAAATGACACTAACGTAAGTACCTACTGGACCTACGTCTCTTTTCTTAGATTTCTTTTGCTTTTTATTTATTTCTGTACCTACTTTCTGGGGAAGAAACAAAGATTGGCATTTATCTGATTGTCGATATACCATTTGGACACACTCGTGTGATCCATACGTCATGTTCGTGAACGGGCGCCGTCACTCGGTAGTGGTCATCTCTTAGCCGCCACGGCTTATTTTAATTTCTGTTTTTTTTTTTTTGTGTGTTTCTTTTATTTATTTTTTGTACGGACACTTTTAGCGTGCACGTCTTACTACATCGTTCTCACATGTATGATTTCAACATAAATGATGTAACCAATATTTTGTAACAATATTATGATTTGAAAGAGTGTCCGTGGAGTTTCTTGCCCGTTCTCAATATATGTACCTTTGCTTGCGCTTTGGAATGGGCAATTGGTTTCATCTCTTTGACTGATCGAGCCCTTGACAATTCAAAAGTGCCTGAAAAAGGGTTTATTTGAAATAAATGCTGAGTTTGAGTGACTAGAGTATTAAGTTAAAAAAGCGGGACGAAAGAAATACATTAGTGACGATGTTTATCGTTTCCTTAGTTAAAACCACCTGTTTCCTTAGTTAGTTGACTATGGCAATATTTGCAAAAACTTGGATTTATTTTTAACCCCCGACGCAAAAACGACGGCGTGTTATAAGTTTGACGTGTCTCTGTGTGTGTGGGGGGGTGTGTGGGGGTGTGTGCGTGTGTGTATGTCTGTCTGTGGCATCGTAGCTCCCGAACGGATGAACCGAATTTAATTTTGTTTTTTTTTTGTTTGAAAGGTGCATTTGTCGGGAGTGTTCTTAGCTATGAAAAAAAAAAAAAAAATGAAAAAAAAAAAAATGGTGATGAAAATTGGTCCAAGATGGCCGCCACTACAAAATGGTGGATTACATATTTTTTCACAACTCCCTCAATATGGGTATTAAATGAAAGGGCTTGACTAGTAAAATACTATACACTATGATAAATTTCAAATCCAAGATGCCCGCCACCACAAAATGGTGAATTACATTATTTTTCTTACAACTCCCTCTATATGGGTATCAAATGAAAGGGCTTGACTAGTAGAATACTACCACAAAATGGCGAATTACAAAAAACCTGATTAAATACCAAATTACCTGAATTTTAAAACGCAAGAAAATAAAAGAAATGAAATAACAAGGAGTCCCTACAAAAAGCATGAAATAAAAAATTTAATTTAAAATTTAAAATACCCCCGACAACGTGACAACGTTTATTAATTAGCCAAACGTTCTGTTAAAGTTTAAAATAGTAGCGGTCCCCCGACGGGACAACATTTAATCAAAAAAATTCATACGTACTTACGTAGGGTCATAATTTCAAGGTTATTTTTTTCTTTTTATAGGGTTTCACGTTGTCGGGGGTTTTTTATCTTATTACTAGCTTCTGCCTTCTTCTGTGATATTTTTTGTTCCTCCGATCCAACCCGTCGCATAGCATCGCCTGCCTCTACCTCGTTCTCGCTTAGCTATCTTTCTGACTTTTTATCTATTGCTCGGCTCCTAAGGGTCCTACCATGATGTTAAATAGCATATAGCCTTCCTCAGGTATTGGGCTATCAAATGCAAAAATATATTTTCAATCCGACTAGTAGTTCCAGAAATGAGCGCGTTCAAAAAAATAAACTCTTCAGGTAGATATAGTACTAGCTTAACCCAACAAATTCGTCCGCGTGAAATATCTTGTTCTCCAAACCTACCCTGTCGCATCGCATCGCCTATCAGCGCTATGACTTAGTGCTCATTTACGGAGACGCGGGGCGTCGCGCGTCGCGTTTCGCGGCCCGCGCTAAATTCAAACATATGGCGTTGTATGAGTGCGTTTACGGAGAAGCGATTTTAGACGCGTTTGCTTGAAATGGAGCGTTCTTTGCGGCCGAGCCCGCGGCTGGCACCGCCGCGTCTCACGCGGCGTTTATCGCGGCGGGCGCACGCAGCGGCAATTCTCGATGAAGCGATGCCCGCGGCGGCATCTTCTGCCAGTCATATTTGGAAATTACAGAACGCAATTAATTAATAATTAATTATTAGTAATTACTAATTCATTTAATTTGCGCTCCCATCTTCCGCTAACCTAAAACTGGTCAGTTTGATTGAGTATCCCGCGTGCGCCGCAACGTTGCCCGCCACGTGCTTTGCTACACGCTTAAGGATTCGCCGCGGGCGCAGCGGCGGGCACCACCACGCTTCCCGCCCCGCGTCTCTATGAACAACGTCTATTGCCATATGTTTGTGTTTACGCGTGCGATGATAAGTGCCGCTTGACGCGCCGCCGCTCCGTAAACAGAAAATCGTACGACGCGCCGCGAGACGCCACGCCGCACGCGACGTGCGACGCCCCGCGTCTCCGTAAATGAGGTCTTAGTTTTCTTTTAGCGTTCTTTATGACTTCTTTTGTTTTGTGTTCAAACAAAGTCTTATTTTTTTTATTTTTTATTTTATTTATTTAGAAAACCAACAGCGATACATATGATATTATACAAGTAAAGATGTTACAGTTTAGTAAGGCTAATAATAGGTTTCCCTGCTTAACATAATTTGTATTTACCATACGAACGGACTTTAAACAATATTTAAAAATAAGTTTTTAATTTAGAAGTGAAAGTTAAATACACTACATGTTATGAACAGGGTATGAAAAAAATATTAATTAAGTTAAATTATGAATTAAGCATAGTAAATGCTTTATGGTGAATGGAACGTAGTTGCTTGCTATTTGTTTATATTAACTATAATCTTTTTAACTTGGGCTTTAAAACTAGGTTTTGTGCAGTTAAATACATCAACCTGAGAGAAGTCGTTGTTGTAGGCTCGCGCAATGCGAGTTAGTACACAATTACTAGCCTAGTTAGTTGCATGCCTAGGAACATGCAACATTGGCGTATGGCGAGTGCGTCGTAGGAGAGCATTAAATTTGATCTGTGATAACAAGTCCGGACAATCAAGCCTACCATTCAGTATATCATAAAGCACACACATGTCCAAAACTTTACGTCGTTCGTCAAGTGTTAACAAACCATATGTCCGACAGCTATTTTCGTAGGACATTGGAGGTTTACGGAGGCGGTAGTTAAGGTGATTTATGAATCTTTTTTGAACCCGTTCTATTTGATTTTTGTATATAATATATTGCGGAGACCATATTGGGCATGCGTATTCCAGAACGCTGCGAACATAAGCAAAATAAAGTTTAAGGGCTTCAATGTTTTTAAACGCCTTGCAGGATCTTAGAACGAATCCTAAATTTTTGTAAGCTTTGCTAGTAATAAGATCTATGTGATTTGAAAATGACAACCTGCTATCGAACATAACTCCTAGGTCTCGAACTATCTCGACTTTATCAATAGTTATTCCATTAAATTGGTACGAGTACGTTATAGGGATCCTCTTACGTGTGTAACTGATGCATTGACATTTAGTGACGTTTACTGTAATCTTGTTTCTTGTGTAGTAATCATGTAAGTTGTTAAAGTCTTGTTGGAGAGCAGTACAGTCATTAAGTACATTTATTTTATAAAATATTTTTTTGTCGTCAGCATACATTAAATGTTCGGAGTGTTTAAAAGAGTCAGTAATATCAAATAAGTATGCATTATAGAAAAGAGGCCCTAAATGGGATCCTTGTGGGACCCCGCTAGGTATTTCAATGAAGTTGGAACAGAAACCACCCAATACCACAACCTGTGACCTTTTAAATAAATATGATTTTACCCAACGAAGAAGATCGCCGCGAATACCCAATCTGTATAATTTGCTGAGCAGGATGCTGTGATCCACGCGATCAAAGGCTTTTTCAAAATCTGTGTAGATCACATCAACCTGCCCTCCATTGTCTGTATTGTCAAGGACGAAGTTAGAGAAGTAAGCTAGATTAGATATACTCGAACGCTTTTTTAAGAAACCGTGTTGCTTATAAGAAATACCTCTGAGAATGCAAGGATATATAGCGTTGTACACAAGCTTTTCAAAAACTTTACCCAAAGTATTAAGTATAGAAATACCTCTGTAATTTTCTATTTTTACTCGCGAACCCTTCTTATGTATGGGAGTTATAAGCGCTTTCTTCCATTCATTTGGGAACGTACCCTCTCTCAAAGAGGTATTAAAGATAAAACTAATCGGATGTGCTAGAGACTTTGCGCAACTTTTCCAAAACAGTGGTGGTATTCCGTCACAGCCTGGACCCTTATCCGTACCTAACAAACTAAGCGACCTCTCCACGGTTGATGGAGTAAATTGCAGGTCAGTTATGATATCGACGCAATCATCCTCAAAGTCTGTGATCCCTAAACCAGCTTGGTTATAGTCTGAGGGTTCTCCAAAAACATCATGAAAGAAATCGCCGAATGCTTCGCAAATGTTTTTTCCGTCTGTGTAGTTTACATTGTTGCGGGACAACATTCCGGGGTAACTAGATCCTCCACGCAAATTTTTTATGTAAGTCCAAAACTTTTTAGGATTCTCTTTTAGACTATTTTCGGTCTCATGTAAGTATTTACTATAACAAAGCTCTTGAACATATCGCTGTCTGTCTCGCAACAATGCAAACTCATCGCGATCGAGAAGGTTACCGAAACGTTTCCAACGAGAGTGCGCCCTACTTTTTTGTTTAATTATTTTTATAAGGGCGTTGCTGTACCAAATGGGATATCTGCGAGAACCCACCGGTCGGCTGAAAGGTACGTGTTCATCAATTCCTGTTTGAATCGCGTCATAAAAACTATGGACCGCGCTGTCCGTTGATTTTTTATCCAATGTTGAATGCCAGTCAATTTTAACAAAGTAACTATTTAATGCGTTATAATCAGTTTTACGATAATTACGTCTCGATGCGGACAACTCACGAAAGGGGGAAATTTCAAGGTCAGGAATTTCTATAGTTAACACTGGATGATGAATGTCAACTTTCGTTAGCGGATGGACACATTCGTTTATGTGTAATAGCAAGTTAGAAAACGCTAAATCAAGTGTATGGCCTTTGTGATTAGAAAGTATATTGTATTGCGTTATTCCTCTTTATTATTAGTATTGATATAGATTAAACCCCGAAATGCTTTAAAGCAGAAGTAAGCACATTCAAAGCCATCTCACATGCATCTGATGCAACTCCATCTGGCATACTAACCCCTAATCACCACCAGACAACGGAAACACAATTAAAACAGCCATACACAGCTTAATAAAAGACGGAACAGCTATAACACTTGAAGATATAATTCTATGCATAAAATCGAAGTCACGAAGCAGTTATCTAGTATTCGGTACAACTTCGTGTTATGTGAGTCGCTTGGCGGACGATGTTGTGGGGGTTTTAGAAGTCGCGATACGGATACGATACGAGGGCTACACATGCCAGGAATCATCAATAGGTGATGCATACTGCGTTAGAGATTTAGTTTCCAAATGTGTAAAAAAAATATGTTTTTGGAAAAACAAGGTTAGTTTCAGTTTTTTATAGAGCAGTGATGGCCCAATGGTCACGGGCCCGACTTACTAGTTGTAGGTCATGGATTCAAACCCAGACATCCCCTTTACTTCGTGTAAATAATTTCATTACCACTGCTCTCAAAACGATGAAGGAAAACATCGTGAGGAAACCGGCATGTCCTAGAATCAAAAAATACCTATCGAAGAAAGGAGGTGGGTGTGTCCCAGCAGTGGGAATATTATAGGCTGATTATGCTATGTTCAGTTTGCGTGAAGATATTTATTACTTTTTCTACACAAGCATAAATTTGATTTTTGTTTAATTGGATATAACATCAGTTCGAAACAAAACTTTAGTGCCACAGGTTACAGGTTTTGTCTTGATATTTCTGTGTCCTGACGTCCATCTCGAAATCAAAAATGGTTTTATTGTAAAATAGATTTTGTAAGGCATACAGCACCCTAATTGCGTAAAACATTATAAATCTCAATCTGAATCATTTTGAAGGATATTGCTAATCCATTGCTTCATATGTTCGAAAAATGTGTCTGTTCAACAACGTAACCAAAGCAATGAATGTTGTTGAACTATCAAAATGAAACCAATTGTTACTCATAGTGTGTTACAGAATTATCCCACAGGTGCCGTATGACGACGGTTTCATGCCGTCAAGATTTCAGTGTAAGAGAGAGACGAAGCTATACATGGCCGATAGCACCATCACTGGAATCATGGTGGCATTAATACTTCGTAATACGGCCCCAGGGTAACATGACATTTCCTCCAATATAGTACAAGTAACTTTAATATCAAACGAGTGGGTCGTTTAATATTAAAGTTTATAATCGTAAAATAAACTTTATATATTTACCGTTTTACAACTCTGCTATCCTGTCTGCTATTGAACTGAATAGATGTTAGGCAGTGAAGTAATGGTAGGTACCTTGGCAAGGACGTTAATATAATATTTAAATACCCTCACACTGCAACGCCATTCAACAATTACACCAATGGAGAAAATAATTACTTCATGTACTGCTTTCCTGTGCGCCTTCTATCCTATCCTGTGCGCGGTGGACATCGAACGGGTGGTGATGGATCACGCACGCTCACGCAGCGGCAAGACATCACTCCTGCCATATTGCGCACATTCATTGCGAATTTTTGAACCTCAATAATTTTTTCAATATAATTACATTAAAATTGAAAAAGGAAATTTTTGAGATGTCATCCTGCCTGACTGATGACAGAAAAAGACAAAAGACGTGATAATATCCTATATATAGGTATATATGTCTAAGGAATATATTCAACTGTATCCGGTTAGACTGGAAGCCGACCTCAACATAGTTGGGAACAGGCTAGGCAGATGATGATCTATTATAGGAAATTATCACGCAAATATAAAACTACGCGCGCGTGACACCTACATACAGCTGATGAAATAATAATTCGACACTCGAATCTTCCTTTGACCTTTCCCTGTAATGTCACTACTCAAAGAAAAGTTCAGTGACTGTAATAATTTATCTAATATTATATTACTTTTGGAAAAGTAGATATTATATTACTTTGGACGATACTTGAACCCAATATTAAACAAGACACATTTACATAATTTAATTTGACTACTTCGTTGGTCTAATGTTCACAAGCTAACTGCTTAGCATAAGATCCTGGGTTCGATTCCCAGGTAGGGTAGTGTTATTGGGTTATTTCAACAGGAATTTTTCAGTAGCGGTAGCCTGGATTTGTGTCCGGTTGATAGCGTAGCGTTGGTACTCTTTGGTGAGTCACCATAGAGTAGTCTTTCTTTTCTTTTTTTTTTAAACGTGCCCCACACTATGAATTATTCCTGTATCGTGGGTGCGTTTACAAACATTTAAACTCACATACACAAACGGCCAGACCCGGAACAACTACCTGTAGGCAATACAAATATTTGTTCCGTGCGGGAATCGAACCCGCGACACGCAGCGCAGCAGTCGATCGCTCAGCCACTGCACCAACCGTGTCGTCAATTTATAGTGTAGTGGCTGACTTGACATGTTATAAAACGTCAGTGGCTTTTCTCTTCTCGATAAAAAATATATTTTCCTTAGTTAATTATATTGATTCAATTCATATTCCTTGTACAGACATTCACCTTCCATCATAAATTTTATATCGTGTTTCTTATTTATATGTGGACTTCTTTATAGAAAAATATAAAACCTTATCATCTATCATTTGTGTCCAATACTTTCTCACTTCAACGGCAATAGGCTCGCCCCCTATTACTGGCAAAATGTGGATGTATTACAGGCACACCTCTGCCTTACCCTTCCGGGAATTACAGCGTATTATGTTATTTGTTTTAAAAGTTTATAATAATTAGGTTTTATTTATTTATTTAACCATTTATGTACACACATATACAGGCTGGCAGGGACATCGACGCGCAAACTGTAACCATGGATTCAGCACATGAGTTTAGACCCCATACTATATAGTACCACCGTACTATAAATTCACCAAACGATTCTTTTTTTACCTTGGTCCATATCTGTATAACAAACTTAACGCTAACTTACCTATTTATACCTTACCTTACTCCAAATGCAAAACTATCGTCCGTTCTTACCTTCTTTTAAAAACCTATGATGAGACTGAGGATCTTTTAAAAACACTCTCATAACTTCTCGTTTTTGGCCCAACATAACCGCTTACTAATCCAATAGTAATCTCACAAACACATTCACACACACACACACACATGCACACACCCACACGCGCACCCACGAACAGAAAACACTCACACATACGCACTACACAAAAATCAAACACTCATTCATACTCAATCACGTCCCACACAAAACGATCTCATTTTTACCATTACTTTATTTTTATTTTTTTACCTCCGATTTTGTAACCATCTAAATTATTAATTTTATATAGATTTATTCCATTAAACAACGTTGATAATAATGTATACAAGTTAACTAGGTTCATTTGGGAGACAACACGTAGCACTATGCTCAATTTATTTTGTTTATTATCTTTATCTAGGGAGGCAAACTGTTTCTCCTTAATACAGGTTGCACAGCTACCTAGATAAGAGAACAGTTATAGTTCATCCCTACAAATATTTCTTATTATAAGTTCTACGCTTACTTAATAACTTTAATATGTACATACCACAAATACCCTTTAATTGAAATAAATATTTTTATTATTATTATATATTACTTAGGAAGTAAAACTTTTCTCACGGTCAGTCGTGATAATGCTATGGTCAATCCCGATAACAGTAAAGGCTACCACAGTTTGTTCCATTCCGGATGCCATTGCCGTCATGAACTCTCTCTCTATGATTAGATTCAGAGGGCGAATGACCTCTATATGAGATCAGATCGCAGGTCAAGCCCGAATGTAAGCTCAGTATATTCCTAAAATATTGGCATCGATTTGACCCAAATAACTTGTAAAGAAAATTGATGCAATTTTTTTGGAACTGACCACAAGCTACGTAGATAGTTATAGGTACTTATATTCTCCGTGGAAAAGAGTGCTATCGGATTATTGTACATGTATCAAAAGGATTAGCAGATTCCTTTTCAATTTTTCGATTTTACTATCAACGATTTACCTACTAACTCTGGAGTTTCATGCGCATTCTTCTCCATACGAAACCATCTTTCGAAAGTTTCTGAATCTTGGTCATTAACTCGCTTTTCATATTATGTAAACCTACTGGCATTTTTTCCCTTTTAAAGACAGATTATTTCATCACCACTGCTCTCAAAACGGTGAAGGAAAACATCGTGAGGAAACCGGCATGTCCTAGAACCAAAAATTCTAAGACAGGTGACATTTACCAACCCGCACTGAGCCCGCGAGGATTACAGCCCACTCCCTCTGGAATAAAGGAGGCCTGTGTCCCAGCAGTGGGAACATTATAGGGTGATTATGCTTGAAGGACAGATGGACACGGTCTAACTTTTTAAATAAATGTCAGCTTTAATATCGTGCCATGTAAAAGGAATATCATGTACTTGTTCTTTTAACCGCTGCCATTAAGGCAAAGTACTTATCTCGCTGCCTGTTTCAACGAATAGGAAACCGAAAGTGCTCACACTACGTAGATACCTACTTACTGTTATTTCTTTTGATTCCTTTTTTATTCCGACATAGTTTGCAGAGAAAGAAAGCTGAAGTGGCAGTGGGCTGGCCTTATTTGTCGAAAGACCGATGGCCGGTGGAGTCGGGGAGTGGAGACGGCGTATCGACAAGCGTACTGTGGGACAGCCCCCAACTAGACAGACAGATGAACTTGAAAAGGTGGCTGGGACAGACTGGATCCGGAAAGCGGAGAACAGCATGTTGTAGCGCAGCCTGGTGGAGGTCAATGTCCAGCAGTAGACTGCGATAAGCTGAGTTGATTGAATGATTTTTTTTATAAAACATGGTAGAAACCGAAAAGAGCCATGAATATGTTTACACTGTTAGCTTCAGAAAAAAGAAAAGCTTAGTTACGTAATACTCCGGGCTCTCTGGTAGGAACCAGCTAAACATATTTTGTAAAGAAGATTGCTTTTTATTTTGTTTTAAAAGAGTGTCCATGGAGTTCGTGACCGTTCTTCTCCATAGGCACCTACTACGCTTTGGAATGGCCGACCCATTAACAATTCAAAAGTGCCTGTAATTTGACTATTTGAATTGCTTTGAGTTTAAATAATTTATGCAAACTACACTTTTCAACGACTTTTTTGGAAACACTATAGGAATACTAAAACTATATAAATTATTAAATGAAAACATCTCTGACTGCATACCCTGAACAGACACGAAACTCGGATCGTAAACGTTTTGTGTGCTCAGAGTATTCATTAAATGACCCCCCGGTGATTCCCACAGAAGGTGGTGGTCACGTGCTGCCGTGCTGCATGAGGGTGTCGCAAGGCGGGGGGGGGAGTAGTCAGCTTGCCAGTAATCTGCGCCTTCGGATGTAGATTAGAATGCTTTGAAGTTAATCGGAGATATGGTTGTTAAAAAACTCACAAAGGAAAGCTTACGCCCCAGTAAGTTAGTTAATCCGTGTAAGCAAAAGACCTTGCTAACACATGACCAGAAAGACTTCACAGTAACGCTCAAAAGTAATACGTTTTTTCACAAAGCACACAGAAATTAGGACCACGCGGATGATCACGTCAAAAACAGCCAGTGTTAAACAAAAAAGAAAAAACCGTTCCAGCCGCTAGGCCAAAACAAATTATGAGACAAAGTGCCTCAAAATATCATTACACAGATTACATTTGTTACTCGCATAACATTCACGTAATTATGAAAAAAGCTCCTTTAACTACACAGAAAATACGGAGAGAAAATTCCCACATTTCCGCATTAAACTAGTCTTCAAAGATCTTTCTTACTTCGAAAGAATTTAACATTTAAAAAGCTTAATAGCCCATTGAAAAACACAGATGTTCCTTAGAATAATCTCGAACTTTTTCCTTTTAAGCGAAAAGGCTTTTTGAATGTAAAATTAAAAATTTAATAAAGGTGCCGTCGGGAGACTCGTAAATTATTACCAGTTGCGTTTACCACCTTTTTCGCGTGACAATGTTTATTTTTTTATGAAAATGGATATTTTTATCTTGAACACGACAGGATGAAATGTTCTCCTAAACCTTTTTAACAGTATTGGTCGTGACATCAATGCCGATTCACGAACCATTAACTTTTTAGAATTGAATACAGAAATAATTTTATAAATATATCCTTAACGAAATCAAGTTGTTTATTTTTATGTGAAGGAGATAACGGCTTCTGATTAACGCGTTGTAAGGGGTAGTAGGGAGAAGTGGAATTGAGGACACATTAGGGTAACGGTTAATGTGTTGCTAGGCGATCAAGGAGGTCGGGAATTCGCCAAGTACTTAATACAATAATTTGCAGATAGCACAGTGAAAATGTCCTGAGGAAAGTTTTGAGTATGAACGTCGATGGCTATAAGAGTAGGGGAAGCCCAAAGAAATGATGGGTCGACTGTGTGAATGATGATATGGTAAGAAAGGGGGTGAGTACCGAGATGACGACTAATAGAGAAGTATTGAAGAAAAAGACATGTTGTGCCAACCTCATTAATAAATTGGGATAAGGACATGAGAATGATTTAACTTTTTGGAAATAAATACAGTAAATGTATCCTTAACGAAATCAAGTTATTTCTTTTGGTGTTGGAGTTGTAAAAGAGATAACGACTTCTTATTAACGCGTTGTAAGGGGTAGTCTCTACTACCCCTCTCCACTTCTCCCTAGAGGCGGAATTGAGGACATATTAGGGTAACCGTTAATATGTTGCTAGGCGATCAAGGAGGTCGGGAATTCGCTAAGAACTGATATAATCATTTGTAGATATCACAGTGAATTTGATTGTATGGTTTGACTACACAGTCAAGCAGATTGTCATTTAGAAGACAGAAATAAAGAAAAATAGATTTATTTTACAAAGGCATGTGCATGTAAAAAAATAAATAAGAATTAAAAGAAGATTTATTATATGTATTTAGAAGATGTCCTCTCTAATTTATTTTTCTGTTTAATTTTGCTAGTTCCTTAGAGTCCAACAAACAAATACTAGTAAGTTTCCTTTTAGTGTACACTTTCCTTCCTTACTTCCTTTGTTACATTTTTCTTTCGTCTTTTTTTCTATGTAGCATAATCAACCTATAATGTTCCCACTGCTGGGACACAGGCCTCCTCTCTATGAGTGAGTGAGTCCTCTTGATAGTGGGCCGTTATCCACCAGGTGGGCCCAGTGCGTATTAGTAGATGTCACATGTCTACGAATTTATATTTCTAGGACATGCCGGTTTCCTCACGATGGTTTTCCTTAAACGTTTTGAGAGCAGTGGTGATGAAATAAATTACGCAAAGTAAAGCGCCTGCCTGGGTTCGTACCCATGACCCACGATCCCTAAGTTGGGGCTGTAATCACTGGGTCACCACTGTTCTTATTTATGTGAATACAAGAAAATGCGAACAAAATCGAAAGCAGCAACACAGTCATTTACTTGAATCATATTATCAACAATCATGAAGGCCAATTCCCGTAATTAAAAACGTTCAAAATCTAGTCGCAATCTCATTTCAGCGACAACCAATGTCAAAAACTTGTCAAAATGTAGGGAAATAAAAAGTATTTAATGACAGATTGAGACTGAGATCAGACTGTGAACGTTCTTAAAATTACGAGGATTGCCCCTCTGGTATTCAATCAAATACACATGTAGAACATAACAACACCGGTTCTATATTTGGCCGCGGTATCGATTGATGACAACGCTCTGGTTTATTAACACGAGCGCACCCTGTATACGTTGTGGTTACGGAAGTGTATGACTCTACAGGAGAGATGATTAGCTGCAGTGTATTTGTGGATATGGTTTTGGATACATCGATGTGGAATTAGACAGATTAGATCGTCTCTGTCTGTGATATGATGAATGACAAAATACTGACATACTTTCACAAAACACAACAAATATTTTTTCACTTTTGGGTATACTCAAGGTACACCGCTGTTTAACCCTTCGGGGATTATACTCCCTGGGCGAGTGTTGTGAAGAAAATTGCATTTGAAAGTTGAGTTTAGTTCGCTCCATCGTTGAGAAAAATACTGAAAGAACTATTCAAACTCTATTCTATTACGCAGAGAGGCGTTATTATTTATAAGGACTTCTTTTACTTCTCAAGTTTTAATAGATTGTTTTAGTGTTACTCTAATTTTTAAGAAGTTTTTGAAGTGTGTTAGTTCAAAATACAATGTAGGTTTGAAGTTTGTTCTTTTTAATATTACTTACTTTTAATTTGTGTGTCATAATCACCCTAGTATACTGCTGGAAAACAGGCCTCTTCTCGGTGAAAGGGAGTGGGCCGTAATCTACCACGCGGGCCCAGTGCAGTGTGGTAGATGTCACATGTCTTCGAATTTAAGGTTCGAGGACATGCCGGTTCCCTCATGATGTTTTCCTTCACCGTGTTGAGAGCAATGTGCATATAAAATACAGTTACTTGTTATGTTATTTAATCATATTTTATTAGTAAACCATAACCCCCAGTGTTTACAAAAGTTAATCGTTCATTAACTAAACAATCTTGACACGCGAAAAACAAATACACAAACGTGTCCTGGAAACAAAGGACTATAATGAAGGTATTATATCCAATCGTCGTGCCGTAATACAAATTCTATTAAACAATTCATCATATACAGGCTGATTTTTTAAAGACCAGCCTAATTTAAGGATGTGGTACAGACCATCAAACTGAACAACTTTCTCCATGGGACAAATAGCGTAATCGCGAAAATTTTATCAACTGTCCCATAGAAAACTTCAATACCTAACCTACTCGACCTAAATGTATGGGATGGCTGAATTTTTAATCGCGATTACGATGTTGGTCCCATGGAGAAAGTTGTTCAGTTTGATGGTCTGTACCACATCCTTAAATTTGGCTGGTCTTTAAAAAATCACCCTGTATACACATACGTACATAAACTCGCACCTTCTTCCATGGGGGTAGGCAGAAACTAAATTACGCCATCTGTTAAGATCCTGGCATACACGTTTTGCTTGGTTTACGCGCGCCTGTTGCGAGAACTACGCACGGGGTCTATTCCGAAGTGGTAAATCTATCATATCGGAAGAACGTTCGACCCAACTGAGCCGATCCGAATTTTTTTCGTAGTAGCACTACGATATTGGGGTCGATCCGATCGTGTGTCGGTTTGATCCGATCATTCGAATGTATCACTTCGGAATAGAACTCCTGACCTTTTACGAAGATAATAACCAATAATGTTACTGTTGTGCGCCACAATTAATGCCTGGTACATGGTGACATTAGTTACCACTAGCGCCATCTAGTATCGAGTAGCAGAACTAATAGAGTCAAGATCCTTCTAGAAATTTCGATGCTAGAACTTTCTAGAACTATCGACATCTGGTCAGTCTTGGCCAGTAATGTACTCGAACCATCTAGATGTTTCTGTAATAGAAGGTTATAGAACTATTTGCGGCACTATATAAGGTCGAGGTGGGCCGCGACCAGGACAGAGTTCGATCAGTGATACAAGCGAATGCATCGAAAGCGGTCTTCAAGTGCGACTTAAGTGCACTTGGGTTTTATAATTTGTGTGTTTCAGTTGTTATTAGTGTTGTTTAATTAGGGTGCAATTTTTGGTAATTTATATCGGCAGTTTTAATTGTCACGAACCACGAAGCTCGTAATATTACTATAATTAGGTCCTTTTATGATGTCCCCTCCTGGTGTTTTAACTCAAATCTGTCTTGTAAATACCTATTGTTAGTCGCATTTCATGCATCCTCTCAAAATGACCAAACCATCTATGTAAGCGTACATACTCTTTTCATTTTTTGACACTACATCTTCTTTTAAACCGTGGGGGGCCGGTGGCTAAATAATAACAGCCGCACAGGTCGATCGATCGGGTTGAGCTACGATGTCCGCGGTTGGTCTGTGGATGGGTGACCATCTTTACATACCGAAACCCTTCCGTGCCTCAGAAAGCACGTTAAGCCGTTGGTCCCGGCTGGCATTCGTGGAGGTTTGACAGTCGTTATGGGTAGTCAGAAGCCCAGTCAGAAAGTCTGACAACTAGTTACCAAGGGGTATCGAATTACCCAGTGACTGGGTTGAGAGGTCAGATAGGCAGTCGCTCCATGTAAAATACTGGTATTCAGTTGCCGGTTAGACTGGAAGCCGACCCCAACATAGTTGGGAAAGGCTAGGCTAATGATGACGATGATCTTCTTTTAAACCGTAACGCTTTAAAAGAAGCAAAACAAAACAAATAAAAAAAAACGGGTTGCACTCCGGGAGTGCCGGCAGAAGTGAAAACTTGAATATCAAAACGTTGTGCATTTTTGATATTTTGGAATGCGGTCTACTCTCCCTCCGTCTTACGAATTTTCGATCAGGTCACGTGTCCTGACGCGAGCTTAACATTTTTTACCCATCACAAAAAACTCTCCCTCCGTCTTACGAATTTTCGATCAGGTCACGTGTCCTGACGCGGTTTGACATTTCTTACCCATCACAAAAAAGTGCACAACGCCGCTAAAGAAGTTTTCACTTCAAAAATTTAAAACAATTCAATGAATTACATATCAGTTGTCTATCACACCCTGTCCATATGCAGCACAGCTTAACTCTACACTCGGTCTGCCCCGGTATTACTGTAATCTCTTTCAATAGTAGTGTTGACAGAACTTTAGATCACACGTACGAACCACGTCCCATTTTATTGTGAACGAGGGTCGTCGATTTTCCTTCACCGTTTAAATCCAGTGATAAATCGAGGACGTATGTTTGAAAATGGGAGTTTCTATGTTACTGGTTCAACGTTTTGTGTAGTGGTAACACTGTTTTAATATAAATATGTCGCTGCTTTAGTCTCGTTTAGCTTTAGCTGTAAAGATCATTGTGATGGTTGTAAAAAATTATGGTTTGAAATTAAGTATTTATTAAAAATTTAAAATGATTATACATTATACTAACAATACTAAATAATAAGTATTAGAACAGTAGTGGCCAAGTGGAGACGGCCATGACATACGAGTTGTAAATCGTGGGTTCGAACCTAGCAGGCGCTTTACTTTGTGTAAATAATTTCATCACCACTGCTCTCAAAACGGTGAAGGAATACATCGTGAGGAAACCGGCATGTCCTAGACCCAAAAATTTGAAGACATGTTACATCTACCAACCCGCAATGGGTCCGCGTGGTGGATTACGGCCCACTCCCTCTTACAGAGAGGAGGCCTTTGTCCCAGCAGTGGGAACATACTAGGGTGATTATGTGTATACAATACTAACTTCTGCCGAAGACTTCGTCTGCGTAAAATTTCTTGTACCCACGACCCTTGCATCGCATCGCATCGCCGGCCCGAGCTATCACTTCGTTTTCGCTTAGTGTTCATTGTGACTTTTTTTCTCTTTTTGCTCGGCACCTAAGAATCTTTGTGTGATATAGCTTGAAGCCTTCTTCAAGAGATAAGGCTATCAAATGCAAAAGGATTTTTTCAAATCCTACTCAGGGGCCATTCTCGTAATTTTAAGAACGTTCACATTCTGCAGGCCAATTCTCCTAATTTAAAACGATCAAAATCTAGTCGCAGTCTCATCTCGGCGACAAAAAAATGTCAAAAACTTGTCAAAATGTAGGGAAATTAGAGGTATTTTTGACAAATTGAGACTGTCATCAGACTGTGAACGTTCTTAAAATTACGAGAATTGGCCTTCTAAAAATTCTGTGTTCCCAATCATTCTTTGTTCAATTCAATTCAATCAGTTAATTCTTTATTTTGATTAGCGCGTTCAAACCAACTAACTCTTCAGGTTTATTTTTAGTAATAGATACACGATGACTATCTAAATATACAAATAAATGCAAAAATCCTTTTGTTTTTAGTCACTTCGGCGTCGAAGCACTCGTCCGCATCGCTGTCATCCGGAAAGGTATCCGGAAGACTGGCAGTTTACTGTGAAAATGTATTTATTTAGGATCTCCAACAGTAGATATACGCAATACATAACACCTTTACATACATTCGTGCCCGTTTGATAGTAATAGGCTTTCCCCCTATCAAATGTAACGGTATAAAATTACAGTAACCTTCATCAGCTCGCTCCTGCTTTTCCTGGAAACTTAATAAAAACAAGTTTCCCAAAAATGTCCAAACTGACACAGACACTGTCATCATTTCCCTGCCCATGTTACTTGTGGTCGGCGCAACACGTTTTCTTCTTCCAAAGTCAAAGTCAAAGTCAAATCATTTATTTCAAATAGGCACATAAAAGGCACTTTTGAACGTCAAATTCCATTCTCCCTCTTCTCTTTCATGTCATTCCTCACACAATCCATCCATCATTTCTTCGGCCTTCCTCTCCCTCTCCATCCATCAACATGTATATTCATCAATCTTTTAGTCACATGCGTTTCGCCCCTTCTCATCACATGCCCATACCAAGCCAAACGATTTCCTTTCAACTTTTCTGTCACTGGCGCCACTTTCAAACTTCCTCTTGTAGTCGTATACTCATTTCTTACTTTATCCGTTCTCGTCACTCCACACATCCATCTCAACGTTCTCATCTCCGCTGCATGCAATCTTTTTTCATCCGTCTTCTTCACAGCCCCGCATTCAGACTCATAAAGTACGACAGGCCTATCACGGACTTATAAATTTTCCCCTTTAACTTGAGGGGCATCTGTGGGTCGCAAGACACCGTACCAGACTTTAATATCATGCAGCACGTTATAAATTGTCTCCAAAGTGTACTTCCCAGTACATACTGGGAAATACACTTTTGCAATGTATAATTTATGATACAAATTAATTTCCCGGAAACCCTGTTGTTTTTAAATTCCCGGAGCTTTGGTAGTACCATCAGCAACATAAGACAGCTAACAATTAACTTTCAAACCACAACTGACAAGCTGTTGTTTTGTATCCTCGTCAAATTACAGGAGGCTGTTATGAAAGACATAAATAATCAAATAAAATTACGATCCCTGGTAAATAATGAATATATACTTGTGTTTGTAGTTATTTAAGTTTGACAGTATTTCAGAATACAGCACTTTCAAAGAACCGAATGGCGTTATGCCATCGTACAAGCGGCCGCATTTTTATGTGTGTGTAAAAGGGCAGTTACAGTGCGGTCTCACACCGGCCGCGTTTTAAAATGCGTGTCCCACATAATATATGCCGATTTCCGAAAACTAAAAAAAAAAATAACCTACTTATTTTATTATTGATTCGTTTCGAGAATCAGTAGCATAGTTACCTCCTTGAATTTGACGAGGATGCAAAACTACACCTTGTATTTATATACATATTGTTATAAAATAGTAACAAAGAATTTTAGACCGTTTGTCTGCTTGTCTGAATGTATGTTCCGGATTGGCGCAAAAATGGCTGGAATTTATCACACAAATAGTTTATAACCTGGATCCACACTTTGAATCCCGGTAGTACGTTCCCGTGGAATAATGTTCGACATCCACGCGGGCAAATCCGCGGGCGAAAACTAGTATTTAATAAAGAAAAGGTTTTAACATAATCTAAAAATAACACCAATGTAACTGCATGACATACAGACAACCAAAGCACTAAATTATTTAGTCCCAATTTACATATTTTATAATAATATTAATATAAATTATTTAATATTTATTCCCCAATTTTCATGATGGCACTGCTGTTTATCTCTGCATCACCCAAAGGTTGACTGGTAGAAAATGCCTACGGTATTAAGTCCGCCTCTGTACATTTATGCGCTTGAATACTTCAAGAAAGATTAACGTTAAGTCAACGTTATCCGACTTTTGTACTTGACTGTACCCAGTCTCTTCTAAAATATTCTCGAACATTATTACTATATTCTAAAGTGCATATTAAAGTACACATATTGTGTGAGGACCTTATCCTTTCGTTATAAGACCGACTAAAGGAAATTGGTGTTAGTGCATTGGTGCAGTCAGCACCTACTTGACCGCTATTGGGGCGGCAAATATGCTTTCTAAGCCTGTTCTCTCCAAAGAATTATCCCTATAGGATTTACATTACCGTAAGTTTTTTTTTTTTCATAATTAAGTACTTTATTTACATTATATAAGCTAACATTTAAAATAATCCTAGTAATATTATAAACGTGAAAGTTTGTATGGATGGATGGATGGATGTTTGTTACTCTTTCACGCCAAAACTACTCAACGGATTTGGATTTAGCACACAGATAGTTTATAGCCAGGATTAACATAAAAAATACTTTTTATCCCGATATTCCCACGGGATCGAAACTTATGCGGGTGAAAACGCGGGGCGCAGCTAGTAATACATATGTACAAGTGTAAAAATAAGCAAAAGAATCATAGTGCATCAAATAATTCGTCCGCATCGCTGTCAACAGGAACAGTGCCCAAAAGGCTGGCAGCATTGCCACGTAATTTTGATGAAAAAATCTGCATACCAAACAGACTAGCCTGGGTGTATAGGTATAACTCTGCCTAACCCATTGGGGAATACAGGTGCTATGTTATGTTAAGTCCGAAGAGCCATCCTTAGTCGATACGACGTGTTAATTAAAATTGGAACCCGACTGTCATATATATTGTTTGAAAACTGCCAATTTTTCGTCTCGTTCAATTTTTTTATTTCCTGAACTAGATTTACTTCTATGTTTATTCTTATTCATATCGCTATCTTTTCAGCTTCTTTCTTTCCCAAATGATGATTAAGTAAACTTCACCAAATTATCTCAAGTAGTTACCAATAAACTGAACATTCTACATAATACATCAAACGTGCGACACGATGTTAATTATAACAGCGCTTTGTGATGTAAAGCGACCGCGTTGTCAATAGCAAGCGGTAATTGCGTTCGATGCGATTATTCCGCGCGACGCGATAATTGCGTGGGACGCGATAAATGCGTGCGATGCGTTCAGTGCGTGTGATAAGTTTCATCTGCTTTGTACTGTTATTGGCTCGCGGTATGAATGAGATGAGCAAATGATTATGGTCCAATGTTGATGCGGTTAGATTCCAGCTGTCGTATCTATTACTGGTGACTATGTTTATGCAATGGTTTGTTTGGTTAATTCGATTTTGTAGAATGATTCGTCTGAGAATGCACTACCACAGATCTTATTTCTGCCGCCACGTTCATTCCTGTGTTTGAGGTTGAATGTTAATATGAGTGTCGGTGATGTGGTAAAATACCAAGGAGATAAAGCTTTTTGGTAAATATAGCTGTTAGTAATTTTAGATAATTTACATTCCATCGCCACTTAATCAGTTATCTACTTTAATAAAATGTATTCTAAGTTGTTTTTTCAATTACCATTTCTAACAAAAAGGTCCTAATAAGTTTTTGGTTACAATAGAATTTGAACTTTGTTGAGAATACCATTCTGTTTGTTGTTCCGTAACTTAAAAATTGTCTCAAATTCTTAATTAAACATAGTTTCCAATCTTCAAATTTAAATAAAGCCTGTTGAACAATCAGGAACACGTGAAAATACCCGTCGTCAGCTCTCATTTCATCTGTACTTACATTTTGCATCCAAAAACCGTCACGTTGCATTCACTACGAGCCAAAACTTGTTTTTTTAGGTAATATTATTTCACACCGAGGCACTGTTTGCTTTGACACAAAAAGCGCGAGACTGTTGCAGGTCTTATAGATTACTGTTGAGTTCATTGCGGATCAACCGAAGAAGTTTTTTTTTTGTACCTTCTTTGAAATGTAGTTCTATGTAGTGTTTTATTTTTTAATAGTCTTTGTGTCATCGTCATCTGCATAACCCTTTTCACAACTATGTTGAGGTCGGCTTCCAGTCTAACTGTTTATAGCTGAATACCAGTATTTTACATGGAGTGACTGCATATCTGACCTGCGCAACCCAGTGACTGGGTAACACGATACCCCTTGGCAAGACTGGTTCTCAGACTTTCGTAACGACTGACAAAGAACCACGAATGGCAGCCGGGAACAACGACTTAACGTGCTTTCTGAGGTACGGAGGGGTCTTGGTATGTATAAATCACCCATCTACGGCAAGCGAAGGTTAACCTGATCGATCGACCCGTGCGGCTGCTACAGTTACAGTTGCTACAGTTGTTAAGGTTAAAATAGTTAATAAAGATAATAAGATAATAAATCCAATTAAATCTGTAAAAGTAAAAAAAGGATGAAATGGGATTTTATCTATGTATTACTTAGCCACAAGTCCCTCTCTCTCTATTTTAATAGTCTTTGGCTAACGGTTGTTAACGTGTATACCCAGGATCTTTTATACGATTCAGTACATTCGCTCATTACCTTCGAGAGGGCCGTCTCAATATAGCACAGTTCTGATGCTTTCGGCGTCTTGCGGTAGGGACAAATAAATCCAACAGTTCTTCCTTACCTACACCATTCGTTCCACCCAGTTCCACCACCCAAAACCTGTTCAAATGGACCTCCAACTGAACAGCGGAGCCGTCTATGAACCTGCATAGAAGACTCTGCCTTGGAGTGTAAATGCGGTGCCGTTCCATAAACGATGGGACACTTAATATTGTGTCCAGCGTGTCCTGTCATAACGCTCGACAAACGTAGCCGAATTCTTGGCCGAGTCCATTTAGATTGCCAGCGACACGCTAAGAATAAATGGTACTGAAGAATAAGTGGTACAACTGTTCCACAACACAATATCAACAATACTGCATGGTAGATTAACAAAACAACAATATTCTACAGGTACGTCACAATTCAAAAAAGCAAGCGACATCACAATAAAACGTTATGTGCGATTAACAAACATTGGTATTACCGATCACGTCCGTGCTTACGTGAAGCGGCCGCCATGTTTCAACTAACTTTTTTAAAATTCGTAACCTCCATTTAATCACACAGATTTGGTATTGTTTTGCTCTCGTAGTGGTTATAAAACTGGTATTTTTTGTGATAGATAGCGGATACCTTTGTTACGTTATTTGTAAAATATTTATAGGTATTGTTTTCAGATTTTAGGGCTTTCATATATTGAGACAACATGGACACAAGTATTTGTATTTGTGCATAGTGCTGCCTTCAGTTCATCAAAAATCTCAACGGACTCATTCGGATAATTTGATTTCTATTGGCAAGAGTATACAGTGTGGCGGGGACATCAACGCGCAAACTGTTACGATGGATTCATTACATGATTCTAAAAATCATGCGATGAAATTTTTCGTCATTTATTTAAAAAAAACAACTGTTCCATAGAAAAGTGCGATACCTACGCGACTTAATGTAATGTATGGCAAAGCTTTTTTTTTAACGAAAATTTTCATGGTTACAGTTTGCGTCGATGTGAAGCCAGTCTGTATAAAATAACCTTTCCAGCGGAATAAGCTGGGAAAATCGTTAACATCAAATAATAGACAGGACAAATCAGCTTTCCCGGGCAATGTTAATTTTGTAACAATTAATGTATTTTTTTTATGTAAAACGTGTATATTAATTACTAGCTAAGACGGAAACAAGGTTACAACGATAAACATGTCGGTCAAAGCGACTCCAGCACTGCGATTCTGTAACCATCTCACCGTGAAAACTTAGATGAAGTGAACGTGGAGTGAGCTGTCATTCCAACTAATGCTAGTGATTGACACTATTGACAGCTCACTCTAAGCTCACTTCACCTAACTTTTCACGGTGAGATTTTTACAGAATCGATCGGCTGTTACGAAGCATCACCGCCTCGCTCCTGAATGACCCCCATGCATGCAGCTAAGTCGCTGAGATATTTAGTCGTGTATTTCATGTACCTACTCATATAATAACAGACTATTGTAGTAAGTTACTAACTATTCAGTATATAAATATTCATACCGTTCACATTCATACCGTACGTTCAGTCGATCAGCTAGTCTTCAAAAAACACTTAAAACAGCGTAAGAAGAAAGGGATACTGAAGATCGTAGCATTTACAGAATAGTTATAGATAAAACACTACATTCCTTTTGGAGCATCCGGGTAAAACTGTCCGAACATGCACTCGAACTTACGCACTCGGGTCTGCTTAATAGCCAAAGATACAGCGTTTTGTGATCCCAAAATGTAATAAAGTAGTGTGTACTAGGTGCAGAAAAACTGCCCCATGCTCGCAGCACTAAACACTTACGCAAGCCTCTTATTCACTTTGCCATTAATGTCTTTCGACTTTCCCTAGAAGCATCGCAAGATGCACTTACCGTGTTTTTATTTCATTAATGTTTTAAGTAAAGTCAGACTATGCTCAGTGACGTCACACAGTTTTGTAGATGGTACGAGTCACGAGAGAATTGACGCCACTTTCCCCGTCAGTACTGAAGCTTCATATACCTACACATACAACTGTACGAAGCTGCAGTAGGTACCGACGGCTACCCTGATCTTGTATAACGTTATATTCCAAATTCGTAGTCACACAATCACATTACCCAAACCTTCATTACTTCTACGAATTCTAGAAAATTCCCAACACTCAATATTCTGGAACTCCAACCCAAATCGGAGCGATACAATAAACGGGATTTTTTTAAAACACCCTCTAGGCGCATATGTTTGCGGATGACGTAGGTAGCACGGAGAAACGAGGTAAATAATGAAAATCTCTTTAGTACGTATTTACTGGTACCCTCGTCAGACTTCGACGGATTCACCAGCTGACTGTTAAATTGGCCCTTTATTTGTACACTTTTTGTCGGTATGTCGAGGTTTTTCCTGTGGTAAGTGAAGGGGCCAGAAATAGGATTTCATCGTTTATGTAATTTCACTTACGAATTCTACAGTGGATGCTTAATGAAATAATTTGTTAGTATTTTTTTTTTTATTTCTAGTCGATTTTCATTTGTTTTTCAATCTGACTATTAAAACGACCTCACAATTACAATAAGACATGGAAAGGGTGTGACAGCTTAACACGAACGGAAACAATTATTTCAGTCGCTGCCTACGACAATATTTGTATAGTGCCTAGATCGTAATATTGACAGCTTACGTCAGTTTGCCGTGTTATAGCCACTTCAAACAACTGTTAAAAACATAACAGTTTTGATTCGAATATAAGTGCATTTTAGTTGGTAGTCAATTTGATAAACAATTAATTTCCCTGGCTTGACAAGGAGACCTTATTGCAATTACAGGAATCACAAACGCGATATAAATGATCTAAAAAAAAAAAAAATTAAAAAAGCTTACTAAATACCAATATAACGAAGTGAAAACAGATTTTAACTCCTTAAAAACAGCTGAACAGATCTTTAAAACAGTCTAAAACCACATAAATATGGATAAAACGATAACAAACCTCCCCACATCTATAAAAATCTCATTTTACTTAGCTATATCTCAAAATCCTGACACACACGTACGGGTCCAGTGTGAACGCCACTTAAATTTAAAAGACGTATTTTGCACGTACTAGAGTGGCCGTACGAAACGTGTGTACGTACGTACGTGCTTCATAGAACTGCCATACGTGGAGTGGTATTGGTAGATAATCGGCGAAGTTCGATGTGGTATTTTATTTAAATGTATGGCTTTTGGCTTGCATTTGGGTGGCAGTTAGATAGTATAGAGGAGATTTTGCAAATTATAGGAACACAGGGCTTTGAGAATATTAAATGCTTCTTATTCCGAAACCATGTGTTTATAGTGTGATTCTGAAAAGAATAAAAATAAATGATTCTGATTCATGAAGACAAGATTTTCTTTCAACTATATTATAAGTTGCCAAACTGGTCAGTAATCCACCACGACGAAGGTTACCAACTCCAAGGGATTAAAGAAATGACTAAATCACATTCAAACCTGCGTGTCTGAACAGACCATGACTGACTGGTAAAAATGACAATGGCGGCTAAGACTACTTATTGTCAAATGGGCCGCTTGTTTGCCACCCAAAAAAATATTTATAAACAAAACAAATTCCATTTTTAATGAGATTTAAACTCATTTCTCACACGACCAGCATGTGCGATTCTATAACCATCTCACCGTGAAAACTAAGGTGAAGTGAGCGTGGAGTGAGCTGACATTCCAACTAATGCTAGGGATTGACACTATTGACAGCACACTCTAAGCTCACTTCATCTAACTTTTCACGGTGAGATTTTTACAGAATGGATTGGCTGTTCCAGCCAGTATCGATCCACGTTTGCAATAAATACTTACAAACAATTCTCTATATTTAGAACCTTTAGGCGTACCATAGATATTTCAGTCAGATCAAGCCTTTTAGCGAAATGCCGGCGTCGATTACCCTGAATCAATTTATAACACGCACACCGCTTCTGTGACCTTTTCCCAAACACCGACTATGTCCCAAATAACTGGCGCAAAGTGATTAACTTCCATTTTGTTTGAAACTTAACACCAGTTTTTTTATGGTTTCCATTAGGTATTAACATTTTGTTATTGAAGATGGGAAGTAGAGCTCCAAAATCCGATACAATTGCTGGCAGAATTTTAGTGAATATTTGTAGGATTTTATCGTATATATTAATTTCATCCTTTAATTAAATTTATATCCACGTTGCCAAACGTGTGGACCAGTGCAGTGAGATACAACCGTGAAATATAATGAATCAGTCTGGCTTTTAATTCAAATAATAATATTTTTACCTTTTTTCCATTAGATGCTTCTGTAATATTTTTATTTCGCTGCTATCCGTACAAACGCTTCACCAACTTACACGACTGTCCAAACATTCACATTGATCAACACAGGAACGGTCAGCACATCACGTCAACGCCGGCTGCCGCTGAAAACCAGCGCTTGGGCTCTGTCTCGTATAGGGTCTTAGCATTATGCTGAGCGATGGCCGTTTTGCGTGAATGTGACGCATGTTTACCCCCAACTTGTTTTTTTTTTTTGTTTGTTTATGTCCTTTTTTCATGCGTCATGTTTGCCGCAAATAAATGCATATTGTTTCTTTCTTTCTTTCTCATATTAGGAGCATTGTTGGGAATGGAAAGCAACCCGTAAAATTCGAATTCGTAACCTTCTGATCCGCGCTTTTGTGCTCAGGTTTATCCTTCGAATAATATTCTGAATAAGTGGGAACACGCATTTGAAATTGTGGTTTCCTTCAAAGGATAGAATATCCCATGGGTGACTTAAAAGGTGACCAAAGGGTTATACCTTGGGGATGGAAATTTAGGAATAACAATATTATGAGGTCATCTGTTCGTTTTACGTTACAATATTAGCAGAGTTCAACGTTCGGTCGAGGATTTGTTCCTACAATGTACAATTTGTACAATATAGTTATTCACAACCATTCGACCGGCTTCCGAATCGAAAACGACACATGATTTACCTAGTCCCCGAGAGCATCTGCTCTCGGGGACTAGGTAACAACTAGGTTCCAACAGCTATCTAGCTGTTGGAAGAATAGCGGGCGTCTATTTGGTTTAGGGCTAAATTTAGTTTTTTTTTTTTTGGCTCTTTTCTTTCCATTTTTTTTTTTTTTTTCATTTTGTCAGTTGATTGAAAAATCAGCTCTTAGTATTTAATAACATAAAACTTTAACTTGTAATTATTTGGCAACAATACCCTAAAGTTTGTGTTGAATTGTTGATACCATCGCCCCGCTTGCCTTGTACGTTGTTATCAAGGGTGATTTAATTCGTGGCATTTTTTTTTTTGCTTATAAAATTTCGTTTTCTATTTTAAGGGCTGATTTTTCCAACGAATTTTTGACAGTTCTTCCATACCAAAACTGTCAGACGTCAATTTTATTCCACGAATAAAAATTACCGGTAGATTAAAAATCAGCCCAAGTCAAGTTGTTTATTTTATTATTTTAACAGACTGAGAACAACTTGTAATAACTGCTATTCTATTTAATCTGATAGCCTAATCGCTAATATTTATCAAGAACCAGGATTTATATTGTAGGTGCATGTTAATTTAATTGTATCTACCCTCGCGACGTGACGATGACGTGTCGCAAATATTATATAAAGTCAGCTGGACCGTGCTTTGTTTCCAAATGGAAAACTAATTTAATTCAACACGGCAGTGGTCTGGATTTATCTCATTCTGAAATTAGACATTCATTTCACGCCGGCTTTACGACAATATTCTGCGAAATAACATTAAAGCGCATAGCTGCACAAAACATAATAGGTAGACCACAAAAACTACAATCTGCACAAAAGTAATCTATGTACAATGTGGAGACGACAATACGAAAATAAATGAATACACTGACAATACTAATGCATAGGAGTATTTTGAAACTATCAAATAACTCTTAACATCGAAGTGATTTTTTTTTTATTGTTAGTGTTTTCTCAAACAAACTATCATCAATACCTAGTAGTGATGAGCCGACTATAGGTTTTGCCAGTCTTTGACTAGCTATAGTGGTTGAACTACCAATAGTTTCTGTCTGCATGCAAAATTCAATCGAATATATACAAATAAATTTGATTGAATTTTGCATGCAGACAGAGTTTATCGTCTCCACCTTATTCATAAACGTGTGATGTATTTTACATGTGCACAAAAGATAAAAAACTATAACTAATTTTGTAAAAAGTTAAATGAAAATTGCGACTTTGACAACTTTTAAGATTCCTCAAAGGGTCACGAAAATTGCTCGCTCTGTATTGGGGAGTGCAATTTTACTAAAATACTAGTTTTGGAGTTTCTCCTTTAAGAACTTTGAGGTTGGCACACTGTGCAGCTAATTCTGGATAGACCGAACTTTGCTGAGTTTAGCGTTGCCATTTTATTTATTATACTTCAGTGGTTTAACTACATTCTTCAACTACATTCCTAATAATAAAAGTCTCTAGGGATAAAATCAGAAACTATATTTTGGTAGGAGCAGTAAAGAAAAATCTTAACTAATAATGTTGAATTTTATCGTATAATCTTATTACGACAGCGTTTAAAACGATCATAAACCGCTGGGTCTAGAAGCATGAAATGCACAATTTTTTTTTTATGTTGAGGGCAAGGGCTAGGGTAGTGACAGCGTAGCGAGCAGCATAGCGTGCAGCGTAGCGAGCAGCGTAGCGAGCAGCGTAGCGAGCAGCGTAGCGAGCAGCGTAGCGAGCAGCGTAGCGAGCAGCGTAGCGAGCAGCGTAGCGAGCAGCGTAGCGAGCAGCGTAGCGAGCAGCGTAGCGAGCAGCGTAGCGAGCAGCGTAGCGAGCAGCGTAGCGAGCAGCGTAGCGTGCAGCGTAGTGTGCAGCGTGGCGTGTAGCGTTTTACAGCGTGTTTGTACACTTGGTTACCACATGTAAAGCGAGCGTGGCTTGAGATAAAAATACTAATAACACCCATAGATATAAATAAGTCTTAAAACTAAGTAAACATAATGTGCCAAACGTTTACTCGCGCGTTCGGGCTAAGCCCACGGATACTTGGGGACTCCATAAGTATTAGGTCCTTTCCTCTTTTTAGTATACATAAATGACCTGCCGCATTTATTAAAAAACCAACCACAAATGGTGTTATTTGCTGACGATACTTCCATAATTTTTAAGATAAATAGACGTGCATCGAATCTTGACGACGTAAATAACGCCCTACTGCAAGTGCAAAATTGGTTCACTGCTAATAATTTAGTATTAAATGGGAAAAAAACGAAATGCATAAGATTTGCTTTACCGAATGTTAAAAGTAGTGATTGTGACATAGTATTGAATAAAGAGAAACTAGAATTCGTCGATAAAACTGTTTTCCTGGGGATAACGCTCGACTCAAGGATGCAATGGGGTCCTCATATAACATCTCTTGCAAGACGGCTAAGTTCAGCAGCATATGCTGTAAGAACAATCCGTCAATTTACTAATGTAGATACCGCGAGACTGGTCTATTTCAGTTATTTTCATAGTATCATGTCTTACGGTATTTTACTATGGGGACGGGCTGCAGATATTGAGTCCATTTTTATTCTGCAGAAAAGAGCCATCAGAGCAATATATGGCCTACGCAGGCGCGATTCTCTAAGGGAACTGTTTAAAAATATTAATATCATGACGGTACCTTGTCAATATATCTATGAAAACATCATGTACGTAAGGAAAAATTTAAATCTTTTCAGTAAAAGAGGTGACAGACACGCCTATAGAACCAGAAATAGGGACCAATTAGTTCAACCAGGTTTCAGACTGGCTAAAGTAGACTCTTCCTTCATGGGGTACTGTTTAAAATGTTATAATAAAATACCTCCCCACATACTCCAACTCAATGAAACGAAATTCAAATCTTGCATAAAACGCACACTATGCAGCCAAGCATATTATAAGTTGGGGGATTACATCGCTGACAAAAATGCTTGGCTAAACGCTGGTCCTGCTCCACAGGACGCATAAATAAATTGATTGGCATTTGAAAATACTTCACACACGCCTACCCAACCTACATACTGTTGGAGCTGCTGAAGATTCTAAAATACTATGTTTGCATTATATAAATTCAATCTCCTAGTATTGTATAATTGCATAGAACGTATGTGAGTACTATGTTACATACTACAAAGCTACCATTTACTGGGTACGTCTTTCATTGACTTGAATATGCCTTGGCGGATGAGAGTATGTCATGCTCACTCTAATGTCTCGCTGATGGTGGCACATGTGTTGGATCATTTAGCTCCCTTCAAAATGGTTGAGGTGAATGGTGCTAATCTATGCGTCATGTTCGTGAACGGGCGCCGTCAGTAGGGGCTGGTCTACTCTTTGCTGCCATGGCTTATTTTGATTTAAATTAATATTTGAATTGTTTTTTTTTTATCTTTTCATTACGGACGCTTTTAACGTTCTGCATCGTTCTCACATGCATAATTTTGAACATGAATGATGTAACCAATACTTTGTAACAATATTATTATGATTTAAAAGAGTGTCCATGGAGTTTCTTGCCCGTTCTTCTCCATAGGTACCTACTACGCTTTGGAATGGGCAACTAGCTTCATCTTTTTGACTGACCGACCTTGACAATTCAAAAGTGCCTGTAATTGGTTTATTTGAAATAAATAGTTTGAGTTTGAGTTTGAGTAGAATAAGCTATTGTGAAGGACCACAGCTGAGGGGCAATTCCCGTAATTTTTAGAATGTCCACAGTCTGATCTCAGTCTCAATCTATCAAAATTACCTCTAATTTCTTTATCGCCGAGATGAGATTGCGACTAGATTTTGAACGTTTTAAAATACGAGAACTGGCCTTCTGGTGCGGAGCTATACTCTTCATATCTATTCATGCAACCAGCAACACTGCTTGTGTTACCGAGTCCCAGTTTGAAGGTTATGGCTTCCGGTGTACTTACAGAAACATGAGATATTTCAGTTTTATCTGTAGGATGACTACGTACTTTCGATGCCTCTGGACTGCTCACTGGCTTGTTTATTTGTTCATCAGGTGGTCTATTTGCTAGTCTACCATCCATTAAAACTATATTATCATAGTACATTCCACACATCATCATCATTTCAGCCGAGAGACTTCCACTGCTGAACATAGGCCTCCCTCGAGCACCTCCACTTCGACCGGTCCACTTCCACACAAAAAATTTAAATAATAAATCACAGCTTAAATTTACTTTAAAAATTAACTCGTGAGTAACTTTCAGGGACAGCCCGCTCTATATCATTTTGAAACCTTTTTTTTTGCTAGCCTATATTGCGTCCTACAGCTAGGCAAAGGCTTCCCCCTTTTCTTTCCAAACTCCCTATTTTGTGCGATCTCTTGCCATATTGACCCTACAAACGTAGTCAGATTCGTAAGTATAATTATTATAAAATCCAGACATTTTAACATCTGCTAACTGTACTAGCAGAATGATTACTGCCCTAAGTTCTTTTCAGGTATCTATATTGAAACCCTTTGTCTGTCACAGCTATTTTGAACCTACTTTCGGATCTATTCAAAATCGTCATCGACGGTCCTGCATGTCTTTATACTCCATGCATCTATGAATAATATTCCTGTAAATATTCACTTCAAAACAGCCAGTAGTTTTTACTTCTAAATTAATAGAAAGCTTAGTTGTTTATTTTTATTTATTTATTTTAGGATCTCTAACAAAAAATATACACTAAACATTACATATAATTAATGGACGACAAAGTATTTGGTAGATGTACTTCTTCAATTACAGGAGACCACCGCATGCACATTCAAATCCACAGCATGCACAATAAAATCTAAATCAATAAAATTACCATCCAAAACCCACAAAATATCCAGACATCATCATCCAAACATCCAACGGAGCCCACAATCTAAATCCACATCCAATAACAATGTAATAACATCGTCGTACACCAGCGTTAAGATTATGATCAAAAGTAATGTCAGGTAAAACGATTTCTTTCATACCTGTCCCATTATAAAGGATACATGGCGAATAAACTGGCGGAGATAACTGAGTCTCGGTTACAATGTGGGAATGATTCAGTTTCTTGCTTTTATAGGAATTTCTTTCTGGGAAGCGTAATAAGACATTGTTTTTGAAGTATACTAAGTTCATAAGAAACAAAAATATTATGTATGTATATTAAAAACACTGAAACATTTTAAGCGGCAAACTTAATTAATTTTACAATAACATGATCACACGCTGTTTAGACAAATATTGAAGACAAAGTACACACACACGCATTACAGTACAAGTTTACAGTAAGAAATAATTTGTAAGTGCCAATGTAACAATAATTGTTCATGTTTAAAATTATTGTTAAACAACATGCCTACGATACGTCAATTGGTCAATATACTACGCGAAGCTTACCTCAAACTTCGTAAACAGCCAATAGGATCGGTAGTTCGGTACGCTTATAATCTGCTACGGCGTAGCATACAATATGGGGTAAGCGTAGCGCTACATGTCCGTGTGCTACGCAAGTTTGACACGCTACGCTGCTGCCAAAAATGTACGCTCATCATTTGCTACGGCGCTACGCTGCGATTATAATACACTACACTACAAGTTTGAAATGCTTCGTTGCGAGCTTACAGAGTTACACTATGCTCCTTTTTACACTACGTACTCAAAAGCTATGGCTTCAATAAGCTAGCTCAGCTTTTATAGCTTCATACGGAACCTAAGTGTACTAAGAACGGCATTCTTTATTAAAACGCATCGTAAACTTTGGTTTCATAAAATAGTAATATAAGATCATAGAAATCCACTTTCCTCGGACGATATTTATGGCTTGATAAATACAGTATCTACTCGCTTCTTAGATTAACACGGTCAACATTTTCATTTTGATATCTAATATAACCTCGAATTTTAATTCAAACGTTTGTGTAGATAGACTCAGAACAGCTTTGTCAGTTGGAGACTGAACAATTTTGTCATAAGTAAACACAATTTTTTTTTTTAATTCTGCATATTTTTGTCAACTTTGATGCCTTTTTTAAGAGTCAATGATAGACCAATTAATTCATTTATTTATGTATTCTTTATTGTACACTAGAAAATACTTAACAAAAAATATAATTATCATTACAAAACATACAATGGGCGGCCTTATCGCTTTCTGCGATCTCTTCCAGGCAACCTTGGAATGGACAGTGATGACTTGGATATAAATTTTAAAAAATAGCAATGTTCAGCATAAACACAGTCGTGACTACGACAGCGACGAACGACGACGACGACGACGACGTATGAAGAGCTTTTTTTTTTTTAATAACCGACCTAAAATGTTTGGGTCATGTACTGAATCCATGGTAACTGTTTGTGCGCCGATGTTTCTGCCACCCCGTATTTTTTACGATACTGAAAAAGTAATAATAACCGTTTTCAAGCAAAAAACATCACAAAGCCTTCCGTCCTCTTTACAATTTTCTTTACACAAGAAGATTCTTTATTCCACCATCAGTATTGTCAATTAAACGCTCGTTATCTTGCAGGCGATGAAAGCCGAAGGGAGCCGAGCAGTTCCGAGTTAAGACGAAGAGGGTTGCCTTAATTATTGTGAGCGTAAGTAACTTGATTTTGTACTCACTGCCGTTTTAAGGCAAGTAGAACAAGTAGTCTTGAAAATAGAAGGTTCTTAATGGTTAAAGTAACGTGACAGATATACCTACTTATTTTATTAACAACGCATGTTTTTACCTATATTGTCCCACTGCTGGGCAAAAGCCTGCCCTTCTATTCTTCCACCTTTCCTTGTGCTGTGTCTACACCTACTTACCTAAATAAATTAAAAAAACGTGTACGATCGGGGGACTCCCGTCCTTACGCGATACTCGCACACACACACACTCATCTATCGAAAGAGACAGAGAGAGAGAGAGAGAAAAAGTCGCATGGAGGGGGTATAACATTCGAGAGGATCCGGCAATTGGGACTCGAGGTGGCATTGCACAAATCTGAGGCCATGTGTTTTCATGGTCCTCGGGACGCGCCACCGTCGGGTTCACAAATAACGGCGGGAGGGGTTCACATCGGCGTCGAGCTGACGATGAAGTACCTGGGACTCGTCCTCGACAGCCGGTGGAATTTCGTGGAGCACTTCCGACGTTTGGCTCCCAGACTGGAGCGGGCCGGGGCTGCCTTGAGGCGGCTCCTTCCCAATCTAGGGGGACCAAACGCCTCCTGCCGGAGGCTCTATGCGGGGGTCGTGCGGGCCATGGCCCTTTACGGGGCACCGATATGGGCGCGATCTTTGAGGCGGCGACCAGCCCGCCGGTTGATCGCGTCCCAAAGGGTCATGGCTGTCCGGCTCATTCGTGGATACCGCACGGTCTCCGCTGAGGCGGCGAGCCTCCTTGCCGGATTGCCGCCATGGGATCAGGAGGCCAAAGTCCTCGCCCACATATGGGAGTGGCGAGAGGAGGCAAAACGCCGGGGCGTTGCTCCGCTGCCGCGAGAAATCACGGCACAGCGGACAGAGCTCCGGCGGGATCTCATGGCGGCATGGAGAGTGCGATTGTCGCAACCCAGCGCTGGGCACGCCACAATTGCGGCGATAAGTCCCCTCTTTGAGGAGTGGCTAGAGAGGCGCCACGGCGCCCTCACCTTCCGCCTGACGCAGGTCCTCACCGGACACGGTTGTTTCGGGAGGTTCCTGTTCAGGATAAAGCGGGAGGAAACGCCAGGGTGTCGCCACTGTGGGGATCGCCCGGAGGACACGGTGGAGCATACGGTGGAGGTCTGCCCGGCTTGGGCGGGACCCCGCCGTGTCCTCTTGGCGGCGATCGGCGGCGGCGACCTCTCGCGTCCGGCCCTCATACAGGCCATGGTCCGGAGCGAGAGTGAATGGGAGGCCGTCACCTCCTTCTGCGAAGCAGTTATGCTCGCGAAGGAGGAGGCGGAGCGTGCGAGGGAGAGGCAATTGCTGCACCCTCGCGCTCCTAGCCGCCGCAGGAGACGCCCTGGACGGGAGTCAACAGCCGACTCCCGGCCACCGTAGGCGCGGGCTTGCGGGCGGCGAGCTATGGGCAGCTCGCCGCCCGGTAAGGACCAGGCCCGGGTCGACGGCGCGTTGTGTTCCACGCGCGCCTCAAAGAGCTGTCAGCACGAACTGACGGGGTCCGCTAGGGCCGATGCCGCCGGGGCTGCGGGTTGTTCGAAAGAGATACCGTGGCCCCTGGCACAGGCAACTGAAGGAACACGGGTGGGTTTTAGTCAGTAAAAGTCTGACACTCCCTTCTGCTCCGCCCAGAGCGAGAGGAGTCATTTGATGATTTCCCATCCAGAAAAAAAAAAAAAAAAAAAAAAAGGGGGTATAACATAGCTTTTTCCTTACGTGACGATTTTTTACCACTTTATTACTACCGCAAGCCGCGTTATGAAACTTCGTTACAAAAACTTTCATTTTAACTTATACGATGATCAAAGTTTTCCTTAACAATCTTAAATATGGTGTCGAAACTCCTCCGCATTGCTGCCGCCGGGTAATGTACCCAGGAGACTGGCATTGCCACATTTTAGGGCAATATTGAAATCTGGCCAAGGTAAAAGCTAACCCAGTTTTCTATGGTGGAAGTTACTTCATTTCTAAGTAGCTCCGTTGCATCCTGTTACTAAATAAAACGGGTTAATACTCAAAACCAAAACTATTAAGAACAAGCATGGGACTACTGATACTGAAGTCGAGCTGCAGTTGAGGTTTTCATGGGAGTACCAAAGTCATCGGCATCTGCGTAGATAACTGCCCCGTGTATAAAATAGCTATAATATGGCAAATTGACGTCCGGTACGTCAATTTGCAGTGCTATAACAATTTTATACAACTATCAAAGAACAAAAGTCGTGATTTTGATAAACAATTTATTTTCTATATATTATATTGTACCTATTAATCTTTTTCTTGATTGTGTAGCGGCATCTACACCGCCACTTGCGAACTACGCATTATACTAACGTCACGCAAAATCCTGCATCGCGCAAGCAGAGTTTACCGCGCGACCATATATGCAATAGCACGACTTGAATCATCGGACAGTTAGCCACCAGACACGACACCCGTCTGGTCGGGGGGTCCTCCCTTTTCTATGGAGCATGAGTGAACTGTACCCCCTGTTCATCGTGCCTCTATAATCGTTATAGCAGAAGAAATCTAAATACTTAAAATATTTGAGGAGATTCAGCTCGCAGTCGAAATGCTTTCCTCATTCAACTTTCACGGCTCCCTAAATTTAAAACAAACGGCTAATACGTTCACAAAATTACACATTTTTGTCCAGAGAAGCGCGAAAGTCCAATGCATTTAAATCCCCATTCAGAATTACCATCACCTTAAACAGGTGAATCTCGAATGAAAATTACAAAGACGATGGTAAAGACGTCGTTTAAAAGTGTGGCATCTTTGTGTTCTCACCCTTAGATGTCTTTCAAGCAAAATGAAGTCTCTGTTCCTAGTGATAAGGTTTGAAATTAATTGGGACTGCCATAAGGCAATGTCTTCATCGTACAGCTCCTAATTCGTTTGTGTGGATTGATTCGAATTTAACTGTTCTATCACTTTATCTATTGATTGATTAATTGGTTATTCTTTATGTATAGAAAATGCTGTGACTATGTTAAATATTGAATTGTTAAGAAGACAATGAACGTTTGGTAATAGGTTCAGTGCAAACGTGAAAATCAATGTAAGTTGATATTCGATGTGCAAATGCAGTTACTGGGTAACTGGGTAATAATACCCCTGGGTAAGACTGGTTGTCAGACTCTCGGGCTTCTGACTACCCGTCAAAGATCAGAATCAAAATATTTTATTTCACATAAACCTACACTCACCTAGCTTCTGACGTTTCATAGGTGTCCATGTAGGTTTCCAATTCACACACGGTTCCAATTGGTCGTTTCCTATGAAGAAGAGCCGAAATTAAACTCCTTGGTTACTCTTTTAAAACTAATTGGCTTTTACAATGTTTTCAAATTACAATAGGTATGGGAGGACGGCGCGGCAGCGTAGGCCCGTCCACAAGCACCAGATCTAAAGTCTACAAGACCTACAATGTCCTCACATTTACAAAATATAAAAGAAGTCTATCTGTTGAGACCGCTCGCGCTCCACTCAACATCGCCGCGCGCTGGTGGCAGTGAACGAGGGGTGCGGGGACAACGGGGAGTCAGCCGGCCGACGGCCGAGCGCAGGCCCCCGCGCCACACCGCCACGACCAGTCAGCTGTTGCTCTCCTTCGTGCACGGCTGCGCTTGCGCATCTTAATATCTCTTGTTTACATGTTTCAACCGACCGTTGTAATTTTATGTCTCTAATCATTATACTTGTTATACAGTCCGATATAATTTCATTTTGCTCCACCACGACCTATCGTCGCGATCACTATCTACAATTGACAACCGGGACCAACGGCTTAACGCTTTCCGGGGCATGGAGGATTCTCGATATGTAATGTATGGTATCTATCTGTATCCACGAACCAATGTTGCTTAACCTAGAATATCATACACGTTTTTTTATTTTTTTATTATCCTTTTATTGCGATCTGTCATTCTTGCAGATATTTAGCAATATGTTTGGTATCATTAGCAGGTTTGTACGGAAGCCGCCCAGTGACTGCGCCGTTGGTTCTTACAGCCTCTTAAATCAGAGGGGCAATTCTCGTAATTTTAAGAACGTTCACAGTCTGATCTCAGTCTCAATCTGTCAAAAATACGTCTAATTTCCCTACATTTTGACAAGTTTTTGACATTTGTTTGTCGCCGAGATGAGACTGCGACTAGATTTTGAACGTTTTAAATTACGAGAATTGGCCTTCAGGTCTTGAGGAATTCTTCTTTTCAGTCTCCTAGCGACTGTTTGGGTATTCATCAGGTTTACTGTTAGCATGCTTGGATGGTTTGTGTTTCGCTCTTTGTACGCTTTTGTCCTTTCTGAGATTTCTTCTATGACAGTTTTGATACAGAGGTCGTGATGGAGCGTCTTATTTGAGACATACCAAGGTGCGTTCATTATCATTCTTAAAATTTTTGACTGGAACCTTTGTATAATTTCAATATTTGATTTTGCCGCTGATCCCCACAATTGCAAGCCGTATGTCCATAAAGGCTTTATACCGTGCGGTATCATACACGTGTGGATGTTATTATTTAGTCACGAGCCCTTGGAGAGTAGAACCGGTGGTGGTCCATCGGTATCAGCCCTGACTGACGAATTGTAGGTCGTGAGTTCAAACCCAGGCAGGCATTTTACTTTGTGTATTTAATTGCATCACCACTGCTCTCGAAACGGTGAAGGAAAACATCGTGATGAAACCGGCATGGCTGAGAACCAAAAAATTCGAAGAAATGTGATATCTACCAACCCTGGGCCCGCGTGGTGGATTATGGCCCACTCCCTCTCACAGAGAAGAGGCCTGTGCCAGCAGTGGGAATATTATAGGCTGATTATGCCTTGGGGAGTAGATTAGTACTTTCCATAATTTTCTCTATAAATTCAAGTTTCCCCTATTCAACGGTATTATTATGTTCTTAGCACAAACCTCACCAGGTTTTTCCTCCCCACTCAATTCGTCACTTCTGTCTCGACTACCGACTGTGCTAACAAAAACTTTGCTCAATTAATCCAAGTAAATTGCATTCTTAGAAAAAACGAAGAAGTTTGTAAGCAAAAGACTTTAAACGACTTTGTTAAGACACTATCGGGGATTAAAAGAAAAACTGCATTCTAGACCATTCTTCTAGATATACTTTATGCATAAGTTTCCATCTGTATAAGTTTGAAATAGCGAAGCAATTCACTTCAATTTTGTTCGAGTATCTATTTGTTTTAGTAACAAAGGAGTTTCATAGACTTTAATGCAATTATTGTTCTTTAGTTAAGACTTAAGTATAATTATTATTTTCAAAAGGTATTAAAAGAACAACACCCTAATTGCTTGACACACTCTCAATCACAATCCAAGGGTTATGAGATAGCTCTCCGTCCGATCAGGACCAGGCCCGTGCCGGACGGCGCGTATGTGTTCCACGCGCGCCTCAAAGAGATGTCAGGATGATTGACGGGGCCCGACAGGGCCGAAGCCTGCCGGGGTAGCGGAATCGTCCGAAAGGGTTACCGCTGCCCTGGAACATAAAGGGCTAAGGAAGGAACACGGGTGGGTTTTAGTCTGTAAGAGTCTGACACTCCCTTCCACTCCACCCAGAGCGGGAGGGATCATTTGATGATTTCCCATCCTCAAAAAAAAAAGAAAAAAGAGTTATGAAGGACATTCCTAATCCATTGCTTCATAGGTTTGATAAATACGTCTGCTCAATAACGTAACAACGCAATTTGATTAATTTATTTATAGTTAATTAAAACGGCACAACACCAATTACATTAATTGCAATAGATGTGGCTGAACTGTCAAAATGATAGGCATTGCAATCGATTGCCATTGCTTACAGGGTGGCAGGGACATCGACGTGCAACCTGTACCCATGGATTCAGTACATGACTCTGAACCATTGACATTTTTCTAGCGTTTTAATAAAAACAAAACTGCTTCTTCGTGTCGCTGCACGACTGTATTTTAAATTTGGTTTTCCCAAAACTTTGCCAGTTCCACGGCATCGTTGGTGCCAGCGCAGAAGTCACTTTGACTGCATGTTATATGACACAAAGGGCAGGATAGGAGGTGGAGCATGGTTGGCATAGCTCCACAATTATGTACACCCTACTGTCGTAAAAAACTGTTCCATACATGTTGACCGCAAAGGTATTGTACTTTTCTGTAAAATAGCAGATCTTTTTTGGTAACCAACTAAAATTTCTACTAGAGGGGTCTAGAATGTACTGAATTCATGGTTGCGCAAATGCCATCCTGTATGTGTATTAAGCAATAACCCCACAGGTAGAACAGTAACAAAAGCTTTGTTCTTACCTCATATTATTTTATGCAAAACAATAATACGATAGGCCCTCATTTCAGTACGCAACCGTAATCAGAAATGGCTGAAAGAATACTAAAAGAAATCATGAAAAGAATAAAAAAGTTAAATATGTAAGTACCGACGGCTAGTGGAACACTTGGCAAAGTTGGATAAATTAACAACTTTACTCTTAAAACATTAGATAACCAACCAAGTTATAATAGCTAACTTAAAGAAGGAAAGTATTTTATAACTTAGCGTACTTACATCAGTTTAAAAATCTACTTATATGCTACATTAAAAATTGTACCTTAACTTAACATAAGACATTATCTTTTCGAACTATTTTAACTTTGAAGAAGTTCTTAGATTAATGATAAGGTTTAGCACCATTATGTTACTAGATACCTTTTAAATGCAAATAAATGTTCTGGAGTTAGTTTAAAGTATTTTTTTTTTATTGCTATGGGCCTGCTCTAAACCTCGATCACGCGTGATGGAAAGTGATGGATGAGGTCTATGATGGAACGGAACAAGCGTGCCCAGAAGGTGCCTGTTCAGTCTTGCTTTGAAGGCAGACGGGTTATAATGTATATGGGAGGGAACACAGATGCCGGCAGAGAGTTCCACACTTTGGCTGTGCAATTTATATATGCAGGTCCAAGCAGTGAGGAAACCCACAAAGAATGAAGGGTGAATTTCACCAGAGAAACTAAACGCGATCAGCACCTCTTAAGGTGGATACACATTTTGCGAGGCAAGTGCTTTGCATGCAAGATACTGCACGCCTCGCAAAGTGTGTATCCACCTCAAGCCGCGTTCAAGAGTTGTTTCAATATTCCATAACAATGGTGACACTGACAGCTCTTGAAAGCAATTTAGACACTGACCTATAATATACAAGTACGCTGGACTTCATACTATTGATGACAAAACGAAGACATTTGATTTTCGCCATTTTGGCGCTGATAGCAACGTGAGCGTCCGTGGAACTAATATTTTTGATAGCGAGTTTTAGAAATGCGCATACTTTTATGATAGAAATGTTGTAAATATCTCGTAGTAAACACAAAAAATACAAAAAAGTCTTATTCCACGATTTAGACCTAAATCATCAGAGACGTACCAAAACAAAACGACCATTACGGCATGTGTCAATTTTAGTTCCTGAGATGTTCGAAAGGGGCGCGCGGCACAAAAACCAACTGTCATTTCAGTATAGTATATTTAGTCCAGTGCACTTGTATAATATAGGTCAGTGCTGACAGCTCTTGAAAGCAATGTAGATGTGCTGATTGCGTTTAGTTTCATTATTGAAATTCGCCCTTAGTGGTTTATTTAATTATACCTAATCCAAGTTACCAACATGGTGCACGTAGGTATGGAGGATATGGCACTATAAAGTACCACAAGGTAGGTACCATTGTGCACGTAAGACCTACAATTTCATTAGTTGGAACGCAATTATCTTGTGTGGACGCTTTCCTTGTCTTCACACGGGTTTCGGTTAAAACTAAATGTGGATAAGAAAATGTGTATAAAAGTTTATTGTATGTAGTTTAACGGGACTAACTGCAGACTTAGGAATTGTAAACATAATCATATTTTAGTAACATAGTGACAAACTTATTAAAAAAAAAAATCCCTTCTTTTTTATCAGCCTAGATATCAAACCGGATCACAGCACATTTAACGTGAACTCATTGGTGTAGTTTAGTTAACAGATAAACTAAAAATCTTCAGGAAAATCTCAAAAAGAAACTTAATTAAAAGATCCATACAAGCTTCCTACTTTTTTTTTCATGACCAAATGACACTACATTTCAACTTATCCAGTTTAATATCGTCCAGGTCAGCCACCAATAGCCGGTGGCTAAATAGCCGTCGGCTTCGGCCACAAACCCTAGCTTTACTGGGATATAATAGACGATTGTGCTTTGACGCAACATCTGGGTCCCCGTACTCTTTGTCGGGGGCTATTAGATGGTATTAAACGATTTTATTACCGTATTGTGTGTATTTAATTCCTACTAATATTATAAACGCGAAACTTTGTATGGATGGATGGACGTTTCTTACTCTTTCACGACAAAACTAATGGATTTAGGATAAATTTGGCACACAGATAGTTTATAACCAGGATTAACACATAGGATACTTTTTACCCGATATTCCCACGGGATCGAAACTTATGCGGGTGAAACCGCGGGGCGTAGCTAGTTAAATTATATTTAAATGGTTTTGTGGCTATGTCGTATTGACCAGTGAAAAGGCGTTACTTAGCATTGGCGTCGATCTGTGCAGAATTCAACAATATAACTTAGTTAACTGTACAATGTACATAATAACTTAAAATTAGATCAGTAATTTAGGAATAGTGTAATCAATAAAGATCCATTTAAAATTAAAAGACGAAAATTTACAAAAATCTACTGGAATCCATTTCTATTTTTAGCAACTCAAGTTTGTTTTCAATTATGAAATGATCTTGTTGCCTTGTATACGTCAAAATTTGAAAAAATTAAGAATCAAAATGGATAACTATACCCATTCCTTTAGGTAAACCGTTTTTGGCAGATGGAACTAGTGATTGCAGCAACACACAATACATTGATTAATACACGTACGCCATACGTGTATCAGATATTATATTATAATATATAGATATTATAATAGTATATAACATATTATATAGTATTATAAATATATATATTATAATACCGTACGTCGTACGGTATTATAATGTCTGTAAGAAGCCATAAATAAGATTATTCAATAAGATAAGGCAGTTTATATATTTATTTTAATAAGCATTTTAAAGTTAACTTTTACGTAATCTGGAATACGAGTATGTACGTTCTAAGACCGCTGTCAAAAAACAGTAACTTAATAGATATATTTGGCTATCGTATAGGATAGCGTATAATTATACGATTTAGAAAAGAATAGGTTGCAACCGCAGGGTCACGCTGCAATACCTACATCTTATTTTGAACTTACACCCTTCAAAAGGTTCTTAAAAACGAGAGTGCCACTAAAAAAATCTATTAAAACTTGAGAACTAATAGAAGTCCTTATAAATAATAACGCCTCTCTGCGCAATAGAATAGAGCTTGAATAGTTCTTTCAGCATTTTTCTCAACAATGGAGCAAAGTAAACTTGTTAACATGCTGAATAGATAATTTTCAAACACAATTTTCTTCACAACACTCGCCCAGGGAGTATTGTGTTCAAAAATAGTAATAATTCAATTTCCTACCTTTTTAAAGGTGGCCATGCTTAGTATTTTATTTTTTAACACATTATTATCTGCGTTAATTCGTTGGTCCCGGCTGTCAATCGTGGATCTTTGGCAGTCGTTACGGGTCGTCAGAAGCCCGACAGTCTGACAACCAGTCTTACCACGGGGTATTGTATTACCCGGTAACTAGGTTATAGAGATCAGATAGATAGTAGTATTTGTATATACCTAGTCTTGCCATAAATATTGTTACGAAGAAAAAAAAATTTTTTTTATTGCAAATAATATTTATTACTTTTACAGTGTGTTAGTTTAATACATAAATATAAAACAATTTAAAATATAAAAAGCTTATTCGAAGTGGTCTCCACTGTCTGCAATACAGTCCATTAAAAGTTGTGGCCAGTTATCAATAGAAGCACGCACTCTTTCCATGGGAAAATTCTTCACTGCCAATCGTATGGATTGTTGTAGAGACTCCAAATTATCATGGCGTTTAGGGCAAGCCGTACTCTCTAAAACTGACCATAAATCATAATCCAGCGGATTAAGATCGGGACTAGACGACGGCCAGTCTCAGCTCTGATGAAGTCCGAAACGTTCACTTCCAACCAAGACTGCGTGGACCGAGCTTTATGACCCGGCGCCGAGTCTTGTTGGAAAGACCATACTTGGTTATTGAACATGGTGTTGTTAAGGGGCTTAACTACCTTCTCAAGAATGGTATCTTGATACACTTGTGCCGATCTTTTGATACCTTTTTCACAAAAATATGGCTCAGGCACTCCTTCATAGCTAACACTTCAGTGATGGTTTGGTGGGGCCAAACCATCACTGAAGTCGGATAATGCCCACGTTGCACTCTGTCGACTAATTAGGAAGCTTCCTTAGAGCTTTGAGCATAAATACGGTCATTTTGTTTGTTAAAATGTTGCTCAATTGTAAAGATTTTCTCATCCGTAAACAAAATTTTTCTGTGACCTCCCTTTGCGTACCGCTTCAGTAGTTGTTTCGATTTTAACACCCTATTCTTTTTTTAATTAACAGTTAAAAAATGACCAGTGCGTCTCTTATAGGCTGCAAGTCCTAAGTCATCTTTTAAAATACGCGACATGGTTCTGGGTGCTATCTTCATCTCCTGAGATAAAATCTTTTGCTTTCGGACAGGATTTCTTCGAATTCTTTCCCTTACTGCTTTGACCACCTTTTTCGTACGAACACTACGTAGACGGCCAGATCTTTTTCTGTCACAAACAGAGGAGGTCTCATTGTACCTATTAATAGCCCGGTACACAAACATTTGACTAATACCAAGCGTATGGAGAGTTTTAAAAATTGCATTTGGCTTCATACCAACTTTGTGTAATGCAATCACAGCGATTCGGTTCTCTTTATCACCCCACTCCATTTTAATATCGCAAAATATTGTACAATGTATTGGCGCCAAAATTAGAAAACTCAATGAACAATCGTATAAAAATGACAGATTCCAAATTCAAATGGAATATCTTTCTTATTTTTAATTGTAACAGTATTTATGGCCAGACTGTGTATATATATGTTTATATATTTTTGTATTATGTATTTATTTAAGTATACTTATGTAGCGGTATCTACAATGCCACATGCGAACAACGCGTCATACTGACGTCACGCAAATCCTGCATCTCGCAAGCAGAGTTTACCGCGCAATTAGCATAGATACAATTTCCCAACATCAATCAAAGTCAAAGTCAAAGTCAAATATAATTATGTCATATTATAATTATGTCATATCAATTTGTATTTTACTGTGTGTACATAAATAATAAAATAAATGATGACAGACACGCCTATAGAACCAGAAATAGGGACCAATTAGTTCAACCAGGTTTCAGACTGGCTAAAGTAGACTCTTTCTTCATGGGGTACTGTTTAAAATGTTATAATAAAATACCTCCCCACATACTCCAACTCAATGAAACGAAATTCAAATCTTGCATAAAACGCACACTATGCAGCCAAGCATATTATAAGTTGGGGGATTACATCGCTGACAAAAATGCTTGGCTAAACGCTGGTCCTGCTCCACAGGACGCATAAATAAATTGATTGGCATTTGAAAATACTTCACACACGCCTACCCAACCTACATACTGTTGGAGCTGCTGAAGATTCTAAAATACTATGTTTGCATTATATAAATTCAATCTCCTAGTATTGTATAATTGCATAGAACGTATGTGAGTACTATGTTACATACTACAAAGCTACCATTTACTGGGTACGTCTTTCATTGACTTGAATATGCCTTGGCGGATGAGAGTATGTCATGCTCACTCTAATGTCTCGCTGATGGTGGCACATGTGTTGGATCATTTAGCTCCCTTCAAAATGGTTGAGCTGAATGGTGCTAATCTATGCGTCATGTTCGTGAACGGGCGCCGTCAGTAGGGACTGGTCAACTCTTTGCTGCCATGGCTTATTTTGATTTAAATTAATATTTGAATTGTTTTTTTTTTATATTTTCATTACGGACGCTTTTAACGTTCTGCATCGTTCTCACATGCATAATTTTGAACATGAATGATGTAACCAATACTTTGTAACAATATTATTATGATTTAAAAGAGTGTCCATGGAGTTTCTTGCCCGTTCTTCTCCATAGGTACCTACTACGCTTTGGAATGGGCAACTAGCTTTATCTTTTTGACTGACCGACCTTGACAATTCAAAAGTGCCTGTAATTGGTTTATTTGAAATAAATAGTTTGAGTTTTGAGTTTTTGAGTTTTGAAATAAATAATAGGCAGTCACTCCATGTAAAACACTGGTATTCCGGTTAGACTGGAAGCCGACCCCAAAATAGTTGAGTAAAGGCTCGGTAGATGATGTTGCATTGACAAAAAAGACATGCTGGACACCGGCAACGAGACCATTCCAAGCGACACACAGAAACGCTGCTTGGCATTAGTATTTACTTATTTTATTTTATTTATTTATTTTATTTTAAAGAAAGCTTACAGACTAATAAAAAACTTAAGTATCATGCATAAGTAGGGACATTTGCTAATTACAAGCTTCCACATGTACACATCTACTTAATTAAGAGTTACATATTTGTGTTGACCAGTTACAGCGATTTAAGTAAAGAAACAGATTAGGTACACTGTAAACATAATGGGTATGTCGAGATTTTAGGTAAGTCAAGTCGTGCAATATCAAAATCAAAATTAAAAGCTTATTTATGGTTGATGCCAAAATACTCCTTGTTCAAAATCTTTCTTAATTTATGTGCGCTGGTGCAAAATAAATCGATTTCCAAGTGTGTTGGTAAACTATTGAAAGCTATAACACTACGTATTGTAGCGTTGTGAGGGTCTCAACGGCAAATAGTCGACTGATAATTAGTAAGTTGTAAGTCACATCACTATAATTATGGTACAACACTAATTTTCTAAGAACACTGTCATTTTAACATCCGCTCGCATAGGAAGCAGGGGTGCTTCCCTGATCCTCAAGATATTGGTACCCCAAATCTAGGGTGAGTTCCTCATTAATTTGGTAATTATACCAGACCCTCTGTACTGGATAGCCTATCTATCTGGATATATCTACCAATGTATCTATTTGCGTGGTTGTCAATGACAGATCACAAGGCTGTCGGTTATCCAGTGCATGGGAGACGGAAATATGTATGTATTGCTGCTGCATCTGGCATGTGCAAGGCCTCTCTGTGTATTACAAGCTATATAGCAAGCCAGCTGCTATGATCATTGCTTATCTTGTGTTTTATGCTCGCGTGTCACATACATAACCTCACGTTTGTATCTGTCATTGTGCCACGCTGTCCTTACAAACTATCTGCCTGTAAACCGCTGCGATGTGTTGAGTTTCCATCTATCCTTGCTCCTTACATCGTCCTTGGTCGGGGAAGAGGGAATGAGGCTGGACACATCGCACGCGGCTTGCTGCTTTTTGCACCATGGTAACGTGCGCACCCTATCGCGCCTTCCAGGGCAGCTCAACAGCCACGTGCTACATATGTGGCTCAGCGCTGGCCATCTGTGCGCTTGCTTACGGCGCACTGTGCGCGTGGGTGAGCCGCGTACCTGCGGCGCGCCACCGGCGGCCTGATGACGCGCCGCGGCCGCGCCTACATCCCAAAATTCGTGGCCGGTCTATCTGCACGCGGTCTACTGCGCGCTGCATGCGTGATTGAACGGCACCGCGCCTGCATCCTGGAGACCCAAGGACGGTACCTTCGCTACCTTACCAGTGTGCTTGAGCTCAGTACCTTATGTGTGTTCTTACCCGCGACCTATTCTATTATGATGTCTGTTAGTGAGCATTAAACTTATGAACCCCAACTGGTGTTTATTTTCCTTTCCAAATTGTTAGAGGCCTGCGCAGCCTACCTGCGAAGCCCTAGCCGTTACAGTATGCAGAAAGCGTTGCGCCTGTACTTTGTCGACGCGAATGGTACATGAAGTAGCGGCCGTTTTCTCAGGTTATTTTAGTTTCAGTAATAGGTATGATGAGTACTTCTACCAGCTCCTTCACAAATAGTTCCTACTTAGGTACTAAACTACTAGAGCTTTCCAAATATCTGTTCCCCCTAAATTTCGCACTAACTAACGATAACTTTATCTATAATATAGTACCGTCGCCTGCACCGCGAATATTAAACTTTGGTGACAGATTCTTCACTAATTGCATCGTCAAAACTACATCTTCCTATCTTACTTTGATATAGTCACGGTATAAATAAATCTGTAGGATGCCATCTTAACTTTGTAGATTTTAAAACTTAAGACGTTGGAGGACACTTAACTTTCATAATATAATTAGTTTTGAAGCGTATAGGAGTATTGTACAAAAAGTATTAAGGGTAGGAAACACATTGCTATGAGAGTCGTAACCCCTCGTCTGTTAGGCAAGCTTGTTAAGTTCGGTAACAATAGACAAAGTAATTGTCTCATTAGTGACAGTTGAGCTCACAGTTGAAGGGCTTGTAGCTAAGTAATAACAGCCGCACAGGTCGATTGATCAGTTTAAGCTACGCTTGCCGCGGCTGGTCCGTGGATGGGTGACCATCTTCACATACCAAGATCCCTCCCTGCTTCGGAAAGCACGTTAAACCGTTGGTCCCGGTTTTCATTCGTGGAGCTTTGACAGTCGTCACAGGTTGTCAGTAGCCCGAAAGTCTGAGAATCAGACTTACCAAGGGGTATCGTATTACCCAGTACTGGGTTGTGGAGGTCAGATAGGAAGTCGCTTCATGTAAAATACGAATATTTAGTTGCATCCGGTTAGACTGGAAGCTGACTCCAACATAATTGAGAAAAGCCGAGGCAGATGATGATGATCGTGGGAGATTTGTGACTATTTTATACATTGTGGTAATAAAATTATAGGATAAAATTCCAGATTATCGGATTGCACAAGTTTTTTTTCTTTTGCAAGATTTTTCTTTACTGTTCCTACTAGGTACAATAAAGTTCCTGATTCTATCCATAGAGACTTTTTTTAGGCAGAATATTCAAGTATTAAAGTTAAATTAAGTAAAATGGCGACGCTAAATTCAGCAAAGTTCGGTCTATACAACAGTAGGTGCACAGAGTGCCAACCGCAAAAGTTCTAAAAACAGTCATTCCAAAACTAGTATTTTAGTAAAAGTGCACTCTCTAAGTATAGAGAGCGAGCAATTTTCGTGACCCTTTGAGCAATCTTAAAACTTGTCAAAGTTGCAATTTTCTTTTATCTTTTTATTAAGTTATAGTGTTATTCGTTTTTTTTTTTGTGCACATGTATAATACATCACACATTTTTTAATATGGTGGATATGATAAACTGAAACAATAAGTCAATCAAATATATCCAATAGTTCAGTCATTAATATAGCCAGTCAAAGATTGGCAAAACCCATAGTTAGCCCATCCCTACTATTTAGTTTGTTTGAAAAAATCCTAACATCGAAATTAAAAAATATATCATTTTAATGTTAGGATTTACTTCCAACTTTCAAAATACTCCTATGCATTAGTATTGTCAGTGTATTCATTTATTTTCGTATTGTCGTCTCCACATTGTATATTATTTTTGTGTAGACTGTAGTTTGTACTTTTTGTTGTTTACCTATTATGTTTTGTGCAGCTGTGCGCTTTATTGTTACACATGTCGGAGTCATTCGTTTGACTATTCGGAATGCTAGCGCCATCTCGTGGCGCTAGACAGAGTCTAGCCTGAGTTCGTGGAGGTGTACGAGAGCTACATCATCGAAACATTGGAGATCGTACGGACAACATGTGTTAGAAACTGTCTGCGTTCCGTATCGTTGAGTTGGGTACCTACAGTGTGTGATTCGCTAGTGTGACTAACTTGTTCATAAATTGTAATCTGATTTGAACTGCAAACCGTTTTTCTATTGTGCTATAACCAACACTACACATAGTACGCCCACAGTAATTAAAATATGCCTGATATTAACGAGAGACAGACATACCTTCTCCGACATACATATTTGCAGAACATTGTCAAAAAATCGGCGTGAAATGAATGTCTAATTTCAGAATAAGATAAATCCAGACCGCTGCCGTGTTGAATTAAATTAGTTTTCCATTTGGAAACAAAACACGGTCCAGCTGACTTTATATAATATATGCGACACGTCACGTCGAGAGGGTAGATACAATTGTACCTACTAATAAACATACATACCTACACCTACAATATAAATCCTGGTTCTTGATAAATAGAATAGAATAGAATAGAAAACTTTTATTTCAGACAGGAGTCCATAGGGTTAGTAACAATTTTACTTAACTTCTTGTGTTAAATATATACACGGATATCCAAATATGGATTTGATTTGATGCAAAATTAGCGATGCCCAAAAAGTTTATTACTCTCAATATCTGACTTTATAACGCTTGCTAGATATTTACAGCAAACTTGAAACACTGTTTACAAAACACTAGGTGGGTTCCTATTGCCACCGCATTGTCCACAAGTGTTCCCATAGACCTATAGAATATATATATAGGTATACATAGAAATTGTACATTATAGGTACAAATATTCGACCGAAAGTTAAACTCTGCTAATAATATGACACCGGAAAATGGACTAATGACCACATAATATTGTTATTCATATGTAAATTCCCATCCCTAAGGCATAACCCCTTGGTCACCTTTTAAGTCACCTATGGAATATTCTTTTCTTTGAAGGAAACCACAATTTCAAATGCGTGTTCCCACTTATTCAGAAAATTTCTCCAAGGGACCTGAGCAAAAAAGCGCGGATCAAAAGGTTACGGGTTCGAATTTTACGGATCGCTCCTAATGTGCTGACCGTTCGTGTGTTGGTCAGTGTCAATGTTTGGACATTCGTCGTCAGTTGGTGAAGCGTTTGTACGGATAGCAGCGAAATTATAAATGTTACAGAAGCATGAAACGGATATAAGGTAAAAATATGATTATTCATTAATTTATTTGAATTAGAAAACAGACTGATTCATAATATTTCACGGTTGTACCTCACTGCGCAGTTTCACACGTTTTGAAATTTAATTAAAAGACGAAAATAATATTTTAAAAAAATCATTGAAATTCGGTAGCAGAAAAGTTGCGCGAAAGACATTTCCGTGAGAGACACTTGCGCGAACCCACTTGCGCGAAAAGACTTTTCCGCGAAAGGACTTTTGCGCGAAGAATTAAAAAAAAACCGCATCCGCCATCTTGGATTTTCATTTTGACCGTAATTTTGTTATCATTTACTGGCGAATTTTAGGTGTAGTATGTATACTACACCCACAGGCGTACCCCTTTTTTTTTTTTTTTTTTTGTGGATGGGAAATCATCAAATGACTCCTCCTGCTCTGGGTGGAGCAGAAGGGAGTGTCAGACTCTTACTGACTAAAACCCACCCGTGTTCCTTCCTTGGCCCTTTACGTACCAGGGCAGCGGTAACCCTTTCGGACGATCCCGCTACCCACAGGCGTACCCCTTCCCAACCCTTATGAAGAAATCTATTTTTTTCGCGCAAATGTCCTTTCGCGCAAAAGTCCATTCGCGAAAATGTTTTTAGTGCAAGTGTCCGAGATCCCCAAAATTCCGGCATGAATTTTGGAGGTTGTACTTCTTTCTTCAAAAATTGCAATATCACAACAATATTCACAAAATGCCAAACCTAATGGAAACCATAAAAAACCGGGAGTTTAGTTTAAAAAAAAATGGGAGTTAATCACTTTGCGCCAGTTAAAAGGCTTTCCAGCGAATTGAGTAATTTCGGACAAAGTCGGTGTTTGGGAAAATGTCACAGAAGCGGTGTGCGTGTTATAAATTGTTTCGTGGTAATTCGGGGCATTTCGCTAAAAGGCTTGATCTAACTAAAGTGTCTATGGCACGCATATACGTCCTAAATATAGAGAATGTTTTATAAGTATTTATTGCAGAAATGTGGATCGATACTGGCTGGAAAAGGTCGTGTGAGAAATTATTTTAAATACCTATTATAAGTAGAATTTGTTTTGTTTTTAAATACAATATTGGGTTACTAAGAAAAAAGCGGCCCAAGTGGCAGTAAGAAGTCGCAGCCGCCATTGTCATTTTTACTAGTCAGTCATATTCTGCTCATCTATATTAGGTACCAACGCGGGTTTGAATCATATATGATTGGAGTTGGACACCTCCGTTGTCAGAATTCACCGTCGTGATGGACTAATGACCAATTTACCAACTGAGAACATAAAAAATCGTGTCTTCATGAATCAGAGTCATATTTGCAAAGAATGTAGGAGACAAGTACTCGTAACAGACATGGACATATACTTTCGGAATAACACACAATAAAAATATCCTCAAATCTCTGTCCCTATAATTCGCTAAATCTCTTCTAAACCAACTAACTGCCGCCCAAATGAAAGTCATAATCAGCCTATAATGTTGCCACTGCTGGGACACAGGCCTTCTCTCTGTGAGAGGGAGTGGGCCGTAATTCACCACGCGGGCCCAGTGCGGGTTGGTGGATGTCACATCTCTTAGAATTTTTGGTTCTAGGACATGTCGGTTTCCTCGCGATGTTTACCTTCACCGTTTTGAGAGCAGTGGTAATGAAATTATTTACACAAAGTTAAGCGCCTGGCTGGGTTCGAACCCACGACCTACAACCCGTAAGTCGGGGCCATTACCACTGGGAGGGCTACCACTGTTCATCATACCAAAAAAAAGCCATACATATAAATAAAATACCACATTGAACTTACAACTGCAATATAACTTACAACGGCAACTTATAATATAGTTGAAAGAAAATCTTGTCTTCATGAATCAGAATCATTTATTTTTATTCTTTTCAGAATCACACTATAAACACATGGTTTCGGAATAAGAAGCATTTAATATTCTCAAAGCCCTGTGTTCCTATAATTTGCAAAATCTCCTCTATACTATCTAACTGCCACCCAAATGCAAGCCAAAAGCCATACATTTAAATAAAATACCACATCGAACTTCGCCGATTATCTACCAATACCACTCCACGTATGGCAGTTCTATGAAGCACGTACTTACATAAGTTTCGTACGGCCACTCTAGTACGTGCAAAATACGTCTTTTAAATTTAAGTGGCGTTCACACTGGACCCCTACGTGTGTGTCAGGATTTTGAGATATAGCTAAGTAAAATGAGATTTTTATAGATGTGGGGAGGTTTGTTATCGTTTTATCGATATTTGTGTGGTTTTAAACTGTCAAAAAGGCTTGTTAAGCTACTTTTAAGGATTTAAAAGCGCTTTTCATTTAGTTATGTAGGTAATATTCTTATAATTTTAAGATTTTTTTTAAAAGCGTTTGTGATTACAACAAGGTCTCCATGTAAATTTGGGGAAATTATTGTTTATCAAATTAACTACCAACTTAAATTGTCCGTATATTCGAATCATAACTGTTTTGAAACGGCTATAAAACGGAAAATTAACGTAGGTGTCAATTAGCACAATAATTAATTTCCCTCACTGTACCTACCTACGATCTAGGCACTATACAAATATATATTGGTGGCAGTGACACAAATAAAATAATTGTTTCCGTTCGTGCTAAGCTGTCACACCCTGTCCATGTCTTATTGTAATTGTGAGGTTATTTTGATAGTCAGATTGAAGAAACAAATTATAATCGACTAGAAAAAAAAATACAAATTATTTCATTAAGCATCCACTGTCGAATTCGTAAGTGAAATTACATAAACGATGAAATCCTATTTCTGGCCCCTTCACTTACCACAGGAAAAACCTCGACATACCCACAAAAAGTGTACAAATAAAGGGCCAATTTAACAGTCGGCTGGTGAATCCGTCGAAGTCTGACGAGGGTACCAGTAAATACGTACTAAAGAGATTTTCATTATTTACCTCGTTTTTCCGTGCTACCTACGTCATCCGCAAACGTATGCGCCTAGTGAGTGTTTTAAAAAGTTCCCGTTTATTGTAGCGCTCGGATTTGGGTTGGAATTCTAGAATATCGAGTGTTGGGAATTTTCTGGAATTCAATAATTCAAGTAATGAAGGTTTGGGTAATGTGATTGTGTGACTACGAATTTGGAATATAACATTATACAAGATCTGAGAAGCTGTAGCCGTCAGTGCTTACTGAAGGTTCGTATGTGTAGGTATATGAAGCTTTAGTACTGACGGGGACAATGGCGTCAATTAAAAAAAAAATGTGGCTCCCGTGACTCGTATCATCTACAAAATTGTGTGACGTCAATAAGCATAACCTGACTACATTTAAAACAGGAATGAAAAAAAAGTGCTGCGCAATACTGGCATTTCGCAGTTTTTTAGCACACCCGTTTATCGGGATCTATATAGGGTCAGTCAGGTTCTCGTAGTTGTTTTTCGGGACCACAAAACGCTGTAAAAATGTCTTTGGCTATTAAACAGACCCGAGTGCGTAAGTAGTACATGTTCGGACAGTTTTACCAGAATGCTCCAAAAGGAATGTAGGGTTTTATCTATAACTATTCTGTAAATGCTGCGATTTCCACTACCCCTTCCTTGTTACCCTGTTTTAGTGTTTTTTGGAGACTAGCTGACCGACTGGAGTGGTATGAACGTTTATAGACTGAATAGTTCGGTAACATACAGCAGTCTGTTGCTATACGAGTAGGTACATGAAGTACACTACGACATATCTCAGCAGCTTGGCTGCAGTGTGATTTCGTAGGTAGTTGTCTCGGTGTCATTCGGGAGCGATTCGGTGACGCTTCGTAACAAGATTCGCTTTGATCGACATGTTTGTTGTTGCAACCTTGTTTCCGTGTTATAGTTAGTAATTAATAGGCTCCTTATACATCAGATTGAACACTAATTGCTACAAAATTAACATCGCCAGGGAAAGCTGATTTGTTATCAAAGATTTTCCCAACCTATTCCGTTGAAAGGTTGTTTTATACAGGGTGGCAGGGAAATCGACTCTTTGTTCCTGCCTATAGAAATTAAATTGTCAGAATTAGTGCTTTGAGACTTCTGATAAACAGAAGGCAGCACTATGCATAAATACTATGTTGTATTGTGTCTCCATTTTGCCTCAATGTAAGAAAGCCCTAAAATCTGAAAACAATACCTATAAATCCATGTATCACTGGTCAGGTTCCCTCAGTCGTCAGTTTATCTAATTCGCCAGTTTCGCTGATTAGTCAGTTTTACTGATTCGTCAGTTTTGCCGATTAGACAGTTGCATTAACTCGACAGTTTCCAGTGTTTGCTCGACAGTTTTCGTCGATTCTCCAGTTTTATTCAATTCGTCAGTCAAAGTACAGTCGGTAGAAAACTGCACACACGTCTGCTAATTTAAATAGATGTTGAGATTTATTTGTTCAACCAAGGTATCCGCATCTATCACAAAAAATACCAGTTATAGCCACAACGAGAGCAAAACAATACCAAATCTGTGTGATTAAATGGGGGTTAGCAATTTAAAAAAAGTTAGTTGAAACATGGCGGCCACTTCACGGTAGCACGGACGTGATCAGAAATACCAATGTTTGTTAATCGCGCATAACGTTTTGTTGCGCGCCACAATTAATGCCTGATACATGGTGACATTAGTTACCACTAGCGCCATCTAGTTTCGAGTAGCTGAACTAATAGTCATTTGTGCCATCTATTGTCGAATAGCTGAACTAGTAGAGTCACTGGCGCCATCTATTATCGAGTAGAGATGTCGGTGCTGGAACTTACTAGAACTGTCGACATCTGGTCAGTCGGGGCCGGTATGTACTCAAACATTCTAGATGTTTCTACAATAGAAGGTTCTGGAATTATCTGCGGCACTATATAAGGCCGGGACTAGCCGCGACTAATCAGACTTGGTTCTGCGATAGAAGCGAATACATCGAAAGCGATCTTCAAGTGCGACTTAAGAGCGATTGTGTTTTATAATTAGTGTGTTTGAGTTGTTATTAGTGTTGTTTAATTAAAGTGTAACTTTTGGTAATTTTTATCGGCAGTTTTTATTGTCACGAACCCGAAGCTCGTAACAATTGGTGTCAGAAGCAAGGATTAAAATCATGCCGATTTTACCCAAAGACGACACGGAGGGTATCCGTACCCGGAGTCAACGCCAACAGGAGACGGACCAGAGACGTTTTGGTGGAGCTATGCCGCAGAGGTCGGAGGGCCAGCTACCAACCACGGAGGCTGACCCTTCCGCAGCAGCCCCAGCATCAGCAGCACCAGACTTTGCTGCCCTGATGATGATGCTGCAGGAGCAGTCCCGCCGACAGGAGGAACAGGCTCGTCGGTTGGAAGAACAGCTCCAGCGGGATAATGAGGAACAGGTTCGCCGACAGGAGGAACAGGCTCGCCGACAGGAGGAACAGGCTCGCCGGCAGGAGGAACAGGCTCGTCGGTTGGAAGAACAGCTTAAGCGGGACAAGGAGGAACAGGCCCGTCGGTTGGAAGAACAGCTGCTGCGTGACAGAGAGGAACAGGCCCGCCGACAGGAGGAACAGGCGCGTCGACAGGAGGAACAGGCTCGTCGGTTGGAAGAACAGCTCCAACATGATAAGGAGGAGCAAGCGCGCCGCCAGGAGGAGCAAGCGCGCCGCCAGGAAGAGCAGATGCTCCTTATTAAGGACCTTCACGCTACTTTTGGGAAAGACATGACGGAGGTGAAGGATAAGGTTGCTCAATATGACAACCGCCTGTCGGAAGCTGAAATCCGGATCGACCAAGTGAATAATCGGGTTGACAACGTGGTGGCTGACGTAAAAAAAACCGTGATGGCTGACGTAAAGAAAACGCTGGATTACCTTAAGCTTGGGGATGGAATCGCAGCTCCCGTAGCTACAACACCTTCGCTACGTGGATTCAAAGTGCCACCGTTCGACGGAACTTCGTCCTGGTCGGCCTACAAAATCCAGTTTGAGGCTGTCATGAAGGCGAACGGTTGGAATAAAAGTCAGGCCATGACTGCCCTCACCCTAGGCCTGCGTGACCAGGCCTTAACTGTTCTGGAAGCTCTCGGTAAGGAAGTGACTTACGAGCAGCTCCTTGAGGCATTGGAGGCTCGGTATGGCGACGCTCACCTGGAACACGTGTTTCGTGCGCAGCTCAAGGATCGCGTGCAACGCAGTAATGAAAACCTGCAGCAGTGGGCCCTTGAAGTGGAGAAGCTGGTGCGTAAAGCTTACCAGTCCGTACCTGCGCTCATTGATGGGAACCTGGTGCAGGCATTCATCGACGGCATCCGTGACCTTGAAGTTAGAGCTGCTGTGAGGCTCGGGCACCACGGGACGCTTAAAGACGCCTTGGCCCATGCACTGGAGGTGGAAGCTGTGCGGCAGGATCATCGTTCCCATCGCGTCAGGGAGGTTGCAGCGGCTACAGTTCGCGACCGCAATAAAGGATACAGCCCTAGGTGCTACGGCTGTGGGGAAAGGGGCCACCTTCGATCCAGTTGCCCCAAGCGAACTGCAGAAAGTGAAGACGGCCGATCTCCAGAGGGCAGTGCAGCTAACAGCACCGCCCAGCACCAGCAGCAGGGAAACGAGTAATAGCCAGGACTGCGGGGCGGGTGCTGGCTGATGTTCAAAGAGCCCCAAGGGTTTCGATCACACAAACCCAAGACGGGAACAGCCTAATCATCAAGGGCGAGGTCAACGGAACGCCGTGTAAGCTGACCATAGACACTGGAGCCTCTCGAACGGTTGTCAGTTCCCAACTCATAAGACGGTCCCTTGGGGACTCCGCATACAACCGGGAACACATTAATTTGGTAACAGCCACCGGTCAGCGCATACCTGTCCATGGAGAGAAGAAGATGGGGTTGAAGCTAGGCAACAGAATCTACCTGCATAATGTCATCGTGGCTGATATAATGGACGATTGCATCCTGGGCCTTGACTTTATGAGGAAGAATTGTTGCGAAATTGACGTCAAGCAAGGTGTTTTGAAATGTGGACAAGAGGAACTTTTCGTGGAAGGAGCGTTACCAGGGAACGTGTACAGCCTTAAGAAGATTGTTCTTCCGCCGAGATCGGAAACGTTTGTGCCGGTTAGCCTTCCTCGGAATCCTGGGCAAATTCATCGTTGTGTACTCGTGGAAAGGGTAGACAATGACCTTCCATGGAAAGTGGCACGAACTTTGGTCAGAACCACCGACATCTCAGGGGTACGTATGCTGAACCTTTGTGATCAGGAACAGGTTATAGAAAAAGGCACACTAGTTGGTACTTGCGAGGAAGTGGATTGGTTGCGTCGATGCCAATATCTATCGACTGGGACCCTCAGCAAGGATGCACAAACGAGAGTGACCACACTTTTAGAAGACTGCCGCAGCGCTCTGTCCCAAAATGAAATGGTCAAGGCGAAGAAAATGTTACTTAAGTATGCCGATGTTTTTTCGTCAAACGATGCTGACATCGGGAGGACTGGCTTAGTTCAACACAAAATAAACACAGGAGAAGAATTGCCTATCCGTCAGCGGCCAAGGAGATTGCCGGTAGCACGCGAAAAGGAAGTGGAAACCATGATTGAGGGAATGGTGAAGGATGGTGTTATTGAACCTTCATCTAGTCCATGGTGTTCACCTGTAGTGCTGGTAAGAAAGAAGGACGGCAGCATGAGGTTTTGTGTTGACTATCGTCGTCTAAACGACGTCACGAAGAAGTACAGCTATCCTTTGCCAAGAATTGATGACACGCTGGACATGCTTACTGGAGTAAAGTGGTTTAGCACGCTGGACCTGAAAAGTGGCTACTGGCAAGTTGAAATTGATCCTAAGGACAAGGAGAAAACTGCATTCTCGACAGGAAAGGGTCTGTGGCAATTTAAAGTTATGCCGTTTGGATTATGCAATGCTCCGGCAACGTTTGAGAGGTTGATGGAACTTCCAACATCTTCAAAACCTGGAACGCGTGCTCATGAAGATCCAGAGTGCCAACCTCAAGTTAAGTCCGAAGAAGTGTTCACTATTCAAACGACAAGTTAGCTTTTTGGGATATGTAGTGTCTGAAGAAGGTATCCGTACGGATCCAGAGAAAATCGCCGCTGTCAAGGATTGGCCAATTCCAAAAGACAAGACGCAGGTCAGGGCATTTCTGGGTTTGTGCTCCTATTATCGGCGATTCGTCAAGAACTTTGCAGATATAGCCAAACCCCTGCATAGGCTAACCGAGGAGAAGCGACATTTCTGCTGGGATGGAAGTTGTGACATCGCATTCCAGGAGCTAAAGGACCGTCTGTGCAAAACACCTATTTTGGGGTACCCTGATGCGGGCAAGGAATTTATAGTTGATACAGACGCAAGCGACATAGGACTTGGCGGTGTGTTGTCCCAGCGGAATGGCGATCATGAATTTGTGATAGCGTACTTCAGCAAGTCATTGTCGAAACCTGAAAGGAACTATTGTGTTACGAGACGGGAACTGCTTGCTGTGGTAAAGTCATTGCAACACTTTAGCAAATATCTTCTGGGGCGGAAATTCCACATACGAACTGACCATGCTGCACTGAAATGGCTATTGCAGTTCAAAAATCCAGAAGGTCAAGTTGCGAGATGGATTGAACTATTGCAGGAATACGACTTCGTGGTCGAACATCGCAGCGGAAAATCTCATGGCAACGCAGATGCATTGTCAAGAAGACCTTGTCCTGAAGACTGCAAGCATTGTACTAGGCAAGAAAGTAAAGAAGTCGTACCTGTGAGGATGCTCAAGACAGACCTCAGCAACGAGTGGAAGGAAAGCCTACAACGTGCACAGCAGGAAGATTCGGACATCAAGCCGATTCTCGAGTGGATGAAGGCCAGAGCTCCTAAGCCCAGGTGGAGCGACGTCTCAGCAATGAGTTCGATCACAAAAAGCTATTGGGCCCAATGGGATAGCTTGGTGATTCAGGATGGAGTCCTGTGCCGTAAATGGGAAAATGCTCGGGGAGACAGCTGTCATTTGCAAATGGTTGTCCCTAAAGCTCAAGTACCGGATGTTCTACAGCTGTACCATAATGGTTGTTCAGGAGGTCATCTGGGAGTAAAACGGACTCTCCTGAAGATACGAGAACGGTTTTACTGGGTCCACTGTCGGGACGATGTCGAGGACTGGTGTCGCAAATGTACAAGTTGTGCAGCTGTAAAGGGACCTCAGACTCGTAGTAGAGGTGCATTAAAATTGTACAATGTTGGCGCACCATGGGAGAGGATAGCCCTTGACGTTGCGGGGCCGTTTCCGGAAAGTGAAAGTGGTAACAAGTATTTCATGGTTGTGATGGATTACTTCACTAAGTGGCCGGAAGTATTCGCCATTCCAAATCAAGAAGCTTCGACAGTTGCAGATAAATTAGTTTATGAAGTCTTCTGTCGGTTTGGAGTACCTTTAGAGATTCACAGTGATCAAGGAAGGAATTTTGAGTCCCAAATATTCCAGGAAACTTGTCGAGTTATGGGTACTCATAAAACAAGAACAACTTCTTACCACCCACAATCGGATGGAATGGTGGAACGATTTAATCAGACACTGGAACGGTACCTAGCAAAAGTTGTGGAAAATCGGCAACGAGATTGGGACAAGCACATACAACCGTTTTTGTTGTCATATCGAAGCGCTGTTCACGAAAGTACATCGGTGACACCAGCTTTCGCAAACTTCGGAAGAGAATTACGGCTGCCTGCAGACCTGATCACCGGAATACCACCTGATACCCCACGCAGTATAACCGATTATGCGAATAACTTGCGGAACAAAATGAATGACATTTCTGAGCACGTCAGACAATCGGGCCAGCAAATGTCTGAAAAGATGAAAACTCGTTATGACCGCAAAATGAACAGTAAAGGGTTCGACGAAGGTTCACTAGTGTGGTTGCACAATCCAGTCCGCAGCAAGGGGAAATCTCCTAAGCTTCAAGCGAAATGGGATGGACCGTACCGGATTGTGACAAAGATCAATGACGTAACCTACCGGATACAGAAAGGTGCAAGAGGTACTCCTAAGATCGTTCATGTGGATCGATTGGCGCGTTATTATAGAGCTGATAATGCTCGGGACGAGCATGTCTTAGGAGGGGGCAGTGTTGCGCGCCACAATTAATGCCTGATACATGGTGACATTAGTTACCACTAGCGCCATCTAGTTTCGAGTAGCTGAACTAATAGTCACTTGTGCCATCTATTGTCGAATAGCTGAACTAATAGAGTCACTGGCGCCATCTATTATCGAGTAGAGATGTCGGTGCTGGAACTTACTAGAACTGTCGACATCTGGTCAGTCGGGGCCGGTATGTACTCGAACATTCTAGATGTTTCTACAATAGAAGGTTCTGGAATTATCTGCGGCACTATATAAGGCCGGGACTAGCCGCGACTAATCAGACTTGGTTCTGCGATAGAAGCGAATACATCGAAAGCGATCTTCAAGTGCGACTTAAGAGCGATTGTGTTTTATAATTAGTGTGTTTGAGTTGTTATTAGTGTTGTTTAATAAAAGTGTAACTTTTGGTAATTTTTATCGGCAGTTTTTATTGTCACGAACCCGAAGCTCGTAACAGTTTTATTGTGATGTCGATGTGTGATTTTTTAAATTGTAACCTACCTATAGAATGGTATTTTTTTAATTCACCATGCAGTATTGTTGTTATTGTGTTGTGGAACTGTAGTTACCTATTCGTCTTCTTAGCGAGTCGATGGCAATCTAAATAAACTCGGCCCAGAATTTGGCTAACGAGTTTGGCGCTATCACTAGCGTCAATCAGTTCCTGTAACGTGCAGACGATAGGACACGCAGGACACGATATTAAATGTCCCATCGTTTGTAAAACAATATAACATTTACACTCCAAGTTATAGGTGGGTGCGGAGTCTGTTTAAAGACTTGTCCAGATGTGAGATCCCCAGCAGGTGGAACGAATGGTATGGGCAACGATGCAGTGTCTCCTCACATCATCATCTTTCAGCCGAAAGACGTCCACTGTCCACTGAGGGTGTAGCCCAAACCCAAGCACCTCTACTTCGACTTGTTCTGTGCTTCCCGCATCCAGCGGATTCCTGCGGTCTTCAAAAGGTATGTCTCTCCACAGCTTTATTTTATTAACACAGTGTGTGTATTCAATAGCATAACTTATTAGCAAACAGACGAAACCGATGGATTTCTTCATCCCTACCGCAAGAGGGCCCAGGAGCACCAGAATTGTGCCGCATTTGGGCTGTGGCACCCGCGGTTCGTAGTTTAATTACCATCCTTTACATAAATAGACCCTATTCCCCTGACATTCGGTGAAGCTTGCGACGATATTAATATCTATGATATTAATTACCCTCAGGTCAGTGTGCATGGACAAACATTAGTGCGTAATATTGCTCAGTTAATATTTGGAGGTGAGACAGATCGTAATATTGAGACAACCCTCTCGAAGTTAATGAGCGAATGTACTGAATAGTATAAAAGATCCTCGGTATACAAGGTGGAGACGACAACGACAGTAAATTAATCTTCGTATATGTAAAAAAAATCCCAATCTGCATACAAAAATTCAACCAAATACAGGGAGGCAGGGATATTGACGCGCAAACTGTAACCATGGATTCAGCACATGAGTTTAGACCCCATAGTGCCGAAATTTTTCGTCGGTTATCACAAAAAAAAATCTTCTGTTCATAGAAAAAATCATCTGTTTCATAGAAAAATACCTACGCGGTCCAAATGTATGGAACAGCAATATTTTTTTTAATAACCGATGAAAAAGTCCCTGCCACCCTGTATATCCAATAGTTTAGTCCCCCCCTCGTGTGTTAGCCCCTCCGTGGCTCGGAAAGCACGTTAAGCCGTTGGTCCCGGCTGTCATTCGTAGATCTTTGACAGTCGTTACGGGTCGTCAGTAGCCCGAAAGTCTGAGAACCAGTTTTACCAAGGGGTTTTTTATTAACCAGTAACCTAGTTGTTTAGGTCAGATAGGCAGTCGCTCCAAGTAAAATATTGTTCTTCAGCTGCATCTGGTTAGACTGGAAGCCGACCCCAACAGAGTTGGGAAAAGGCTAGGCAAATGATCATAATTATATCCAAGTCTAATCACTATAGCTAGTCAAAGATTGGCAAAACCCATAGTCGGCCTATCACTAGTATGTAGTTTGTTTGAAAAATCACTTTTTTAATATCAATGTTAGGATTTGGTTGACAGTTCCAAAATACTCTTTCGCATGAGTTTTGCACATGTTTTCATTAATTGTCGTATCGTCGTCTCCACATTGTAGACATTATCAACCGTTACACAAAGACTATTAAAAAAAATACTACATAGAACTACACACCAACCCGCACTGGGCCCGCGTGGTGGATTACGGCTCGCTCCCTCTCACCGAGAGAAGGCCTGTGTCCCAGCAGTGGGAACATTATAGGTTGATTATGATGATGAGAACTACATTTCAAAGTGAGTACGACTCTTTTTTTTTTTGGGTGGGAAATTATCAAATGACCTCTCCCGCTCTGGGCTGAGCGGAAGGGCGTGTCAGACTTTTACTGACTAAAACCCATCCGTGTTCCTTCAGTTGCCTGTGCCAGGGGCCACGGTATCTCTTTCGAACAACCCGCAGTCCTGGCAGGCATCGGCCTTAGCGGACCCCGTCAGTTCGTGCTGACATCTCTTTGAGGCGCGCGTGGAACACAACGCGCCGTCCACCCGGGCCTGGTCCTTACCGGGCGCCGAGCTGCTCTGCTCGCCGCCCGCAAGCCCGCGCCTACGGTGGCCGGGAGTCGGCTGTTGACTCCCGTGTGTGCGCGACTTCGTATCTATTGCTTTTACTGAACTACATGTGTAGTAGTGGCGCTGTAGTGGGATCTTCTTAACGACATGGAGTTCTGATACATTTTCAACCCCAGAGCATATCTCCTTCTATCCTACATCTATGTGCCTGACGCTGGTTTTGAACTGAACCTGATGTGTGAGGGAGTTTTACACGGCAACGTTACGTATGTATGCATACCTACCTAAATAAAATAAATATGTGTCAGATAATAATAGTAACGAATATGTACATAAATAGTGTGAGTTGAGTAATATTGCAAAAAATAAACCAAAAGATACTGACAAATATAATGAGACGGCCGCGTGATAGACCTTTGTTAATATGTAAATAAATAAATTCTTCGGAACGACTCAGAACAACATAAACCTCTTTTAAACGATGCCTGACTTCCACGGTCCAACTCATTGTCATAATTAATTAATCCGTGTTTTTCATCGCACAATACGCTGCAAACAGCCGAGCGCGGCGGGCTATTTATGCACAGTTTGGAACTTCTGTATTTTGAAATTGTTTTAGCTATGATTTGTATTGGAATTAGCCTAATACAATGGATATAACGTCTATAATTAACTCAGCTAAACATTGTTGGTGAAAGTAGAAATGGAAGTAAAAAGACATGCCAGAAAAAATATAAGGATGAAAGGTAAGTCGATAATAATTATTATTATTTAGAGAAAAAACTCGTCACGGATTCTTGTATAATGTGAAAGCACCTACCCACTTTTATTCATTTTCTGCCTCCTTTCTAAAGTCCTCCTTCCTAAAGGATGTCACATCACCAACTGCACAGAGGTCCGCCCACTGCCAGGTCTTGGTAAAGGATGGGTGAAATGGCGCCATCCCGACATCATACGTCTCATTCGTGTGCAAGTAGACCAGGTGACATTGGATACGTTGACAAGCAAACATGGTTCAGCGATGCCTAAGTTGAAACTTTTAAAATATACACTTTACATCACAAAGCGCTGTTACAATTAACATCGTGTGACACGTTTGATGTATTATCTAGAATGTTCAGTTTATTGGTAACCTACTTGAGATAATTTGGTGAAGTATACTTAACTATCATTTGGAAAAGAAAGATAGCGATATGAACGAGAATAAACACAGAACTAAAATTTGTTCAGGAAATTAAAAGATTGAACGATACAAAATTCGGCAGCAATTTCTGTGACGTTCAGGTTTAAATATTAATTAACATTCCCTTTCGATTTAAGATGTCTAACTAAAGACTTAATATAAGTAACATATCATCACGTCTGTATTTCGCGAAGGGTTGAGCAGAGGTGTACCTATACAACCCGTCTAGTCAGCTTAGTCTTCAAACTTTTTCTTCAAAATTACGGTAAAGAAACCTACAGATAAATAAATAAATAAAAATCGTTTATTTCATAATTATGTGTCGCGGGTTCGATTCCCGCACGGAACAAATATTTGTATTGCCTACAGGTAGTTGTTCCGGATCCGGCTGTTTGTGTATGTGAGTTTAAATGTTTGTAAACGCACCCACTATACAGGAGTAATTCCTAGTGTGGGGCAACGTTTAAAAAACATAAAATAATAATAAGGGCTTGATTCAGGAAGCAGTACTTCTGGACACGGCTCGCATTGTCAAGAGGTTCCTCTGTCTGGAGCCCTGACCACCCCGGTAGCTTGGACGCTGTTCCCGATGCCGGTGGGCACTATTTTTTTTAATTTTTAAATGTTTTTATACTTTTTATATTCTAATATTTAAAAATATAATTTATATGTTTATATTGAAATAGAGGAAATAATAATAATAATTAAGGTCTGATTTTTGCAACGCCAGATCAGATTTTATCGGAGGAAGCATTTTGAACGTTTGACAGTTCTTCCATACAAAATCTGCCCGACGACAATTTTATTCCACAAATAAAAATTATCTGTCGATAGAAAAATCAGCCCTAAATAAGATAGTAACAAGTTAGTTATTGGAGCCAAAAATGCCTGTATTATGAGACTCTGCTCTTCCATAGCAAGATAATTTTACATAATAAAATTACATTATTCCGTGTGCGTTGTGTATATAATATGTCTGGTGTGTATTGTGTGTGTTTTGTGCGTGTGAAGGTAGGTGGGCACCTACTCACTTGTTTCTCTCAACACACACATCTGGGACTTTTTGTGTTGCAAGAGCGCTTCCGTATCTTTGTAAGTAAACGATTTTATCTAATTTGCTAGCATTTTTTTACAAGGACTATACTATAGAAAGAATTTGCTTAGAAGGCGTATTTGCCGCCCCAATATCGTTCAAGTACTGACTACTCCAGTACACTAAAACCAATTTCCTTTAGTCCGTGTTACAATGAAAGGATAAGCTCCTCACACAATATGTGTACTTTAATATGCACTTTAGAATATACCTATATAGTGATAATGTTCAAGAATATTTTAAAAAGAGACTATATACGGTTAGCAACACAAGTTCGTTAACTCTGTAACTTTGCGTTTCTAAGAAGTATCTGAAAGAGTCCATGGAGTCCACGGAGTTTCTTGCCCGTTCTTCTCCATAGGAACCTACTACCCTTTGGAATGAGCAGCTAGCTTCATCTTTCTGACTGACCAACAACTTGACAATTAAAAATAAAAGTGGCTGTAATTGGTATAATTGAAATAAATGCTTCGAGTTTGAGTAAGTTGACACAAAATATAGATATTCTCGTGTTTCAATATTTCATGTAGAATTTGTTGTATTATAATAATATTTTTTTCAATCATAGCGGCATAGAGAACTGATGGCCCAGTGACAGCGGCCCCGGCTTACGAGTTGTAGGTCGTAGGTTCGAACCCAGGCAGGCGCATTACTTTGTGTAAATAATTTCATCACCACTGCTACCAAACGGTGCAGGAAAACATCGTGAGGAAACCGGCATGTACTAGAAACCAAAAACTTGAAGACATGTGACATCTACTAACACGCACTGGGCCTGCATGGTAGATTATAGCCCACTCCTTCTCGAAGAGAGAAGGCCCTGTGTCCCAGCAGTGGGAACATTATTGGCCGATTATGGTTATGCTATGCAATCATATTGGTGTTTAGTTGTCGTTCGTTGCTGACTGTACTACACTGACTGACGCTCTCGACTGACGTGACTGTACTGAAGCTCCGGGAATTGAAAGACAACAGGGTTTCCGGGAGAACAATATGAGTATGGAAGGAAATTAATTTATATCATAAGTTAACATTGTAAAAGTGTATTTCTCAGTGTGCACTAGGAAGTAAACTTTGGAAAGAATTTATAACGTGATACATGATATTAAAGTCTGATACAGTGTCTGCTCTCTAAACAATCACTTCCACACATTAGGTATAACCGTTGCGCATGTGCTCTTTGAGTGCACAGGCGTCACCAAGATTAGGTCAGAAACCCTCGGGACACCCAGATCATACACCGATGTTCTCAACAGGCCAGCACCCTAATTGCGTAACACACGATCAATCAGAATCTGAAACATTTTGAAGCAAATTGCTAATCCATTGTTTCATAAGTTCAAAAAATGTGTCTGCTCAACACGTAAACAACGCAATGAATGTTGTTGAACTGTCAAAATGAAACCGATTCCAATTGATCGTGTGTTACGCAATTAGGGTGCAGGAGACTTAATCAACTTTTAGTGGAAGGTGGGCTGGTTGGAATAATCCCTCACGTTCTCATAGCTTCCTATAACATAATTACTTACTTCTCGTACTCCAAAGGATCATCCCGAAAACGTACTATCTACCTATATTAATTTATCTATCTGTACTTTGGTTTAAATCAAATTTCCTAAATAGAAAAAATATTTTTATCTCCCCTTACACCAAGGGAATAACAGGAACACAACACCATAAACTAACCGGTAGTGACATCACGAAACAGAGGCCTTGTTGTGTGACCGACTAAATCCAATTTATCGCAACCACTTCCGGTTTACAAAAACGTCTCTATGGGTATAGTTAGACCACTTTAATTGGAACGCTAGAGAAAATCGTAATATGTACCACACTCATCAATCACATTGATAGTGTGGTACATAGTATAGATATTATGAAACAACTACTGGATGTATTTATTCAAAATTAAGTCATTAATTTGTTTATATTTTGCCATTTTCATACTCCGGGAGTTATTTATTTACGCCCAAAGATGCGTTAAAATATGGAAGTTTCGACGCTCGTAACCTTCAAATCATTTTTTTTTTTATTTTGAGTCCTAACAGGGCTAGATAATGACGAGACAAGTAAATATAATTTTTAATGAAAACTGGAAGAATGACTGACTAGTGTAACCTTAACAATAGAAATGTGTACCTACCTATAGAGCACACACATTTCGCCAGTTATCTTTAAGTCTCGATGGATTGATTGATGGATTCGTACAGTTGTAATCTCTCCTCTTTTTTGGGAATGGCATGTCGCATTTCAACCTATGAGGTTGTCGTCTGTTTAACCGGAATTGCCTGTGGATGCCTCAATAAATTAAGGCCTCCAGCCAGGGCTTAAAAACTAAGCGACTACACGCTAAGGGCACCCCCTGTGGGGTACGGACCTCGGCTTAGGGTGTCGCTGGGACAGGGCAGCAAGGGACAGGCTGGATCGGATTGTTTTAGGAACAAATTTAAAACTACAGGCTAAGCGGCGAGGACTGGCAACGGTTCGTTCCATCCGGGTGTCCCTTGACACCTCTCAAGTTTTTTTTTTGTTTTTTTTTTTTTGAGGATGGGAAATCATCAAATGACCCCTCCCGCTCTGGGTGGAGCGAAAGGGAGTGTCAGACTCTTACTGACTAAAACCGACCCGTGTTCCTTCCTTAGCCCTTTATGTTCCAGGGCAGCGGTAACATATCATGCTGACATCTCTTTGAGGCGCGCGTGGAACACATACGCGCCGTCCGGCACGGGCCTGGTCCTGATCGGACGGAGAGCTAGCCATTGCTCTCCGCCCGCAGGCCCGCGCCTACGGTGGCCGGGAGTCGTCACGCGGCTCCCGACGCCCGGAGCGTCTCCCGCGGCGGCTGAGGCGTGAGGTTCTTTCCCTCAGCCATCCCGCCACCTCCTTCGCTAGCATGACTGCTTCGCAGAAGGAGGTGACCGCCTCCCACGACTGGCAAGGGTTGGGGCGGGGTAGAGCTCAAATGAATGTGGCACAGTTATAGTGAACGTGGGGACGTTCACTATAACTGTGTGGAGGACATGAGGGGTCGTGTCCTTCTCCGGAAATGAGAGGGAATTGCGTGCAAGAAATTGAAAATGTCTCTAAGCAAATTATTATCATTCCATACGCGTTTAATTCTTGTACTTGGTATGCGTTTGTTGTCTTAATGAATCTGTACACGTTATAAATTAATTAAAGTTGCTTTAGTGACTGTCTGAATTTTGTAGACTGTTGATTTGTAGACCATTTTATATTTTGTTATGTACCTGAGGAGCAATTCTCGTAATTTTAAGAACGTTCATAGGCTGATCTCAGTCTCAATCTGTATAAAATACAATAGGCTCGAACCCTATTTGGTACCTACTTGGGACTTTAAAAATAACTGGCGAAATGTGGGAGTACTGTCCATAAGCCTGCCTAACCCTTCGGGAAAAACAAGCGTAATGTTATGTGCGGTAAAAAAACCGCAAAAATAATGAAGGCCGTTGACTTTTTAACAATTTAGTAAAGGTTTTATTTAAAACGATCACTTTATATGCAAGCTACATCTCTTTAAACTCTAGAGTATAAAAATTTATAGCTCAGAGTAAAAAATGTCACGTAAAAGATTGAATTTCCATAAAATATCGCGTCTGAGTGTACCAAACCATTAAGAAAGTGGTCACAACAATAACAAATCCGTCGAGCTCATTCAAATGGAGGAATCTTTGTAAAAACTCCGAGGATTAAGAGGTATTACACCGGAGGAGTCCCAGGTACACCATCGTCGACTCGACGCCGATATGAACCCCTCCAACCATTATTTGGGAACCCGACGGTGGCGCGTCCCGAGGACCATGAAAACACATGGCCTCGGACTTGTGTAGGGCCACCTCGAGTCCCGATTGCCGGATCCTCTCGACGATTGTCGCAACCCCGCGTGTCGCTACTTCGGTCGCCGAACGGTGCGACCTCCCCTGCGCCAGGACCAGCGTGTCGTCAGCGTAGCAAGCCACGCTGACGCCTTTAGGGAGGTCGGTCGAGGTAGGGAGGCCGCTGCCGATCGCCTCTACGAGGACACGGCGGTGCTCTGCCCAAGCGGGGCAGACCTCCACCGTATGCTCCACCGTGTCCTCTGGGCGATCCTCGCAGTGGTGACACCCGGGCGTCTCATCCCGCCTGATGATGTGCAGGAACCTCCCGAAACATCCGTGTCCGGAGAGGACCTGCGTCAGGCGGTAGGTGAGAGCGCCGTGACGCCTCTCTAGCCACTCCTCAAAGAGGGGTCTTACCGCCGCTATCGTGGCGTGCCCTGCGCTGGGTTGCGATAGTCGCGCCTTCCATTCCGCCATGAGATCGCGCCGGAGGTCCGTCCGCTCCAACGCGATTTGCCGCGGGTGCAGAGTTTCCCCCCGATGTTTAAATCCCTTAAATTATTAACCTTTCCTGCAGTTTATATTCTAGCATTATTTGTCACGTTAGACAGGTGAAAACTAATGTGTTGATAAAGGGCGAAGAATTGAATCCTGAAGACAGCACAATATTCTTGGGCATAACTTTGGATGCTAAGCTTCACTTCTTCATATAGATAAATTGTCAAAAAAGCCAAGTTCCGCAGCATACGCTGTTAGAAAAATTCGTAATTTAACTGATATAGAGACAGCCCGTTTAGTGTACATTAGCTATTTTCATAGTGTAATGTCGTACGCTATTCTATTGTGGGGAAATGCCGCTGAGATTCAGACTATCTTTGTTTTGCAGAAGCGTGCTGTTCGATCAATTTATAAATTAAGTCCGAGACACTCGCTCAGAGAGAAATTTAAAGAAATTAATGTTATGACTGTGCCTTCTCAGTATATTTATGAAAATCTTATATATGCCCATAAAATTATAAAATTGTTTAAAAAATACAGTGATATCCATGATATAAATACTAGGAACAAACACAAATTTGTTGTACCTACAACAAGGCTCAAGAAAATAGGTGGCTCGTTCAGATGCCAATGTATACGCTTCTACAATAAAGTTCCGAGCCCCGTTCAAGATCTAAGCCTTAATAAATTCAAATCATTCATTAAACGTAAGTTATGCCAGAAAGCCTTTTATACCGTTAAGGCTTATATCGAGGACAAAATGGCTTGGGATTAAGCTGCTTCCAATTTTTACATATTTAATGTTTTTATTTTTTTTTGTTTTGTTGTTGTTTTTTTTTTATATACACTTTGACATTAATGAATTTGATATATACTATGACATTTGCTTACTTTGTAAAGTATTTTATTATTTTAATTATTGTGAATGTGAAGACTATGTCGGTCATTTTATTTATATTATTTTTCTCTCTGTTCTCTTAGTTTTTGTCATGGTCTGGCAGTTTGAGTAATTAATGTGGCCTACCCAAATGTCTTTTCTTTGGTATTGTTCGTCGAATCGTTGAGCTCCTTAAGTTTTGAGTTGAGCTGCACGATTTCTGACAAATTGCATGCACTGACTAGACAGGTCCTCTCAATCTGTGTGGTTCTTCCCTCAAAAGACCATCTCAGACATCGACCTACATGGTCTTCATATGATCTGACCAAGATTATGTCTGGACTTTAAAAGAGACTGTGACCTCTAAGTTTGTTTCGGCCCTTCTTCTCAGACTAGTCAGATAGGAAACGCCGACCTCATCTAGTTTTAAAATATGATTGACATGTAAAAGTGTTTGTACAAACCTACTTACGAAAATAAAATCATTTATCATTTAAAAAGAACCTAAATCTTTTTGAAACAATAATAAATCATTCTTCAAGACCGGCATTACAGAGATCCCAATACAAAGGGCTACTGCATACAGGGAGCTTCAAAACATCATTATTAAGAAAGAATATTATGCATATGGACCAGTTATTTACAATAAAATACCTAACGACATTAAAAATGATACAACTCATTTTTTTTAAAAGAAATTAACGAAACTACTAGTTGAAAAATGCTATTACGCTGTCAGCAAATTTTTAAATGATATCACCCTATGACATTGCTCAATATTATTTCAATTTATTAAATTTGCTATTTATTCTTATTTTGTATTAATGCATGACTATTATTTATCCGGTGAATTTTTCAATTTTTTTTTTTCAAGAATATGACATTAATAACTGATTACCTGACAATATTGATTTAGTTAGATTTACAATACAAATGATTACTACAGTGCTTAATATTGCATGCCTTATGGTAGAATGTACTGGATCCAATTGTTTCTTCTGTTTTACACCATTTAAACTATGTTTTGTTACCTACATTCTGTGCAAATAAAATTACTTGATTTGATTTGGAAGGGGCGTCTAGAATCAATTAATTTTTTTTTTATTTGGAAATTTGATATTCTATCTGCTTATTTAAAATCAATGACTTGACTTTGACTTTGAAAAGGCGAGCCCAAAGAAAAAGAAAATATTGCTACCGTTTCAATTCATAATATTTGTAGTTTCCGTCCGTAACGATGCTAGAGAACGGAGGCTTAGTCACACTCAAAGGCTACTAACAAAACTAAGTAAATCACACACGCTGAATCCATGAGTGTACACTGTGTACAGACGATAACAGAATTTCGGAACAAAGACGGCTCTATAACGATTAGCAACAAATGTTCATTGGACTGAGCACAGATATTATTGTACAGGTGCGCTCAGTTCAATTGTGTACATGTCATGTGCTTGGGTTTATTTAAAGAAAATAATTTTAATCCAAATAATAAGGAAATAGGCTGTCGAGGTAGACCATGGCGAAGGTGGTGCAATGATGTGGTAATATTTGCAGAGCCAACATGGCCAGAGATCGCATAAGGCAGGTTTGAAAGAAACAAGGCGATACCTTTGGCCACAATGTAGGCTAACAAAAAAACAATAATAAGGAAATTGAAATGAAAACATTTAAGCGTTCTTAAATAAATTGATAAAATATCTTATGAGAAATACTTGAAAAAAATGTGATAAAAACCAAAAACCAATTTTCCCTGTTGAAGAATTGCATAATAAATCCTATTACATGAGCTTGAGTAAGGCTAAATAATAACAGCCGCACGGGTGGATCGAACAGGTTGAGCTACGCTTGCCGCGGTCGGTCCGTGGATGGGTAACCATCTTTACATACCAACACCCCTCCGTGCCTCGGAAAGCACGTTAAGCCGTTGGTCCCAGCTATCATTCGTGCATCTTTGACAGTCGTTACGGGTCGTCAGAAACACGAAAATCTGACAACCACTCTTACCAAGGGGTATCGTATTACCCAGTAACTGGGTTGTGGAGGTCAGATAGGCAGTCGCTCCATGTAAAATACTGGTATTCAGCTGCACCGGTTAGACTGGAAGCAGACCCCAGCATAGTTGGGAAAAGGCTCGGCTGATGATAACATGATAATAGGATTTATTATGAAATTCTTCACAAAACCCTTACTTACTTCTTCTGACCAATATAAGCATTACTTTTCCTTACGGCGGTTTACGGAGGTAAAGGGGTGCCTTTACCTCAAAACTTCCACGAAACCCATATATTTCTAAGGCACAAATCAGTTGGTATAATGAACATTCTGTCACACACCGTGTGAATGGAACTAATCCTTAGAAAGCGGATTGCAAGGGATTTAGTGAATGTGAAGTTGGACCTGCGGGACCCTGATTAAATATTCTTTGGGGTCTTTACTTCAAACTCAAACTATTTATTTCAACTAAACCAATTACAGGCACTTTTGAATTGTCAAAGGTCGGACAGTCAAAAAGATGAAGCTAGATGCCCATTCCAAAGCGTAGTAGGTACCTATGGAGAAGAACGGGCAAGAAACTCCATGGACACTCTTTTAAATCACTTTTTTATTACAACTTCTACTATAGTTTAAGTAAGTGGTAACACATATGAACATATGGCATAATTATGTGTTAATAAATACTAATAATAGCCTCCCGACCGATTTCGGTCACGGTGGTCAATCTCAACGAAGATTAGCCAGGTGCGCAGGAGATATTATAGTGCACAAGTGTGTGCGTAAACTCAGGTGCACTCTGTTCCTTTACTCTCATAGTCCGATGGGACGGCAGTCCGACACTCGCGTCAGGATACGTGACCTGATCGAAAATTCGTAAGACGGAGCTCGCGTCAGGACACGTGACCTGATCGGAAATTCGTAAGACGGAGGGAAAGTTTTTTTTTATGGGTAAAAAATGTTAAACTCGCGTAAGGACACGTGACCTGATCGAAAATTCGTAAGACGGAGGGAGAGTAGACCAGATTCCAAAATATCAAAAATGCACAACGTTAATATTCAAGTTTTCACTTCTGCCGGCACTCCCGGAGTGCAACCCGTTTTTTTTTTTCTACTGTATTTAAAAACAAAAACCCTGTAGATTTCTCATTTTTTGCAGGTACGTCGAACACGCTCAAATTCAAAACCTGCCACAGTTTTACACAAGTCGTTAAAAGTTTCTTTCATAATCCTAGCATATTTAACAAGGCAAGTTTCATGAGCTTAGAGATTGGATTCAAGGCTAACGCTTACACTTAGGAGTAAAGTTTCCGGACCTAGCACTTTTAGTATTATATGCCTAGCTTGTTAGGGACTCCAGGACATGACTATGTAGGGCAGGACCGTAGTTTTCTTTTCCATGGTAATTTTTCAATAATACCGCAAGCTTGTAATACACACTCACAAGAGTGTAATAACTTTGTGAGAAAAAAGGTTGACCCTTCATCCCTTTTTCTGACACGTCGAGTTCTTTGACGAAAAAAAATATAACATTACCTAACATGGCGATAATTTCCCGAAATTACTATTTCGCAACCCAAAACTCCATTGCCTGATCAGCCTATGACGTTCCCACTGCTGAGTAAGAGGGAGTAGGCCCTAATCCACCACGCGGGCGCAGTGCGGGTTGGTAGATGTTACATGTCTGCAAATTATTGGTTCCAGGACACGCCTGTTTCCTCACGAAGTTTTTCTACACAGTTTTGAGAGCAGTAGTGATGACATTAAATAAAGTGCCTGCCTGGGTTCGAACTCGCGCCGTACAACCCGTAAGCCGGGGCCGACGGCACTGGACCACAACAGCTCACAAAATTCCATTACCTACGTAAAAAAGCTGAAAAATTCGTGCAAAGACACGTTCAAAGCTAATATTGGAATAAAATATCGCATTCCATTACCGTCCACCATTGTTTAACCGGAATACGGATCCGGTTTGCACATGGCGTAGTTTTAAAATACACTGAAAATGCGGATCGGCGTATTTTTTTGTTTTGCGTATTTTCTGACAGGAAGTGAGGTCCGGTTAATTGTATTTAGATGAATGGGTTTTCAGTTTCATATTGTTGTGAGTATGCGAGTGAAATGAAATTGGTAAAATTCATTTTGTTATGGTAGACACAGACGACGTAGCAAACTGTGATGTTAATTTTTTGGACGGAAAAATGAGAGATATTTCATTTTATTCATATGGGAAAATAAACATTTACACTTGGCAGGATTCCACAAAATAAACCAAGACGTTTTCCACATAATAATTACGATCAGATTGACTTTATAACTTGCTTTTATTGTAATATTATAAAAGCAAGTTAGAAAATGAATGCGATGTGCGCTTACAATTCAATAGGTAGATACAATAAAAATACATAATGTATTAATGATAAAATTAAACAGGCATGCAAATAAAAAAGAAAAACAAGAAATTATAAAAATACAGTCTAAGAGTTCAATGTTACGGAGCAATATCCAAAGCGCGCTATGGAGCGAGCTATGCTCGGAGTCTCTTTGAAGGATAAAATCAGGAATGAAATTATCCGGAAAAGAACCGGAGTGGCCGACATGGCTTGCAGAGTAAGCAAACTGAAGTGGCAGTGGGCTGGCCATGTTTGTTGATGGTCGGTGGAGCAGACGAGTCCTGGAGTGGAGACCGCGTATCGGCAAGCGTTGTCTCGGACGCCCCCCAACTAGATGGACGGACGACCTAAAGAAGGTGGCTGGGACGGAGTGGATGCGGAAGGCGGAGGACAGGGTGTTGTGCCGCAGCCTGGGCCCATGTCCAGCAGTGGACTGCGACAGGCTGAGTTGATTGATTGATTGAATATCCAAACTACCTAGTTTCCCGTAGAAGGCCTCTAAAACCAGTTGAAAAAATCGAAGATGTCAATATTTTGAAAGAGATCGTTATATTGACCAGAGATGTAAAAAATATAACCCATTTACTACCTACCACTAATATCTACTATTACTCTCTAGAAGCTAAAGCTTCAAGCCAAGTCAGCGCTTTGTCTTCCGCTGAAAGCGTTTCATTGTACACATTTCTAATTGAATCATCTCCAGACCGTCTATTGACCGGATTCACTTCTAACCGTTCGAACTTAATTCCATGTTACTATTGACGTTATTGATGGTAAGTAAAGTAATCTATTTTAAACTTAATGTTAGCTTAAGTAAGATATTTACCTTCTACTGTTTTTTGTACCTTTGTACTCAAATTGTAATTATGTCATATCCAGTGATCGGATAATCGGGCGCTACTATACTTAAACTTTACTTTTATTCCCACGAAAGAATAATACGGATATGACTTTCAAAATTCCTGATCCCGAAATCGTTTGAAATTCCTGAGATAGCTAAAAATGTTACCTGCATACAAAATATAGTTAGAACTTGTTGTGAAAATGAAAATCTTTCATTGAATAATGCTTACATACTTACTTGTACTTTCAAGACGGCTGTTCCTTGTTAAACTCTCATCATTTCTGCCGGTCGTCTAATTACGTTAGCCAGGTACCAGGTGCACGAATAGATTTTGGATAAAGTCATTACTCTTATGTAGACTCTAATGTTTTTGTGTTGCTTGCTTGGAAATATCAATAGGTAATTTAAAAATACAACTATGAACTCTTTTAGCAGTCAAAAATATTAATATTTTTGTATTCTTCTGTTCGTATAAAATATAATAAATTAGTCGATTCGTTCACTAATCGTAGTCTGTTAGATAGATAAATCAATTTCCACACTACTTGACCACATTGTGCACAATATAATTTTTTTATTGATATTCCAATTTTTTTTAATAAAATAAAATCCATTCTGCCTAGCCTTTTCCCAAATATGTTGGGGTCGGCTTCCAGTCTAACCGGATGCAGCTGAATACCAGTATTTTACATGGCGCGACTGCCTATCTAACCTCCAGAACCCAGTTTACTGGGTAACACGATACTCCTTGATAAGACTGGTTGTCAGACTTTCGAGCTTTTGACAAACCGTAACGACTGTCAAAGATCCACGAATGACAGCCGGGACCATCGGCTTAACATGCTTTCCGAGACACGGAGGGGTTCTGGTATGTAAAGATGGTCACCCATCCGCGGACCGACCGTGGCAGCGTAGCTTAACCTAATCGATTGACCCGTGCGGCTGTTATTACTTAGCCACAAGCCCCCAGACATCTTAAGAGTAATAAGTTTAAATTAGTTATTGTTTTAAGCAATAGCAAATTTATCAACTAACTATCTCAACTGTGCCTATGAATTTCTTCTTATAAAACAAAGACTGGTCGTGTTTGTTTTTTAAGAAGAAATTCAATTACTTACGTTAAAAAGCAGTTGTTAGAACGCAGTCACTTCTTCACTAGTCATGTAATCAATTTACTACGCTCGATTAAGCGATTATCTTTACTTGATTAAGCTGACCATCGACAATTTGTTACTTGATGCTTTTAATCATTTAAATTTTCAATGAAAAATCCTTGTAACTTGGAACTAGTTGAATTGGTCGATAACTATACGACTCAAGGTTTTTACTGCATGTGGCTAAGCCACTAAAAATAAACGTTTGAAGCAAGTTTTATTCTCGTAAAAAAGTTCAAATCCAACTCTTTTGGTTTCAAGAAATCTTAAACAAATTTTTGGTTCGAATTTTAATAAAAAGCGATTGTAGTTATATATTCCTTAAAGCTGCATAAATCTTCAGGTCTGTACCTACCTACATTTATTTTGTTGGCGGCCACGGCAGCAGGGTGTGGATGTGGAGCTGTGTCACAAACTATGGTCCACCTTCTATCCTGCCCTTTGCGCTCAAAAACATGCAGCCAATGTGACCTCTGCCACCGATAACGCCTTGAAATTAGCGAAGTACCTACCTTTAGGCGAACAAAATTTAAGTAAGTAACTGTGGTGCCAGCGACGCGAAAAACAAGACAGCAGTCATTATTCTTTTTATTTTTGTATGTAAAAGATCACCAAGCTAGCTAGACGTTTCGTCTATAGTGCCCAATTGAGGAAATCGAGTCGCGTTTTTAAATAAGATTCGACATGCATGTACGATTTCGAAATCATTATTTTTTAACACTTGATTGTAAGTAATCATGCAACATCATAGTTTTATCTCAAAATCATCAATCACAATAATTTAAGACTACACATTTTAAACACATACCTAGGTAAGATTCACTGCAATAATCGGAAATTATGCGAGATTTAAGAAAAACTTAATTCCGACAACTGCATGTGTATTTTACGAAGCATAATATTGTACAGTGTTTGTGAAAGTTAGAAGTAGGTATAACTTTAGTGTCACCTACATTTTCCAACATTATCAAACCAGCATAGAAAAGAAAACTTGTACAGACCTGTCACATTTATTATACCTCTTACAGCAACCCAAGCAGCAACCCACAGCAACCTTCGTATAATCAGCCTATAATGTTCCCATTCAGGGCTCAGACCTCCTCTCTTCGAGAGAGGGTGGACTGCAGTCTACCACACTGGGTCCTGTGTGGGTTGGTAGATGTCACATATGTTAAAATTTTTGGTTCTAGGACATTCCCGTTTTCTCACGATGTTTTCCTTCACCGTTTTGTGAGCAGGGGTGAAGAAATTATTTACACAACGTGCCTGGCTGGGTTCGAACCCGCAACCTACATAAGCAACCTTATTACAACAAAAATAAAGATCACTTTGATTTTGACAGTAATCCAATCTTAGAGGTAGTTCTTACCTAAAAACTTAAATAGTCTGTAATACCTACAGATTCTTAAAAAGAAAGACTAGTCGCAAGTGCACGCCGTCACTTATTTCCAATTTTTAATCCAAAAGAAAACTGAGATATTGGAAGTGGAATTTGTTAAAATGAAATTATTATGAAACTAGGTTTTGCCTGCTGCTTTACGTGAGTAGAAAAACGTTACGTTTTTCTTCTCTCGCATCAAAGAATTTGAAGCCACGGATTGAATCTTAGTGAATCTAGGGAAATTAGAACTAGACTTGAATGAATCTAAGATACAGACTAAGACTGTTATGAAAGTACATACCTAAAATAGATTATATTTATTTTGTACGGTGATTGTCTAATATCCAACTAGGCATTTGTCATGAAATAAGCCAGGAAGTTGCATGCTTTAGCATAATCAACCATCATATAATGTTCCCACTGCGGCACACAGGCCTATAGCCCACCACGCGGGCCCTATGCGGGTTGGTAGATGCCATATGTCTTAGATTTTTTTGGTTCTGAGAAATAAGTTTACTAAGTGTGTGTTTCGTACGTACGTGTGTTTCTAGACAAAATCAAACTGGTTGCTAATGTAATGGTATAATTTATTCTTTTTTCTTTAACATTGATTTACATTCTGTAATTACTTGGGGTCACACCCGGACTTATTACTCCTTATTTTTATTATGAAAATCGTCTACTTTTGGAATGTTTGTGAATATGTGAGCACCATGTATCTATCACAAAGTTAATTTATATGTCATGGTTTCATTTATCCATTTTAATTCTTTTACCTATTGTGGTATAGTAATTTTATTGTTAGGTGCATCGTCTTCACATATAATTATATAATTAATGTATGCAAAATATTGTAAAATATTTTAAAAGAGTAACGGTGGAGTTTCTTGCCCATTCTTCTCCATACGAAAACTAACTTTTGGAAGGGGCGACTAGAATCAATTTTATTTTAATTTTATTTTTGACGTTCAAAAGTGCCTTTTATGTGCCTATTTGAAATAAATGATTTGACTTTGACTTTGACTTTGACTTACGCATGAGCGGCACGCGTCAACGGCAGAAGCAACTGCAGCCTTCGACACTCGTCGACAGCAGCCTTCAATCCCGACACCCGTCGACGCTCGCTGCCGACGCGACGGCGGCTGCCTTCGACAACGTGCCGCTCGTGTATTTGAGTACAGTGCTCAAATACACGAGCGGCATGTTGTGTGTATGCTCACTAAAAGGAGGCCTTAAGGAAAGTTTCCATAATCATCAGATTTCCTAACAGAATGTAGCGTTGTGAGGGTCTCAACGGCAATTGCCGACCCGACGATTGCCTAATCATCAGTCGACTAATTAGTCGACTGATGATTAGTAAGTTGTAAGTCACATCACTAGAATCATGGCACAACACTAATCTTCTAAAAACACTCTGGCATTTTAACATCCGCTTGCTTAGCCAGCAGGAGTGGTTCCCTGATCCTCAAGATACTGGTACCCCAAATCTAGGGGTTCTACGTATCGGTTGTTCCATATACCAGTTCTACGTACCGGTTGTTCTACCTACCAGTTCTACCTGCCGGTTGTTCTACGTCCAGGCTGAGGACAGGGTAGCTTACTAACCGCGCACTGCATGCGTAGCTATACTGCGCGCTCACCTACCACGTGCTGCACACCTTGCTGAACTGCGCACTGCATGCGTGGCTGAACTGCGCACTGCATGCGTGGCTATACTGCACGCACACCTATCTGCGCGCTACCGACAGCCTGCTGACGCGCCGCGGCCGTGCCTGCATCCCGGAGACCCAAGGACGGTACCATTCCAACCTTACAAGTGTGCTTGTGCTCAGAAGGACAGTGTGTCCTTACCCGCGACCTAGTCTACTGATGTGTAATTTTGTAACCCTATTATACCTATGAATCTTAACTAGTGTTTCTATACCTACCCTATCAGTTAACGGCCTGCGCAGCCTACCTGCAAAGCCCTAGCCGTTACATGAAAATGGTTTTCATGTAAGATGAAAAGAAAAGTAAAAAAATAAAACACTGAAAGTCAAGAATTGAACAAACAAATTCACTTTCCTCTTATATTATTAGTTAGTACAAATGAAGTCTGACTTCAAAATGCCGCCCGCTCAGTTTGACCCAAATGAGATATCTTCATTCGGTTGGAAGTTTCAACAGTAAAATAATTTCAGATCGAGCTCAAGATTAAGTTTGAATATTGACATTGAAATAATAAAGATTTGAAAATAGCGATTGTGAAATTTTGTCGTTGAGAGATGATTGATTGAGTAGAATTTATATTTTGTTTGAATATCGTCTCAGAAAAGATTAGGTATTTTGGAGAGTTGCTATTAAGTATATATATGTCGGAGTCATTCGTTTGACTATTCGGAACGTTAGCGCCATCTCGTGGCGCTAGACAGAGTCTAGACTGAGTTCGTGGTGGGACGAGAGCAACAGCTACAAAAACGGTGTGAGCAGAGCTCTCGAGAGGATCGAAACATTGGACATCGTACGAACAACATGTGCTCAGCAACTGTCAATTGCGTCCCGAATCGTTGAGTTGTGTGAGTGTATGATTCGCTAGTGTGATTAACTAGTTCATAAGTTCCAATCTGATTTGAACTGTAAACCGTTTTTCTATTGTGCTATAACCAACATTACCCATAGTACGCCCACAGTAATTAAAATATGCCTGATGCTAACGAGAGACAGACATACCATCTCCGACATATACAATATATTACTAGCGACCCGGCCCTGCTTCGCTCGGTTTTTCATGACTTGACAAAACATCGAGATTTGGTTAAGAATTCCTTCACATCAAAGCACATTATGCCATAAAAATAGCTTTATAAAAGCAATAAAAAAATATTTAACAATATTCGAAAAGAAATAATTTATTGATAAAAAAGGGGGTTAAATATAATGACCACCATAAAATGCTTTGATATCCTTAGTTCTTGCACTTCAAATTGTATTCGAACACCAAATGTAGTAAATAGTCACTAAATCTTAACGAGCAAAATAATGCGCTATTTCTGCCTAAATAAACCACTATGATTGCCATAAAATGTAGGTTTATTACCAAATAAAGTATTATGATGCCATATTAAGTTATGTCTCCGGCTTGCTGCAATCTAGATAGACAAGGTTAATTAGAAAGAAAGAAAATGCATTTATTTGCTGCAAACATGACGCATGTTAAAAGGACATAAACACACAAAAAAAAACAAGTTGGGGTAAACATGCGTCACATTCACGCAAAACGGCCATCGCTCAGCATAATGCTAAGACCCTATACGAGACAGAGCCTAAGCGCTGGTTTTCAGCGGCAGCCGGCGTTGACGTGATGACGTTAACCAGTGCAGCATGCAATTATACGTAAATAAATAAAAACAACAATCAAAACAAGAAATAAAATAAACCATTGAAACATATGATTCGACACAAAACAAAAATCAAAACATGAAATAAAATAAAATAAACATACCTACATTAAAAAAAAGATGGTGAAACATGAAATATAATGATGTGGTAACATTCCGGGCAACGAATCTCGCGCCGCGCCGGGTATAGGTAATCTGTGCGCGTTCGCAACTGTCACATAAATTTGACGTTTTAACATCTTGAACGTAATAAAAAAAAATGGTTAGGTTAGGTCAGGTTAAAAGTGTGACCTCCTACGCACGAGCCGAGCGAGCGAATCGAGTGGTGCCGCGGCATCGGCAGCGAGTGACAGAAACGACTAGATTGTATAAAAAAAAAATATGGAAAAAAGAGATTATTTTTTGCAGGCTGTCGAGAACCGAACATGATTTATTTGGAGTCATTTTGCTTAAATAGGATAGCGAGATGCTAAAACTTTGGTTATAAGTTTACATTAAAATGCGGGTTTAATTTTGGTCATCATTTATTATTTTTGTCTGTTATATGTTACTATATCTGGTGGTAAGTTAAACATAAGGCATAAAAAAGTAACAGATAAAAATGGTTACTGATTTTCAGAATATTACCTTCCTTTTTTTAAATACCTATTATTGTTAAGAATTCACTAAAGTTATATTAGACATGCTAGAATATTAATTTTAACAAATTTTGATTTATCCTTTTAATTTTTTTTACATGTAACGTGATTAAATATTTGTATACCAGTCCTTGGCAAAACATGTAAGATTTATAATTCTATTTATAAGACCTTAATGCACCATGTTTTAAAGCAAATAAATATATTCTATTCATTTCTATGTACAGACGCCAGCAGGTCAAGCTACTCGAAACTGTCAAATTTTCCCAATCAACCTTGAACCTTAATGCCTTAGCGATAAAGTTGAAAATATATTAAAGAAATTTGACAGATTGTAGTAGCTGGATGTACTGGCGTCTGTACATAATGCAAATGTATGTAATGCCTTTTGTAATGCATTCTTTAAATGATAAATGACAAAAAAAAGCGACGTTAGTTCCAATTATGGCCATGTGCCAAAACATTCTTGATTTTCATTTGTTTTTCTTATGACTTCGTACGGTTTGTGCATTTAGCCAATGTCACGTAAATATGCTTGTTGTACTGACACGTGTTGCCATGGTAAGTCAGTTGGACGCAGCTGCCCAATTTGTAATGATCAGGCCAAGATAAAGCAGTAATCTATTCTAATTAATAACCCCAAAATGTGACAAGCATAAAACAATAAATTGTTATCATAATTTATTCAGGTAGATAAAATGCTAATGCCAATAATTAATAACAAAATTACATCGTCTATCACAAAGTTTGCAATACCCGTAATAATGCCAGTAATTAGTTGATAAAATAATTAACCACACAATAAACGCATCGTTTTGTTCTGATAATATTCTAAAACTACAATGAAACGGTTCAGCTAAATAATACAAATAACATTGATTTAGGAAATGTTGTTTGTCATATTTAGCTGAACAGTTATTGTTTCTGCCTATAAATTGGCTGCGTAGGCTAATTTATATTGGTCGATATTGGCGCCGAGTCCCTTGTTCACAAACTAAACTAAATTTAAGTTCAGTGCATCTTTTTGTTTCTATTTCATTAAGAAAAGAACAAAAGATATGTATTATTTTAGTCCTGTCAAATTAAGATACTCCATAGACAAATTAGACGTGATTAAAGACTAAAAATACGTCAATTTACGTCAACCGCTAACCAATTTGACAGGACTAAACTAATATTTATCTTCTGTCCTTTTCTTAATGAAAAGAAATAGATGCACTGAACTTAAATTTACTTTAGTTTGTGAACAAGGGAATCGGCGACATAGTATCGTTTCTATGTAAAGAATGTCACACGAAAGGTCGCATACGATTCGAATTTCGGAAAATCGTGGCCATCTGAATTGGGAATAAGGAACGTTTGCAACTCCGACGGGCTGACGCTAACGTAAGGCTAGGGTCTGATAAGATCGCAGCGGTTAAGACCTCGTTTAACTTATTCCTGACTGATCAAACAAGGTTTTTGGTAGAAAAAAAGGCCGTACAACAGATGGTCGGGAAGTAGTTGCTTGCCATATTTTTTACCGTATTTACTGCAATTAAATGACTGACTACTTTTTCTCCTTCTACCAATTCCACTTTCCAAAGCTGTGTGAGTAATCTAGGCTGAAAGGTTCTGAAGTAGCCAGCGCGTACCGGAAGACTTAGCGTTAGAAGGCCTCCCACAAGGTAAACCGATGACCTTGTGAAGGCCGCAGGAATCTATTAGATGCGGGAAGTACAGAACCGGTCGAAGTAGCGGTGCTTAGGGAGGCTTATGTCCAGTGAAGTCTTTCGGCTGAAATAAATTAATGTAAGTAATCCGAAGACCTTGAGGAGTAATGTGCTAAGTTTATAAAATCATATGCATTCATGGGACTGTCGACAGAAGTGGAAACTTCAAGCTATGAAATAATGCTGCACACACGTCATCCTAGTATACTGCTGCTTCAGCATGTAGGGGATGCGAACCCATAAGATTCCACTTCAAAACATGCACAAAGGAGGATCACACATTACAACGCGCCACGCGACGGGGCGCAGGAAAAGTAGCCAAATTCCCCGCGATTTCTATTGAATTTATGTGTAAAAAACATGAGCGGAGTGTTGTCGCGCCCCGTCGCGTGGCGCGTTGTAGTGTGTGATCCGCGTTAAGTAAGTACAACGCATTAATTGACTTTCTCGACCCTGCACACCGTAGTGCACAAGCCAATCGCCATTGTGTAAAATGCACCATCAAAACGCTAACTAAAGATTACAAAACCATTTTCCGGTAGCAGGAAACCACATCTGACTCCACCCTTATATGGAAACTTGCCGGTTTCGTCCCATATGTACACAGCGCAAACACCAAAAGTTTTAATGTAATTTTTTCAATTCCCAAACTCGTGAGTTCGTGACCGCTGTTTGAGGAGTAACAGTTTCCATTCCAATATTCATGTTCGACAGTTTTCATGCAATGGTAAATTCTTTATTGTACAGTGACCTGAAAATTACTAGCACTTGTAGTTACTAGTAATTATTAGCACTTGTGGAACACATTTATACAAATGTGTATACACAAAGAAAGAAAGAAAATACATTTATTTGCGGCAAACATGACGCACAACAAAATTAAATTACGTATGATTTTTTATGATTAAATGTTGTCCCGTCGGGGGACCGCTCTAATTATTAGCCTAACGTTCTGTTAAAGTTTAAAATAGTAGCGGTCCCCCGACGGGACAACATTTAATCAAAAAATTTCATAGGTACTTACGCAGGTAGGGTCATAATTTCAAGGATTTTTTTTTCTTTTTATAGGTTTTCACGTTTATACCTTCTTTGTTCTATTTGTGGTTATTTTTTCAATAGCTTTTTTAAAATTGTTTTAGGGTTTTTAGATTCATACTATTTTTATTATTATTTTGTGTCGGGGGTTTTTTAAATTTTAAATTTAATTTTGTCATTTCATGCTTTTTGTAGGGACTCCTTATTATTTCATTTCTTTTATTTTCTTGCGTTTTAAGATTCAGGTAATTTAGTGTTTAATCAGGTTTTTTGAATTCGCCATTTTGTGGTGGTGGCCATCTTGGATTTGAAATTTATCATTGTGTATAGTCACGTCTAGTTCTACTAGTCAAGCTTTCATTTGATAACCATATTGAGGGAGTTGTGAAAAAATATGTAATCCGCCATTTTCTGGCGGCGGCCATCTTGGACCGATTTTCATCAAACATAGCTAAGAACACTCCCGACAAATTCATCTTTCAAACAAAATCAAAATCGGTTCATCCATTCGGGAGCTACGATGCCACAGACAGACATACACACACACACAGAGAGAGAGAGAGAGAGAGAGAGAGACGTCAAACTTATAACACTCCGTCGTTTTTGCGTCGGGGGTTCAAAAAGAACACAAACACAAAAACAATAACAAGTTGTGGGTAAACATTCATGATTATGGGGGTTACATCCACGCAAAACGGCCATCGCTCAGCATTGTGCTAAGACCCTACACGAGATCAGTCTCGAGCTGTCCATGACTGTGTGCCTCCATGTAAAACAAATGCATGCTAATAGACACGCGTACATGCCAGGCATTGAGGTAAACCCCCAGGCAGCCCGCGATGTATCACAGCGAGGTATCCTTCGGAATGTGCGTACGTGTCTATTAGCTTACATTTGTTTTACATTGAGGTGACATCGAGGTAGCGATCTAAATTGCCATCGCGAGGTATAGCAGTGAAGAATCTTGGGCATGTATACATCTTTCTCAGTGTGAAATCTGCCCGTATTCAAACCCGGCAAAAACAAAAGCACCATTACAATTTTATTTCAACTACAAAACATGGTGTAAACTAGATGTTGGTAGAGCACATTCGAAATTGTTTTCACCACAGTTTACAGTATCGCCTCAGATATACTATTTACAGAGCCACCACTACTCTGTTAGGAGTTAGCAAAGTTTCAAGCGGCCGTCGCGTGGTGGAGTGAATGATCGCAAACTTGGGGACATCTTGCGACACTTCATTTTGTTACTACTTGACGAGGCTACCCTAGTTGGTGGTAACTATAAGATTTGTGGCAACTCTTGATAGCTTTTTTTCTGATAAATTATATCCTTAGGGATATTTCGATAGGCAGAACCATCTGCAACAAAACTGTGAACAAAAAAATCAACCGGCCTAGCCTTTTCCCAACTACAGGTATTGGGGTCGGCTTTCAGTCTTACCGGATAGGTAGTTAATAGGTATTAGTAAAATCAACTTCAAGTCTTCTAACCGTACGAGGTTCCTCGTACAAATATGAGCTGTGTGAGACATCCCGCGCACCTGAATTTGGTACCGGTACTTTTTAGGTGGATTACCGGTACTCGTCTGGAACCGGTAACCAGGTACCCAAATGGCAAGAACCGCTATGTAACGGTACAGTACTTATACTTTTGGTACCGCATATGTAAGACCGCATTGATGCGAAAAAGTTTTTTTGGTATGGCACCTAAAGTGTTTAATAAAATTCCTGATGACATAAAAAACATGACATTATATAAGTTTAAAAAAGCTCTTACTAAATTATTAGTTGACAAATGTTATTTTATTATACTGTAGACGAATTTTTGAACGACCAATTATTATAATAATGCATTTACCCTTTAATAATAATTACTATGACTATTTATTGATTTTATTTTGAATTTGGTGTTTTTTTTTTTCTCTCTTTTTTGTTCATGTATTTAATTAATTTAAAATATTATTTTTCTGAGTCACATAATGTAATGACACCTAATGTGTCACTTATAATTTATAAATTTGTATGTCTTAATAATATGACAAAACTTAGCGCACCTATTTATGTAAACACCTATGTTTCACAAATAAACTGATTGATTGATTGATTGATTGATTGATTGATTGATATCCACCGGTTCTAAGCCCTAAGACACACACACAGTTGCACCGTTAATAGCAAATCTTATTGTCAATTCTTGTCGGTCAGACCCTCGTTATGTTCCACATCGTGCAGCGTCAGAAAGTTCTTTATTCGTGTTTCACTCTTTCTCCTTCTTTACCTGTTTATTTTTTTGAACTTTATCCTTCCGATGTACACAACGTCCAGCATGAATTAGTTAATGTTCTAACCCAAATACTTCTCTATCTTTCTCACCGGTTTCTACCACTCCACAGCACCTGCCTAGCCTTTTCTTAACTATGTTGGGGTTGGCTTCCAGTCTAACCGGATGCAACTGAGTACCAGTATTTTACATGGAGCGATTGCCTATCTGACTTCCACGACCCAGTTACTGAGTAATGCGAAACCCCTTGGTAAGACTGGCTGTCACACTTTCGGTTTTCTACCACTCTCTTAATTAATTCCCACACTAATCTCAAACTAAAGCAATATCGTTTCTGGTTACCAAGCCAACGCTACAACTACGATTAACTTAATACAATTGATTCTAACTTGTTTTATTGAGTCCGTTACCGAATACATCGATAGGGACTCGGCAGAAATTGAATTTCGCGAAAGTTTCTACAAGATATTGAGTATCTATATAATTAACTAGAAGTAAAAGGTCAGAGGTTATTCATTATTCTTTCGAAATCTAGCGTTTGTGTTTGAAGATAACTTTATTGATTTAAATATATTTACCTAATTAGGGTTTGTTATTAATCATCATCATTTCAGCTGAAAGACGTCCACTGTTGACATAGGCCTCCCCCAAGCACCTCCATTTCGACCGGTTGTGTGCTTCCCGCGGCCTTCACAAGGTCAACATTTCTGATACGATCACGGAGGTGGCGGCTTCCCATGCACTCTCGCTCCGTACCATGGCCTGGACCAAGGCCGGACGCGAGATATTGCCACCGCGAGGACGCGGCGGTGCTCCGCCTAAACCGGGCAGACCTCCACCGTATGCTCCACCGTGTCCTCCGGGCGATCCACACAGTGGTGACACCCTGGCGTTTCCTCCCGCCTTATCCTGAACAGGAACCTCCCGAAATAACCGTGTCTGGTGAGGAACTGCATCAGGCGGAAGGTGAGGGCCGTGGCGCCTCTCCAGCCACTCCTCAAAGAGGGGACTTATCGCCGCAATTGTGGCGTGCCCAGCACTGGGTTGCGACAACCGCACTGGCCATGTCACTATGAGATCCCGTCGGAGCTCTGTCCGCTGTACCGTGATTTCTCGCGACAGCGGAGTTATGCACCGGCGTTTTGCCTCGTCTCACCACTCCCATATGTGTGCGAGGACTTTTGCCTCCATTCTGTATTGCCCTTTGGGTGACATTTAGCCTTCTAATAAGGCCTATTGCGAGCGACCACATTTCAGTGCCATAAGATCATCACTGGCAAGTAAGGATACTTGCCAGTGATGACCTAATAGCTAGGAAGCTATTCGGTGTCATGCAGGCTTGTGCATGTCTAAACTTGATAGACTTGCTAGTTATACGTGTGTCTGCTATTACGACTATACACTACACTACTTCAAATCGTAAGGCCCTTTGTACACGGCACACTTTCTTTACAGTACGGTGTATAAACCGCGCCGTAGAAAAAAAACGTGTCTGTCAACAAGGTTCCATAGTGATCATGATCATTCAACACTGACGAACCGTGCCTACACACGGCGGATAAGAGACTAACCACACTTATTCAGCTCTGTTCAGCTTCTGTCCATAGAAAACAACGATTTTGTATGGAGATGCGTACGCATCCGTTCAACTTTACGGAAGCTGAATAGAGCTGAATAGAGTTACTCCCTTAACCGTAGTTTTTTACGGCAAGAAAAGCGTGTAAACGGACAATCGGCCTAAGTATTCATCATCTACCATCCACACATTTCTACCAAAGCCCCACATTATTTCAGGGTACATTTTCACAAAGCCACAAAAATTAACAGAGTAGTCCCAGATGTTCACGAGGCTCGTAAAATATCTGCCGCCATACGGTAACCCTTACTTATCCCAACTTTGACGTAGGGGCCATCCGTAAATTATGTCACAATGTGTCGTTAACGGGGAGAGAGGGTCAACAAAGTGTGACGTCGTGTGACAAATCATAAGCTAGAGCAGTCGTGATATCACCGTTTTTAAATCTCATAAGCATTTAACGTTTCCATATCTCTATATACTAGAATTAGCTATATTTGTTAGAACGAATAAATATTTAAATCCTTTTTTTTTTTAAAAAAACGTTGCCCCACATTAGGAATTACTCCTGTATCGTGGGTGTGTTTACAAACATTTAAACTCACATACACAAACAGCCAGACCCGGAACAACCACCTGTAGGCAATACAAATATTTGTTCCGTGCGGGAATCGAACCTGCGACACGCAGCGCAGCAGTCAATCGCTCAGCCACTGCGCCAACCGTGTCGTTGCCATGCCTTGCCTTCTCTGAACGACACTTGAAAAAGAAATACCAGCATGAGATCTCGGTATAGTATAGAATAGTTCTTTATTTGCACAGAAAGTACTGATTTTTGGTGCTGATTTTTTAGCTAATAATTGTTCTATAAAAAAAAATATTTAAATTTAAACCTCGTAAGTGAGTTGATTTTATATTTGTATAGCTGTAATGCTCATAATATTTTTGCATGCCTTAAAGGTAGAATGTATAAGGACTCTAACATTAATGTAACATCTGATTTGTAATACCTACATTCTTTGCAAATAATTATATTCTATTCTATTCTATCACATCAATAAATCTAAAGTACAGTAAGACAATACTTCAACTCTAACGAGAGCATAATATTACCATGCTCGTGTTTTGGACAAATAAATTATCTTATCTAATCTTAACTTACTAACTCTCAAGTTTCTTCTTCTCCTAAGTATCTTATAAGGTTTAATTGAATTTGCAAAATGTGTGACTACAACACCGATATGACAACCTGTAACAAGAACGGGGGGGTAAAAATCATGAAATTCGTGTGACGTAAATTATGGATAGCCCCGTACGACTGTGGGACACAAATTGATTTTGCAAGCGAACTCTGTCGGGAAGTGGTCCCTTCATTAATTTGATTGAGTTACAGCGTCCGTGTTTCATCCAGTCACCATACTTTTACTTGGATGATGATATTTGTAGGGTTACGTAGCCAAATGGGAAAAACAGAACCATTATAATTTCCTCATGTTTGTCTGTCTGGATGTCATACAGCCATTTTACTCGAAGACTATTTCGTGTAGTGAAAATACGAAAAAATAATTAGGGATATAGCACTCCCCCCCACACATGCGAATAAGAGAGAGAGAAAAGAGGGACGAAACAGAATTCGATGCAGCGTGTGGGGTATTGCTGGATCCCATAAATAAAAAGATTATTATGTTTCAAAATGTCTTTGCTATTTAAGTCAGTATTTTTGAGATATGGGATATTCTCGGTCACATCCGCAGAAATAACTTTGGTTTCAGTTTTTTCGAGAAATACTATGAAATACAAACTTATTTTTCATCATTCATCATCATTTCAGCCGAAAGACGTCCACTGCTGAATATAGGCCTCCCCAAGCACCGCCACTTCGACCGGTTCTGTGCTTCCCGCACCCAGCGGATTCCTGCGGCCTTCACAAGTTCATCAGTCCCCTTTGAGGGAGGCCTTCCAACGTCTTCCGGAACGCAGTCGCCACTCCAGAACCTTTCGGCCCAATGACACGGACATGGTAAACTTATTTTTGGGTTCAATAAAATTACTACTACAGCGCATGCGTAAATTAATCACAACTACGGAACTCTTCACTTTGTGCGGTCCGACACGCACTTTTTTTTAATACTAGCCTGGATATCTGAGTGGATGTCAAGTAAATTCAGCTGCTTTGTGTTCAGAAAAGGTTTGGTATGGAGATTTCGCCTTTTGTTTCGTAGTAATTTTAATATTTATATTTTGCGTTGGTTGTGTTTTATTAAAGTTTGTAATGGTCTTGTTATTTGGGTACGGGCATGCCTAGTACAGTGTTCAAACATGGCGATGTATGTATGTGCTCAGCGGAAAAAATATCTTTATTTATTTATCAATAGCTTCTGTATAATATATCTTAAGTACTATAGCCTCGGACTTACACAGTCGCAAATTACAGGTGTTACAGGGGTTATTTTGCAGTGGAACCGACAATGGTGAAAATAATATTCGAAATACACGCTCTACGAATGCACAGCTCTAGATCAGTGGTGGCCCAGTGGCAACGGCCCAGACTTAAATATGAGTCGTAGGTCGTGAGTTCGAACCCAGGCAGGCACTATACTTTGTGTATTTAATTTCATGACCACTGCTCTCAAAACGGTGTAGAAAAACATCGTGAGGAAACCGGCATGTCCTAGAAAAAATCGAAGATATGTGACATCTGCAAACTCGCACTGGGCCCACGTGGTAGATTACAGCCCACTCCCTGTCGAAGAGAGGAGGCCTGTGTCCCAGCAGTGGGAACATTATAGGTTGATTATGTTTATGTGACGCTCTACGAAAGAAAACCCTAGTCACATTGTGTTAAAAAAGTAGGTACAGTAGGGGTCATTAATCCATTATCACCTTAAGGACTGTATTGCTGTGAACGCGCAGTAAGGCCGTACCTACGTCTGTGTGCATAAAGTGATGTATCAACACAGAACGCTCACCTCATAATTCGCACACTGGCTGGCGTCGAACGAAACAAAAAACATACCGTCGCTTTTGCACACAAGCTACGTAATTTACGTGTGACCTTGCTTGGTTCATACCATTGCTAAAATTGAGATCGTTACATCAACTACCGATAGCTGGTAGTCTTACTTATTGGATTATTGAACGCATAGGTCTGGGTTCCAATCTCGAGTTGGGACTTATTTTTCTTTTCCAACAATAATCTTTATCGGTTCTTTTGTTATTCGTTTTTTATAGATTAATAAACAAGAATCATAATGTAATAATTATTTTATTTTATAATTATATTGCTATTGTAATCCGGGGTTAAAAGAAAAATGTTTTTTATGTGATTTCAAAATGTTTATTCGTTATAATTTTATAAACTAAAAAAAAAAAAAAAATTCTAGTCAAAACTGTTTATTTTCTTATAAAGAACAATTTATTGAAGTAAAGCAGGTAATCAGGGAACTATGACCGTTAGACTTAAAATGTTGTATCTTAGTAATATAAAAATATTGTGCTTTAACTACTAATGTGTGTGGGTACTCTAAGAAATCCCAACTAGCAAATGTACCCACGTAAATAAAAAAAGTGTGAACTCCTTGTCACAATACAATTAAATTACTCAGTAGTACTACTTTTTATTTACTGCCAGTGTATTCGTTTTAACTTTAGTTGCCTATCTCAAACGTCAAAGTTAACAAATCGTATTTATTAGGACTTATTGCGGTTATAGCTTGAGTATTCATTTTCATTATGAATAGAAGATTGAAACTAAACCTCAAAATAATCCTTATTACGGATATGACACAATATTATCTTAGAATACTGCAGTTCAATTTGGAGACCTCATTACTCGCACACAGCGAATACAAAAGAGATTCCTCTGGCATCTAGCTTATGCCAGTGATAACGCAAAAAGGATACGGTCGTATGAAGCCCGACTATCTTGTTTTAAGATGGTCTCACTGGAGAAACGTAGAACAATCATCGATTCCAGCTTCGTATACAAGCTACTCCGATACAAAATAGATTGTCCCCTATTACAATCCAAGTTCCAGTTTCGGGCTCCTGCATGACTCCCTCGTGCTTCTATTACCCCTTTACACCCTCCACTCCGCAGAACAATACTTGGTGCAAACTCTGTCGTTCCTCATCTTTGCAAATTGTTAAATACGAGTAGCTGTAGCGATCTTGTTGACATGCATTTTGACTCATATGCCAAGTTTCATAGAACAACTATTAGTAACGTTTAATCCCGTTATATTTTTTTTTTCATTATTTTGTCTCTATTTGCTTTGCTTTAATGAATTTTACTTTGACTGCTTCTTTTAGTTTTATATCCCATCACGTAATATCATTTTTAACTTGTTAATTTTAGTTAATAAGATTTTAATTTTATAGTATAGTGCTTGTGGCATACCTAATGTTTATGGGACATGCGGTGCTAACCTGTGAGAAATTGTTACACTAACCCTTGATTATGGAGTTGAGAGTCGTCGTCGTCGGATTCCGTTCCCTCCCCGTGCTCGTCCTCGGGGACTTCAATGCCAAGAATGTGGCTTGGGGTTCCCGGCATACGGACACACGGGGCAGAATGGTGGAGGACTGGGCTCTAGAGACAGGCCTGGTCGTCCTAAACCGGGGTTCGGTCCCAACATGCGTGCGGATGCGGGGTGAATCAGTGGTGGACATCTCGTTCGCCAGCCCCGCCCTGTCGCCGCATGTCGTCAACTGGCGTGTCTTGGAGGAGGTGGAGACCTATTCCGACCACCGGTATATCCGGTTCGACGTCTCCGCCCAGACCTCGAGCGCGCCGGTCCGACCGACCCTGGGTGGTCCGCGGTGGGCGCTGAAGCAGCTGGACCGGGAGCTCCTCCTGGAAGCCTCGATCGTGCAGGCCTGGGTGTCACCACCGGACAGGCCTGCTGACATCAACGACGAGGCAGAGTGGTTCCGGGAGGCCATGTCCGAAATATGTGACGTGGCAATGCCCCGGGTCCGGCCCGGACGCGCCCGGCGCCAGGTGTACTGGTGGTCGCCGGAGTTGACGTCTCTGCGCGAGGCGTGCGTGGCTGCGCGACGCCGGTACACCAGGCACCGCAGGCTCCGTATCCGCCCTCCGGATACGGAAGCCGTGCAGGCGGAGCTGTACGAGGGGTACAGAGCGGCGAAGACCGCCCTCCGAGCGGAGATCTTGCGGGCCAGGGGGCTGGCCCGCGAGGAGTCGCTGGGGACAGAGACCCGTGGGGACGCCCCTACAAGATGGTGCGGGATAAACTCCGCCCATGGGCTCCCCCACTGACGCAGAGTCTCCGGCCCCAGCTCGTGGAGGACGTGGTGAGCGCTCTGTTCCCTTCGCGTGGGGAACATACTCCCCCGTCCATGGCTCCGCCTCCTGCGATGCCAGATGCGGACCACACCGACGACGACGACGAAGCTCCGGAGGTGACCGAGGTAGAGTTGAGAGTGGCGGTACGTAGGCTGAATGCCAGAAACACCGCCCCAGGACCCGACGGCTTACCTGGAAAAGCCTGGGTCCTGGCCTTGGAGGCTCTCGGGCCTCGACTAAGGGGGCTACTAAGCGCATGCTTGGAGAGGGGCCGGTTCCCACTTCGTTGGAAGACGGGGAAACTGGTCCTCATCAAGAAGCCGGGGCGCCCTGCGGACTCTCCGTCCGCTTACCGGCCCATCGTGCTGCTCGACGAGGTGGGCAAGCTCTTTGAAAGAGTAATTGCAGACCGCCTTGCCGGGCAGCTGGTGCGGGTGGGGCCGGATTTGGCGGACAGCCAGTTTGGTTTCCGCAGGGGGCGCTCTACGGTGGATGCCATCATGCGCGTGCTAACTTCGGGGGATGCTGTGGCCCGGGGTGGGGTTGTCTTGGCGGTGTCTCTAGACATCGCCAATGCCTTCAATACCCTGCTCTGGAGTTGCATCAGGGAGGCACTCGGGTATCACCGGATGCCGACCTACCTCCGTCGCATTGTCGAGGCCTATTTGACGGACAGGGCCGTCATCTACCCCGGTCACCGGGGAGAGTGGAACTGGCGAGAGATGTCGTGCGGTGTCCCACAGGGATCGGTCCTAGGGCCGCATCTGTGGGATATCGGGTACGACTGGGTGCTGCGCGCCGACCTCCCTGATGGCGTCAGCGTAGTTTGCTACGCTGACGACACGCTGGTCCTGGCGCAGGGGAGGTCGCACCAGGCGGCGGCCGAAGCAGCGACACGCGGGGTTGCGACAATTGTCGAGAGGATCCGGCAATTGGGACTCGAGGTGGCATTGCACAAATCTGAGGCCATGTGTTTTCATGGTCCTCGGGACGCGCCACCGTCGGGTTCACAAATAACGGCGGGAGGGGTTCACATCGGCGTCGAGCTGACGATGAAGTACCTGGGACTCGTCCTCGACAGCCGGTGGAATTTCGTGGAGCACTTCCGACGTTTGGCTCCCAGACTGGAGCGGGCCGGGGCTGCCTTGAGGCGGCTCCTTCCCAATCTAGGGGGACCAAACGCCTCCTGCCGGAGGCTCTATGCGGGGGTCGTGCGGGCCATGGCCCTTTACGGGGCACCGATATGGGCGCGATCTTTGAGGCGGCGACCAGCCCGCCGGTTGATCGCGTCCCAAAGGGTCATGGCTGTCCGGCTCATTCGTGGATACCGCACGGTCTCCGCTGAGGCGGCGAGCCTCCTTGCCGGATTGCCGCCATGGGATCTGGAGGCCAAAGTCCTCGCCCACATATGGGAGTGGCGAGAGGAGGCAAAACGCCGGGGCGTTGCTCCGCTGCCGCGAGAAATCACGGCACAGCGGACAGAGCTCCGGCGGGATCTCATGGCGGCATGGAGAGTGCGATTGTCGCAACCCAGCGCTGGGCACGCCACAATTGCGGCGATAAGTCCCCTCTTTGAGGAGTGGCTAGAGAGGCGCCACGGCGCCCTCACCTTCCGCCTGACGCAGGTCCTCACCGGACACGGTTGTTTCGGGAGGTTCCTGTTCAGGATAAAGCGGGAGGAAACGCCAGGGTGTCGCCACTGTGGGGATCGCCCGGAGGACACGGTAGAGCATATGGTGGAGGTCTGCTCGGCTTGGGCGGGACCCCGCCGTGTCCTCTTGGCGGCGATCGGCGGCGGCGACCTCTCGCGTCCGGCCCTCATAAGGCCATGGTCCGGAGCGAGAGTGAATGGGAGGCTGTCACCTCCTTCTGCGAAGCAGTTATGCTCGCGAAGGAGGAGGCGGAGCGTGCGAGGGAGAGGCAATCGCTGCACCCTCGCGCTCCTAGCCGCCGCAGGAGACGCCCTGGACGGGAGTCAACAGCCGACTCCCGGCCACCGTAGGCGCGGGCTTGCGGGCGGCGAGCTATGGGCAGCTCGCCGCCCGGTAAGGACCAGGCCCGGGTCGACGGCGCGTTGTGTTCCACGCGCGCCTCAAAGAGCTGTCAGCACGAACTGACGGGGTCCGCTAGGGCCGATGCCGCCGGGGCTGCGGGTTGTTCGAAAGAGATACCGTGGCCCCTGGCACAGGCAACTGAAGGAACACGGGTGGGTTTTAGTCAGTAAAAGTCTGACACTCCCTTCTGCCCCGCCCAGAGCGGGAGGAGTCATTTGATGATATACCACCCAGAAAAAAAAAAAAAAAAAAAACCCTTGATTATGGTAGATAGGACTTTACATATTTACAGTGTAAACAATTGTTGGTTGGCCAATAAAGGAAAAATAAAAAGAATTAATATTACTAAAATCTATTTGTAATTTATAACATAATACTTTGTTTGTATAACCCCCATTATTATCAATGATATCAAGTAAACGCTGGCGCGTGAATCCCACAATAATGATATTTCCATGCAATGCTACTTCAACTGTTCATCAGATCTCTCATTCCGTGCTTCCCATCGCTGTATCGCAAAATGTAAACGTTCTTGTTTATGTTTTTCAATCAAATATGGGCGAAACGAAAACCAGCTCAAAAATCTGGTTTTCGTTTGCACGGCGGACGGTTTGTAAAGAGGTTTCGAATAATTCGGCAATATATCTCGTTGGTATGAAGCCACTTGTTTTTAATTATTCACTGACTAGCTGGGGCCATCTTTTGACCCTCCGAGTCACAGTAGGTATTTCTCTAAAACAAAAAAAGAGGACTGTTATGCTACCTAGCAAAATACGAATATTACCAATTTGAAACAAAATTGTTATGAAAATAGAAATGTTGCATATTATATTATTATTATATTTAATGTTATATTTTATATTCATCATTATTTTTTTTTCTTGTAATTAGGCTTTATAATAAATATAAAACGTTTAAAAAATAACTAAAAGGATCAGCAGTTACACTTTAATTAGAAAAAAATCAATAAAATAATTAAATCATAATACTCACACTCAGTCCGGTTGCATCAAATATCTGTGATATAATATTAAGTCCACTTTTACGCAGCGCGATAATATCTGCTTTCATCTCAATATTTAAATTTCCTCGCATTTCAATATGAACTACAACACCGCTAATAGATTAAACACACGTCACTAATCTACAATAACAACCAATGATGGTGAATGAGTCGTAAGTTAACTGCATCTGTCTACATTATAATTTATTTATTTAGATTTCTGTGGGTATAATCATAAAGTTTAACGAATTGTGTGAACAAGGTGAACATGATACTGAACTATATTCAATAGCGTGATTATTCGAGTAGGTAATTATAAAACATTTTAAAAAATTATCACCGCGCGTGAGATTCGAACCCACGCCACGGCTCGCTACGCATGAACGTGCTTACCGATGTATGATAACGGCTAGGCTATCATGCCATATAACCTAATGATTGAATTTATGAACTACAATCAGTTGCAAACGAATGTGAGAGTGTGTGTCTATAGTATAGAAATTACTCATTGGAAGAAGGTCGTAAGTTAAACAGAAGTGTCAATCTATTGCTTCGTGACAATGTCACTCCACTTTTGACCCTTACTGTACCTACACATCAAAAACTCCATGATTACTAAAACCGTCATTTCATCAAAATAAACGCAGAGAACTCCGAAACAGTCCGAAATTAAACGAACATTGAAAGTAAGAAACTTTTCTCGTTAATAAAACTTGCAATGGACAATGGAGTTAGTCGATTCTCGCAATAATTCGATTATAACAATCGACTTAGTCCGCTTACAACTTTGGAAGTTCAATAACCAAGTATATTTGGAGGGATTACTTTATTTTAGTACGCAGTCGTATCTTCTTCAACTTAATATTAATATTTTATTATAAGCCTGCGTTGTCCCACTGCGGGGCAAAGACCTCTCTTCCCTCTTCCCACATTTCCCGGAAAGACCTCCCGTGAAGGGAGGGCTCTTTTGCGGTCTACTGTGATTGTTTGAAAATCCTTTAAGAAGGAGTCCAGCTCATCCCGTCATCTCTTTCTGGGCCTAACGCGTAGTCGTTTCCTGCTGTTTGAGAATCACTGAGTGGTATTTTTTGTGTATTCAACTTAATCAAAATCATTCACTGACATACAACACACAGCCTATACAGCTGGGTCTAGAAGCATGAAATTTTGGACATGAGTTCCTTTTACAATTACCAAGGAAGTATTCTTGGAAATTTCTCTCCTGAAAGGGTTAAATAGGGGGTAAAAGTTTGTATGGAAGTTCGTCATTTTTGCCAATAGGAATTCCATTGAGCACACGCTCGATGAAAAGAATAGCAATGGTAATGATAGTAAAAAAATGTCTTCAAAGGATTCTATTCATATTAAACTCCTAGGTGCTGTCAAAATGAGTTTGAAAGAGAGATTCAGCTGCAAGGATTTTTATTTAGTTTTCTTGCCGTTAGTCTATTTGGCTAGGAGCACCTCACGGTAAAGTGGCCAATGAGTCAAGTTAAGATGGTTTCAACCACGAAAAATGGACTTTGGATTGCCATCAAGATCACAAGAAAGACTGAAGCTGTGGCGAGACTGTGCTTCCTTACCCAAACCATTCGTTCCACCCGCTGAAGATTTTCCACCTGGACATGAATTACCTCGGGTAACCTGGAAGTCTTTAAACAGACTTCGGACCCAGGTTGACCGAAGCAAGGAACACCTGTTCAGGTGGAGTTTCATAGACGACTCCGCTTTGGAGGGTAAATGTGGTGCTGTTCCACAAACGATTGGACACTTGTTTCTGTAAGTAGGTTTGTACAAACAATTTAACACGCAAATCATATTTTTTAAATTAGATGAGGTCGGCGTTTCCGTATCTGATTACTCTGAAGAAAGGCCGAAATAAACTCAGTGATCACAAGCTCTTTTAAAGTCTAGACATAATCTTTGGTCAGATCATGTGAAGACCACGTAGATTGGTGTCAGAAATGGTCTTTTGAGGAAAGAACCACACAGATTGGACCTGTCCAGTCAGTGCACGCAATTGTCAGTAATCATGCAGCTCAACTCAGAATTTAAGTAGCTCAACGATTCGACGAGCAATTGGTGATGCAACGATTGGTGGTTCTAGTGGACCAGCAGTGCGATTCTGTAACCATTTTTACAGAATCGACCGGCAGGTCCACTAGAATCACCAATCGTTTTCGATTTTTAGGTCCACTGGACCTAAAAATCTCTATGACTAGATAAACACAACACACAACACAACACGAATCCATTTAAGTATATGGAAACTTTAAAATTCGGAATTAAAAACTATTACATTAATCAATACCCCCGACGAAAGCACTAGAAATAAATGCTGCCAACATTCTAAATCAGACTAGTTTTTACCTATTTACTCTAGATTTTATCTCAGCACTGATCGGTAGCTAGCAGACAGGTTGTGGATAGCGTATCGTTACCTCCCGTACGTTAGTAAATAACTAATGCGCTCCTGATGTAATCCGATAGTTAGGAACGGCGAGGTATAGTAACAGGATAGGTAAATAATCTATGAAGTGTCGTAGAAAATAAGCGGAAATTCTGCGGTGAGAATGTGGAGCTGGTCAGTAATTTTGATTGGTTTTTCTGTAAGATAGAAAAGTTTTCCTAGCCTGTAATTAATTATTATTATCCTACTGAATGGCATTGATTGAAATGATAAAGTGTTGTGTAATAATAATAGTTTCTTCCAACACAGTCTCCCTCTCAATCCATATTTCAACATATGAATGGTGAGACACTATGAAGAAATAAATTTTGCCTTTGGCATCATCTTTTTGCACCTTTTTTTAGCTTTAACACACGATAACGAAAAATACTGTGGGAAGTCCATACTTCCACAGTTCAAGATGCACTAAGCAAGTGCAGTGATCAATGTGTATTATTTCTGACTGAAAAAAGGGCATCAGGAGATGATAATGCCACTAACCTAAAATGTCTCCCTTTAGATGGTAGGAATCCTCGGCTTAGGCAGGAACCCTAGGGCTTTAGAGGGTAGGAACCCTCTATATACTGAAACAGCCACATTCTCCTCAACACACAAAGCATTTATTTGGATTAAACCATTTACAGACACTTTTGAATCGTCAAAGGAGTTGGTCAGTCAGGTTACCTACTACTTACCTAGGTTCCTATCGAGAAGAACGGGCAAGAAACGCCACGCTTTGAAATTTTAATTGTTTTAACATCTCGCCCGAGAAACCACTAATTACCTTTCCCAAAACAAAATAAAAATTCCCGATAACGTTACAATAAAAAATAGTATTCGCGTTTCGTTTCCCGCAATGGATTGTTCAGCCTGTTTCCAGTCGTTAGGCCCGGCCTGTCGTCAAAGTTGGCAGTCGTTAGCAGCCAACTTGACGCGACCCAGTAATTTACTGGCCCTTTGACTTTTTGGCTAACATTAATTTTCATACTTTCTGTTTGCTTGATTTTGGTGATGTTGCAGAATGTGTTGGTAATTAATTTCTGCTGCAGTTTAATTACCTATGTAGTACCTACTGGTGCATGTTATTTCAAGACTTTTTAAGACAAAAAGTTTCTTATACAAATAAGTGGTGCCCGGTGGAAACGTCCCTGACTTACGAGATATAGGTCGTAGGTTCGAACCCAGACAGGCAATTAACTTTGTGTATATTATTTCATCACCGCTGCTCTCAAAACGGTGAAGGAAAACATCGTGAGGAAACCGGCATATCCTAGAACCAAAAATTCTAAGACATGTGACCCGCACTTGGCCCGCGTGGTTTTATTTATTTATTTGGCTCACCAACAATTGAATACACTGACACAAAGATATGAGTTACATCCAATAGACTTATAGAATAGTGTACCAATTTCTCACAGGTAAGCACATCATGCATTACTTATTTGTCGATTGATATCGAGTGGTATCGAGTGAGTTCATTTACTCTCCGAACATAATTGTTTTTTTTTTCAACCAAATTCCAAATTAAAATCACAATCATAATTAAAATCGCATGCAATCAAAATACAATTAAAATCATAATCAACACTAAAATCAAAAAATTTAAATCAACACTTAAACTTAAATTAAATTAAAATATAAAAATTTAATTCAAATTTACACTAAAATGTTTTTACAAGACGAAAAGGGCAAGGCGAATGTTTTTTTTTTTTTTATGGAGCCCTGGCTGTGCCTGTGTCCCAGCAGTGGGAACATTATAGGCTAATTACGTCAAACAAATACGTAGGCAGCCCAGCTATACATCTGTAATTTCTTCTCAGGGATCAGTCAGCTAGGAAATGCCGGCGCCATCTAATTTTTGAAATATTGCCCAACAAAATATTGACGTGTAAAAGTGTCTTAAAAGACCTTCTTCCATATTTATACATCTTATTTCATTTCATAACCATCGTTGATTCATGAAACGGGAAGAGCGATTCACACAAGTGCAGCCCATGTTATATTCTTAGAAATCCTGTCGTATCTTTTCAGCGATCTTATATTCAATAAACATCAAAACGCAAGCCTCTCAATAACATTGTGCAACAAATTAATTCAATAATAAAAGCCTTAACAAGTACAAATAAAACTAATCGGATTACCATTCGCGTTGTGTTTTACGTAGCGCTCCGTTTTTAATGGAGTTCGCACAATAATCCCCTATGGCTATCGGTATCAGTATCCAGCGGATATCGACACTTTCAGTAATGAAACGTTGCAGGAAATACCGGATATTAAAATGTCACAATAATTTATGATCTTTAGGGAGTTATGGGTAAGATCCATTACAGTTTTTCGTGGTTTTGCTAGAACACAGCCACAGACGGCTATTTTTAATTTTACCGATTGCTAACCTGTTGCGAGTGAGACTACCATACTCATCCTCAGGAGGTGGAATTAAACTTAGGTACCTGCAACAGTAGGTACAGCCAGGAAAATTAATCGCTAAGCAAATTGACACACTACGTCAATTTTCCGTGTTTTGGCCATTTCATACTACTGTTAAAGAAGGATGACAGTTGTGATTTGAATATACGGACAATGTTAGTAGTCAATTACGAATGAATTTCCCTGCCTTAACTTGATTGAAATAGTTTTTTTTTGGTGATTCCTACATGTGTGTGTGACTGTTTCTTTTTACAACTTAAAGTAGGAATCCTCGTAAGGTTGAATGTCACTTCATAATAATCATCAGCCTCAGCCCGACTTCAGCCACTGCTGACCACAGGCCTCTCTTATCTAGTGCCAATCTCCACGCTCCTGTGCCAGTCTCATCTACCCGCGATGGCAACGATATCGTCCGCTCATCTCGCCGCCAGACGACCGACACACTTCGTCGTCCAGTGGAGTAGGTAATTCTCGTAATTTTAAGAACGTTCACAGTCTGAAGGCCAATTCTCGTAATTTAAAACGTTCAAAATCTTGTCGCAGTCTCATCTCAGCGACAAACAAATGTCAAAAACTTGTCAAAATGTATGGAAATTAGAAGTATTTTTTGACATATTGAGACTGAGATCAGACTGTGAACGGTCTTAAAATTACGAGAATTGCCCCTCAGATCTCAGTCTCAATCTGTCAAAAATACCTCTAATTTCCCTACATTTTGACAAGATTTTGACATTTGTTTGTCGCCGAGATGAGACTGCGATTAGATTTTGAACGTTTTAAATTACGAGAATTAGCCTTCAGTTCTTGGACGCCACGCGGTCACTGCCTTGCTCCACCTGCCGTCACTGCGCCATGCCAGGTGTTTTGCCCAGCTCCATTTGAGTTCCATAGCTCGTTTTCCGATATCGAAAACCATCGTACACCTTCGGATCTCGAGGTTAAGAACTCGGTCTATAAGCATCGAACGGTCGGCATCGGTCGGTCGCTAAGCATGGAACGTTCCATGGCTCTCTGTGCAACTCTCACTCTGTACAATGCAATGTATACTCTATAACAACAAAGTCTATTTGTCTATGTGACAAGTAGTTTCAACCTTAGTGAAGATTCCTCAAGAGACCACTTCAGACAATCATCTACTTGGTCCTCACATGACTTGGCCAAGATGTCTGGACTTTAAAAGAGACTGATCTCTGAGTTTGTTTAGCCATTTCTTCTCAGGCGTAGTCAAATAGGAAATGTCGACTGCATCTAGGTTATTTTTTTATATGATTTGTAAAAGTGATTCCAATATCCTAACTATTTAAAGAATAGACAATGGAGAATGAATATTTCATTTTATTTCCATTTACTGGGAGTTGTTGTCGAAAGTGGTAAAACAATGTTGACACTGGCATCTCAATTAGGTAGATAGGTTCATATAACTTGATTGATATGAAAACTGATCATGTCATAAAACTGTTTCACCAACGCTTTAATTAAACGGTCCGACCACAGAAAACTTGCGCTAGCCGATAACCATGCGTCGATGAACCAAATTCATTTGAGTGTCCCCCTCGATGATTAAAATTTGGCTCCATAAAAATATTTGCTCCACAAACTCCAGCACTTCTCAATTAATTGACTACGATATCGCGTGATGGCGTCAACTATTTTTGTTTTTTTTTTAATTAATTTTTGACGGCGACGGAACACGGTTCGGCCGTTGTAAAATATTTTATCAGAATTAGAAGCAATGATAATCAGCCTATAATGTTCCCACTGCTGGAACACAGGCCTCCTCTCTGTGATAGGGAATGGGCCATGATCCACCACGCGGGCCCAGTTCAGGTTGGTGGATGTCTCATTTCTTTTATCGAATTTTTGGTTCTAGGACATGCCGGTTTCCAAAAGTAAAGTGCCTGCTTGAGATTGAGAACATACGAGTACGAGCTACAACTCAGTAAGTCGCGGCCTTTACCACTGGGCTACCACTACTCACAAGCAAAATGTGCAATTTCCACTTTTTCAACCACAATATTTTTCGTGCTTGTTTATGATCACAGGTAAACTAAGATTCTTCATTTAGGCTAGAGACCTGTATATCAATCTAGCATACTTATTCTCGGTTCCTATAAACTAAAACGAATCGTTTTGCTTACCAATGGTAACATTTTTTATTGCCAAACTGGGCATCTAAATAGATTCGTAAGCTTAGGTAGTTGCCCGCCAGACACATTTTACCTGTGATAGCTACTTCCATATGGTAGTCTACTGTGCAAAGCTAGGAGGTCTTTGCTTCACTATGGGTAAAGACACGAGAGTCTTAATTTTAATCAATAACGATCCGTAAATCATAAAAATTGGCCGTTAACCATCAAAAGCCTTCGCTGAAAGTAAATGTAAACGAAGAATGTTTTAGAATAAAGAGACAGAATTATGGATACTCATTACACGTAACATCGCGACTGTATTCCCGAAAGGGTTAGGCAGAAGTGTACACCCACATTCCGCCAGTTATGTTTAAGTTCCATGTGTGTGTGTGGTGTAGATTACTTTCACGATTATGATAATGAAGCTTTAATGCAAATAAATATATTGTACCTATCCGGAGCAAAGACAATCTCCTCAGATGGGGCTTCAAGGACGGCTCAGATCTCAAGTGCGTATGCGGCACCTCCCCACTGACAATGGTTCACCTTCCATCCTTCGCCGCATACCCTGACACCTATGCACTGGATGATCTTATACCTACTTCTCTCCTCTTCTACTCTTGACTGTGTCAGTGAGCGCAGTTCGCGCAGCTGAATTTTAGGCCAAAGATATTTGAAAATTTTACCATCGATACGCTAAAAAGAAGAATATATTCTGACATAATATGAGTAAAGAAGAAACAGTACGAAATCGTAACCCATTTATCTTGTTACTTAGGTACTCCTTACAAAAGTTAACCCCATTAAATAAAATCTCTTTGTAAAATACCGCGAACCTAAAATTCACACTCAATTACCCAGGATTCATCACTGTTCAACCTCTAAGTTACAAACAAACAAGTAACTTCACCCGGCTATTGAGCCCATCACCCAGTTTCATCTAAAAACGTATTTCACTTAATACTGCAGAGGTTGCGTGCGTAACTTGTTTTTAATAGTTTCCGGGGGCTAAAACTGGGCAGGATTAAGGCTTTCGCACACCAGAAGGCCAATTTCCGTAATAAAAAAACTTTCAAAATCTAGTCGCAATCTCATCTAAACAACAATCAATGGCAAAAAATTATGGAAATTGGAGGTATTTTTGACAGATTGTGACGCAGATTAGAGTGCGAACTTTCGGAATTGCCCTTCTTGTAATTTCTAGGTGCCTACGCTAGAGTTCCATTGCTGTCCACCGGGCGAGTCAAGGTCAAAAGAGGGGTGCCGGAGATTTTATAGTGCAAAGTGTGTGCGCAGACATAGTTGCACTCTCTCTTTCCCCACTCTCATAGCCCAATGGGACGGCAATCCGACACCACCGGTGGAAGATGAGGTGCAGGACCAACGGCTTAACGTGCTTTCCGAAGCACGGAGGTATCACACCGCCAACTTCCAAACTCCGGGCTTGTTAGTAAGTATAAAGCTCATTTCTCAATACATTTTTTAGATGGTGTCAATTTGTAAAGGCGTGCAAAGGCCTTTATTCAAGCTATTCAAAGGTCTGAACCCAGTTATTTCCATAATCCTCTATTAGCAAGATATTATACTGTGTTTCGATTTTCCTTTAACGCTTTATTCTTTTCTGGGTTAAAGCCGATTATTCCTAAAGGATGAATTGTAAATAAAAGTCTTATAAAATACAGCCCTGCCTTATGTGCGCTGTCTCTTTCTCTTGCCAATATACTTCTAATATTAAGGTACTGACACACATGCTTATAAAAAGCATGCTTAAAATTAGCAGGCTCTGCAACAGATCACATTTGCTAGAAATAAGCATGCTTGTTTAAAGCATACTCCTAAAGGAGCACTCGCCGTCGAGCCAGCCCGCGCCGCTGGGCCTGCAGTTTTAAATTCATCCCTAAACAATTCCGATCCAGCCTGTCCCTTGCTGTCTTCTCCTATCGTCGCCCTAAGCCAAGGTCCATACCCCACAGGGGGTAGGTACCCTTAGCGTGTAGTCGCTTAGTTTTTTAAAGTTTTTTGAGCCCTGGCTAGAGGCCTTAATTTATTGAGGCATCCACAGGCAAGCCCGGTTAAGCAGACGACAACCTCATAAGTTAAATTGCAAGATGCCATTCCAAAAAAGAAAGCATGCTCATTACTATAGCAATGTTTCGACACACGTGGCTACAAAAAAGCATGCATAATATAGCATGCATTCAAGCTAGTAATGAGCACGTGTGTCTGTACCTTTATTATTTCTTCCGAAAACATTGACTGAAGTAAGTAATACATTTGCTTAACATTTCGGTTCTTTTATTATTTTTAGAAGGCTGTTCATTGTACCCGTTTTCCTTAATAAAATCCTTTGTGTTATTTTTGTAGATTGGTTTATTTCTACCTTTGTTTAACAATATTTGCGTCTTATTCTTTTATAAGAAGTGGCGTAGAGACGGCAGCACATCAAGCTATCACAATCTGTCAAATTTCTTTAATAGATTTTCAACTTTATTGATAAAATTTTAAGGTTCAAGGTTGATTTGGAGAATTTGACAGTTTCGGGTAGCTTGATGTGCTGCCGTCTATTATATACCTAATTAAAGATTTGGTAGCATGAGCCTGTAAGGTTTGCCGGTCTTTGAATTAACGAAAAAAAAGGGGAAAAATCTTTGTAAAAATTCAAGAGATGAAACAGTTATTATAATAATATCCCGTTTGTTATGTTAAATTAGGTATTTACATTTAATTTTCTTTCTGTTTAATCTTTCGTCAGTAGTCCGGGAAAGCACATAATTTTTAAAGAGAAAGCGTCAGGATAGCCCATGAAATTCAATTTTTCTTAAGTTTTTTTTTTTTTTTTTTAATTTGCAGGTCAGAATCCGGTTGTCCTATTGTTGTATATGTTGATACGATAAAACACACACTACATTAATATAAAGTTTCCAAACGACATTTACGTGACAAAACTCTCCAAAAATTGTGGAATTATACTTATGTTACTAACGAGCGGCCCGTGGCTAAATAATAACAGCCGCACAGGTCGATCGATCAGATTAAGCTACGCTTGGCGCAATTGATCTGTGGATGGGTAACCATCTTTACATTCTGAGACATCTCCATGCCTCGGTAAGCACGCTAAGCTATTGGTCCCGGCTGTCATTCGCGGATCTTTGACAATCGTTACGGGTAGTCAGAAGCCCGAAAGTCTGACAACCAGTCTTACCAAAGGGTATCGTATTACCCAATAACTGGGTTGTGGAGGTCAGGTAGGCAGTCGCTCTATGTAAAATACTGGTATTCAGCAGCATCCGGTTAGACTAGAAGCCGACCCCAACATAGTTGGGAAAAGGCTAGGCAGATGATGTAGACTTATGTTACTAACGAATCATAGAATATCAATATTTATTTAGTAGTTCAGCACTTAATACGTACCAAACAGGCAGATAAACTCGTTAAAATGAGGATAAATACTACCATAAAACAGCGAAAACTGCACGAGGACCTTGAGCTTAAAAAAACAAAGAATTTCCTCAAAAACAAATAAATGAACGACAGTTTATTAACATTCATATATTCTTGTGTATTTTCGCATGTGCATTAATATGTAAATTATAGAATTAATAAGTTGTTTTTTAAGCGTTCACGCACGTCGTTTCACGACAAAAGTGTATCTGTCCGTGTTGACATTATTTACATAAGAATGTTAAACAGCTTTTGTCATCAGGGCCGGTTTTGAACAGCGCTTTCAGCAAAATTTTGCCCATTCAACAGTCAAAAAAAATCTGTGGGTTATACATTAAAATTTATGTTCGTATATCTCGACAAAATGTAGGGAATAGCCGATTCTTTTTTCGCGATTTCAGGGTTGGTCCCATCCCATAATAAAAGTTGTAAAATCACCTCTTAAGCAGTTTCATTTATTTCAATTAAACACACTCTGTACCTTTAACTATACTCTACTGGTGAGTCTACAGGTAGCCTAAAATTAGATTTAAATTGAGATTATAGAGGCATTAGGGACAGGGTGTAAAATTCACTAATACTCTATAGAAAAGGGAGGATCCGCCGACCAGACGGGTGTTGTGTCTAGTGGGGAACTGCCTGACGATTAATGTCGGGACGTTGTATATATGCTAGTTACGCGGTAAACTCTGCTTGCGCGATGCAGGATTTTACGTGACGTCAGTGTGATGCGTAGTTCGCAAGTGGCGTTGTAGATGCCGCCACTGGATGACCAGCAAAATGATTTCATCTACCTATCCTACTTTACAAAGCTAGACAATCAAGCACAGCTAATTTTTCAATTCAACTATCCCGTGAGCATCGCATCTAAAATTAACTAAAGTTCAAGACTCGAAGTTTCCTCTTGTTCTTCAACGTCAACAACTTCAACGTTATGCTTTGTTAGAGTTTACCTGTCAAACTAAGTTCATGTTAGGTATGTTACCTATTAGAAGTTATTAGTGTTTGTTCCTTCAGTGTTCTAAGAGACGCACGGGGAAAAGCACACAAAATATCCATAATTAGTTACTCCTACCGTAAGGACTGGCAAAAGACAGAATTGTATGGAAAAGGGATAGTAAAAGCTAGTTAGATTAGATTATGTAGATGTTATGCACATTTTTTTTTTTTTTTTGAGAATTAGTTTCAATATTAGAATTAGTTTTAGTATTTACAAGGTAGTTGTGTGTGGAAACGAGACGCCCTAGGAGGCATACAAGCTGTTGTTTTGCATACTCGTCAAATTCAAGGAGGTAACTATGCTACTGATTCTCGACACGAATCAATAATAAAATAAGAAGGTATTTTATTTTCTAATTTTCGGAATTCGGCATGTGTGGGACACGCATTTTAAAACGCGGCCGCTTATACGATAGGTACCATAACGCGATTCTTTCCTTTGAAAGTGGTGTATTCTGAAATACTGGCGCCGATTCCCTTGTTCACAAATTAAACTAAATTTAAGTTCAGTGCATCTTTTTCTTTCTATTTCACTAAGAAAAGGACAGAAAATAAATATTAGTTTAATCCTGTCAAATTAGTCAGCGCCTGGCGTAAATTGACGTATTTTTAGTCGCCATGTTTTTAATCACGTCTAAACTTGCCATGGTGTATCTTAATTTGACAGGACTAAACTAATATTTTATCCTCTGTCCTTTTTTTAATGAAATAGAAAGAAAAAGATGCACTGAACTTAAATTTAGTTTAGTTTGTGAAGAAGGGAATCGACGCCAATGTCAAACTTAAATAACTAAATAAACAAGTATGTATTCATTATTTACCAGGGATCGCAATTTTATTTATGTATTTCATAACAGCCTCCTGAAATTTGACGAGGATGCAAAAGAACAGCTTGTATTGTGATATTCTTCAAATCAAATGTCAGATGCGTAGTAGGTATCTACTCGCAACCGGCGTGCGTGGAGGTGTAGGTATGACCGATGTATGAACGTGAACGGGGCAGACAAAATAATCATTGTATGGTATGTAGGTAAGTTTAATGAAAATTAATGGTAAAAATGTACCTAAACAGTTTTTTTAGGATTTGTCCGTCCGTAACCGTAATAGGTAGACTTTTTCACAGTGTGTAGATACTACTCTATCCACTATACCTAACAACAAATAATAAAAAAAAATAAAGTAAAAAATTAAACGTGGTCCCCATATAAAGACACGTGTCTTTTTTTAAATATGTACAGCGGTACAGAGCTTTTCGTGTGCGAGCCCGACTGGCTGGTTTTTAATGAGCAAAACTAAATTCAAGAAATTATACTGTTTATCTATTTTAATTGTTTTCGTAATTTGTGTATTATGTAGGAGACGGTACTTAAATATAAAATAAAACCGGCCAAGTGCGAGTCGGGCTCGTGCACGAAGGGTTCCGTACCATTATCTTTAAAAATCACGTCTGTTGTATGGTGCCCCCGCCCCCCTTAAATATTTAAGTATTAAGTATTTTATTTTAATTATTTATTTTTAAAGTGAATATACAACTAAATATTCTGTGAATATTTCAAGCGTCTACCTGTTGCCGTTATTAATATCGAGTAAAAAACGGCAAAAAAATCACGTTTGTTGTATGGGAGCCCCACTTAAATATTTATTTTATTTTGTTTTTAGTTTAGTTTAGCGGCAACAGAAATACATCATCTGTGAAAATTTCAACTGTCTAGCTATCACGGTTCATGAGATACAGCCTGGTGACAGACAGACAGACAAAGGAGACAGTGGAATTTTAGTAATAAGGTCCCGTTTTTACGCTTGGGTACGGAACCCTAAAAACCATATTTTTTAAGTATCTAATCTCTGCCTCTTGTCTAAATTACCAATGGTAGCAAAAAAAAATGTAAAATTGCAATTAGAGCAATTCTGTAACAAGATTTTAAAACTGAATTAAACAACTTTTCTTGTTAAAAGTAACTCTAAATTAATGCGAGTACCTAGTTTAAAGTTCTTAATTTAGAAAACTCATTTTCTTTTTGACCATAGAATTCATATGTATTCGAAAAAAGACAATCTAATTTGAGTATTTTAATGAAGAATGACTAAGAGATAAATAAATAATTGCAACTTCTATGGCTCATTCTGTCTCACTCGCATCCGCAACATCTATTGAAATGGCAAAGTTTTATTTGCCTAAAAACATCGACAATCTGTGTAAAAGAATAATATTAGTAGGTACTGGAAAGTCCCCTATGCAAGGTGATCCCTGGGGACTCATCTCATCGCACTGTCGCCAGTTCATACTGCCTCCCTCGTCAGGCTAAACGCAGCTCTACAGACTACGTGGGTTATGAAGTCTGAGCATAGAATCTAGGACGAAAGATTTTGTTCCAATAATGCGTGCAATTTCTAAAAAACAGCACTCAAGTTAGCAGAATCTTCAATACCTACTGTTTTCTCTAAAATAGCACGTTAGTAGAACCTCTCACCCTCAAGTTAGCAGGCCTCTTCATTTCATCTTTGATACGCCACACGAGATCTGTAGCATTGGCAGTCAGAAGGTTATTGAGACTTCGTAGCCGCTTCGCTGCCGTGAAGAGTACTATTAAACGCCACCGCTGCCTAGGAAGGATCAGGTGGATCCTATTAGCAAGAACAATGTACCTTTCATTAGGCTTTGAGGCCAAGGGGAGTTGTTGCAGAAAGTAGTTAAAGATCGAAAGAAAATTCTTGCAAATATTTCGAACATTAATAAGGAAACGGCTCTAGATTCTAGGGTTTTTCTCCCATTATAGTAGCTTATATAGTGCACAAGTGTGTGCATAAACACAGGTGCACTCTCTGTTCCTTCACTCTCATAGTTCGATGGGACGGCAATCCAACACGACCGGAGAGAGATCAGGCGCAGGACCAACGGCTTTACGAGCTTTCCGAGGTACGGGGGTATTAAACCGCCAACTTCCAAACTCCGGACTGTTACTAAGAAATTCTAATGAAAAATCCAATAACACTTTAGCCCGACCTGGGAATCTAATACAGGACCCCACGCTCAGCAGACGCGTTTACAACCACGAGACCAACGGGACAGGCAGTACTTCTCTATATCCCAAAATCGTCAACAGCTTTCACAGGTGTTACAAAACAATCTAAACTCCAACACGAAAGCTTACTTAAGGTGTCGATACGGCCACAGTAATCGGGGTATTTGTCTGTAACCGACGTACATAATGCCCGTATCGGCTTCATGTCGGCGGGCATAACCGTGTATCTACATAATACGACATGAATACGGCAAGACACCGGCTTACATATGACGTACAACATGTTCGCTAATTGAAGCTGGGCTTGCACGCTTAGCGGGGTAATTGCGTAAGACACTATTAGTAGCAATGGGTTTCATGATTGACAGTTCAACAACATTCATTGCGTTATTTACGTTGTTGAGCAGACACATTTTTCGAACTTATGAAGCAATGGATTAGCAATATCCTTCAAAATCATTCAGATTGTGATTGATAGTGTGTTACGCAATTAGGGTGCAAGACCGGCTACAAAAGCTACCTAAATACCTACCTATATAAGAAAATATTACAGATATTTAGTTTCTTTGTTGAACTTTACTGGTTCTATTGTTTCAGATTTTAATCAGGCGTAACTATGATACTATACCTACTCTCCTCTCCGAGGCGGTCTTTGTGTATTGACACATGCAACTCATACAAAGCTTACTACAATACACGTCCATAATATAATACAGGATTATTGACTGTAAATCAGTGCACAGTAAACCTAATTATTCGAGCTATTTGCCGTTAATTATAACAGGCGGCAGTATCACAGCAATATGCACAAATCAATTTAACGCTCATTGACTAAGGTATTCGCTTTGAGATGTTATTGGGCGCTGCTTCATACAAAATATTGTTATTGAAAATTAATTTGATGATTTTTGGGGTTCTGTACCTCAAAACGAAAAACGGAACCCTTTTAAGATCACTTCGTTGTCCGTCTGTCTGGCCATCTGTCAAGACCCTTTTTCTCAGGAACGCGTAGAGTTATCAAGTTGTAATTAATATCAAATACTCTGGGCTGCAATCCCTTGAAGCAGTGAAAAAATCAAACTTCTAATTATGTCAACGCAATCAAAAGATACGGGCGTTCCGGAATCAAAAACTATAGGGTACTTCCCGTTGACGACTCATGAAATTTGACAAGAAGCAATGTCATGTAGCACAAGTAAAGGAAAAAATCCGGTTACCGTAAATGTTTAATTACATTCAGACCTATTTTGTAGGGAACCCTCGGTGCGCGAGTCCGACTCGCACTTGACCGGTTTTTTTTGTGGGGTCATCGAGCGCAGTTATTGTATTTTATTTTATTTTTATTAAGAGGAACAGCAAACAGTTACATTATGAAGACTCAAAACTAGTATAACAATATTTGCATTTTGCTAATAATGTGACCCACAACACTGTCCACGGGTTATCATAATAATATAAAAAAAAACAATAATCGCCAGGGTTGAGAAAAAAAGTAGTTGTAGTTACTTGAAATGTCAGTTTTTTAAAATACATTTTTTTTTGTGTAATTTTCACAGACGTGATGCGTATACATGTAGGTATGTATATATAATATGTAGGTATAGATATCACAATGAAACAAGAGAAAATCAGAATTATATTATACTTCGAATTATAACAATATCAGCGGTCGGTGACCCCAAAAAAAACATCTATACTTTTTAACCGACGACAAAAAAGGAGAAGGTTCTCAATTTGACTGTATTTTTTTTTATGTTTGTTACCTCAGAACTCCCTTATTTATAAGCCGATTTGCAAAATGATTTTTTGACGTCGTCGTTTTTATTCGAAAGGATTTACTTTCAGATTGGTCCCATAGAAATTTCATCAAAAACTGTTCAGCAGTTTGGTTTTTAAACCAAAATTACTGGTAAAAATTACAGCTTAAAAGTGAAAAAAAAAACTTTTTTACAAAAAAAAAACAACCGACTTCCAAAAAAGACACTACAATGTGAAAAATAAAGTTTTTGTTTTATTTTAGTGTCACTGACTCTGGCAGGGCCACCAACAGGGATTTTAGTTTTGAAACACAAAAAATTTGTCGCTAATTAGTCGAAATTTGTCGCCAAATATCAGAAATTGTCGGTCACTGGTTCAAAAGATATAAGGGTTTATAGGTGGCCGATCTGAAGAGAGTCTCCCCAGCATCAGAGCCACATATACCTAGTCTTGCCATAAATATTGTCACGAAGAAAAAAATTGTTTTTTTATTGCATATAATATTTATTACTTTTACAGTGTGTTAGTTTAATACATAAATATAAAACAATTTAAAATATAAAAAGCTTATACGAAGTGGTCTCCATTCGCTGCAATACAGTCCTTTAAACGTTGAGGCCAGTTATCAATAGAAGCACGCACTGTTTCCATGGGAAAATATAATGTAATGTCAATAATCGTATGTGGCGATTTTAATATTAATTTATTGGAACATAACTCGAATACTGTCAGATTATTGAGTCTTTTTGGGTCATTTGATTTGTCAAATGTGTTTATGGAACCAACCCGAGTGACAGCTTCTTCTGCCACTTGTATAGATAATATTTTTTGTAATTGCGATTACATACACAAACGAATTGTAGATAAGTTGCCAACTGATCACAGTGGACAAATAATAACATTTAGCTCCTATATGCCTTTACAAAAAATTTAAATAAGGTTTAGGCCAATTACATGTAAAAATTTAGAGAAATTAAATAATTCTTTGGCCAGTACATTATGTGATCAGAGTTTTAATAATATAGATGACCCCAATGAGTTCTACGCCGAGTTCTTTTCACTATGAAACTCGCAATTTTATGACACTTTTCCACTGAAAACTAAAAGTAGTTTCACAAAGTTTTTATTCAGTGACTGGGATACTCCAGGTATTCGTAAAAGCAGGGAAAAACTTTTTGAACTGTATGGCTTAAAGCAACATATGAAAAATACAAACTTTCATTAGTATGTTGCAAAATATTCAAAAACTTTTAAAAGGGTGTGCCAAAGAGCTAAAGCTCTTTATATAAGCAATAAAATAAAATCAGCTGATGATAAAATAAAAACTACCTGGCAAATAATAAATAATGAAACAGGTAGGAAAAAACAGCGAAATAGTGAAATTAATTTAGAGACTGCACATGGCCCCATCAATTCAGATGTAGAAATAGCTCAGGAATTTGAAAACTTCTTTGCTAATATTCTCCTTAAAATTACTGAAGCTTTAAATTCTTCCCCCACGCTTTCTGCTGCCTTACTTAAAAGGAATGTAAAGGCATGCACTTCGGAGCTTAGGCTTCAGCATACAAACCCCCAGGCTGTTATAAGAGCTTTTAAAGATCTTAAAATTAAATCAACAGAAGATCTCTGGGGTATGTCTGTAAAAGTATGTAGATCTCTCATCGAAACCATTGCGCCCTATTTAGCTTTCATATTTAACACTAGTGTTGACCAAGGAGTCTTTCCGGATCTTATGAAACAGTAAAGTAGTACCATTGTTCAAATCCGGTGATAGTAAAGATCCCAACAATTATAGACCTGTGTCAATTCTGCCCGTTCTCAGTAAGGTGTTTGAAAAGTTGATGCTCAATCAAATGTTACGTCACTTTAATAAAAATTACATCTTTCATGAACACTAGTACGGCTTCACCAAAGGGCGTTGTACCACTGACGCCGGTGTTACCCTAATGAAGAACATTTTTAACGCCTGGGAAGAAGCACAAGATGCTATTGGAATCTTTTGCGATGTCTCTAAGGCGTTCGATTGCGTAAACCATGAAACACTTCTGATGAAACTCGAGCACTATGGGATTAGGAAAACAGCACTTGACTTGTTAAGATCATACCTGGAAGATAGAAAGGTTAAAGTCCAAGTAAATGGCGTAAACTCATTGGGTTCTGAAATGACAATGGGCGTTCCTCAAGGTTCGATATTGGGTCCATTCCTCTTTTTAGTTTATATTAATGATTTACCCCAATTACTTAAAAATCAACCGAAGATGATGTTATTTGCAGATGACACATCATTGATCTTTAAAATAGACCGACGGTCACAAAATCTTGACGACGTGAATAACTCTATTCTTCAGGTCCAAGATTGGTTTACGGTAAATAATTTAGTACTTAATGAAAAAAAACAAAATGTATTAGATTTAAATTACCTAATGTTAGAAGTAGCGAATGTGACATCATATTGAATGGCCAAAAATTAGAATTTGTTAATCAGACAGTTTTCCTAGGAATCACGCTAGACGAGAAATTACAATGGGGACCTCATATAACATCTATTGCGGGGCGGCTAAGCTCGGCCGCATATGCTGTTAGAAAGATAAGACAATTAACTATCTATCTATTTTATTTACTTCCACAGTACTATGTCATATGGCATTTTACTGTGGGGTCGGGCTGCTGACATTGAACCCATTTTTATTTTGCAAAAGAGAGCTGTCAGAGCCATTTACAATCTACGTCGCCGCGAATCTCTTAGGGAACTATTTAAAAGGGTTAATATTATGACGGTACCTACCTTGCCAATTAATTTATGAAAATATTATGTATGTAAGAAAAAATCAACACCTTTTTAATAAAATAAGTGATAGACATAATTTTAATACTAGAAATAAAGATAAATTAGATCAACCTTTTTTCAGATTATCTAAAGTACATACATCTTTTATGGGGTACCTACTGTGTTAAATGTTACAACAAAATACCTTGTGAAATATTGCAATTAAATGAAAGAAAACTTATATTAAAATTACACTTTGTAAGCATGGATATTACAAATTAGAGGATTATATCCAAGATAAGAATGCTTGGAAACATGCTGGTCTTGCTCCATAGGACAATCTCTAGAGTCTAGACAAAATCAAACTGGTTGCTAATGTAATTGTATAATTTATTCTTTTTTTTTTCTTTGACATTGATTTACATTCTGTAATTACTTGGGGTCACACCCGGACTTATTACTCCTTATTTATTTATGAGAATCGTCTGCGTTTGGAATGTTTGTGAATATGTGAGCACCATGTATCTATCACATAGTTGATCTATATGTCATGGTTACATTTATCCATTTTAATTCTTTTACCTATTGTGGTATAGTAATTTTATTTTTGGGTGCATCGTCTTCACATATAATTATATAAATAATGTATGCAATATATTGTAAAACATTTTAAAAGAGTAACGGTGGAGTTTCTTAGCCATTCTTCTCCATACGAAAACTACCTTTTGGAAGGGGCGACTAGAATCAATTTTATTTTAATTTTATTTTTGACGTTCAAAAGTGCCTTTTATGTGCCTATTTGAAATAAATGATTTGACTTTGACTTTGACTTTGAAATCCTTCACTGCCAATCGTATGGATTGTTTTAGGGACTCCAAATTATCATGACGTTTAGCGCAACCCGTACTCTATAAAACTGACCATAAATCATAATCCAGCGGATTAAGATCGGTACTAGACGACGGCCAGTCTTCAGCTCTGATGAAGTCCGAAACGTTCACTTCCAACCAAGACTGCGTGGACCGAGCTTTATGACCCGGTGCCGAGTCTTGTTGCAAGGACCATACTTGGATATTGAACATGGTGTTGTTAAGGGGCTTAACTACCTTCTCAAGAATGGTATCTTGATACATTTGTGCCGATGTTTTGATACCTTTTTCACAAAAATATGGCTGTCACTCCTTCATAGCTAACACCCCACCAAACCATCACTGAAGTCGGATAATGCCCACGTTGCACTCTGTCGACTAATTGGGAAGCTTTCTTAGAGCTTTGAGCATAAATACGGTCATTTTGTTTGTTAAAATGTTGCTCAATTGTAAAGATTTTCTCATCCGTAAACAAAATTTTTCTGTGACCTCCCTTTGCGTACCGCTTCAGTAGTTGTTTCGATTTTACCACCCTATTCTTTTTTAAATTATCAGTTAAAAAATGACCAGTGCGTCTCTTATAGGCTGCAAGTCCTAAGTCATCTTTTAAAATACGCGTCATGGTTCTGGGTGCTATCTTCATCTCCCGAGATAAAATCTTTTGCTTTCGGACAGGATTTCTTCGAATTCTTTCCCTTGCTTCTTTGACCACCTTTTTCGTACGAACACTACGCGGACGGCCAGATCTTTTTCTGTCACAAGCAGAGGTCTCATTGTACCTATTAATAGCCCGGTACACAAACATTTGACTAATACCAAGCGTATGGAGTTTTAAAAATTGCATTTGGCTCCATACCAACTTTGTGTAATTCAATCACAGCGATTCGGTTCTCTTTATCACCCCACTCCATTTTAATATCGCAAAATATTGTACAATGTATTGGCGCCAAAATTAGAAAACTGAATGAACAATCATATAAAAATGACAGATTCCAAATTCAAATGTAATATCTTTCTTCTTTTTAATTGTAACAGTATTTATGGCCAGACTTTGTATATCTCAAAAACTAGGGCACCCAGCGAAGATGTGTTTTCTCCCATATTTTGTCGCTAATTAGTCGCAATTTGTCACCAAGTCACAGATTTAATCGGGTCTTAGTTTAGGAGATATAATGAGTTCAATTAGTAAAGTATAGTCCAAGAGCCTAGATCCAACCATCTTGTACCACTTTATGGGGAAATTGAATTCTTTAATATCTTTTTAATTACACACCGACTGAATCTGTAATTTCGTGACAAATTGCGACTAATTAGCGACAAAATATTAGAGAAAACAGATCTTCGCTAGGTGCCCTAGTTTTTGAGACATAAATGTGGCCCTGCTGGGGAGACTCTCTCCAGATCGCCCACCTATAAACCCTTATATCTTTTGAATCAGTGACCGACAAATTCTGATATTTGGCGACAAATTTCGACTAATTAGAGACTATTTTTTTGTGTTATCAAAATTAAAATCCCCGATGGTGGCCCTGCCAGAGTCAGTGACACTTTATTTTATAGTGTTTAGATGTCGATACCCAGCACGTCTGCAGAGTTTCGCTAGCTAATTTAATTTGGCCCTGTATTATAGACATAGTTCGAGCTGCAATGGAAGAAAAAGTTGGTAAAATAAATTAAACAAAGACCTCATTTTAACGTATTTATTTGTCTTCTGTGAGATGTATTAGATACTAACTTAATTCTAAAATAATAATACTAAAATAAAATCTAAGTATGTATTAATTAAATTGATGTAAGTAGGTTTAGTGTTTAAATATAATTTTGGTGACTGGCTACACTAAACTTTAAAAAAAATATGTGGAAAAATGTTGGCAATACAAATAAGGGCCCAATGATACGATTTGTTATAAAGAAACGAGTTAAAACAAAGCGATGGTCTTAAATTAAGTTATTAGTAAGCTTTGGTAAAACAATATTATTAATGAATCTTAAAATCTTAGGTCAGCATTAAGTTGCCAGTTAAAACGTTATTTAGAATAATCAGCCTATAATGTTCCCACTGTTGGGACACAGGCCTCTTCAAGAGGGCTGTAGATGCGGGCCCAGTGCGGGTTGGTAGATGTCACATGTATTAGAATTTTTGGTTCTAGGACATGCCGGGTTTCCTCACGATGTTTCCCTTCATCGTTTTGAGAGCAGTGGTGATGAAATTTACACTATGTAAAGCTCCTGCCTGGACTCGAACCCACGACCTACGACTCGTAACTGCCGTTACCACTGTGCCACCACTGCTCCACAGTGTCATTTATGACCTTAAAATTATCCCTTACTATTAATCTATGGAACTAATGAAAACATTACTAGAGATTATAAATCAAGAATATTTATGGTCATTGTATGTCTAAGAAAACAATTTTCATTGTTTTATGATAAATTGGTATTGTTTAGTAAAGTTGTGAACATACCACAGAAATAATTAAAATTATGGATGAATATAAATTATATTTGAATGAAGAATTTGAGATAATTTTCAAGTTATGGAATAACAAACTGAATATCATACTTTACAAAGTTCAAATTCCATTGCAACCAAAATGTTATTAGAACCTTTTTGTTACAAAATGGTCACTCAAAAATCAACTTAGAATACATTTCACTAAAGTAGATAACTGATTAAGAGGTGATGGAATTTAAATTATATGAAATTATGAACACTATTTCTAGGTTTTGAATAACTTATTTTGAAAATGAGATGTGATGTTTTTGCAAATTGATGTGCCTAAATGATGACCTAAATGATGTGCTAACTTTAATCTACAGTGCAGCCGACGATAGAATGTGTTCTTGACACCTGTCAGTTTCATACAAACGAATACGTATTTTGTGAATTTGGTCTTTTTAACTACCAGAATTGCCGCACTGACAGGTGTCAGGAACGTATTCTCTCGACGGCTGGACTGTAGTAATAATATAATTGCATTTTTATTAGTTAATAATTGAATGTTTATGAATTAGTTTGTGTATATATTAGTAATTTGACTTCATACGAAGCGCCTTTGATGCGTGTTTTAACTACTTACGTTATTTTATAAATAAACGCATGTACAGTCACGAGCACTAATATATCCACACCTACCCCAGCAGTCTCGACATTCATAGCGATCGCTTTACGATCGAATTCGGTCGCAAAGTCCTGTCACTCCATACATTTCACCTGTCAATTCGGGACTATGCGACCGAATTCGGTCGTAAAGCGATCGCTATCAATGTCGAGACTGCTGAGGCTGGAAACTTTCAATACCGACTTTTTCGTGAAATAACGAAAACAACAATGAAATTAATACGACACATTCCATAAACTTACAGGTTCGAAAATACTATGTTCATATCAAAATAAGTTATCATTAAAAAGTAAAGGAGTAAATCGCTTTTGAATAAAGCCAAGTGTATACATACTTTGCTCGTGACTGTACACATATAAATTATAATTATGTAAAATCGAGCGTCAAAATTTAACTTAATAGGACTAAAAACTAAAATAAATAAATAACCTACTTCATTAATTAAACACTTAAAAATATTAATGATTTAAAATGTTTACTTGATACTAATGAAAATAAAGACTCATTTACATGTCACCAGTTTACTGGAGAGTTGTATTTGTTAGTCGAGTTCCCACCTTTTCTTTTATAAAAACGAAGAACATCGACTGGAGACGTATAAATAGGGCTTTCAGTAAATTAGTAAGTTATACCCTGTCCATTAGGTTAACACTTTTTTGACAGCTGTCTTAGAACGTGCATATTCCAGATTACGTAAAAGTACGTACTTTAAAATGCGTAAGTAATAAATTAAATATATAAACTGCCTAATCTTACTGAATTATCTTATTTATGACTTCTTACAGACATTATAATACCGTACTTACGTGTATCAGTTTTGACAAAATAAATATAATTGCTCACTAGTTCGATCTGTCAAAAAACGGTTAACCGACAGAGTATAGTAGACAATTAGTAACTTATTCTAGATTAAAATTAAGACCATTTTTAACAGACTTCATTAAATCTAGTATACACTTAGTGAAAAACTGTATAATATACAGATATAAAGTCAAGCATTCGCTTTCGCACAGTCTTAAGGCGGATCCACACCTGCGCACGTGCACAAACTGCAGTTCACGTGCATCTTAGAAACATAGTCATCATTTGCCTATCCTTTTCCTAACTTTGTTGGGGTCGGGTTCCAGTCTAACCGGATGCAGCCGAATACCAGTAATTGACATGAAGCGACGATCTGACCTCCACTTCGACATGTTCGCCAGAGGCTTATGAGCGGTTCGCATGCAACTTGTAATATCGAGTCATACGAACCATATCAAATCAGTCAAGAAAACACAAACAAATCAGTGCTCGCGCACTGCGCGTAAGCTGTTTGCGACGCGCACGCAGTGTGACGCATCCATAGCCGTTCGAAGCGCGTAGTGCGCACGGTTCGTGCGCTACACGAGCGCAGGTGTGGATCCGCCTTTATAAACATTCGCGACATGAAACGGTGAATTATAAAAAATGAACAAAAAAATAATTATGTAATAAAGTGGTTTGGCATCTGAAACCATACAAAAAATTATATTTTAATGAAACTATATTTGTCTAGAAATTTATTTTTTTAAGTGCGTAACACAAAAAATCTAAATGATTATACAGACGCCACCACATCAAGCTACTACAATCTGTCAAATTTCTATAATATATTTTCAACTTTATCGCTAAAGTATTAAGGTTTAAGGTTGATTGGGAAAATTTGACAGTTTCGGGTAGCTTGACCTGCTGGCGTACCTAAGAAGGTGATCACTAAAATAATGCTAAAATTACTAATACTATAAAAAAAAATACAAAATTGTCGTTTAAGTTGCAAAAAGATACTGCACAAGGCATGCTTATTAAAAAAAAACAACATTTATTCCGACATTTTTCAGTGCATATTATGATGAGTATAAATGGGTGTACCCATTATGATATGCACGTATAAATGCAGAAATAAAAGTCGCTTACTTACGGGTTTCAGAATGAAAAACTAATCTAATATGTTTGGCTTGAAGAAAATTTAAATATACACACCCTGTCCTCCGCCTTCCGCCTCTAGTCTGTCCCAGCCAACTTCTTGGAGGCAGAGGACAGGGTGTTGTGGCACAGCCTGGGAGAGACCTATGTCCAGCAGTGGACTGCAATAGGCTGATGTGATAATTACCAAGAGCTGCAAAAACAATCAAACAAATGCATACCTACTTAGATACTTACCAAGCTTCAGACAAAAGATACTTCGATTATGAATCCCTCCATGTTCATCCCGTTAAAACTTTCTGATATTATTTACTAAGGAAATTATGGTTACATAACACACAGTGCATAGATAATTTTGCAACAACAAAACCTTTTGTGTTCAGAACAAGAATCGCAATTTTTTTTTTTTTAATTGCATCTCTCAGTTCAACCCAGGAGGTTGTCTTCTGCTTAACCGGACTTGCCAGTAAAGTAAGGCCTCCAGCCAGGGCTTAAAAGCTTAAAAACTAAGCGACTACACGCTAAGGGGCAAGGGCACCTCGGCTTAGGGCGTCGCTGGGAGAGAACAGCAAGGGACAGGCTAGATCGGAATTAGCAATAAACAACACTGGCAGACTATATTATGTACTAGTTCACATCGCATCGCCTGCCTGCGATTTTACTTCATTTTCGCTTAGCGTTCTTTGACTTTTTTTTCTTTTTGCTCGGCTCCTAAGGGTAAGCGTGATATTAAACCTATAGAGGTATGAAGAACAGGATGTAAAGTTCACTCATCCTCCATAGAAAAGGACGCCATCCTCCGACCAGACGGGTGTTGTGTCTGGCGGGCAACTGCCCGATGATTCATGTCGGGCCGTTGTATATATGCTAGTTGCGTGGTAAACTCTGCTTGTGAGGTGCAGTATCTTGCGTGACGTCAGTATGATGCGTTGTTTGTTTTTAAGTATGTAGCGATGTACATGCCACCACATACTTAATGGTTCCCTCAAGTCCAAGCCGACAAAATAAAATGAGCATTGTCAATATTGTCTGAATTCCAATAGAAGATGGTTAAAATAAAAATTTGCGTGACGTCAGTTTGACGCGTAGATACCGCTACAAACCTACATATATAGCCTTCCTCAGGAATAGGGCTACCAAATGCAAAAATATGTTTTTTTTTTCAAATTCTGTCTTCAGCACAATTGTAAGTACATATATTGTAAATTATTAAGTTGCTACAGGAACTGAAACTCTTGAAGAAATTGCGAAGAATAAAGCCTCGTTCACATGTTTGTTATGTGTATTATCTAATTTACGTTTCGCACTCATTTCTCTCTGGTCTCACTCGCGCCCCTCTATGGTCGAGTAACATTTGTTTATGAAAACGGGGCAGAAGTTCACGCTTACCCAAAAAAAAACTCTTATTCAACTTCTTTCTATAAATTGACTTTAACAAAGGATACGGACACATTTTTCTGCGTGTGACGGATGCCCAAACGTGGCCACTGCACATCCTGGAGTGGTCAACTGGACCAACATCACTTGGCCGCACTGGGCCAACAAGTCACAGAGAAACGTGAATGACGTGGACGGCGGCAGCTGGAAATATTATGATTGTTACTGTCAACTGCATGTCTCGTTAAAACTAATGTCCAAATTTATTTTAAAGTAAAAAACACAAGCTGTCACCAGGTACTGTTTGTTACAAAATTAACTGATGAAAGTGTAAACAAACTGTGGTTTAATTCTTACGCAATCACTCACTAAAGGGCAATAGTAACAATCATTATTCTGTATTTAGAAGATTACAACTTTATATTTAACCACTTTTTCCAACTATTCCTGTTTGAATAACATTATAAAATTGTGATTAAAAAAATATCGTCTAGGTGTAATAACGTCTTAGGTGATTCAAACTTAGAAATTCTAAGTGGAACTAAAAATTAGCACCCACAGGTACTTTCATACTCCATTTGTTTACATTTTCATCAGATAATTTTTTAACAGACTCTAGGTACTTACATTTTTAAACTTAACAGTCAGACGGTTTCCAAAATTAGCTCGAGGCCCATTGTAGTTTACCGGCGACATTGCGGGCCTCATACTTGCCGGAGGAGGGAAAGGCGGCCACGGTTGCCGGAATGGAGGACGCTGGATGGGAGGCGGGATACAGGGAACACGCGGACGAAAAGGACGAGGCCCTTGTGGGTTATTACCAGATCCAAAGACAGGCCCACGAGGACTAGCCATTGACAAAGGATTCTGCATAGCACTTGGCCTGACTAGAGGTGAATTACTATGTGGTGTTCCAGCCCCTTTTTTAGTTTGATTTTGATGAGGAGATTCTATTTTTTTTTTTTTGTCGCCACCTTTGTTCTTGGAGACAGTTGACGTTTCGGGCGTAGATAAGTCACTCGCGTCCATCGAACTGTCGGGGCATTCCAATTGATCAATATTTTGTACTTTCAACGGAACGGTCGGATTAAGTATATTGCAACCTGGACGTGAACTTAAAAATTCTTTGATATTTTTCTCAATTTCTTCTGGATTAGCTTCTTTAATATTATTTATATAATCGCCGCTGAAATCTATTTCGGAGAATACTATGGGATTTATTAAAGAAGTTTGTTTGCTGGCGTATCTATGGTATTGTTGTACGACATTGCGTATTGGTTTAGCTTTTACACCTAAACCTTGACCTATGTTAGCCAAACCTTTGGGCAATACGACGCTATCTGCAGGGTTCTTATCTATGGTAATTTTAATGGGATCCCCGTAGTACAACTGTCCGTTCAACATTGAAATCGCCTGAAAGGGAAATATTTGGTATAAAACTTCACAAAGTAAAATGGTTTTAACGAAATCCATTGGTAAATTCAAGTAACTCCTCGAAGAAACTTTAAATTGGGCCTTATTAATTTAGCACCTACATTGTTAAGCTTAAATTAAATGCTTTTGATAACATTATGTACGTAAGGAAAAATCTACATCTTTTTAGTAAAAGAAAGACACAATTATATCAATAGAAATAGGGAGCAATTAGTTCAACCAGGTTTTAGGCTAGCTAAAGTAGACTCATCTTTCATGGGGTACTGTTTAAAATGTTACAATAAAATACCTCCCCACATAATTGAACCGAATGAAACGAAATTTAAATCTTGTATAAAACGCACACTATGCAGCCAGGCATATTATAAATTGGGGGATTACATCACTGATAATAATGCTTGGGTAAACTCTGGTCCTGCTCCATAAGGACGCATAAATAAATTGATTAGCAATTGAAAATACTGTTCGAGCTGCTGAAGATTTTAAAATACTTTTTTTTGTATTGTATAAATTCAATCTCCTAGTATTGTATAGCACATGTGTGAGTACTATGTACATACTATAAAGCTACCATTTATTGGGTACGTCTTTCATTGCCTTGAATGTGCCCTGGCGGCTGAGAGTATGTCATGCTCACTCAAATGTCTCGCTGATGGTGGCGCGTGTGTTGGATCATTTAGCTCCCTTCAAAATAGTTGAGCTGAATGGTGCTAATTCATGCGTCATGTTCGTGAACAGGCGCCGTCAGTAGGGACTGGTCATCTCTTTGGTGCCATGGCTTATTTTAATTTAATTTAATATTTGAATTGTTTATATTTTAATTTTTTTAAAGTTTTCATTACGGACGCTTTTAACGTTCTGCGTCGTTCTCACATGCATAATTTCTAACATGAATGCCAATACTTTGTAACCATATTATTTTGATTGAAAAGAGTCCTTGATAACCATGGCGTTTCTTGCCCGTTCTTCCCCATAGGTACCTACGCTTTGGAATGGGCAACTAGCTTCATTTTTTTATGACTGACCGACTCTTGATAATTCAAAAGTGCCTTTAATTGGTTTAATTGAAATAAATACTGGAGTTTGATTTTGAGTTTTTGTTTGAAATTACTGTTTGGCCTATCTTCCAAAGCCAGATATAAGCATCACCCAAAACTTAGGCGACATTGGTCTGCTAGAAGCAAGTGCTTTTATTTCCTGTGTTAAGAAATTCTGGATTCTAAGAAAAATATTTATTTTGCATCATGTAAGCACTTGAAGTTTTTAGGTAAGCAATGGCAACATAAACCTATTTTGCTGTTGGCAATACTCAGTACCTAGGTCGTGGCTTCGAACCCGAACAGGCTCTTTACTTTGTGTAAATTATTTGATCACCACTGCTCTCAAAACAGTGAAGGAAAACATCGTGAAGTAACCGGCATGTCCTATAACTAAAAATTCGTCGTTCAACTAAAAAGATATGTGACATCCACACTGGGCCGGCGTGGTGGATTATGGCCCACTCCCTCTCACAGAGAGGGGGCTTGTGTCCCAGCAGTGGAAACATTATAGACTGATTATTCTAATACACAGTACTGAGAAGGAGAAATATTTCGTACCTGAACGGCTTCTAGAGGATGGCTGTACATGACCTTTGCGTATTTTGTGGAGGCCGGTACCACACAACACATGAGGACATTGCCAGCCATTTCCATCACTTCTCTTAATTCATTTTTGTCGCATCTGAACTGTTGAGAAAATTAAATTATCTTCAGGCAAATAATTGTTTTCTATCAAAAAAAAAAGTTAAATTTTTAATTTAATTAAAATACACATGGGCAGAATACCAAAAAGTCAAACTGTTCTCAAAATCTAGGATTCTTATCTAGGTTTATTATAGATAAACAAATAAGAAATAGGTAAAGTCAGGTAATTTAATTGTTAAGAAAATTAGCTAATTTATCAAATCACAACTGACTTTCTCTGTCTAACATCTGTCATTGTCTGTGAAATCTAATCACAACTGTCTTTCTTTGACAGTTGTATGAAATGGTTATAACACAGCAAATTCATGTAGGGTGTAATTTTGCTTATCAATTAATTTCAATGACTGTACAGTCTCTTGTCAACATTATCTGACCCACCCTAAGAACAAACGAGTTTGGACCCTCTGCCTGTAACATTAAGGTATATTCAATTTATATGAGCTTAACAGACAAGTGCTCGAGGACTTGATGAACAAATACAATCAATACAGACACGCAAATTTCATCTTTAACACGTAACGTTAAGGTAAACCCACCCAACATTGTCGGAGCCACCGGCATTATATATAATTTTGTTAAGCTATTTTAATCATTATCTTGTTGACATTAAAGTTGAAAAGCTTTTAAGTCACACTACATAATTACAACCCAATCTTTAATTTCGTGTATTCCCAACGGTTTGATGCTGGATTGGCGACGAACAACCTGTGGGTTCGAAAACACAGTCCACCTATTATCAGTTTCTTTTTTAATTTGTTTTCATTTCTACATTATTGCTTGCATTAAAGAACCACCAATATGATTTACGCCTAATAACTTATCTTGTAAACAGGTGGGTAAATTAAAAAACTTTAAGTTCACAGAATTTATATTTACCAAGAATGGTTGGATACGAAGTAAAACATATATTTGTTTCGTGAGGTAGATAATAAATTCATCTAAGGGACAAAAGTTACACTACGCCTAATAGCGGTGACTCCGCACACACATTTGTAAATCGTTTCACATAACTCGTTAAGTATTTTTAAGCAATTTGGGGTTAAAAAGCATCATGTCGCAACTTAATGACTACACCAAACATAAAATCATATTTTTACATGAGCAGAATGTTGGAATTAGAGAGATTGGTCATCGACTTAATATAGCAGTAAGTGTTTTTTATACCTATTTTATTTTATTGATTGTGATTAATGAGATCGTAGTTGGCTATTTTACCATTACATGCACTCCTTACGTTACATACACGGTTCCAAAAATATTTTTTTTTTTTTTTGTTTTAGATAAATACGGTCAGTCTATGGCTAAGACGATATGGAGACAATGGAAATGTTCAGCGGATTCGTCCAGGAGCAAAAGCCATCAAGTATAGTCCCGAATCCGAGCGCCACCGTTGTTTCAAGCCATGTTGAAAATCCATTTTTGCCCATTCGTGGAACCGCAATTTTTTTTTTTTTGTAAAACGCAACAATCTGTCCTTAGACATTTAGCTGCTCCTAATTGGTCTTTGAAGCAGTGAGGAATTGTCCATAGACCACTCTCGCTTATTCTATTGGAAATCGGTTTATTAGAGTTGGAACACTGTTTCTCCTCAGTCTTGTGTATACTGTACTTCCAGATCCCACTAAATCAGCAGCCAGGGAGTTGGTGTAACCGCAATAATAAACCACAATATTTCAGTGGAAACAGTGAGAAGGCATTTACACGCTGCTGGGATAAGGAATTTTAAACCCGCACAGAAAATTGCATTGACTCATTGCTCATCGCGAAGAAGCAGCGCGTTTTTTTTATTTTCTATTTTTTAACACACCATGTAAGTAAATGCTCAATGGATTGATTGTTAAACCATTAATATGTTGCAGATTATGTGGTGATGTTATTGTTATAAATGGATTGTTTCTATTTAAATAACATGTTTATTCACTACATATAGGCAGCTGTAAATCTGTAAAGCATTTCACAGATGAATTCATTTTTTCGATAACAAACTTTTAAGCATAAGCATGCCTGTTTTAATGTTAATAAATGGTTAGATTTGATTATGGCATACTAATATAAAATGTATATTAATTTGGAAATATATATGTGCATTTACTTACTTTATCTTAGCTAAATGTTTTAATGAAATAATAAACATTTTAAACTTGCAATTGTTTAATTTTATTTCTATACAAACTGCCAGTTTAAAAAGACCCTACGTCGTCCATTAAAGAAATGTAAAAAAAAGTGTAATAAAATAATTTAAAAAAAACTGAGCAAAAAGCTATATTTAGGTTAAACTTGGTTTTGAACGTAGACAACGATAAACACCGCACTACCTTAGTGACCACAAGGCCAACTCAACTCATATAAGCCGGATCGAAATTTGATCTTAGTTGTAATGCTAGACGCAATATTCTAAAGAATCTGAACCATATACTTTCATAAAGTTTATTCTTGCACAGCACCAGCAGCCAACCTTCTCCTCGTGCAAATAGATTATTTTATATTTTAAATAATCACTCCATTAAGACATGATAATAAAAAAACTACCTGTAAAATAGAAAATAATAAATTATAAAGAGACATTGTTTTTGCAATTTAGTAAGGCAAGGTAAAATATGTTTGAGAGTAGTCACTGCATACCCTAAGTAGCATTTGAATACCAGTTTTATAATGAATACGAATATTTATTTTTAAACTACCCACTTATTACAAATTATGCGAAAATATTACCATTTTAGAAAATTTATATTTGAAGATTATCCGTCTATAGTTCTTTATAATAATACAAGAAATAGTTTTAGAATAAATTCTAAATTGAAAGCAAAAAATTATCTTCGTCGCAGGATTTGATCTCACAACTTGTTTTTCTCAGTCTTATACACAGACTACGAGACCAGAATTACTTGAACGCAATCATTAAAATAAGCTATTACACTAATTATATTATAACAAGTAGTTATATCATATAACCTAATGCTAACGTTATAAAGATCTTTGCGTGTCTGTATCGTTATTGTATTTGTTCATCGAGTCCTCAAGCACTTGTCTGTTAAGCTCATATAAAAAAAATAAACCTTAATGTTACAGGCAGAGCGTCCAAATTCGTTTGTTTTTAGGGTGGGTCAGATAATGTTGACAAGAGAATGTACGTGTACAGTCACGAGCATAAGTATGTATACACTTGGCTTTATTCAAAAGCTATTTACTCATTTATTTGGATATAAACATAGTATTTTCGAACCCATAAGTTTATGCAATGTGTCGAATTTCATTGTTGTTTTCGTTATTTCACGAAAAAATCGGTATTGAAAGTTTCACAGTGTTGACATATTTGTCAGTGTCAGTGCAGTGCTCGTGACTGTATATGTATTTTAAGAGGTTTAACCATTTTTTTTTTTTTCATGAAGACGTGTGTTTATGTAGGTATGTGTATCACAAAAACTACAGCCTTAGTAATAGTAACACTTGTTTACAAACTATAGAAATCAGTTACGGTCCGGCCGTCGAGAGAAAGCGCTCTTGACACCTGTCAGTGCGACAATTCCAGCTACTAATAAAGATCAAATTCGCAGAACATGTGTTCTTTTGTATGAAACTGACAGCTGTCAGGAACGCATTCTATCGATGGCCAGACAATACTTACATTTGCCACATGAACCATTTTATTTAATGGTGGTTCTATATCCAAAGCTTTCAGGAACTCGGGCCTCAGGCCATATAGGCCTTCAGGGTCTGTATCCCAACAATCTAGATCTGGTCTCCAGCGCCTGGCAGAGACAATAAAAAAAACTATAGTCAGCAAGATGGCTGGACGAGCCTGACGCCTACAGACAAGAATGGTCCACACTAGGTAAAGACAGAGAGGAGTGGAAAGGAAAAAGTGTGGTCTTTGCCTTGCAGTGGGACCACAAAGGCTAAACATACATAATAATAAAAAAAATAACAATACAACCGGACTTTTATTAAAATCGAAAGTTAAAACTGTGGTTATAATCCCCTTGAAGGAAAATAATGTAGGGAAACCATAGGTCATAAAGAAAGTGACATTCTACCATTGATAATGAAAATGGTAGTCATAAAATTTATTGGATTGACATAAGCTACCACAAGTTTCATCTAAATACTATTGAAAGTCATTGTAAAGTTGTCAAAAAATAAAAGGCCCGTTTTGACATTGCCAGTTCTAGAAGTTAATAAAGATCAAATTCGCAAAACACGTATTGACAGGTGTCAAGAACGCATTCTCAATCGTCAAAATTAGCCTTTTATTTTTTGACAACATTAGAAATATGAAACGCTCTGAAGGGATTCATTATAATGCTGCTATGCTCCATGTGGATAAATAAAATTTCTACTTTTAATCTATATAATTAATAACTTACGTAGCAGCAATGATTTCGTTTGAGATTGAACATTGTTTAATCAAGCTCTCATGAACAGTATTTGGAAAAATATCACCCGTTGGAAACGTCGTGTATGTATCTGTAACAATATAGTAGGTTTTTTTAAGGCTTCAGTGCAGTTCATGTCACAATACAAAATAGTAAAGTTTATCTAGGCTTAGTATCATCCATGCAATATGTAGAGAATGATGTTGATGATGATTTTTTTTTTTTTTTTGTTTATATTAATGGTATTGCCTAGTCAGCAAAATCTTAGCAGGAGTACGGCTCTCTATCCACCAAAGGCACTAAAATAAACTAATATTGCTCATGAATGTTGGGACAAGAAACGGAGGGGAAAGAATTGGTAAATTTTTCATAACACCATTCTGCTCCGCCTTGATGAAGTGTCAGCCTGACTACCTACAGTTCTGTCGACGAGAAAATGCGTTCTTGACATCTCACAGTTTCACATAAACAAATGTGTTTTGTGAATTTGATCATTATTAGATACTAGAATTGTCACACTGACAGGTGTCAGAAACATATTCTCTTGACGGCCAGACTGTATATTCAAAACTGAATGCGGGAAGTTTCTTGTTATAAATGAAAAGAGTTTTATTTATACCACTTATCTTCACTTTAAGTTTCTTATCTTGAACAAATTTGTTCTCTAACTTCTTAAAGACTTCTACACATTCATCAATATTTTGGAATGTCAGTCTTATGGCACAGTTCTTTGATTTCCTATGTTTCAACATCTCCATTTCATCCACATGGCCACACTAAAACATTAAAATCAAAAGTTAAAATACCAGTATACATCATTTATTATTTATTATAAGCCTATGTTATCCCACTGCAGGGCAAAGGCCTTACTTCCCTCTTTCAACTTTTCCCGGTCTGCAATTATAGGCCAATTCTTTAACCCGTTGAACTCTGTAATTACAGACACAATTAAAAAGCCATTGTGTCTCGTGGATCTACATTCGATGGTATATGAAGGGCTAAGAAGGAATTCCGCTTCTCCTGCCAACTCTTTCTGAGCCCGCCACATAGTTATTTCTGTCTATTTCGGTTCCGCTTAGTTGTGGTTTTTGTGTATTGCTGCTCCGCCATGTGACATAGACATGTATTGTATAAATGTTCAAAAATCCAACCTAATTACAGTCAAAGCAGACTGATTGCCGAGATACCTATGTCAGAAATAATTTAGCCCCTATAAGTCTACACAGAAAGTACGCCTTGTAGAGAATTTTTATCTATTTTTATTCTTATTAGTGCTGACATAACTCACCTCTTGGTCCAAATAATCTTTGATTTGAATATAAGTCCAATCACTTGGCAAGTTGTTTACTGTTAAATAAAACTCTTCGGTATCGCTGTATTGGTCCATTTCATCCTCATCTCCCTTTTTGTTAAAATCCGTTACATCCCCATCTGCCTTTCCAGCTTCAGCGTTGGAGTCTTCAGGCGTGTTGGTGCGAGGTTTCTTACTATTTCCATCAGTTGCATCAATTGGTGCTGTTTGTATCCTCTTCTGTCCATTTTTCTCAAGACCATTTCCATTATTTTCTTTTGGCACAGAATTATTATCTTGGATTCTTGGCTTTGGGGTCATATGTAGTGGTATAAAATCGGGTGTGGTTGCATCAAGTTCCGATCGCTTGGTTTTCACCTCCAGACCAGTATCACTAAATTCATTTCCAGCCATTTTTCGAATTAAATGGTATGGAACTTTACTGCCTTAGCTTGGTTAGTGGATCGTCTTAGGGCCTTTAAGGCCTATTTACGAATATTATAAGATTTTTCTCGCAATTTTTATTAAAAAACTACACCATTAGCATATGCAAACCGCAAATAATGCAGATTCAAGCAAGATCGACTTTTAGCGCGAATTTGGACATTATTTACATTCGGCTATTACATTCGTATATTTTGTGAATAATACATATTAGCATATGCCTGATTATCGGTTTTGACTGAAAAATTATTGTGTACTTGCAGAAATTCTTCAAAATTTCCGGTATTTATTTTTCAACACAATAATACTGACATTTGTCAACTGTCAATTTATTTCAATCAATAATCGCGAGAACCACAGACTAACAATTATTTGTGGTCACATTTTGGGCAACGATAAAATTCCTGAAATCGGACTATTACACAAGTTGCGTTTACTATACTTTTCTCTCAGATCGATGTCCTCTTGGGACCTACCTGCTAATGTAAGCAGGTACCTACTACTGAAATGTTTGCATTGAAAAGGAACTAAACCACAACCTGGAACTATAAACTATACAATATAGTTTGTACCTACCTATGTTTGACCTGAGACACCCGAGATACGTAATGGAATGAAAAAGAAAATCTTTATTTTCAATCCAATATATTACTTTCCTCTATGTTGCAATCCAAGGGGAAATTGAGACACGCTCGCATACGCCTTACGTAGGGGTAGCACAGAGGAAATTAGAAAATCATGAGCAACATTTTTCATACAGTCTATTAATTTAGAATTCAGTAAGAACTTTATCTGTACTGAGCATCAGTTCTGTAAATCCATACTCATTCCAAATAAAAATGTTTGGAGGTATGAGGAACAGGGTGTAAAGTTCACTCATACTCCATAGAAAAGGGAGGATCCTCCGACCAGACGGGTGTTGTGTCTGGCGGGGCAACTGCCTAACGATTGATGTTGGGTAGTTTGTATAAATGCTAATTGCGCGGTAAACTCTGCTTGCGAGATGCAGGATTTGCGTGATGTCAGTATGACGCATTGTTCGCATGTGGCGTTGTAGATACCGCTACAAATGTTTATGTATCTACTTTTACAAAAAGGGCGGTCAACTTTTTTTTTTTTGTTGTAAATGTCATCTTGCAGGTCAACTTAAGAGATTGTCGGCTGAAAGGTTGAGGGAGGTCGAGACCACTTTCCCGCAGCAGGCGTACCGGGCGTCGACGCAGGGCGGATAACCCTCTTCCAGCCCCATAAACCATAAACTGGTCCTGAGGAACGGCGGACTTGAGGAAGTCCACCGCCCCCCATCTAGCAGGATACGAGGCGGCGGTGCGTTGTGTTCCACGCGCGCCCCTATAGAACGTCGCGGGGGGAGTTTTACACCTCACTCCCCACGCGAACTTGAGGTCGCCCGCGAAGGCGGAAATCGTGGAAGGCGCACAAGTTCCCATGATCCCCGGTCCAAGTGTGGGAAGGGAACACCGTGGTGGTTTTTAGTCAGTAAGAGTCTGACTGACCCTATTTTTTTTTTTTTTTTTTTTTCAGGATGGGAAATCATCAAATGACCCCTCCCGCTCTGGGTGGAGCAGAAGGGAGTGTCAGACTCTTACTGACTAAAACCACCCGTGTTCCTTCCTTAGCCCTTTATGTACCAGGGCAGCGGTAACCCTTTCGGACGATCCCGCTACCCCGGCAGGCTTCGGCCCTGTTGGGCCCCGTCAATTACGCTGACATCTCTTTGAGGCGCGCGTGGAACACAAACACGCCGTCCGGCACGGGCCTGGTCCTGATCGGACGGAGAGCTACCCATTGCTCTCCGCCCGCAGGCTCGCGCCTACGGTGGCCGGGAGTCGTCACGCGGCTCCCGACGCCCGGAGCGTCTCCCTCGGCGGCTGAGGCGTGAGGATCTCTCCCTCGCCCATCCCGCCACCTCCTTCGCTAGCATGACTGCTTCGCAGAAGGAGGTGACTGCCTCCCACTCCCTCTCGCCCCGGACCATGGCTTGCACGAGGGCCGGACGCGAGAGGTCGCCGCCGCTGCCAATCGCCTCTACGAGGACACGGCGGTGCTCTGCCCAAGCGGGGCAGACCTCCACCGTATGCTCCACCGTGTCCTCGGGGCGATCCTCGCAGTGATGACACCCGGGCGTCTCCTCCCGCCTGATTATGTGCAGGAACCTCCCGAAACATCCGTGTCCGGAGAGGACCTGCGTCAGGCGGTAGGTGAGAGCGCCGTGACGCCTCTCTAGCCACTCCTCAAAGAGGGGTCTTACCGCCGCTATCGTGGCGTGCCCTGCGCTGGGTTGCGATAGTCGCGCCTTCCATTCCGCCATGAGATCGCGCCGGAGGTCCGTCCGCACCACCGCGATTTGCCGCGGGTGCAGAGTTTCCCCCCGACGTAGTGCCTCCGCGCGCCAGTCATACAGGCGCGCGAGGACTATCGCCTCCAGATCCCATGGCGGCAGTCCGGCAAGGAGGCCTGCTGCCTCGCCCGAGATCGTGCGGTACCCCCTTATCAGCCTTACGGCTACCACCTTTTGGGGCGCGTTCAGATAGTGTGCGGCTCGGAGCCGCAGTTAACGCGCCCACACCGGGGCCCCATAAAGGGCCATGGACCGCACGACCCCCGCGTAAAGCCTCCGGCAGGAGGCGTTTGGCCCCCTCAGGTTGGGCAGGAGCCGCTTTAAGGCGGCCCCGGTCCGTTCCAGTTTGGGGGCCAAACGTCGGAAATGCTCGACGAAGTTCCACCGGCTGTCGAGGACGAGACCCAGGTATCTCATCGTTGTCTCGACGCCGATGTGAACCCCTCCTACCATCAGTTGGGATCCCGAAGGTGGCCCGTACCGGGGCCCATGAAAAGACATGGCCCCGGACTTGTGCTATGCCACCTCGAGACCCAACTGCCGGATCCTTTCCACGACTATCGCAACCCCGCGTGTCATCGCGTCGGCCGCCGCCTGATGCGACCTCCCCTGCGCCAGGACCAGCGTGTCGTCAGCGTAGCAAACTACGCTGACGCCATCAGGGAGGTCGGCCCGCAGCACCCAGTCGTAACCGATGTCCCACAGGAGCGGCCCCAGAACCGATCCCTGTGGGACACCGCAAGACATCTCCCGCCGGTTCCAATTCCCGTCGCGACCGGGGTAGATGACGGCTCTGTCCGTCAAATACGCCCCGACTATTCGACGGAGGTAAGTCGGCACCCGGTGATACCGAGTGCCTCCCCTATGCAGCTCCAGGGCAGGGTGTTGAACGCGTTGGCGATGTCGAGTGACACCGCCACGACCACCCCACCCCGGGACACCGCGTCCCCCGTCGTGAGGGCTCTCACGCGCATGATGGCGTCCACCGTCGAGCGCCCCTTGCGGAAGCCAAACTGGCACTCCGCAAGATCCGGCCCCGTCCTCACCAGGTGCCCGACGAGGCGGCCCGCAATCACTCTCTCAAAGAGCTTGCCGACCTCGTCGAGCAGCACTATGGGCCGGTATGCGGACGGAGAGTCCGCAGGGCGCCCTGGCTTCTGAATGAGGACCAGCTTCCCCGTCTTCCAACGGAGTGGAAACTGGCTTCTCTCCATGCATGCGCTTAAGAGCGCCTCCAGTCGAGGCCCGAGAGCCCTCGAGGCCAGGACCCAGGCTTTACCCGGCAAGCCGTCGGGTCCCGGGGCGGTATTTTTGGCCTTCAGCCTGCCTACCGCCGCTCTCAGATCTACCCCGGTCACTTCAGGGGTGTCGTCGTCGTCGTCCGTGTGGTCCGCTTCGGGCACCGCAAGTGGCGGAGCCATAGGCGGGGGAGTATGCTCCCCCGGTGAAGGGAACAGAGCGCTCACCACTTCCTCCACCAGCTGGGGTCGGAGACTCTGCGTCAGCGGGGGGGCCCAGGTGCGGAGTTTATTCCGCACCATTCTGTAAGGGCGCCCCCATGGATCTCGGTTCAGAGTCTCCAACATCTCCTCGCGGGCCGTATCCTTGGCCCGCTGGACAGCCTCTTGGAGGGCGGTCTTCGCCGCTCTGTACCCCTCGTACAGCTCCACCTCCGTGGCTTCCGCATCCGGAGGGCGGATGCGGAGCCTGCGGTGCCTGGTGTACCGGTGTCGCGCGTCGACGCACGCCTTGCGTAACGCCCCAACCTCCTGCGACCACCAGTACACCCAACGTCGGGCGCATCCTGGCCGGACTCGGGGCATTGCCACGTCACAAATCTCGGACATGGCCTCCCGGAACCACTCCACCTCATCGTCAATGTCAGCAGGCCTGTCCAGTGAAAACACCCAGGCCTGCACGATCGAGGCTTCCAGTAGAAGCTCTCGGTCCAGCTGCTTCAGCGCCCACCGCGGACCACTCGGGGCCTGTTGGACCAGCGCGCTAGAGGTCTGGGTAGAGACCTCAAACCGGATATACCAATGATCGGAGTAGGTCTCCACCTCCTCCATGACGCGCCAGTCAATGACACGCTGTGACAGAGCGGGGCTGGCGAACGAGATGTCCACTACCGACTCGCCCCGCATCCGTACACACGTAGGAACAGAACCCCGATTTAGGACGACCAGGCCTGTTTCCAAAGCCCAGTCCTCCACCATCCTGCCCCGCACATCCGTGCAACGGGAACCCCAGGCCAAATTCTTGGCGTTGAAGTCCCCGAGCACTAGCACGGAGAAGGCGTGATTTCTGGCGAGTCTGACTGACCCTTACGCCCGCACCAGGACGGAGGACATCCATGAAGTCTTTCCACCCAAGAACAAAAAAAAAAGGTTGTCCGCTGCTTAAAAGGGCTTGCCTGTGGTTGCCTCAATAAATTAAGGCCAGTAGCCAGGGCTTAAAAAACTTAACAACTAAGCAACTACGAGTACACGCTAAGGGACCTCGCCTTTGGACATCGCTGGGGGGGCAGAGGACAGCAAGGGATCGGTTTGAGAAAATTTACAGAATCGGTTATTATTATTTAGTTGATTTTCTATAAATAAGAAAAAATATGATATTTAACGATGTTTTTATTTATTTGTAAAAAATTTTTCGAGGGAGTCCGGGGTAATTTTTTTATTTCACCCAAATGTCCGTGGTTTTTGAAGTTTTTATCCGGCGTCCGTAATTTAGGTGATGGCAACCCTAAATAAAAGGTATGTTAGTATGCAACTTCCTAATGAAATGCTTACAAAACTAATGAAAACTTGTATGCGAAGTTAATCAGTGTTAGGCAAGTTGTTTATTTGCAAACTGAAGGTGAATAGCATTCTATAGTTTGACCAAAACTGCTGTACCGCGCCTTCGGTATGTGCACGGCGAGACGGGGGGCAGTGCAGGCCGCTCATTCGTCATCGCTCACGGCGTCCCGCCCCCCGCCTCGTCGCGCATTCCTCCCGCCTCGCCGCGCATTCCTAAGGCGCGGTACAGCAGTTTCGGTCAAACTATAGTGATCGGGACATCTGCCTGGGAATGGAATTTATAGGATCGTATGGTAAAATTTGAAGAGAGGGTTAAATTATGTAGGTACGTGTAAATTTTCGTCAGTACTCTTTGCAGTGGCTCAAATAGCGCGTGAGTATTTGTTTGATTATAATCAACATTGAATTATATGGTAAACATGACTTGGACAGTTCCAGTTTTCTAGTATGTACCTACAGCCTTAAAATATAAAATGAGTACCTAGGTATGTCGTATTATTTACAGTACAAAAGGACAATGCTCATGGATGTATGGAATCCCGGACCATGCGGCATCAAAGTCAAACTTTGTTTTTTATTGACTACACATAACATAATGTAGACGATGATGATGTGATATTGTCGATGTTGCGGAGGTGGATGCAGCTCCACGCTGAGTTTTAATTCTATGTAAGTACATCTGTGTCTGTAACCTACTAACACTAGAAGTTAAGTAAAAATGTTACTAGCCCTATGGACTCCTGTCTGAAATAAAAGTTTTCTATTCTATTCTTTTCTTTAATAACTCCTACAAAAGTTTTTTTTGTACAAACAAATTATGGAACTTAATTCTGAAATAAATGTTTTATTATTATTATTTATTTTTATATTTTAATAAATCTCGGGACCACGGGGTCCCGGTCCTTTGGTAGGCGTACGAGGGGCCGAAGCCAATTCGCAGAGGCCCCTTAGGAAATTTCATTGAAATGTGGCACCACCCGACGATTATCCCTGTATGCACTATGCAAGTGCACCCAAGGATAACCCCCGGTTAATGTAGGACTATTGCAGGATATGGAAAAAAAAAACAAATTTGGACTATGGGTTTGGGTGGCTAAAGTGGACTGGTTACCAATAACTATGGAAGAACTATGACCCCTGCTTGATTAATGTTTTATATATACACGGACAAAATGGCAGGGGGTGGTGAGCTATGGGCAGCTCGCCGCCCGGTAAGGACCAGGCCCGGGTCGACGGCGCGTTGTGTTCCACGCGCGCCTCAAAGAGCTGTCAGCACGAACTGACGGGGTCCGCTAGGGCCGATGCCGCCGGGGCTGCGGTTTGTTCGAAAGAGATACCGTGCAACGAGTCATTTGATGATTTCCCACCCAGAAAAAGAAAAAAAAAAAAAAAAAAAAAAAAAAAAAAAAAAAAAAAAAAAGGAGGCAACATGTCCTGAGGTGCTTATGAGGAGTGGAGAGGTATTCCACGGCTTTCAGAACAATCCCAGAGCCCGGAAGTTGGTCAAGATCCCTACGAGCACTTACTGAGATACTTCCTTCCCCCGAGCACGTTTGCTCTTGCGAGTCTCCACTCAAGCAGGCCAGTAAAGGCAAGAATAAGGTGGGAGCTCTGTTCCTCGTCATTATTCACTCCAGCCGGCAAATAAAGGCAAGCCAGAGGTGAGGAACGAGATTTCTCCCGGGAGATAGGGTCCGTGGGGTCGCTACTGCCCAACAGCACGCCACATGCTGCCCTGCGGGTTTCTGTATCTCTCTTGGTCTGGCTCCTCACCCTAGACCTGTTTCGGCAAAGTAAACTCTTCCGGCACAGGCCTAGAGTACGGAGCGCGCAAGCCCCACCACGACAGGCAGCAAGCCTCCTTGCCGGACTGCCACCATGGGATCTGGAGGCGATAGTCCTCGCGCGCCTGTATGACTGGCGCGCGGAGGCACTACGTCGGGGGGAAACTCTGCACCCGCGGCAAATCGCTGCGGAGCGGACGGACCTCCGGCGCGGTCTCATGGTGGAATGGAAGGCGCGACTATCGCAACCCAGCGCAGGGCACGCCACGATAGCGGCGGTAAGACCCCTCTTTGAGAAGTGGCTAGAGAGGCGTCACGGCGCTCTCACCTACCGCCTGACGCAGGTCCTCTCCGGACACGGATGTTTCGGGAGGTTCCTGCACATAATCAGGCGGGAGGAGACGCCCGGGTGTCACCACTGCGAGGATCGCCCAGAGGACACGGTGGAGCATACGGTGGAGGTCTGCCCCGCTTGGGCAGAGCCCCGCCGTGTCCTCGTAGAGGCGATCGGCAGCGGCGGCGACCTCTCGCGCCCGGCCCTGGTGCAAGCCATGGTCCGGGGCGAGAGGGAGTGGGAGGCGGTCACCTCCTTCTGCGAAGCAGTCATGCTAGCGAAGGAGGTGGCGGGATGGGCGAGGGAGAGATCCTCACGCCTCAGCCGCCGAGGGAGACGCTCCGGGCGTCGGGAGCCGCGTGACGACTCCCAGCCACCGTAGGCGCGGGCCTGCGGGCGGAGAGCAATGGGTAGCTCTCCGTCCGATCAGGACCAGGCCCGTGCCGGACGGCGCGTAAGTGTTCCACGTGCGCCTCAAAGAGATGTCAGCATAGATGACGGAGCCCGACCGGGCCGAAGCCTGCCGGGGTAGCGGGATCGTCCGAAAGGGTTACCGCTGCCCTGGTACATAAAGGGCTAAGGAAGGAACACGGGTGGGTTTTAGTCAGTAAGAGTCTGACACTCCCTTCTGCTCCACCCAGAGCGGGAGGAGTCATTTGATGATTTCCCATCCACAAAAAAAAAAAAAAAAAAGCCCCACCACGACGTCAACGTAGAGATACGGCGGTGGGGTTATTATTATTATTATTATTAAAACCCGGGTTTCGGAGATTTTCAAAAAAATCGAAATATCCAGAACACTAGGTACAGACGCCAGCACATCACGCTACTACAACATGGCAAATTTCTTTAATAGATTTTCAACCTTATCACTAAAAATTAAGGTTCAATGTTGATTGGGAAAATTTTACAGTTTCGGGTAGCCTGAGTTGCTGGCGTCTGTACTTAAGCTACCGATAACCGAAACAAGTAATAATTATTTTTCAGAATTTAGCGACACGTTCACTCACCGGCAAGCCATCCCCGGCGTTTCCAAATACCTGCAAAGAAGAAAAGTGTTTTTAGGATAAAGTTTTATAAGTAACGAATTTCACGATTTTTTTACCAATCGGGTTTTTTTAGGACTAATTTGCAAAGATTTTAAAAGGAATTAATTATAAAATGCATTACGCTGCTTAAGTTCTAACAACACGTCGGTAAGTCAAAAATATCAACTTTACAGGAGTGACAAAATGGCATAATTTTACATAGATCGAATAGATACTAAATACCAAAAAATAAAGTTACATATTTAATAGATCCAATTTGAAGTGTACACAAATTATAAAATAGTATCGTCATGGTATCTTATGTAGGTAAAATTATGTATTTTTTTAATTCTCCTTTAAAGTAGTTATTTTTGATGTCATTGGTGGTATCTTATGTAGGTAAAATTATGCATCTTTTTCACTCTTCTGTAAAGTTGTTATATTTGACTTACGGTCTTAGAACTTATGCGACGATTAGATGAGTTGTCCTGAGATAAAAAGGTCAATACACAAGGGCAGGTTACAAATGATCAACCCTAATCCGACATCCACATTCAACAAGGCTGTCCCACTTTAGATAACATTCTCAGTACCTAACATTTTTCAAGGCTTCCTTTCTAGGGTAGGTACTTGGTTATACGATTATAACTACTGCTTTGAAATGCAAATCATAAATCTAGGTTGAGACCGCGGTCTTTGATAAATGTTACTATTTCTATGTAAAGAAAGTCTGAATAGAGCGTAGTATCTATCCCTACCTACTTTTATTACTCGCCTTGCTACTTTACTTACATAGAAATAAATTGCGGCCGAAGAGTATGCGTTCGTGACACCTGTCAGTTTCATACAAACGAATACCTACGTATTTGGCGAGTTTGATCTTTATTAGCAGCTATACTCTAATTTTTAATTGCTACTATAGAGGTATGAGGAACAGGGTGTAAAGTTCACTCATACTCTATAGAAAAGGGAGGATCCTCCGACCAGACGGGTGTTGTGTCTGGCGGGCAACTGCCCAACGATTGATGTTGGGAAATTGTATCTATGCTAATTGCGCGGTAAAACTCTGCTTGCGAGATGCAGGATTTGCGTGACGTCAGTATGACGCGTTGTTCACATGTGGCGTTGTAGATACCGCTACATCACTCCCCTCCGGAGACCGGAGGTCGATAGTGGACTGAGTCTTGTATCTTGCGATGCTTGCCTGGCCAGCTGAGGTTCCAGTGAGTCGGAACCGGTTGCCGCATAGTTCACGGTGAGTCGGAACTGTCTGCGGAGTTGTCCCCAGTGAGTCGGGGTGGCGCTGCGTTATATTCCAGTGCGTCGGATGTACAGCGCCGGGTTGAGGCTGGCTGCTGCGTCGACCAGGAGAGGGTGCTCTGCTTGTTGACCGGCCGAAAGTGCAGTGTGCTGTGCCGAGGTTGCTGATGAGGCTGAGGGTGATGACCAGGTATGCGCGGACGCTGCATGCTGGTGGTCAGGATACCCGTTGAAGCCGTGGATGCTGGCTGGCTGGGTGACTCGCCGCTAAAGCTTGCGGGAGTGATGATGATGACGTCACGCTGAAGTGTTTGCACGAAGGCTGCGCTGACGTTTATGTCCGGGGTCACCAGTATAGAGGTATGAGGAACAGGGTGTAAAGTTCACTCATCCTCCATAGAAAAGGGAGGATCCTCCGACCAGACGGGTGTTTTGTCTGGCGGGCAATTGCCCAACGATTGATGTTGGGAAATTGTATCTATGCTAATTGCGCGGTAAACTCTGCTTGCGAGATGCAGGATTTGCGTGACGTCAGTATGACGCGTAGTTCACATGTGGCGTTGTAGATACCGCTACATCTCTGCTTGCGAGATGCAGGATTCGCGTGACGTCAGTATGACGCGTTGTTCACATGTGGCGTTGTAGATACCGCTACACTACCATTAAAAAAAAAATGTAGTCTAGCAAATAAAAAATCAGGAGAAATGTCGCACTGACAGCTGGCAGGTGTCAGGAACCATTTACCTCGATAAATGTCTCGACTGTAGATAATTATAATTTCTCATTTCTGAGTGACATTGTTGCTTATGTGTAGAAGTAGTTTGCTGACGATTTTTATTTTCAGCTTTTAAAATCATTCTTTGGGTTAAGTGATTTTTATCACTTTTGATTCTTTGACGACTTTGATAAAGTTTAAAACGCTTCTAATATGAATGTAACCCTGTTAGACTCAATATTATTCAAAAATGTCGTCGCAGAGGAAGCTGTAGGTATGTATGTGTAGGCAAGTATGTAAAACATGTAGCTATCTCATATTAATTATAAGACCTGTATACTGTACTTACTCATGTTTTACAAAATAAATATATCTTATAACTTGTACAGACGCCAGCAGGTCAAGCTACCCGACCCTAATCAACCTTGAACCTGCTTTATGCGATAAAGTTGAAAATATATTAAAGAAATTTGACAGATTGTACTAGCTTCTAGTGCTGGCGTCTGTACATTCCAGCTTGGATTTTGCAGGCTGTACATATACATCGAGACGTACGTTATTGAAGAGAGATTTAAGAGAGGTTTTGCTGTCTAGCTTCGTTTTTTTTTTCTGTACTTGTACAGAAACAAAAGAAACAAACATAATTATGATTGTATAATTTGGCAAATATTTACCACCTAAGCCTACTTACTAGTCCGGTCAAATTACATCGAGACGTACGTTATTGAAGAGAGATTTAAGAGAGGTTTTGCTGTCTAGCTTCGTTTTTTTTTTCTGTACTTGTACAGAAACAAAAGAAACAAACATAATTATGATTGTTTATTTTGGCAAATATTTACCACCTAAGCCTACTTACTAGTCCGGTCAAATTAGACCAAAAAATAGGGGTGAGGTTACAATAATTCACACTCGGCTGAAAATTGGTAGGATTGTTCAAAACACTATTATAAGTGAAACGTAAAAAGTTCTCATCGATCCAACACCTGGAAAAAAAAATTCTCGGTGTCAAAGGTCACAAAAACGCGTTTTCGAGACTTTCAGCAAAACGGTAAGTTTTATCATAAAATTAACCCAGACAGAAATTGTAGATCAGATAATTATCTATAAAAAATGTCTAAATATTTCTTTCCTAAGAGCCACCGTTTTTGAGATATAACGATTCAAACAGTTGAAAGAATTGTAATCGTCATAATACATATGCACATGTTCGTTTTTCTTAAGCGACACAACCGCGTCGAGTTTGATTCGTCTTGATGGGTGGTGAGTGGTGGTGGTTTTGTGGACGTGAATATGCGACCTCTTCTTTGGGAAAATAAGTTCGTTCGTTCCGTTTGTTTTGAATGTGGATTCTGTCTTTGATTAGATAGAATGACATAACTTATTGATATGTAAAGTTGATCTATGTTGATTGATAAGTTGTTGTAGTTCGATGGAATTACTTAACTAATTGATATGTAAAGTTATTAAAATATAAAATACATACAGTTTTAAGTGCTCAAAACAACACATTGTGAGCATACTACGGGCTACATAACGGCAAAACACTACTACGCGCTACGAACTACGCCGTAGTCAATTTCGTATCAAAAGGTGTAAAGGTTTAGGGTTTAATAAAAATATATTATTAGGTATGTACGATATGGGATTATTGTGACGTAGACGAAGAACGTTAATTATCGTTAAAGGTATCTATACAAGGTGTAGTTTTGCATCCTCGTCAAATTCAAGGAGGTAACTATGCTACTGATTCTCAACACGAATCAATAATAAAATAAACAGGTAATTTTTTTTCTTTCTGATTTTCGGAAATCGGCATAATTATGGTGGGACCCGCATTTTAAAACACGGCCTGAGTGAGACCACGGTGTAACTGCCCTTTTACACACACATAAAACGCGGCCGCTTATACGATACCATAACGCGATTCTGTTCTTTGAAAGTGGTGTATTCTGAAATACTGTCAAACTTAAATAACTTAAAAAAACAAGTATGTATTCATTATTTACCAGGGATCGTAATTTTATTTGATTATTTATGTCTTTCATAACAGCCTCCTGAAATTTGACGAGGATGCAAAACAACAGCTTGTATAATAGTATTTTTCTTATCAGGTTCAAATTATTTTTAACTTTTTAGTTATTTTTATTAACAAGTAATAAGAGCTTGTTTATAAAAAGTTTTTTTCATTTTTTTTTTTTTTAGTTTGTATCATTATGTTTACATCATGTCTGTGAAGTTTGGGAACTTCACAGACATGATGTAAACATAATGATCTGGCGTACCCATTTTTTCTTCTTTTTGTTGCGCTGTGGAAATCCATGGACTTCCTCCATCGTGAGGGTGACAGAGGGATATCACAGAGGACTCTTACCGGCTAAAACCACAGCGGTGTTCCACATCTGCCTATGGCCGGGGGTGCGGGATTCACACAAACATTTACCGCTCCCACGTCTCTCCGGTCCCACTGCCACCTCACTGGTTGGATAATATTTTTGTCACTGCCATAAGTACCTACCTTTTTTTTTCTTTTTTATAAGTGCATACTGAACTTATAAAAAAAAAAAAAAGGTAGGTACCTAAAAACCTACTTAATTATAAATTCATCCAACACCCTAATTGCGTCAAAGTCAAAGTCAAATCATTTATTTCAAATAGGCACCTAAAAGGCACTTTTGAACGTCAAAAATAAAATTAAAATTAAATTGATTCTAGTCGCCCCTTCCAAAAGGTAGTTTTCGTATGGAGAAGAATGGGCAAGAAACTCCACCGTTACTCTTTTAAAATGTTTTACAATATTTTGTATACATTAATTATATTAATTATATGTGAAGACGATGCACCTAGAGATAAAATTACTAGACCACAATAGGTAAAAGAATTAAAATGGATAAATGAAACCATGACATATAAATTAACTTTGTGATAGATACATGGTGCTCACATATTCACAAACATTCCAAAAGTAGACGATTTTCATAAATAAATAAGGATTAATAACAGAATGTACTTAAATCAATGTTATGGAAAAAAAGAATAAATTATACAATTAGGTACATTAGCAACCAGTTTGACTTTGTCTAGACTCTAGATATTGTCCTATGGAGCAGGACCAGCATGTTTCCAAGCATTCTTATCTTGGATATAATCCTCTAAATCCTTGCTGACAAAGTGTAATTTTAATATAAGTTTTAAATTTTCTTTCATTTAATTGCAATATTTCACAAGGTATTTTTTTGTAACATTTAACACAGTACCCCATAAAAGATGTATGTACTTTAGATAATCTGAAAAAAGGTTGATCTAATTTATCTTTATTTCTAGTATTAAAATTATGTCTATCACTTATTTTATTAAAAAGATGTGATTTTTTTCTTACATACATAATATTTTCATAAATGAATTGGCAAGGTACCGTCATAATATTAACCCTTTTAGCGTAACACACTATCAATAACAATCTGAATCATTTTTAAGGATCTTGCTAATCCGTTGCTTCATAATTATGTTCCGAAAATTTGTTAGCTCAACTACGTAAATGACACAATAAATGTTGTTGAACTGTCAAAATGAAAGCCATTGCTACTGTTAGTGTGTAACGCAAATGACACCGCAGTTTCCGTCCGATACGAGTCCAGAATAAAACAGAATTATGTGATCTTTTAGTGCAGCACTGAACTAAAAATAAAATAAACCAAGTATTAAACACAGTAGGGTAAGCAGTTTATACCTATTCCCGAGCAATTCATAAGAAGGAACAGAGAAAAATAAACATATTATGATAGAATGAAACGCCAGAGACACTACTTGAGCACCGCTGTAATATTTCATGTTTTATTTTAACTTATTTTTTATTTACTTTATAAAGTAAGACAGCTTTCTTCGAGGCCTTTAGTCTCGGCTGGAAAATAAACTCTTCATTTTTAGGGTTCCGTGCCTCGGAAGAAAAAACGGAACCTTATAAGATCACTTTGTTGTCCGCCTGACTGACCGTCCGCCTGTCAAGACCCTTTTTTCAGGAACGCGTCAAGTTATCAAGTTGAAATTGGCTGCAATCCCTTGAAGCAGTGAAAAAATCAAAGTTCTAAGTAAACTCAATCAAAAGATACAGGCGTTTATGTTCCGTTTATGCCGCATATTTTGACACTCGCAAGGGAATCGAAACCTATAGGGTACTTCCCGTTAACCTAGAATCATGAAATTTGGCAAAAAGCAATGTCATGCACAAGTAAAGAAAAAAATCCGAAAACCGTGAATTTGTAGTTACATACCTACAAATTTGTACGGAACCCTCGGTGCGCGAGTCCGACTAGCACTTGACCGGTTTTTTTCTTACCTACTCGAAACAATTTTCTGTACCTACTAAAATAAATAATTCCTCCGCATTTTTTATAAAAGATAGGTATCCTAAAAATCGTGTATGCAAAATTTCATCTCAATCGGATACCAATAAATGGTCGAAAAATTGTTTTCAAATTTTGACCAACAGCTTACAAACATACATACGAATACTGTGCAAGTAGGTTACTAAACGTTACTAAACGTTACGGTAGTAAGTAAGCTAAAAGCTTGTAAAAAATTAGAGTTGCATAGTTAGGCAACACCAAGTTACCTAAAATCAGGCGCACTACCGAATGATAATAAATGTCAATGTCCCGTAAATTGACCATAATCAACTTTTCCGTAATTACTTCTTTTCAACACAAAAATATGGAAGAACTCCATTATGCAATCATAATTTTCTGCAAAAACTCCAAAGCCAGATTAAATGCTGTACCTACCTACCTACCTATTTGTGATCTTTCTCTCAGGAAATTAATTTCCTTAGGAACAGACAATGCGCAATATCGGATAGACACCCAGTGTTTCAGTTTTTTGTACGTAGGTAATTTTGTGAAAAGCCACGATTTTTCTTCATACTTATTATTTTTTCTCAGCTCATTTACTTTCTTTCTGCAGACTGGCGCCTTGTCAGCCTTATGTTCTTTTAAGAGTCGCGCTCTTGTTGGTGCGGCGTTTCCCTCCTGTCTGTATTGTGTGCTTGTCCAACTTAAGCCTCAACAAAACATAAAAAAGTACCAAAAACCGGTTTGTAAGTCGTTCAAGTAGGTTAGGTGGTCGGTCTGTTCTATCAAAAATAAAACGAATTGGGATAATTTAGCCAGTTCGAGAGGTTCACGGTCGATCATACGACGCAATTATGATTTCGACCCAGGAACCTACACTCGGAGATCCAAAAAAACAAAACCTTCACGTTTAAATAGACAATTATGGGCTAATTTTTCCAGCACCAGATAATTTTATCCGATGAATAATTTAAAATTTTTGGCAGTTCTTCCATACAAAATCTGTCAGGCGTCAATTTTATTATAATCCACGAATAAAAATTATCTGTCGATTGAAAAATCAGCTCTGACGGAAACACGTGAATACATATATCATAAGTAGATCAATCTGATAAATTCCATGATAACACTACATAGTGACCATAAAAAGTATAAGTACACCGCTTTATATATATTTCCACCCTACAATTTTCTTAAAAGCTTTCCCGCATCGGACATACTCAGAAGACATTATTTCTATTAAGTTTCTTATGATTGGACTTACGGTTGACGTTTGAGAGACATAGTACCTACAAGATTAAGAGACATCTCGTAATCGAGATGACGCGGTCCGATTCCGCTTAAGGTCTCTGCACACAGCGGGCGGGGCGGGACGGGACGGCGACGCGACGCTGAGCAGTTGTAATATACTAGATAATTACGGACGACGCCACACAGAGCCGCCCCGCACGACGCGACGGTAACCGTCGCGCCCCGCCGCCGCCGCGCCGAGCGGGCAATACAAGTCAGAAGCGGTGGGGCGGGGCGTGCCGCGACGGGAGCGCGTTTTTGATTTATTTCAAGCACCCATTTCCGTTTACGTTGTTGTTTCTTAGCTAGCGCAAGTATGAGCAATAGCGTTTCCATGTCTGAATCGCTCTACATCTTGTTTGATGAAAGAAAGGCACGGCGGGACGGGACGTCATCGCGCCCGCAGTGTGAACACTACCGCCGCCGCCGCCGTATTGAAAACAATGAATTAATTTATTTGAAGTTGTTTAGCATCCCCCGTACTTCGCTCGTTACATAACGCATCAGCCAAACCTGCGCGACCAAAGCGACTGCGAAGCGGGAGCGTCAGTCGCGCGGCGGACGCTGCTCGTGCGACGATGACGTTAACGGGCAGGTTTGGCTCAAGATTAATTCTACTTCGTTGGTTTAAATAATAATAGGGAACATTTTTGTAGTTTTTTTGCTTTGTAGCAGCTCGGACCTGGAGATTGTATTTTTGCCTGCTTGATGGCAATACTTTTAATACAGGTATGCCTACATTTCTGTCAAATCCATTGGATATTTCACCAAGGAAGATTGTTATGATATGTTTCTACAAAACTCCATAAAATTTTTAAAAACTGCACGCTTTGCAGTCTCACAGTGAGATCGGAACTAGGAAAAACAATAATTAGCACGTGAGACGACGAGTTTGCTTGTTATGGGCTTTGTAGTATAGAAAACATAAACCATTATTGCTTTGCAGTAATATAAACCTAATCAGAATAGAAATACACAATATTTTTTTTATTACTCGACTAAAGCTTCGTTTGAATTGCGTCTCTTATACCAAAGACAATACAAATAACCTGAGACGTCAAAAAGCAAGAATTGTCAAAAAAATTGAATTGAGAAAATTCGCCTTGTTTGAGGCGTTAATTGTTTGAATTACAAAATTTAAAGTGACTTAAAACATACACAATCACAAAAAACAAGGAAACAGGGTAACATAAGCTTGCGATGTCTAAAAGTGAAGTCCTATACGTGAAAGGGATGAATATTGTAAGTCGAAGACGGTTCTAAGTTGCTTTTGATTTTACGAGAGATGGCTATAATTTTATTTTCTCCTGTTTCAGTCTGATACGGATGATGACGATCAGTGGGATGATAAGAAACTGAATGATGCGTATGACAAGGCTGTGAGAATCGCAAACATTGAGGTGGCTAAACGAGTGGCAATGTCGACGAACACTGCGAGTCCGTCGAATGACCATAACACAGACCGTACGTTAATTAACCATTTATTTTTGTGGGGATGAAAGGTTCTGTATTGAGAACTGCGTACCGGAAGACCCTCTGACCGGAAGTTGTAGCGTGGGTAGGCCCCCATGTGCATAGATGATTTATTAAAAGTTGGCTGAAGCCTATGTCCGACAGTGGTCGTCTGTTGACTGAATGATGATGCCATTTACTTGTGCATACAGCCTCAAAAAGATGTATATGTCGCCACCAACTACCTTAATTAATAGACTCTCAGTTAACAGCCTAGCCTTTTTACTACACACCGCTGTTCAACTAGCGCTATGAATGATATTCAGCCATTCAATCAAACACTGGGCTGCAACATATACATCAACAAGAGTTAATTTGTGTTCCATAATACATTGGGTAAATGTCAGGTATCTGGCATACCAATAATTTGATGTTGATGCCTTTTATTTTTCGTCCAGTTAGATTTCTAAAGTCGTTGACAGTGTTTGTTCCCGAGATGAGATTGCAACAAGATTTGGATTAAGGGAATCAAGTTTCTGGTTATAACTTCTAAAGATTAAAATAAGCAAACCTTATCAAAAATCCAAAAAATATCGCCTTTTTAATTTCCACAGCTGTTTTCTTCAATAAAAAAGAAAAATTGCCTGCAAAGTCATCTATGAAGAAAGGTCAAATGCCAAAAGCTTCTAATGACATGGCCGTTGATGAGAGATCGAAGGTAGGGATGTGGAAAACTGGCATGTCCTGCCGGTTGGTGTTCAGTGAAGATGGCCTGGAGTATGAAGCAATTATTGTTAGATTTGTCAACGCTGATGATTGTGTTGTCAGATATTTAGGTGAGATTCTACTTTATTTGTACACTTTTTAAAAACCACTATTCTTAGTTATAACATAATCTATCTTGTAAAATATTAGGGGTTAAAGTATGAAATTGCCGATTTGTACTGAAAAATTGAAATACGTTTTTTCTTTTTAATTTAACATATTTATTTAATCAAAATTATTACCATTATTATCTATACATTGCTGCCATCTAATAGGAAGGTCATTTAGGCTTTGCGATAGAACTCTCGTGATCTAGATTCGACATACTGTGAGAAAGCATTTTGTATTGCCTCCTGAGAAGAAAAGTTTTTATCTCACAGAAAATGGTCCAAATCACGAAAAAAATGGTAGTCCGTTGGAGCAAGGTCTAGCGAATACGGAGGGTGTCGAATGGTTTCTAATTGCAGTTCCTGTAGAGTTAAAATGTTTTCTCGTGCTGTATGAGGTCTCGCGTTATCATGGAGCAATAATGGTGAAGATCGATCCATGAGTCGGAGCTGTTTCACTGCTAGTTTTGCTATCATTGTTCGGAGTTTGGCACAGTAGACATCTGCCGTTATTGCTTGACCAGATCGGAGAAAGCTATAGTGAATAACACCATGCTGAGACCACCAAACAGTTACCGTTACCTTTTTATTGGTAAGCTTTGCTTTTCCATCACGAAAGCGTTTAAATCAAAATCGCATGGTACGTTCATTAGCAGTCCCCTCTCCAAACGCAACATTGATATTGCGAGCTGTTTCTGCCGCGTTAGTTCCGCGTCGGAACTCGTATTCAAAATTAACTCGAATTTTCGAAGTATCCATCTTTCTTGTCTAAGCTGGATAAAAAAAACAACTGAAAGTCGAAATCGGATGTTGCACATTTTTTAAAAGAAGAACTTCATAGGGACTATGTGAAAAAAGTTTAACTCAAAAATATCAAACCATGAAGGTTCTAAGTCCATTCGAAGTACCTATTACAATGAAACGCCAATTTCATACTTTAACCCCTATTATTAAGTTACAGTTAATTGCCTATTAGTCTACTAAGCTAGATTTTAATTACTAAAAACTTTAGTTTTTATTAAAACAGATTAATTTTTTAAACTACACTGGTGTCAATTATGTAATTTGATAGATTTGATTTAAAACCGCTGAAGGAGCTTACATTTTTTTAAATAGTATGGTAAAATATTATAAAATATGTTACGTTATTCAATGTATAAATTGAACGGACAGATGTTGCTCCATAACATTCTCCTTCATAAAAAACATACTTCATTTACTTATACCTATTATTTACAAAACACTTCAATCTTCCAGGCTATGGGAACCATGAACTGGTGTCAGTAGAAACTCTAATGCCATCTCATGGCGAGCAGGCCAGGGCTCGTCAGATAGTAGAGTCAAGGACAGCACAGCCTGAAGACAGCTATGGCACTTTGTCTCCTACCCTGGATGGACTGGACCTGGACTGTAGTGACCGGATGCCTAGTCCTGATAGCATGGGTACGGATTTAATAATAAACTGAATTGTCAGGCCACGCACTTTTTATCGCGCAACAATTTCTTTCGTCACCACCACCTGGGTACGGATTTAATAATAAACTGAATTGTCAGGCCACGCACTTTTTATCGCGCAACAATTTCTTTCGTCACCACCACCACACATACCACAGATACTCACCAAAAACATAATGTAAAAACCAGACAAGTGCGAGTCGGACTCGCACATGAAGGGTTCCGTACCACAAGGCAAAAAACACAGATAATAACATGTTTATTGTAAATTCCCTGTTCAAAAATCAAATCCCCGACGCGTAATGTCGTAAAAAAATTATGAAAATAATTACTATAATATTTTGATCTTGATGCATGAGACGTTTTGTTACAACTTCTGGTCATTGTCTTTTAAAATTTCAGATAGAGCATCACAGAAAAAGAAAAAGTCTTCCAAAAAGAAGAAGAACAAGAATCAAGCGAGGAACATGAATATCAACGGCTTCGAATTCCCAGAGATCCCGCCCATGCCAAATTTGTCTATGTTGAGGAATGTAAGTACTTTTTACAGCTTTTTGGGTTCTGAGTAGAATATTTTGCTATGCTCATTGCTTAGGGCTGTTCATTTATTACGTAAGACAATTTTAACCAATTACTGACACCGCCTTCCCCTACGGAAGAAAAAATAAGACTTGATTGACCCCCCCCCACCTTATGTATGTATGATCAGTATCCACCAAAATTGCAATGAAAAAGTAGCAAATTTTTTTTAACTTATAATTTTGGTTTACTGTTTGATTTTACGTAAGAATAATCTAGACCCCTCCCACCCTCATGTAAGAAAAAATAAGACTTGTTTGGACCCCCTCTCGCCTCAAATCGCCTTACGTAATAAATGAACTGCCCCTTAGTAAGTCAGCCCCAAAAAGATGTTGACATCAACAAGAATTCATTTATTTTGTCTACAATCTTTGTTCCTTAATTTGTATCAATGTGTAGCCGCAAAACATATTACACATTGGGTACCAGCGTGACTGCTGATCCTGGGGTCCTGGGTTCGATATCCAGGTCGGGCAAAGTGTTATTGGGTTTTACTATTAGGAAAGACAAAGAAAGAAAATAGGTTTTTTGATCCAGGTTAAGCAAGGTACACAATATAGGAATTTCTTACTAACAGCTTGGAGCTTGAAAGTTGGCGATGTGATACCCCCGTGCCTCGGTACGCATGTGTAGCCGTTGGTCCTGCGCCTGGAGGTCTACTCCGAAGTGGTAAATGGATCGTATCGGCCAAATGTTCGGATCGGACCGACACATGGCCGAACCGAATATTATTGAAAAATGCGAAAAAAGTTCGGACCGACTCAGTTGGGTCAGGACCATAGTCAATATTCGAAAGAGTGTAGGAATGTAGGATCGGGACCGACCGAACCAAATAGGAACTTCGTAGCAGGAAACGGCCGAACATTCGGCCGATACGATACATTTACCACTTCGGAGAAGTCCCCAGATCTCTCTCCGCGAGTGTCGGATTGCCGTCCCATCGGACTATGAGAGTGAGGGAAGAGAAAGTGCACCTGTCTGTGCAAACGCTTGTGCACTATAAAATCTCCCGCGCCAAAGGCTAGTCTCCGTTCAGATTTTCCGCCATGACTGAAATACGGTCTAGAGGACTATTGTCTACACATTGATACAGTATTGTGGATAATAAAAAATAAAAAAATCGGTCAAGTGCGAGTCGGACTCGCGCACCGAGGGTTCCGTACGAATTTGTAGGTATGTAACTACAAATTTACGGTTTTCGCAATTTTTTCTTTATCTGTGCTATAAGACGTTGCGTCGTACCAAATTTCAAGATTCTCAGTTCACGGGAAGTACCCTGTAGGTTTTGATTCCCTTGCGACTGTCGAAAATTTGCGGAAGTTTACGGCATAAACGGCTGTATCTTTTGATTGCTTTGGCTTAGAAGTTTGATTTTTTCACAACTCCAAGGGTCAGTAGACCTAAGTATTTATATAAATTCCAGCTTGATACCTCCACGCGTTCCTGAGAAAAAGGGTCTTGACAGACAGACGGACGGACGGACGGACAACAAAGTGATCCTATAAGGGTTCCGTTTTTTTCCTTTCGAGGTACGGAACCCTAAAAACATGTCATTGTGTCATCGTTTTAAAACTACAACTTACGTACGGCTCTGGTTTCCCTTCCGAGCTGGAATCATGAAAAGCCGTTCAAGTGTAAGTCGGACTCGCACTAGTGTTCCATAACACCAAAACTATTGATAGTTTACATTTTTTTTTATTATTTGCCATGACAAAGTATTGTGACATGTTGTAATCTGTAAAAAAAAACAGCACGTTAACAATGGATTTTCATACACATTTTCGACCCGCAAATTTGTACAAAAATAACGACGGACATTCTGCCTCATTAAAAAAAAACCAATAAGATACTTTCCGAGCAGGTTCAGTGTAAAAATAGTTTTCTTTTATTTTTCCAGCAACTAGGATCAACAGAAATGCCAATGCCGCCTCCACCGATGGCTTTTACTTCATCATTGGACCAAACTGATTCGGAGGACCAGGCTATATCCTCTATGCTGCTCAGCTGGTACATGAGTGGATACTACACAGGGTTATATCAAGGAATGAAAAGGTAATTGATATCAATAAATCTGCCTAGTCCTTTTCCAACCATGTTGGGGTCGTTCCAGTCTTAAGGCTGCCCACTCACGTCAGATTTTTTGTTGTACCGATAATCGGGCCGATTTTTCGTCCGATTCTTATGACCGACGCAATGTACAGTCACGAGCAAAAGTATGTATACATTCGGTATTATTCAAAAGCGATTTACTCCTTTATTTTTGAATGAAATTTTATGTTGTTATCTAACATAGCATTTTCGAGCCCAGAGATTTATGTAATGTGTCGTATTTCAATGTTGCATTCGTTATTTCACGAAAAAATCGCAATTGAAAGTTGCCAAGTGTTGACATATTGGTGCTCGTGACTGTACCCGTCCGTCACTTTGTCTGTGGCACAACGTCCTTCCCTAACAAGTGCATGCGGCCGACTGTCGGTGAGTAGTGTGCGTTAACGCATACATTTCCGAACGTTCCATTTTTCACCAATAATCGGATCGGTCGGGACGCACCGATGTTATTTTTGATCAACTTTTTGTAGGACGTGTGCGTTGCACTATTGCCATCAGTACGTTCTATTTTTCTCCTACAAAAATCGGTCACCGATTGTCGGACGTAGGCGGGCAGCCTAAACAGAAATCAAAGAAAACATTGTTCAAGTTAAGTAACTTAAAAAATTAGTCCTAATAAACTGTCATCTACCTAGCCTTTTCCCAACAATGTTGAGGTCGGCTTCCAGTCTAACCGGATGCAGCAGAATACCAATATTTTACATGGGGTGACTGCCTATCTAACCTTCACAACCCAATTACTGTGTTACACGATACACCTTGGTAAGACTGGTTGTCAGACTTTCAGCCTTCTGACTACCCGTAACTACTGTTAAAGATCTACAAATGACAGCTAGGACCAACGGCTTGACGTGCTTTCCGAGACACGGAAGGGTCTCTATATGTAATGGCCGGTCACCCATCTTAGTACCGACCTCGGCAAGTGTTGCTTAACCTTAAAGATCTACCCGTGCTGCTGTTATTTAGCCACGAGGTAATTGTTATAATGTTCTTAAAACTGAAAAGAGGAAGGAAGGCCTTCCTGCAATGGGAGTCTGGGACAATATAGGCTTATGTTAATTATTTAGTGCATACAGGGATAATCGTCGGTTTGTGCCTCATTTCATTAAGTGATAAATGATTTATTTCTGTAAGTAGGTTTGTATGTAGCGATATCTACAACGACACATGCGAACAACGCGTCATACTGATACGCGGCAATAAGCATACATACAAACTTCCCGACATCAGTCGTTGGGCAGTTGCCCGCCAGACACAACACCCGTCTGGTCGGAGGATCCTCCCTTTTCTATGGAGGATGAGTAAACTTTACACCCTGTTCCTCATACCTCTATATGTACAAACACTTTTACACGTCAATCATATTTTTTTTTAAATTAGATGAGTTCGGCGTTTCCTATCGTGACTACTCTGAGAAGAAAGGCCGAAACAAACTCAGAGGTCACAGTCTCCTTGAAAGTCCAGACATAATCTTGGTCAGATCATGTGAAGACCATGTAGATTGGTGTCTGAAATGGTCTTTTGAATTAAAAACGTCCAACGGGCTTCTGCGAGTAGACTTCGGCCCCTCGTGCGCATTCCAGCAGTCCGAAACCACAGGTCCCGAGAAATGTCAGAGAAGTAAAATAGTATTAAGACTAGGACTCGAAGGACCAAGCTACAAAATGTTGTTTTACCTATTCAGTTACCTTTACCGCTTGTCCACTCCAAAATCAGTTGATTGCTTCGGCATTCTATCTCATAAATTCAGCAGTAGTTCTATCTTCTTGTAAACAAGATATAAATAACATTAAAGTCTATTCAAATTTATTTTTTAAATTGATGTTATTTTAAGTTAAACAAAAATCAACTTTGTCCTAATGGTAATTAAGTTGATTTCAGAGTTACTAGCACTTTTGTTAAAGTTATAAAAATGTTTGAAGTTGTAGCGTAAACTGGAACTTTATTTTGTACGAGTTGAAAGTTATTTTTCCATAAACTCATATTTGTTTACATTTTTGGCAAATAAATCGCGAATGCAGATCAGAAAGTGTCCCCCTATAATTTTCTTGACAAAACTTTTCTTTTGATGCTTATCAAAAACTAAGGTCCAATGTGCCTAGCACGAAGACGCTGCGTAAACGTAACGTAAATTCGTAATTTTCTAGTTCGTAATTTTTTGTCATTAGCTGGTGCCGCGCTATTACATCGTCGTTTATGTCAGATGGTACGCTGAACTGCATCCTCTGGGCAAACTCCTAATCCCGCGGATCCCGCACAAGTAATCTCGCTCTCTGTGGGATTAGAAAATCATGCGCGATCCAGGTATTTCGAGGTCTTGGGTGCTATTAAATAGGTGTATTTTATTAATTTTTAAAGATTAAAAATTCATTCGAATTTCTGTTATGTTTACGTTGTGCATTCCTTTGAGTGTTCAGAAAGGTTCTTGTTGTCGCCCAGTAATTCATAAGAATACGGTACCTACTTACATCTTGAATATTTCATTTCAGGGCCAAGGAAGGACGCAGAAACTAGTCTACCAATACTTAATAGTGTTTTTTTTTTATATGTAAGGCAAAAATAAAAAGTATTATTTATCATATTATTTTTATTTTTTAGTCTCACATAAAATGAACTACAGCAAAAATAGAAAATGTTATCAGTTTAAAGAAAATAATAATAAATAAATTTATGCCTCCTGATTTCTGTGTTAACACACTATGTACAAATATACATTTTGACACTATTATTATTTTGGGTTTGTTTTTATGTTCTTTTTACTTTTAGTTATATGATCTGATTGGTGGGTTTTATTTTAACACTAAAATTGCTATAAAATCATTCATATTTTTTCAAAACAATCCATTCAAAATACCTCTTTTAGTGCTTGCTAAACATGGTTTAAATTCTTATTTGAATTAAGTATTATATCTGTCAAAAATATGTAAAAAGAAAAATAAATTATAACAATTACAAAAATACAAATATTTTAGACATTTTACATGTTAATTTTTTTAAAACAGTATACACAAGTACACGTTTGTAATGGTTAAAATGGCGAAGTTTTTAATCTCAGTATCATTCATTACCTTTGCCAGACTACACACGACACTATAAAGAAATATCGTGACATTTGAAATCGATCTTTGTCGTTAAAAACCACATCTGTCGCAACCCTTTTTTGTTTCACAAACCGATATTAGTCGATAAAAAAATAACCGGCATGTAATAAAAAAGTCGGTTAAGTAGGCATTGACTATTTAATTTGTGCAAGTAATGAATAAAATTAAGTCTTTATAAAACTAGAAGTAACTTGGGCACTTATTGATTCTTTGAAAGCGAATTTTTTTACCTATCACTCACACAAATAAAAATAGACCCTAAGTCAAAGAGTCACGATTCACACTCGTGGCAAGACCATTTTGAAGATTCTTATAAAAACTAATTAAAATAAAAACATGGCAATTTTAAAACATAAACTAGAGAAACAATATTTACAGTTACCACAATATACAAAAAGAACAATGTTATAGGCTTATTATTGCCTTTGAGTTAAAGATATCAGCCAACGCTGAAAGTTTGTGATTCTTTCGCTCTGAGATATAAAGATGTCATTAAGATACTGTGCTCATTTTAATTGGGTGACCTTTGTTTCTTACGAACTTTCAAGGCAGTACAGTTTTGAATGTAGCCTGTAAAGCGTTTATGGACAAAAAGCCAAAAGGTGATAAAAAAACTTGTGAATCCTGTTTTCTATTTAAGTCACATCATCATCATTATTGAATTCACATCATCTGTTTTGAATTATAATTCTGAATATAAGACATCTGATTATCTCAAATCGAAAGATCAAAAATTATAAATTAATTCATAAAACTCAACACACACATTCGCAGTCCTCAGCCATACACACAAACTCCCACCACTGGGACACACACATCAAGGCATTATTGTCACACACTGACAACTTCCAATAAAGTCAACTCGCATAAAGTGACATGAACAGAATTGGCAAGTGGAATAAAGTCGACATTTCGCATAAAGTGATTGCAGTATACAGTACCTACTGCAGGAAAATATTATTATGAAGGCGTAAAATTATGTTATTTTAGGGCATAAAAATGCAGATATTTAATTTTTTATTGTAGGCAGAAAACTTTATAGATTGTTTCACGACTTGAAATGCGTAGCAAATTTTTTCGTTCTGTTGGAAATTACCTCCAATAAACAATATTGATTTCGAGGCGCCAAGTTATCACGACTTTCTAAATTGGCTATAAGTCTCTCTTCAAGTCCTTTTAGACTTTTCGCTTCCTAAGTAAACTCCTGGAATAAAGTGAAGAAGTTTCTCATAAAGTCATGGAATAAATTGAGGTGTTTCGCATAAAGTGACACGTCGCGGCTCATACGAGCGTGCTGAGCTCGTGCGTGTCGTGGCTCAGGTCGATGGTGGCTGCGGGGACGCCCGGAGTCACGGCACCTTCGCCTGGAGGAGTGCTGGTTGGAGGCCTGAAAGTTGAAGGCTTAAGGTAAATATTGGTTTTTGTATAATACCTCTTTGTTTAATAACACTTTTTCGTTTTAATAGTTTTAAATTCAATACATAGTCAATGGTCATTTAAGAACTAGAGAAGAAGAATACGTATAACGTATTTTGTAAAAATCAACAAAGTATCAGTACCGTTTACGAGACGCAGATAATATTAATAGGTGCTATAAGCTAAACATCTCTAATCGATTCCTAAATCAAGTACGAAAAGATGAGCATATTGTATATATTTCAGCTATTAATAAAAATAATAAAAAAACTTCTTTTAGCAATTTGCAGGTAAGTGCCAGGTAGGTATGTATTTACAGAATTATAATCATTAAAATCATCAATAAAATCAGTTCATGTAATCCTATTGAATGACTACAAAATACGTAACAAAATTAGAATTTCGCGGGCTACCCTGACGGTTCCCCATAAGCATCTCAATATTTCAAGGAATAAGCGATTCCAAGAGTTCCGAAAAAATTACAAGAGGTAGTAAGAACTCACCTTATAATATAAGGACCTCCTTGCTGCAAGAGCGTGATAGGATGCGTATAAGCACCACCAGCAGTCATGCTATGAAAACTCAAGTTTCCCATTCCAGTATTATTCAAATGTCCGTTTCCAATTATCACTCCATTCGACGCATTCAAGTTCGGAGAAGCAGTCGTCGTATTTACTTCTTGAGTTCGAAAGGCCTTTACAAGGTTCGTTTTCTCTTTCTGCCATACGAAGACGTTGTGGACCATTGCGCAGCCGCAGAAGATGATTCCAACGCCTATGAAAACAGATGTCACGATCGCTGGCGTTGAGTGGAATTGTATGAAGGTGTAGAGAATTATGCCTGGAATTGAGAAGGGTTGAGTTAGTAACAGTTTTAGTTGGGGCTTGATAGACTGGCAATTTCTGCCATTGGTCGATCCAAGAGAGCTAGGAGGGATTACAATAAAGTAATCCTTGGGTGCTTAGGTACTTATACTGCCTTGTAGATCAGATTTTGATTGCAATGCGAGCCGAGATTGCAATGGTTTTCATTTTGACAGTTTAACAACATTCATTGCGTTGTTTACGTTGTTGAGCAGACAAATTTTTTAAACATATGAAGCAATGGATTAGCAATATTCTTCAAAGTGAATCTGATTGTGATTGATAGTGTGTTACGCAATTAAGGTGGTGGTCATAAAATAGTTCTAATAAAGAATTTCAAGCATTTTCTGTAGCAACAACACACAGTCAGCTGGTAGGAAGCTTTGTTTTTGTGAACTCAGTCCCTCATGATCTAGCTAGGCTTTAGAAAGCATGTTAACCTCCAGTAGTTTAATGGTAGAGGTCAGGAAGCAGTTCATCATCATCATCAACATTGTCAACCTTGCTAGCCAGATGCAAATAGGGCTAGGCCAGTGATTTTTAAATGTTACAATAGAGATCTGAAGAGAGAATCAGAATTCTTGCGTTTCGAGTTTAAGTTTGAAATGTTTCTTGCATTCTAATGCACCTTTGACGACACAAGACATTATCACGTCTCAAGAATTAAGTCAATCGAAGACTCGAAGCTCCACATGATTAGTTCCCATCAGCAAACACCCTAATCGCCTTTTTATAATACCGTGGGAAGCTAGAGTGGTTCTATATACGAAAGGGAACCACAGACTAATTATAAACAACGTAATCGTACGAACCTGTTAAAAATACCGGTATGGATATAAAGAAACCTCCGACGGCGCATACCCTGGTGATCGCTGACTTTTGCAGGTATTTATTTGATCTGGAAGTAAAGAAAAAATTGGTTTATTATGGATAGGGTTAGTTCGTAGGGTATTTTCAGTGTCGTTTATGGTTTTGTATAGCACGTTAAGCCGTTGTCATTCGTGGATCTTTGACAGTCGTTACGGGTCGTCAGAAGACAACTAGTATTACATAGTAACTGGGTTGTGCAGACCAGATAGGCAGTCGCTCCATGTAAAATACTGGAACACAGCTGCATACGGTTAGACTGGAAGCCGACCCCAACATAGTTGAGAAAAGGCTAGGCAGATGATGAAGGATTTGGATAGGGTTAGTTCTTAAAGAATTACAGAACATTATGCTAACGAAGACCATTCGTTTAAGTACAAAATAATTAATCCAGGGTTCCCACGACCTAATAACTGATCAACATAACAAGCTACAGAGATACGTACAAGATACCAACGAGATTTAAGATTTCAAAACTGTTTTTATTCAACAACTTTTACTTACATCGAAAAGCTGTAAATACAGCGGGCCCCAAATTCCCGCTTTAATTAGCTTAAAATCGATCTCGTTTGTTTTACGCAAGAATTTCGTTTTACATATCTCTTCCAAAATCCAGAAGCTGCAATTATTTAATGGAAACACAAACATTTAATCGATTGTATATTATAAGAACTCGATTTTAATCGAAACTCGTTTGAACAGTCATGTAACGGACCCGGCACCTGTTGGTCGAAGGTAACCTTGGGAAATTACGAAGTTAGTTTATCAAGTGATCATGTTAGTCGTGGAATAGCTTTTAAAATCGGTCGGGTTATATTATTAGCTGCATGTCAGTGACACTGGCATATTCTGACGGATATTATGATTATTGATTACAACATCATTACTGTTATCGAAACACTTTAAACTTGTTTGAATTACTCGAATGTTTTATCGAACTTGCTGCATTTTGTTGAAATAATGTAAGTATGCCAAGTGGACTGCATTTTTACGAGTTTTGGACGAGTTATCAAGAAATTTCGAAATCTCTGGTTTGTTTCAATGTTACCAGTCCTTATTATGGATGAAGCAACTGAAAAGGTGTCTCTGTAACCGGTTAGCATAGACACAGGCATCTCTGTGAGAGGGAAATGGGCCATAATCCACCACGGGGGCCCAGTGCGGGTTGGTAGATGTCACATGTCTCCAAAGTTTTGGTTCTAGGAAGTCCCGGTTTCCTCACGATGTTGTCCTTCACCGTATAGAGGTTCACCATACCTCTAGGTACACTACTCTAGGCACAAGGTGTATAGTTCACTCATCCTCCATAGAAAAGGGAGGATCCACCGACCAGACGGGTGTCGTGTCTGATGGGCAACTGCCCAATTGGTAACTGAAGTAAAGACCGCTTACAGTGACATACCTAGTAGAAAAAGTCCCACTGAAACTGCAGTAAGATACGAGCTCATCAATCCCGCCTCGGAATCATCCTCATCACTCATGTGAGAACGAAGAACGTATCATATTTAGTTTCTTGCATGGCGTGGGTTAACCTAAGTTAGATCTCCTTTGTAACATACAGACAGATGATGCCTTAGTCAGTTCTTCGACAAGGACGGTTGTCACGCCTAGCTCTCGTCTTTGAAGGGCCAAAAGAGCATCGTGTACTAATTTACTACAGGTACTTACCACTCATTTCATGATTCCAATGATTTCAAGCTTTCTATTAAAAAATTATGCCTTAGTTTTATTTTTCACTACATTTTTAATATCCTACGACATACGTACAGACCCCAGCACACCAAGCCACTACAATTTGTCAAACTTGAATAGATTTTCAACTTTATCGCTAAAGCACTAAGTTCAAGATTGATTGGGAAAATTTGACAGTTTCGGGTAGCTTGGTGTGCTGGTACGGTCTAATGACTTTTTTAAAGGAGGAACACTGACTTTCAAGTCACAGGTACAAACCTAGTTTGGGAGCCTGGGGATCTATGTATAAGACACTACTTCTGTTTTAAAATGTGATAGGTATTATGTTTGTAACAATGTTGTCACTTTATTAAATAAATACCACATTTTGTCGCTGCGGGGTGCTGTGAACGGACTGTAATATATCTACCTACCACAAGCGAATCCCAGAAATATGTTTTAAGTACATACTACGAATAAGATATTTTTGAGATTTGCACAGCTACCTAGATTTAATATTACTTAATTGAATAGGCTGACTGAATAGGTTTTAATAGCTATAAAAAAATATTATTCTCCTTGCCCGATGTTTATAGTTACTTATATATCTAAATGTTAAGATGTATTTAATGCCTCATTCTTTCATAATAAACCTGTATCGGGCAGTTTACGCAACACACGACATACACTTATTTGGACATATTCCGTGACTTATTGAGTAAAAGCTAAGTGAACGGTGGACTGAATTTGATCACTGTCCATTCCCTGACCGTTTCTGACCTGTTTTTTACTGACAACTTAGGTACGAGGGCGCGATGAATGTACACAAGTATCTCCCGGGCCCTGGACTTATGGTAATAGAAGGAACAGCCAGGTTGAAGTGGGAGTGGGCCGGGCACGTCTCACGAATGCAACTGGAGAGATGGGCAAAGATCGTCACTCACTGGACGCCTGAGACAGGACATCGCCGTCGAGAAAAGAGTCCGGTTCTGCCGAGACGGAGGGTATCCAAGACGATTTCCCCACGGTAAAAAAGGTAACAGAAGGAGAATACTGTCTAATAAAGTAACAACAGCCCAACGGCTGTGTTAACGGAATGGACAACAGGAGGTCGGTTATTTGACCCCCAGCCATGAACGGTTAACCTACTCGAACGACAGGCATCTCTTTAGGCATTTGTTGATTTTATGAGTTTTAGTTTTACCATGGTTTTAATGGCTTAGCTCACCTATCGTATTTGACTTCTGTGTCTTCTAGAACAAAATCATGAGTAATTTGACTATTTGACTAATACAGTACAACCTTAATATATCATACCTCAATATAACGAATTCCTCGATTTAACGAATTCTTCGCAATCCCCTTGATTGTCCATAAGAGTCAATGTAAAATATACCTTTACATTGCGAAGATTTTTTTGCGAACAACCTCTATAGCGAATTTTCAACTAAGTATAAAAAAAAAGTGTAAGTAAATCTCTAATTAACGAATTTTGTTAACCCAAAACCTTATAATATAATATAACGTTCCCAATAGTATGTGATTCAGTCGCGACAGGTTCCGACACGTTTTTACCCCTTCATAACAAAGTTTAGACCAACCTAACCTCAATATAACAAACCTCAGCTTAGCGAATTACTTTATATAACGAATATTTACTTGTTCCCTTCCGATTTGTTATATCGAGCAAAGAGAAAAAAAGTCAAAAAGCATGCTAAACGAGAACGGAGTAATAGCGCGGGCAGGCGATGCGATGCGATGGGATGGGTCGGGGACCAAGAAATCACGCGGACGAAGTCGCGGGATGAAGCTATTCTTGAATAATTTGACAAAACTTGGAATTTCTATTCCAACAAGGGAGTTTTCAGTGCAAGTACCTATTATGGAAGTTAGCGTGGCGTTAGACTCATTCCCCGCATGTCTTATGCCCATTACCCGCAAAAGACCTGAAAGCCAATTCTCGTAATTTAAAACGTTCAAAATCTAGTCGCAGTCTCATCTCGGCGACAAACAAATGTCAAAAACCTGTCAAAATGTAGAGAAATTAGAGGAATTTTGATAGATTGAGGCTGAGATCAGACTGTGAACGTTCTTAAAATTACGAGAATTGCCCCTCTGATAACGTTAGTTGAACAATAGGTAGGCACAGTCACACGTTTGTCTACGTCGGGAATGAATAGATGTCACCTGTTTTCTCATGCTTATTCCCCAGTTGAGAACTACATTCTACACTAACGACTGAATTACTAGACTCATGGCATTCCGGGTTCTTGTACAAACGACCACACGTCGATGGTAACACTGACCTACGGGGTGATTGCCTAACACTATCACTAGCAATGGCTTTTATTTTGACAGTTCAACAATATTTATTGCGTTATTTACATTGTAGAGCAGACTTTTTCGAACATATGAAGCAATGAATTAGCAATATCCTTTAGATTCAGGTAGTGACTGCGTACTGGCGCTGACCTAGCGTAGTACGGAATTGCAAAAGAATGGCCAGCTTCTACTGGTTTAGTAATCACTGACGTTCGTCTTAAGGTCTCGGCGCTTAAGGGCGCGGCGGGACGGGACGGCGACGCGACGCGACGCTGAGCAGTTGTAATGTACTAGATATTACGGACGACGCCACACAGAGCCGCCCCCCTCGACGCGACGTAACTGTCGCGCCCCGCCGCCGCCGCGCCGAGCGGGCAATACAAGTCAGAAGCGGCAGGGCGAGGCGTGGCGGGACGCGAGCGCGTTTTTGATTTATTTCATGAACCCGTTTCCGTTTACGATGTTTTTTCTTAGCTAGCGCAACTATGAGCAATAGTGTTTCCATGTCTGAATCGCTCAAGTTTTTTTTTTGATGAAAAACGGTGGGACGGGACGCGATCGCGCTCGCAGTGTGAACCATAGATTATACAGTCTAGTGTGTACACTGCCGCCGCGCCATCGCCAGCGCCGCGTCGCCGTCCCGTCCCGCCCCGCCCCGCCCGCTCTGTGCAGAGTCCTACGTACGCTTTGCGAATTCGTGCTCGGCTCGACTAGCGTGGACGCAGCCTTGTATTTGTAACATTCAATACAGTCTTCTGTAAGCCTACCTGAGTGCAGTGGTAACAACCCTGACTTACCGAGTTGTAGGTCGCTGGTTCGAACCCCGACAGACGCTTTACTCTGTGTAAATTATTCCATCACTACTGCTCTCAAAGTGATAAAGGAAAACATCGTGAGGAAACCGGCATGTCCTAGAACCAAAAAATCGACAACATGCGACACCTACCAACCCGCACTGGGCCCGCGTGGTGGATTACTATCCACTCCATCTCGAACAGAGGAGGTCTGTGTCCCAGCAGTGGGAACATTATAAGCTGATTTTGCTGTAACTCTACCATGTATAAAAATAGACATTCTGATACTTAGTAGGGGGTACCTACTAAGTATCAGAATGTCTATTTTTATACATGGTAGACATGGAATGTCTATTTTTTCTGGGGAGTACAGGCCATACTGTACATGAGGACATACAAAATCATCGAAAAGAGGAAGACCCCCATTCATTTGGCACCCATAAAGGAGTGTTGCAGTGTTAGCCTACTAGTCATGGCATCAAACGAACATTAATCAAAGGCAAATTTTAATAAGGGAAGTTCTCTTATTTAATTATTCCCACACATAACATAACACAACGCCTGTAATCCCCGAATGGTTAGGCAGAGTTGTACCTGTAGTACACCCACATTTCGCCAGTTATGTTTAAGTCCCATGTAATATGGGGCAAGCCTATTGCCGTCAACCGGCCACAAATCCAGGCTCCGGGAGTCTGGGCTGCTACTAAAAGCTCCACTGAGATACTCCATCCATTCCATTCCATTTCACCGAGATGTTCATTTTTTTGAAGTGAAAACTTCTTTCTTTCTTCTTCTTTGGTGTGCACGTTTTTTGTGATGGGTAAAAAATGTTAAACTCGCGTCAGGACACGTGACCTGATCGAAAATTCGTAAGACGGAGCTCGCGTCAGGACACGTGTCCTGATCGAAAATTCGTAAGACGGAGGGAGAGTTTTTGTGATAGGTAAAAAATAGAGGAGAGGGAGAGTAGACCGCATTCCAAAATATCAAAAATGCACAACGTTAATATTCAAGTTTTCACTTCTGCCAGCACTTCCGGAGTGCAACCCGTTTTTTTATTTTCAAATTAACGACATCCTGCATAATACGCGCATGTTACTGCCCACAGAAATCCTTTATTAAAAAGAACCAGGTTCTTAATAATGAATTACAATCTAGCCTATAAGACTAATAAAGTAATAAGTAAGCAATTTTGATTATGTGATAATTATTTTAAAACTTAGAATAGAGTTTATTCTACTTTACACAAGTCCGTTCCACGTTCCGTTCTAAGATATAAGCACTTTCTTCATGTGTTATTATGTGTGTCATTGGCACTATTATTTCTACACTTTTTACACTACACTAACAAACAACTTCTTTCTTATATCTATGGTACTGCCAATTACAGGTATACCAACGTGACGGTAACCTTATACAAGTACTTCTGTTGACAGATGGGGTACCTACACACAACCAACGGTTTTCCGTTGCAACGGTGCGTCTTGCTCCACTGATTCTGGGGTAGTTAGGGCGATAGGGAACACGTGCGCACGTTGTCGCACCTTGCGTGACAACCGCAGTTTTGTCGATACGTTTGAAGGGGAGGTTAGGGTTAAACGGATAAGGGTAAAATAAGTTTGAAAGATGGGTGGTTTCTGTGTTGAATAAAAAAAATAATGATGATATTTTTTAAAATATTTTTCTTATTTTTTTTCCGCTTCATTCGGTTAGATTGGATGCCGACCCCAACATACATAGGTTGGGAAAAAGATAAGCAGATAATTTTTTTTGAAGTGAAAACTTCTTTTATGTCTTTTAGTTTGTGCCAAATAAATGTATTTTCTTACTTTCTTTCTTTCTTTAGCGGCGTTGCGCACTTTTTGTGATGGGCAAAAAATGTTAAACTCGCGTCAGGACACGTGACCTGATCGAAAATTCGTAAGACGGAGCTCGCGTCAGGACACGTGACCTGATCGAATATTCGTAAGGCGGAGGGAGAGTTTTTTGTGATGGGTAAAAAATGTTAAACTCGCGTCAGGACACGTGACCTGATCGAAAATTCGTAAGATGGAGCTCGCGTCAGGACACGTGACCTGAGCGAAAATTCGTAAGACGGAGGGAGAGTAGACCGCATGCCAAAATATCAAAAATGCACAACGTTAATATTCAAGTTTTCGCTTCTGCTGGCACTCCCGGAGTGCAACCCGTTTTTTTTTTTATTTTTTTTTTTTCATTTTTATCCGGTTAGACTGGAAGTCCACCCCAACATACTTAGTTGGGAAAAAGCTAAGCAGATGATGATTTTTTAAAGTACGACACATTTTTTACTGGATTCTTTGAAGATAATCACACAAAGTTGCGTCACACGTTATTTTCACATTACCAACAACATTACACTAAACAGACAGATCTCCATGTAGGTAAAATGATTTAATGAACAGAAATATTTACGTTACCTAGTTCTGCGGCCATTGCCGTCATAAGTTTGTTTAATTTACCTAATGCATCCGGAGCTCTTACGAAATTGTGGTTAAAAATAACAAAAAAGTTTTCTTGTAAGGAGTTGTTTATACAAAGTGTAACCGGGTGAAAGTCTCGAGAAGACGCAGCCAGAAATTTATTTATTAAACAAATCAAACAAATGAGGCAGTAAATCATCTGCCTAGAATTTTCCTTATATTTACCAGAATATGAATTTTGTTCCGAATTAGTACCTATTTGACCACCAGCACCCTAATCAGAATCTGAATCATTTTGTCTGAACTGTCAAAATGAAAGCCATTCCTACTGTTAGTGTGTTACGCGATCACCCCGCAGATAGTTGTCAAACTTTAATGTACGTATCAGGGATCAAACTTATCGAATGTATACAGATTACAATAAAAAAGTTACGTAAGTAATTATTTTTGCTAATTCAACAGCACCCACACGTCACACAAAGGCAACTTTAAGATGCAGCATATACTCAAACAACCAATTTGAAACGTTTCAATAAAACATATCACTGTCATATGTCACAAATCACAATGGACCAAAATATTATGTTAATCCCCGCACTAGGTCTGTAGGCCATAACCATATTAGTAAAAAAGGGTAGGCAGAACCGACCAATTAGTCACACGAACAAAAAAACAATACAGAAGAAATATTATGTTTCATATTTTTTTCTTATAAGAGTTCTAGTTTTTTTCTCTTTAGAATTATTTATTATCTAGAAGCAGAGTCTGGATTTGTGTTCGGTTGATGGCAGTAGGCTAGCCCCCTATTAAACATAACTACAATCCGACCGACAAGACAACGCTTTCTTGACACCTGTCAGTTTCATACACACCAATACGTTTTTTGAAAATTTGATCTTTATTAGCTACTAGAATTGTCGCACTGAGAGTAGTCACTCCCCGCCAGGGCCGCGGGTTGTTCGAAAGAGATAGGTACCGTGGCCCCTGGCACAGGCAACGGAAGGAACACAGGTGGGTTTTAGTCAGTAAAAGTCTGACACGCCCTTCCGCTCAGCCCAGAGCGGGAGAGGTCATTTGATGATTTCCCACCCAAAAAAAAACAAAAAAGGAACGCATTCTCTCGACGGCCGGACTGTAGAGAAATGTGGGTGTATTATAGGCACCTCTGCCTAACCCTTCGGGGATAACAGGCGTTGTGTTATGTGATCCAGTAGTCAAGGGTACTAAAAAGATTTGATTGATTTTTTTTTTGTATTTTTTATTTGTTTTTTTTTGTGTTTAGTTTAGTTTTATGATCTTCCTGTGCGAGTCGCAATACATACTTTTTCGTTCTTTCTTTCTTTATTTGTATGTAAACTTTGGGCTTTGTGTAAATTAAGCTTCAAATAGACTAGATTGAAATGTCGTTAAGTAGCTACCAAGACTCCTGTCATTAAGAACACTCGAAATGATAGCAATATATCTTATGTCCCATAGTCATTAGAAATACAATAGTAAGTTAGTTCGCAGTCATTTTACAGAAATGGTTACAGACAGATTACTGCAACAGCAAACTCGGCAACTGATATTGCATAAAGAAAAATTGGCCGAAGGGTTTCGTACCACCATACAATATACAGGGTGGCAGGGACATCGACGCGCAATCTGTTACCATGGATTCAGTACATGATTCTGAAGGGCCCAGCGTTGAAAATATTCGTCGGTTATTAAAAAAAAAACATTTGGCCATATAGGTACCTACCTATATAACAATTTTGTTTTATAAACGTCAAAACATATCTACGTTACGTCTAGAATCATGTGCTGAATTCATGGCTACAGTTTGCGCATTCTGTATAACAATAAATATTATTTATAAAAACACGTTTCTTTAATTTTTAACTTTAATTTTTTTTAATTTTTATTATTTGTGGCCATAGTAGAATAATAATAATTTCAAGTATCTACATATTACGATTCAAAAGATACAGCCCTGTGCCATACGGACGGACGGACAGTGGAACCTTAGTAATCCCGTTCGCACCCTTTGGATACGGAGCCCTAAAAACACTAAAAACGGATATCGGAAAAACAGATAGTGAAAGAGTTATGGTGTACTTATCAGTTTCACTGTTTAGCAAATAGAGGTATTATCGTTATCACAAGCATTAACGAAGATATTTATAGGGGTGTAACGCTTCAAAATGTTTTAAAGATAGTTTATCGCAAATGATTCTCCTAAAAAAACTATGACTGCATCCAATGCAGTGCTCAATGATTCATAAATTTAAATGAACTTCTTGTTCGTTGTGTCAATGATACCACAAAAAGCTTTTTTTATGCAGAGGGCACAAGCACTTAGGATTAAAGTTATCTTCTTTACTCCTCGACAAATTAAAATTGTAACGTCCATACTCTCCGTCCAAAAAAGCTATAGTCAACAAACTGAACCAAAAATAAAGTAAACACACCGACATAGAATAACTTAACTACTCCTACAAGACTATAAAATCTTACAAGTCGTAATCACAAGACTGAAGCTCGAATCGTAAAACCGAGGAAACTACTAGTTTCAGTTCTCCATACTTGTTTTACGTTAATTTTTAGGATTCCGTACCCGTAGGTTCCTTGCCAACGGGACCCTATCATAATTATATCACTAAGACTCCGTTGTCCGTCTGTCTGTCACAGGGCTGTATCTTTTTATCAGTAATAGGTAGATGAAATTATGACAGCGTGTCCAAATAATAACAATAAAATAAAGTTAAAAACTAAAGGGGGTTTGACACGAAAAACGTGTGTTTTTTTTTTTTTTAGATAAATATGTAGTGTTCAATATTAAACGGTGGTACGGAACACTTCGTGTGGGAGTCCGACTCGCACTTAGCCACTTTTTAATGTTCGTACCAATTAGTAGAAGCAATCGAACGACTTCTCTAGAACCAAAGATACGCTGTTAAAATTAGTCGATATCGTTTTAAAATTACTGATGTGAAGGAATTAAAAGCTGGACTGTTAAAAGTACAGTAAAATGGGAATGTTACTTTAGTTACACCTAAGGAACAGCCTTAGGGCTCACACAGATCATTAATTAAGCTATTTTCAATCTTGGATAGTCAATCAATGACCTAACTGTTTTTGTTATAGGTTGGTATTCAGGCCGCCAGATAGAATGCTTGGAATGATGGAAAGAAGAGTACATACGCACGCAGTACCAGAGAAAAGCAACGTCGGGGTAATTGCGTAACACACTAACAGTTGGAATGGCTTTAATTTGACAGTTCAACAACATTCATTGCGTTACTTACGTTGTTGAGCAGATACATTTTTCGAACATATGGAGCAATGGATGGCCTTCAAAATGATTCAGATTGTAAAAGAAAATATTTTACGCAATTAGCGTGCTGGTGACTAAATAAAATAAAACAAGCAGTTGGACCATGGCCATGACCAGTGGTCACTGCCACCTATGGACTTCTTCAATAACAGAGTGACATGTGCAAAGTGCACATTGCATGTGCCAATATTGCACGCAATTAAGGTGCAATATTGGCGAGTTTTCTCATGTGGCTGGATTGTAGTCGGAGGGCGAAAAACAAAACGCAGTCTACCAATACCAAACATATTAGAAGGCTGCATGCAACTGCATGTTATATTCGTCGATCAAACAATCGTTCGTCCAAGACCAATGGGGTATTATGCTGACTCATATAATGATGAGACCCAAGGGTAACTCTATAGGGTTGCCATGGCAAATAAAAAGTGCAACAAATCATCACAACGACAACAAATTATCAAAATTTACTAAACACGTCTGCCTGGTCCTTTGCGACACATAAAATAACACGACGGCTGTAATTTCCGAAGGGTTAAGCAGGGGTGTGCCTACCTATAGTACACCCACATTTCGCCAGTTATTTTTAAGCCCCATGTAATAGGGGCGAGCCTATTGTCAACCGGCGACAAATCCAGCCACTTGGGCTGAGTAATTCCTGATAGAAAAACCCAAAGACCTTTTGCCTGACCGGCAATCGAACCCAGGATCCCAGGATTTTTAACTGTTACTGCTGAGCATGAGCTCAGCAGTAACAGTTTTAAAAAAACAACGGGTTGCACTCCGGGAGTGCCGGCAGAAGTGAAAACTTGAATATTAACGTTGTGTATTTTTGATATTTTGAAATGGTTAGGGAATAATTTTGCACGAATTGCTTTAATTATCAGTATAAAAGTACTATCATTTATGTGGTAAAATACAAATTCATTTCTACTCTTCCTCCGTCTTACGAATTTTCGATCAGGTCACGTGTCCTGACGCGAGTTCCGTCTTACGAATTTTCGATCAGGTCACGTGTCCTGACGCGAGTTTAACTTTTTTTACCCATCACAACAAAAGTGCACAACGCCGCTAAAGGTGTTTTCACTTAAAAAATGCTGATTGGGCCTGCTCTTGACCTCGATCACGCCTGATGGAAAGCGATGGATGAGGTCTATGATAGAGCGAGTATGCCCAGAAGATGCCTGTGTGCCTCCTAGATCAACGACGCAGTCCCGTTTGCGGACTACACGGAACAAATTGCTGCCAACGCAAGTTGCAACAAATTACCAGCATCAACATCCTAATCACAATCTGATTCATTTTGAAAGATATTGCTAATCCATTGCTTCATATTTTCGAAAAACTTTGTCTGCTTAACAACGTAAATACGCGATGAATGTTGTTCAACTGTCAAAATGAAAGCCATTGTTACTGTTAGCGTGTTACGCAATTAACCCGTAGGTGCATGCTAACAACTTAATCCAGGTTGAATTTTATCAGTACATTTAAACACATAGGTAAACTCCGCTGCATCCTCATCTAACCAACCTCTTTCGTAACCACGACCACACTACACTCTGTGTAGACTCGAAAAATATTGACTTACTCTTACCGCGTGACCCTGTTTCATGTTCGCGTGACGACCTTAATTACCGTTGTCTGGGAAAGATTCGACGTAGAAGGAATTCACCATATCTGTTTGATCGGTCTCCGGGCAGAAAGGGCGTAGTGACCGCCATTTAACTGATGCCTTATTTCGCGTTTTTGTTATTTTTATCGGCAAATGAGGTTTTATTTTGGGTTTCATTAATTTGTTTAAATTCCATTATACCTAAACTCTGATTCTAATTTGCTAGATTAAAAAAATTGCGATCGTTGTACAGCTGTCAACATGACGTAAAAAGGCTGATTTAAAATCGGAGTATAATTGGTGTGCATCTCATGAGTAGATCTTCTTCATCAGGAGTTCTTGATTTTAATGCTTAATTTACCATATTCAAGAAAAAAAAAACTAAAATGGTAGAAAAAATAAAAAAGAATACCTGACCCGAACGCAAGTTTTAAAAATCCAATATTCCAAAGTTGCCAATGTCACCCGAACGTGCCCTAATAACAGCAAAAAAAAAACTTTTAGTACCTAGTTGAATACTTTGTATGACAGTAAATATAATAAAAAAAACTGTTAAGAATTCATGGAGCCACATTTATTACAAACAGTAGCCACTTATGTAACTATCTGCTAATCTTTATGCAAATAGATTTCATCTCAAGTTTGTTTAACCCAAAAAAGTACAAAAAAAGAACCATTCTAAAAAGATCGGTACTTGCGTAAAAAAACTCTCGGATCACTTCATCTGCCCAGCTTTTTCCCAATTATGTTGGGGTCAGCTTCCAGTCTAACCGAATGCAGCTGAGTAGGTACTAGTATTTTACATGGAGCGACTGCTTGTATGACATCTACAAGGGTAGTTACTGAGTAATACGAAACCCCTTGGTAAGACTGGTTGTCAGACTTTCGGGACGACTGTCAAAGATCCGCGAATGACAGCTGGGACCAATGGCTTAACGTGCTTGCCGAGGCACGGAGGTGTCTCGGTATGTAAAGATGGTCACCCATCCCCAGACCAACCGCGGCAAGTGTAGCTTAACCTGATCGATCGACCTGTGCGGCTGTTATTATTTAGCCACGGGCCCTTAATAAACTGTAAACTGGCAAATTTTTATTATTTTGTGTATTTGTAGGTACTTAGGACCTTGTATGTACTCTATAATAATATTCTAAAGAGGTATTTTGTGAGTTTGTATGTAGGGGGTAATCTTCGGAACTAGTGATCCGATTTTTTAAATTCTTTCACTAATGGGAAGCTACAGTACAGCATTATTATATTTTATATGTTAAAACACACGCAAGCGAAGTCGCGGGAAGAATCTAGTATTTCATAAAGGAAAAAAAAAAATTGTATGATGCTGTATTTTATTTAGCCTTTAATTTTCTAAAACCGCGAGACTTTCTCAAGTTTCTCATAAACATACTTAAGTTATATACACAAATATGCAAAGTCATGTCAAGTGAATTGAAGTGAAAAGCTTTATAATTATGTGATTTGACGAGAAAACCACCGATTTCTACATTTTGTAATATCTACATTTTCAGTGTAAACAGCAAAGTTGAAAGTTAAAAATAATATTGAACTTAGGGCAGATATTTCTTTCGACCGATAATTTTTATTCGTGGAATAATATTGACGTCTGACGGTTTTTGTATGGAAGAACTGTCAAAATTTCAACATTATTCCTCCGATAAAGTTATCTGGCGTTGGAAAAATCAGCCCTGAGTTTAGCTAATTTCAAAAGTAGTAGGTAAGTTATTCTGCCGTTATATTCTGTAAAAATCTCACCATGATAATTTAGGTACTTACAGAGGGCTTGAAATGGACTGTCTTTTTTTCATCTGCGGGTAATTGCGAAACACACTATCAGGGCCTCAAGTCTGCTATTACAATAATGTCAGAATGGTCTATCATTTCATAATTGTTGATTTTGACAAGTTTGGTAATCCACTAATATAATGGCGTCATTATGACTTTCCAGTGATCAACCACTGACACTCCATTGAAAGAAATTGCATAGAATGGTAATCTCGTACCTACATAATGATAAATGAATGACTGACTTACATAAAACACTTGACTTGTATAAAACACTTATAGAGGTATGAGGAACAGGGTGTAAAGTTCACTCATACTCTATAGAAAAGGGAGGATCCTCCGACCAGACGGGTGTTGTGTCCGGCGGGCAACTGCCCAACGATTGATGTTGGGAAATTGTATCTATGCTAATTGCGCGGTAAACTCTGCTTGCGAGATGCAGGATTTGCGTGACGTCAGTATGACGCGTTGTTCGCATGTGACGTTGTAGATACCGCTACACACTAATAAATAATATGTAAATATATATATAAATGAAATCTGGTATAAATAAAGTAGTGGTAGTTTTTCGAAAATCATTTCTACTAATGGGTTTTATAATAAAGGCAATACGACAATGTCATTATGACACAATTCTATTACGAGACCATTGACCGACCAATGATCGCCATTAAGAATTTAGCAGATTACGGACTTTAAGCAAAATGACAATGTGATGGGAATGGGATCGTGTTGGAATGACGAATTTATAAAAATAGCAGACTTGGGGCCCAGTAGCAATGGGTTTCATTTTGACAGTTCAACAACAGTTGTATTTTGCTGAGCAGACCCATTTTTCGAACATATTTATGAAGCAATGGATTAGCAATACCTATCCTTCAAAATGATTCAGATTGAGATCGACAGTGTGTTACGAGATTAGGGTGCTGATGATTGACAATATTGACAGCTAATTGCAAGCACACTTCAAATTGTGAATCGCGAAAACTTTGCTAAAAATCGAAAAATCGCGAAAAAGCGAAACAATTTTCTGTGTATTTCGTAATATAGTGCAACCAAAACAAAAGATACGATAAGGACAACACCCACCCATTGATAAACGAAACCTATAATATGAGGATTAGATAAAACGTGACGCTGCAAATTTTTGCGTTATTTTCTGCCAGTCATTACAATTCTAAAATAAAGTTATTAGTGATACTGACTATGACTATCTTTACATGATCACGGAGTCTGAAGCCATTTTGTTATCAGTATAAACCATTTTGTTATCACTTATCAGTAATTGGCTCTCTATTTAACGTGAGAGTTGTGTTTTTACATGCATTGGTGATTTCGATAATTTGCGAAAAGAGTGTAGTGTTTGGCTACTTCCAGTGCTCAATTTGTTTGGAGTTATTTTCAAGGTAGGTACCATATTTCATGCTACTTCCTACTAATATTTTAAATGCGAAAGTTTGTGGGGTGGATGGATGGATGTATTTTACTCTTTCATGAAAAAACTACAAAACAGATTTTGATGAATCTTTAGAGTAATATAGCTTATACATCAGAATAACTCATAGTATACTTTTATCCCGATATTCCCACGGGATCGACACTTATGCGGGTGAAATCGCAGGGCGCTGCTAGTATGTATTAAAATCAGCTTCCATCTTCGGGGTACGTTTTCTTTCCTTGTCAAGGTAGGTAGGTCTCTAGATTCGATTAAGTGATTAAAATAGCGGTCAGGTTCATCTTGGGGCGCGTTTTATTTTCTTCTATAAATTTTGTTGAAATTCGAAAGTTAAAATGGGTAAACTTAATTTCATAGGCAAGCCCAAATGACAGTTGGTTTTTTTTTTAAATAATTTGTTTATACAGCTCTTGTTGGCCCAAAATGTATTTAACGTAGAAGTCGCCCTTGTTCCCTGCATCTCCATTCACCTAAATTTACGGGACAAGGAGGCATTAACGGACATCACTTGATTAAACAACATATAAACAATAATAAAAATTGATTAAATAATCGTTATCAAATTCCCACACATGAAAAACGATTACAAAAAGTACAAGATTAGGTTATCAATCTTCGTTCGCGCGCTTGCCGCCATTTTAGTCCGCGTCAGCTGACGAAACCGGTATACTCTCAGTGTCTACACAACGAAATTCCTGGTAACAGGTATGTACAACCGGCTTTAGAGTTGGGCCAATACTGGGGCCAATTTAATGGTTTTAGTGACTACCACTATCTCTCTATTGCTTTGATAGTGCATCGCGGTTTGAAGATTGTTTTGCAAGACGATCAATCAAAAATGTATTTGTTATTAGTATTTGAGATTAGTAAATCTATATTCAGGACAGGTTTTGATTTAAGTATTAGATACTCGATTGTCTTGTTGTCAAACATCATTCAAAGGTAATGACGACTTTATTTTGGTTAGAAAAGGCATAGCAAGTGGTTACTGCTTGATACCTATTAATTTATATGATAGGTACCCTTTAATCTCTTAGAAAAACGAAAACGGTTGTTCAGTACATAAATAAGATAGGTTCTACGCCAAACTGTAGTTTGCAGTCCTTTGCGAGTTGCGACTGAAAATACCAAAACTGAAAAAGCTATTGGCCACATAGAAAAAATAAATAAAAAGGTTTTGCACTTTAAGTATAAAAAGATCCAATTCGTCTTGTAAACGCAAGAATTATGAGATATTATTATCGAATTTCTAAGAAAGGCTAACTGTTCAATTAAATATTTATAATTACTTATCTACTATGGCATCAAAAGTCTTAGTGCAAACGTGGTCCATGATGTTAACTTTTTTGCAGCATGAAAACCATTTGTTTGACACTTGTCATACAAACGTAATGATTATGTAACGGGCCTAAAATATTCTTCAAGAATTCAAGAGCTGAAGATGTATGAGACAATGATTCAGCAATGCTAACATTAGCCAGAATTTATGATAATAATCATAAAATTATGATTGTCAACACAACTGCTCAGATAATTCAAGATGGCTTCTAAAGTTTTAAACGCATTCCAAAATGATTCAGCTTAAAAGCCGGGGTATACCATTTGCATTTAGGCCAGGTGTTGGTCCCAATATTGGTTCCAACTCATGGAGTAATACCTACTAGCATTCGTGAACATTCCTGGGTGTTTCGTGAAAGTTAAATTCGTTTTGTTTTTACGTTGTTATGGCGCGCTTTTGGCGCCATAGTTTGCAAAACTGCGTTTTGTTAACATGTCTGAATTATTTGCGGAGCTTACCTTCCATTTAGATCAAAAATGCTTCCATTGAACTATAATTAATCCATAATACTTACATTTAGGGAGCATGCTGATATGGTTAATGCTTGTTATGTACCCTGTAATTGTTATATTTTACATCAAGCTTGAAATATAATCTCAGCAAGTCATAAGACTTCTTTTTTAAGGTAAAAACGTAGCATCAATAATCAATAATCCTACTATAATATTATAAATGTGAAAGTTTGTTTGGATGGATGGATGGATGTTTGTTTCTCTTTCACGCAAAAACTACTGAACGGATTTGGATAAAATTTGGCACACAGATGGTTTATAACCAGGATTAACATATAGGATTTTTATCCCGATATTCCCACGGGATCGAAACTTATGGGGGTGAAACCAGTCATCAGTAATCGTCCCCCTTGTAAATTAAAAAGTATCAAGGATTCCAATTACATTTCAAGCAAATGTTTTTTTTTTTCTTGGCAACATTTTTCACTCTTGTTTATTTCTATAGAGATGGAGACATAATATCAAGGTGGAGACATAATATCAAGGTTTATATTCTAGAAGAAAAAAATAAATGGAGAGAAACCGAAATGCGACTACGACTTTGCCCTTTATGCTTAGGAAACTGCGTAAAAAGGCTATTTTCCAAAAAAAAATCTAATTAGTCTGTCAGTTAGATTATCAAAAAATATTGAACCCGTATTTTTTCTTTTGTCAATTATATAAAAAATGATGATATATCGTCCGTTAAAGTTCCGCGTGAGGTCACTTGCTTGCGACATTTTTTTTTACGACCCCCACTCCCAAATTTTGACGCGCTTTATCTTTGTCATTTTTTGTTTGATGACAAATGAAAAAATACGTGTCCATTATTTTTCGATAATATAACTGACGGACTAAATATAGTTATTACTTTTTTACCCAGGCAACTAACCTATTCATCAGCATCAAAATAAATAAATAAATAAATAAATATTCCACAACTATCACACAACGCCATCTAGTCCCAAGCTAAGCAGAGCTTGTGTTATGGGTACTAGACAACTGATAAACATACTTATATATTTCTAAATATATAAATACTATAGATAAATTACACCCAGACACAGAACAAATGATCGTGCTCATTACACAAACATTTGTCCTGGGTGGGAATCGAACCCACGACCTCCGGCATAGCAGTCAGGGTCACTAACCACTAGACCAACAGGCCTGTCTAAATGTTAATAAGATAAAGCACTAAATTGGTACTTAGTAATGTATCATACAGCTTCATAACCAAACTTGACGCCTGTATTATCTCTGATGGATATTTATCCATCAAGTCAAGTTATTCAAACACTTGAACGTTTCAGTGGGCTATAATATAATGCAGTATGTATCAATGTAATGCTGTTACGTTATCAAACAATGCATTATACAACATACAACCTTATCTGCGGCCTTGTTCTAGATTTGTGTCAATACAGTTAGCTTTTATGATAAGTGTACACAATGGCCCAGTTTGGCCACTACGTAGTACAGACGCCAGCAGGTCTAGCTACCCGAAACTGTCAAATTTTCCCAATCAACCTTGAACCTTAATACTTCAGCGATAAAGTCGAAAATCTATTAAAGAAATTTGACAGATTGTAGTAGCTTGATATGCTGGCGTCTGTGCATTATGTGATGAAGTAGGATTTCTTGCCTGCATGAAGGTACAGTCAGGGAAATTCAATGTTAAAATTAAATTCCAAACACTACGACCATTTGCCGTGCCGGCATTTCATCCTAACTGTCAAAGAATACAGTTGGGATTTGAATATACAGACAATTTAAGTTGATACCTACCTAGCCAATTAGCTTAACAATGAATTTATATAACGAATGGTGTATGTGACCATACTATAAGTAAAGTCAGGGAAATTAATTAGCTTGAGCTAGATCGAAGTTTAACTCGCTCTCAATATCAGCACCCAAAAAAAAACCTGGAACGGTTCATTCATGAATTGAATTGACACTGAATGTCAGTTTCTTCATAATAATATTAAGGCCTGCCTGAGTCATTCTTCCTGGGAAAGACATTGCACCCAGGATCAGCTCTATATTGGCACTATAGTGTCCCGCAATATTTAAACAGTTTCTGATTTACCCACCAAAGATCAGAGGGGCAATTCTCGTAATTTTAAGAACGTTCAGTCTGTTCTCAGTCTCAATCTGTCAAAACAGCTCTAATTTCCCTACATTTTGACAGGTTTTTGACATTTGTTTGTCGCCGAGATGAGACTGTGACTAGATTTTGAATGTTTTAAATTACGAGAATTGGCCTTCAGATCAATGTCATTGTGTAGATTTTTTAAAGAGAAACGGTGGAATTTCTTGCCCATTCTTTTCCATACGAAACTAACTTTTGGACTGGAATCAATTCTATGTATTACCTTTTGGACTGGAATTAGTTCTTTTTTTTTATAAATTTTGACGTTCAAAAGTGCCTTTTATGTGCCTATTTGAAATAAATGATTTGAATTTGACTTTGTCACTTTATTTTAATAAAGTGACAAAGTGCATAGCCGTCTTACACCGATGAATGTTAATAGCCAGGAAACCCCTTTTTTTTTGTAAACTATCATTTAGTCGTAGGTACTCGTAGGTTATTGTAAATGCTTGAAAGTAAAAGGGTAAATTTTTCACATCATTGTCAACAGCACGTGCTGTGCAAACTAATCGATTAATCGTATGAAATTAATGTTACAATCGATTATGTATGGTTTTAATTACTGCAACCGTACTTACCTATACATATTAACGGACATAAAAACCTCTATGGAAATGCTATTCGATAGCCGAGTCGCAAAGTCAAAAAAAGAAGACAAGAAAAAAAAGTCCTAATGCATTATGGTTGCTAATAATGCTAACCGTAGTAATAGGACGAAGCGAAAATGTTAAGTGAAACAAACAGCTTTGTTTACTTACTTAACAATACTCTTAAGTACATATTATAAAATTACCATAGACAAAAAAAGAAAGAGCAAATACTTTAAAAAGTCCGTTACGAAGCATTCAGCCAGCCACAACCAAAGAGTACTTTTTATGGCCACAACACTAGTGCCTACCTGCCGTCCTGCCCCTTTCATTCAAGGTCGCGACAGGTAAACGATGTAGTTATATCTCGTTATAGTAATATTGATTTAACTTGAAAATAATCGCTGTTGCATTTTTATGGGGGAGCTCTGAACGTGCGACGGGAAGTTGTTTTTTATGTTTTTGTTGTGATTTTGAGTAGTTTTTGCTACGTAATCGAGCGTATGATATTTATTATTTATATTGTATAATTTAACTTAAACAGTAGGAGGCCAAATGTTATAGCCATTTTAGTGTACCAGCAAATGTGGTAGCATAACAGGTGACCAGGGCTGGGGTTTTATTTATTTATGTTCACAGTAAAATATATACGACTTATACATAATGTAACTTTTGAGTACATACATGGTAGGAATGGCTTGCATTTTTACATTAAACAACATTCATTGCGTTATTTAAGTTGCTGAGCAGACAATTTTTCGAACATATGAAGCAATGGATTAGCAATATCCTTCAAAATGATTCAGATTGTCATTGATTGTGTGTTACGCAATCAGGCTGCTGCTTAAAGTAATAAGGGAAGTTTTATGTTTAGTACGTGATTAATATTAGGTGTATTTATTACGTGTTAAGTAAAACTGAGTGACTGCTTAGTCATAAACTGTTGAGCCATGAAGTGCTATAAAATGACACTTGTCCATACGTTATGCCTTAAATTATCCTGTTGCTCACCGGTTACCTCGTTTACGAGTAATAAAATGCACAAGAGGCTATGTTTAAATAATTATTAAGTATAGGTATCGAAGGCAAAGCCAAGCTTCTTTCGTATATTCGCAACTTGGTTTGAATAATTGATTTTTTTAAAAGCAGTAACAACTTTTTCCGCTCGCTAAAATTATGGCTCAAACAAGGCTCATGCAGAGCAGATAAAATAGTGTACTAGCAGTGCTGAGCCTAGCCTATTAACCACTTCTCATGAGATGTCCTATATAAATAAACACAAGTTATTTTCCAAAACAGATAGTTTTTTTTAAGAAAAATATTATTAAATAAATGTTTATTTTTATTTGCACGCTAGCTGACCTGGCGAATAAATGTTGTGTTTCTTCATTTTTATTATTTTTCATGATTTTTCTAATAGGTATTCAGCTATTCGAGGCGGAGACAAATCCTGCAAATCAAAGATTATAAAAATCGGTCCAGCCGTTCCTGAGTTATAAATGGTGTAACTAACCCGACTTTGTTTATAGATAAGTTTGCTACCTACAAGCTTGTTGAAAGCAGCTTAAATGATACCCAAGTACTTAACAAGATAATTATTGTCATAACTACCGGGTATTGTTACTACTTGAAAGCTTGCTTGAAAATAAATGTAAGTAATTCAACACAAACAAACTTGGCGACATGATACTTGTAGTTGTCAGTCGAGGCGTCATCGTCATTATTATGATATTCTGCTGCAATTATCATAAAACTAGTATGTATTGCCCCTAATTTGTAACAAGATAATTGTAGTGATTAAATTAAAATTATAATTGCAAATAAAACTTAGTTAATGATGTTATTTTATTTTAACCAATATTAATAGGGCTTGCTTGAGGTGGCACGAAAAGAGTTCCTGGAAGGACTAAGGGGAGGCCTCTTACCAGAAGTGGGACAGAAAAGGCTAAAAAAAAAATTTTGGAACCTGCATCTGTCAACAAAACTGTGTTAAGTTCCAATAAATAAAAATAAAATCAACTTGAAGGTCAAATTCACTTAACTGCTGTGTAAAAATTTATATGATCGGATATTAATAAAGAAACATCGAGTGTAATCTGATTTTAATAGCACTGAATAAAATTTTAATGTGATCGTTAATGTACCTACTGGACTTTTGATCTAGTCTGTGGCAGACGCTTTAATATGGTTTTAAATAGACAGGTTTGAAATGACAGTACCAACCTAACGTACCTATGTATAGCTGTACTAGGATCTTTTGGCGCGTGGCCTAAATCGGAACTAACGACGCCATCTTGTATCTACATACATAAATATATAATATAGGATATAAACATCCGAATTGAGAACCTCCTTCTTTTTTGAAGTCGTTTAAAAACAAGATTGCACAAATTTTTACCAACAGCGTCCTTCTGTTCGATCGTCAAAAGATCCAGGTACGTGGCAGTGTACCTACTGGATATAACTGTAAGCTAACATATTTAATTTTAACGTGTAAAGATGCAGTTTCTATTCCTGTGACGGGAATGGAGAAATACGGTCACCACTGATTTGGGGCTGACTGATTTGGAGGTCTCCTAGACCGGGGGCCCGGGCACCTGCATCAGTGGACTAATGCCGGTGCCCGGGCCCCGGAGCTAGCGAACCCCTAAACCTCCAATAAAAGCCAAAATATGTTCAGTATCTAAGTAAAAGGAAGGTTGTAGTTGGGGCCCCCCTACGTATGTTAAATATAAACACAGGGTGCTAAAATTTTCGAGCTCGCTATGCTCACTCTTGCATCTTACATTGTCTTTTTTCTCAGACTTTTCTGCGTAAGTCGACAAAGTAACTCCTATTTATTTATACTGCCTTACCTGTTGGGTCGGGGATCTAGAATTTTCGAGCTAAATCTAATTCTAACCAGACTTTGACAGACATGCTCAAGAGCGGATCGCAAAACTAGAATCATTATTCAAGAGGATTCTAGAAATTCTTTAAACATTTTTTTCAACTATCGTGCACCCAATAAAATGAAACGAGCTCAAAAGTAATAAACGTGATCTCATTAGCTTCATACAGCGTCCATATTTAGAACCATGTAGTGTAACTCTATGAAAATAATGTAAATACATGCAAAGTTATGCATAAGGAAGTCGAAACGACCAGCAGGAACGTAAAAATTACGAAACTACTCCAAATAACTTATAACTTTATGGGAACGATTTGCTGTGAATATCCACAAAGTAGGGTAATGTTGGTAGTCGTGAAGGAAGTACCTATAGGTAGGTGTTTCTTGCCCGTTCTTTTCCATTGGTACACACGGCGACACATCAAGCTAAACATTTCCCAGTCTTAGCTGATCTCATATTGTATAGCTTTTTCGTACAAGTCAGCTTATACTGGTTATGTGTAGCCGGGCGTACCTACTACGCTTTGGAACTAGGTTCAGCTTTCTGACCGTCCCCTTGACAATTCAAAAGTGCCTGTTGATGTGTAGTGCTGTGTGTGTTTATCCTACTTCCTACTAATATTATAAACGCGAAAGTTTGTGAAGATGGATGGATGGATGTTTGACACTCTTTCACGCAAAAACTACTGAACGGATTTGAATGAAATTTGGCACACGGATAGTTTATAACCAGGATTAACACATAATAATACTTTTTATTCCGATATTTCCACGGGATCGACACTTATGCGGGTGAAATCGCAAGGCGCTGCTGGTTTGAAATACATACTTTGAGTTAGGTAATGGTGCCAGTTTTTGTGAATTAGAACAGTGAATGCTTGCTCTATTTATTTTGCGTCTAGTACTTTAAGCACTCCACTTTTAATGATAAGTAACGGAAACTGTAATAGCTTTATGGCTTATGTAAATAATGAAACAGGTTGATTATTTGAACTACCACTGACTGACCATTAGGTACAAACGTTTGCAGACCATTATTCCGACTTCCTTTATAGGGCACTAACTTCTGCCCACGACTCCGTTTGCGTGGAAGCCAACTACACCATAAAATATATTCTATAGCACTCGGCAATAGTGTAGCTTTATATCAGTGAAAGAATTTTTGAAATCGGATGAGGAGTTTTGGAGATTACCTCCTACATCCAAACTTACAAAATTGTTTGTTTGTAAGTGTAGATTTATTCTAAACGTTAAAAACAACTACGAGATGTTCTCTTAGCATAAAACTTCCACACAGTACTACACACCCGTTCATTGCCCAAATATTGAAATAAACCAACAGCTCTCCATCCCTTTCCATTCGTTCCTGATTAAAAGGGAGAAAAAGCTTCCACTTTTAAATAGTGCTCATTTATACGGAATCCTACACAGGTTTTGTATAAGTGCAAAAAAGCTATGGAATGCCATTGTAGGTGACGTCAAAGAATTTTCGCTATGCATTTTATCTTGTTGTAGCTAAATGGATCCGTATTGAAAATATGCGTGCAGAATTTAAAATAGTTTGCGAATTACGGTATACCCTTGGAATTTTCTTTAAAAAGATGTCAAGTGTGAATGTGTCTTGAATTCTTTTTTTAAATAACAGTGCTGTGATCTCTTTCTCGGACGATGCACAGATTATATAATCTTCAATGATTTACGGTATTTAAATTCCAGTCAATATTATTTGAAGCAGTGGTGGCCCAGTGAAAACGGCCGCGACTGTTACGAGTTGTAGGTCGCAGGTTCGAACCCTGATAGGCGCTTTACTTTGTGTAAATTATTTAATCACCACTGCTCTCAAAACGGCGAAGATAAACATTGTGAGGAAACCAGCATATCCTAAAACCAAAAATTCGAAGACAGGTGATATCTACCAACCCGCACTGGGCCCACGTGGTAGATTCCGCCCCTCTCCCTCTCACAGAGAGAAGGCCTGTGTCCAAACAATGGGAACATTATAGGCTGATTATGTAATATTATTTATTTGTAATAAGTGAAATCGCCTTGACCACTTTATCTCAAATACCACTGCCATACTCACACAGCAAATCATTCTAAAAACCTAATATTAAGCCAATTACGAAATATCCAATTCTAGAAAAATAAATCTGCATAATCCATCTTTGTCAAGCGGAAGACGCCTACTTCTAAACATGGCGCTCTCAGCTACAACGAGCATTCTTGACGGTAATACTGGCCAGTGGCCATCCACGCTTAGCAGACTGGTTAAGTAACAGAATGTGTTTGGCGTTGCCATAGCAACGGTACTGGAAACTAGGAAACCTGGCATCCCGCAGTTTATAATCATTAGCAGCGGTACACTACTTGTAGGTTACTTATTATAAACTACTTATATAGTTGTAAAAGACATAACAGGGTAACGGGTCGAACACGACGTCCAGATATAGGCAGGCACAGCCTTAGATAACCGAGATGGCTCGACTCGCAAAGAACTCTACGGCTATACCAGATTGGCCTTGTATCGGCAGTAAGGTCATCTAAGTTATTTATTACCCTTTAACCGTTTACTTCTGAAAATAGGCTTTCTGACTCGCCCTATAAATTCTTCTCCACTATTTATGGATTGAACATGACCAGAAATAAAATCGCAAATCAAACTACTTACAGCTAACCTTTTTTCTAGCTCAAAAGACAAAAATTCAATCCTGCAAAAATTTCGATTTCCGAACAATATTCCAAGAATTCCTTACACAGATCTTTGGCGCCTTATTCAAGCTCGTTCCTAATTTGAAAAACATTTAAACAAACATTTACCGACATATTGCGTGCCTGTCGGTTATCTTAGTTAAACCAAGGTTAACGTCGCACATTTTATTCGCCGCTCCATTACTATAAATAGGCGTTGTCCTTTTAAAACTGATTTATCAATCGCCATTTTAGTATTTAATTAAGTGTAATCGGGTAATCGGAATTCGGTTTTAATCGATATGAACTGCTACTGTATATTATTGCGTTTTATCTAAGTATATTGTCGGCGATTCTCTCTTGCTAAACGATGTTTGGCTCGAACTACGTTTATCATATCGATGTGCCTTTTATAGCCGGCTCCTGGTTACTGCAAGTTTAATAGTCTCTGATTTAGGGCTGAATTTTCCAACACCAGATAATTTTATTTGAGGAATAATTTTGAATTTTTGACAATTCTTCCATACAAAATCTGTCAGACGTCAATTTTAGTCCACGAACAAAAAATATCTGTCGATTGAATAATCAGCCCTTAATGAATTTGCCGCCAAATGTCATATAAACTGCGATCTATTCGGTAAAAATCTCACCGTGAAAACTTAGGTGAAGTAAGCTGTCAAGCCACCAGGGATATCACTATTTTGAGTAAAACAGGAAATCTGATTGGGTTACCTATACATGACTTCTCTAACCGTGAAATATAAGAAGCGTGACGATACCTAATAATAAGAAACATAACTGACATTAGACAAGCTAATATATCCCGCTACTGTAGAAACCTCAAAACGTCACGCTTTTCAATCCGCGTCATCAATTAGTTAACGGCCATAATGCTAAACTTTTGTAAAAAATTCCTTGTAAAAGTCATATCTTTTGTGATCACTATTTTTGCACAATGTTCTTTTGTAATCCCTGAAATATTTTAAATGTCAGCATCTTTTATGCAACGGTGACTGCATTTTGACTACAAAATACAGTTTTTCAATCCGTCACGAGTAACTCTTTTATCGTAAGTCCCCGAAAAAACCTACTATGATTCTGTAGATATATATTTATTGGTTATCCTTCTTCATCTAGTGTCTTTACCGTTACTGAAGGCACTGAAGGTTAGCCATGAGCGCCGAATATTTCTTCTTGCCACTGCAGTGTGTATATAATTTCTACCGTTACGGTATTATCGTGGACGTCCACGGCATCACGATCACACAGGAAAGTAAAATGTATAGAAATATATGAAGACGCTTTATAATGCCCGTCTACGATAACGTTATAACGTGTACGTACGTTGTTTGTAATAAATTAATAATTTTATGATTTAAAAGATTGTCCGTGGAGTTTCATGCCCGTGCGTCTCCATAGGTACCTACTACGCTTTGGAATGGGCAACTAGCTTCATCTTTCTGACAGACCGACCCCTTCACAATTCAAAAGTGCCTGTAATTGGTTGATTTGAAATAAATGCTTTGAATTAGAGTATGATTAAAATTAATATTTGTTCCGAATGGGAATTTAATCCGCGACCAGTAGGGCCGAAGCAGATTCTGCGACTGCTCAAGCGTTTCTTCACAACTTCACAAGCGCTGGTTGATAGAATACTGTCAGCGCTTGCAGCGTGTGAAGTTTATGAAGTTTCGTTGGACCAGTCTTCAAGAGATAAACATTTCTAATATTTATGTAGGAACACTTGTACAGGAAACATGAAATGGTATTGATGTGTTAATGGTGCAATTTCCGCATCTGGACAGCCATTTATTGGATTGGCCTGGATATTAAACTCGGACTGTTCATGTTCGTTCTCAAAATGGGAATGAGGGAAGCTATCGTAGGGAATTTTAATACCAAATTAAGTTTAATGATAGGTAGACAGTTGAATGATCAAAGAACACAGTTTAGCTTATTGTACTTGATGTGTAACAATGTCTGTAATGTTTATTGTGGTGAGAAAATAAATACTTATTATTATTATTATTATTATTACTTAGGGCTGTTTATTCAATCGACAGATAATTTTTATTCGTGGAATAAAATTGACGTCTGACAAATTTTGTATGGAAGATCTGTTAAAAATTCAAAATTATTCTTCGGATAAAATTACCTGGCGTTATAAAAATCAGCCCTTAGCTGGTTTTGTCGCAAACTGCATTCCACAAATTCTTTCCTTATCTTTTACCGTTGTAACATTTTGTCTCGTTTATCATCAGCCAGTATTTTTCTTATTCCCGCCTTTATCAAAATGTATTGTATCTTCAACCTACAATTTATTTATTTAACTCGTGTACCTCCATTGCCATCTCACAAATGCCGATGTTCTAACCAACGGGCAGCACAATTTATGCAACTAATTTATATGCCAGAACCGCTATTTCTTTGTCTATGCACCGAGGTCGGAATCCGTAGCAATGTAAACCTGTTACCACATACAATGGTAGACGAGATTACTGAAGGGAATTGAACTGTCATCGGTTTTAAAGTAAATCAAATTAATGTGGGAGAAAGGAATGAAGAATGGCACCCTGGTTTTCCTTGATTTCAGATCGGGTTAGGATTTAAGGATGTATAACAAGAGGCCTTTGCGCTGCAGTAGAACAATAATAGGCTGGTATTATTATATTATGATTTGACATGAAGATAGATTTTATCAAGGTAAGGTAAAGCTGGCTTGAAAAGTAGAATCTAAAGTAAATTGGAGTTTTCTATTGATTTAGGGCTGATTTTTTAATTGACAGGTAATATCATTTTTATTCGTGGAATAAAATTGACGTCTGACAGATTTTGTATGGAAGAACTATCAAAAATTCAAAATTATTCCTCGGATAAAATTATCTGGCGTTGGAAAAATCGGGCCTTAGATTTGTATTATATCATATCTGAAAAAATGGTGACTGCTAAATGTATCATCAGCTTATTTTCAAATACCTGCTACATTTATTTAGATTTCCTAATTAAGGTTATTTATTTAGATTTTCTGAATTAAGTTTCGTTACGTTCCTTGCGTTCTATCTACCTACTTGTCCTTAATATCATTAACGCTATTTTCTTTAATAACATTCTATCCGGTCTTAAACTTCCGTGGTGTTACCTTACTTCCAGGAGCAAGCAAAGAAATGGCATTTGGAAGGCTTCATGTCGATATGTTTGGTATCAAATGGCGTTAGGGTGGTAAAGGTGTTGAAATTCTGTTAGGTATTGTACAGCTATGAAGAGGATTCTGGAACCTTGGAATTTATTCACGATAAAGTTTTATAGTTGTTTTGGTATAAAATACGAAGCGGATTTTTTTTTTCAATTGCTATTTCTTAGCCTGCGAAATCTCATGCTGTTTTGTTGCAACGAAAGAATTTAACTAATGAGTAAAAGAAAATTCACCAAAATTCTCATATTTGTGACAGGTGTTTCTTTAGAAAATCGTCCATAAAATGCGACTGCTATTATACTACCCGCATGGGCCCGCGTGGTTTACGGCCTATTTCCTCTCACAGAGAGGAGGCCTGTGTCCCAGCAGCCAAGGTGGGGACATTATAGGCTGTTTATGCCTTATTATTAAAATAACTAACTATGGACAAAAATTCAGCTGATCGCTTAGTATGGGGGATGGCCTGAAACGCAGGTTTTCATTAGCCTAGCTCAGGCAGGTCGCCACAAGTTATAGTCAGTACCAACGCACCTTTCATTGGTAATTAAAAACGTATAAATTAAACTAGCTTTCATATTAGTATTTAAGCGAATCTGTTAAGAACTTGGTACTACTAAGTATTTATAAGTTTGTAAATTACTTTGTAAAAGGACTAAAATATTTTTTTTTATTATCTCGTTCCTCCCCAATGAATTGATTTGTACTTACAGTCCATCATTCAGGATCCAGAAACAAAAAAATCTCTTTTATATTGGAATTCCGCAGAAATTCTTCTTTCGAAATTTTGAAATTCAATGGAACCATAAAAACACGATACAACTTTCAAAATATTGTACAAATTGATTCTGTAAACATTCTTATTCGACATTGGGCCTCTCCATTTTATGCAAGCTTTATGTAATTTTACAGCGGTTAAATGGCCAAGGATTCAATCCCTTCCATTCTGATCCCATCTTCGAATTATTATAAATATTTAAATGAAACGATATTATTGGTAATATTCAAATTATCGAGCTAATTGGAATTTAATTAAACGTGCTATTTAGTAACGATTGCGAATGGATACAATACATATTTGTTTTAATAGTATCTACTTAATTTCATGTTTTTTTAAAGTTAAAATTACTGCAATAGCGATGAGGGTATACAGGGTTATTTTAATTTGGTTTGCTAAACTCTGCAGACGCGATGTTTATTGCTATCTAAACATGATAAAACAAAAAATAAACTAATTTAATTATACTTTTGTGGGGTCATCGACTACAGTTTCTAGTCACCTGAAATATCAGTTTTTAAAAATCTGTTTCTTTATGTAAACTTCATAGTCAAAAGTCAAAGTCAAATCATTTATTTCAAATAGGCACATAAAAGGCACTTTTTAACGTCAAAAATAAAATTAAAATAAAATTGATTCTAGTCGCCCCTTCCAAAAGGTAGTTTTCGTATGGAGAAGAATGGGCAAGAAACTCCACCGTTACTCTTTTAAAATGTTTTACAATATTTGGCATACATTAATTATATAATTATATGTGAAGACGATGCACCTAAAAATAAAATTATTATACCACAATAGGTAAAAGTATTAAAATGGATAAATGAAACCATGACATATAAATTAACTTTGTGATAGATACATACATGGTGCTCACATATTCACAAACATTCCAAAAGTAGACGATTTTCATAAATAAATAAGGAGTACTGATACTTCACGTAACGGTCGTTTTATTTATTATTATATCGTATTAAGATACCGATATCCACCGCGTCTGAGAAGTTTAGCTAACCAATCTGAATATTAGACTGCTTGCACGATTGCGAAAGGATTCAATATTATTATACAAGTTTTTTTTTTAACAATTACAATCGCAATGAGGTTAAATATCTTACCTTAGTGTCTCAATATTGTATAAGTATTTAGTAGGTAAAGACGCCAGCACAAGCCCAGCTTCTACAATCTGTCAAATTTCTTTAATAGATTTTCAACTTTATCGCTAAAGCATTCAAGGTTGATTGGGAAAATTTGACAGTACCTACGTAATGCACTTAGTTACTTTCACGTCTGTAGCATAATCAGCCTAATGATAATGTCCTCATTGCTAGGACACAGACCTCCTCTTTGTGAGAGGGAGAAGTCCATAATCCACCACGCGGTCCCAGTGCGGGTTGGTGGATGTCACATGCCTTGGAACATTTGGTTCTAGGACATGCCGGTTTTCTCACAATGTTTTCCTTCACCGTTTTGAGAGGAGTGGTGATGAAATTGTTTACTAAAAGTAAAACAACCCGTAAGGGCCTTATCATACTAGCGGATTGCGAGCGTCCTCAAAGCGGTGCGGGCGCGCTACGAATAAGGTACGGGCGCGCAACGTACACGCTGCATGCGCAGCGAATTCGATGCTTTCGTTTTCGTCTCTGGCGTCTTGGAAGTAACAAAGCCAACAGCAGTGTCTCCTCGTCGGAATCCATTTTGTTACTGAGTTTATTGTACGTCGTTAACATGTTACAAACACGCGACGAAAACGTTGCGAATTTGCCACGCGTCCGCGATGTCTTCGCTGTGCAGCCGCGGCATGTTCGCGACGCGCCCGCCCCGCCCCGCAGCCGCTCGCAAATCGCTAATGTGATAAGGCCCTTAGTCAGGGCCGATACGACTGGGCCACTTACTAATTACTATATTCCCGTGTTCTACATTACTCTAAGTAACTATTCCTATTTAATTATAATTAAAAGCTTGTAAATGCTACCAGTTATGAAGCTATGGGTACAAAAGAAACAAATTAACGTTCATTAAGGTCCACTTCCCACAATAATCTCAATTTGCAAAAGTATATAGTGCGTAAGGTATCTAATACGGTACGGTACGTAATTAAAAGAGCCTTTCAAGTATTCTTTTAATAACTTTTATCTACCTATGATTTATTAGTATTACATACAAAAACTATGGTCTGTTTCAAAAGTATGTGATGAAAATGTAAATAAATGGATCAGAAAACGTACCTGTGGATGCCAACTTGTACTGCCACTTACAAATTGAGTGTTTTGATTTTATTAATTTTAATAATTAAAGCCGTAATTCTAATTTTGAATCACCCTAAGGCATTGACTGCCACCGCGGTCACCGGTGACCGCCAATATCTATTGTGTCTGTTGTCTAGCAGTCAACGTGTTAAATATGTTGAATTTGAAAAAAAAAAAACAAATTACAATTTATCTAATAACGTTACTCAAGCCATAATTCGTCCGGCCCTGGTTCAAGCCATGGTCCGGGGCGAGAGGGAGTGGGAGGCAGTCACCTCCTTCTGCGAAGCAGTCATGCTAGCGAAGGAGGTGGTGGGATGGGTGAGGGAGAGATCCTCACGCCTCAGCCGCCGCGGGAGACGCTCCGGGCGTCGGGAGCCGCGTGACGACTCCCGGCCACCGTAGGCGCGGGCCTGCGGGCCGAGAGCAATGGGTAGCTCACCGTCTGATCAAGACCAGGCCCGTGCCGGACGGCGCGTATGTGTTCCATCAAAGAAATGTCAGCATGAATGACGGGGCCCGACAGGGCCGAAGCCTGCTGGGGCAGCGGGATCGTCCGAAAGGGTTACCGCTGCCCTGGAACATAAAGGGCTAAGGAAGGAACACGGGTGGGTTTTAGTCAGTAAGAGTCTGACACTCCCTTCCGCTCCACCCAGAGCGGGAGGGGTCATTTGATGATTTCCCATCCTCAAAAAAAAAAAAAGCCATAATTGTTTAAAACTGAGATATAAAATTGAAACTTTCTAAATACAGATGAATATGTTACTTAATCCCTATAGTTAGTGATTGCGTAAAATTTAAGCTGAACAGGATTTGTTTACACTTTCGACAGATACTTTGAGAACAGACAGAAGCCACTACTAGAAATACCGAATATAGTCTCAAATACAGCAATATGAGGATTCTTCGATGTAATGAGTGTGCGCGTGGGCAAGCTCGTTTTATACCCACGCCTGGTGACCTAGCGAACTTGAAATAAGTAAAGAAACCACTAACTGCTTTATATAGCATTCTGTTGAAGTAATCTTAATGTTGTAGTTATAAAAATATTATGTTTAGTGATTACAGTAGTTCTTTGTCATTTATTGTTCAATTTGTTTTGTATCTTGAACCTTATTGTGACACACTTAGATAAATAATTTAATTGGATCTATGTAATTTTCATAACATAGCCCGAAGAATTGCCAAACTTAAGTGGCAGTGGACATGGCACACTGCTCGCAGAACAGATGTACGAAGGGGCCCGAAAGGTTCTGGAGTGGCAACCGCGTACGGGAACACGTAGCGTTGGAAGGCCTCCCACCAATGACCTGATGAAGACCGCTGGAATCCGCTGGATGCGAGAAGCACAGAACTGGCAGAAGCGGCGGTGCTTGGGGAAGGCCTATGCCCAGCAGTGGACGTTTTTAGGCTGAAATGATGATGATGATTATGATGTTGATGATTTTCATAATTGACTGCCAGTGGAATACCCCATTAGGTATTTCTGAAAGCACTTGGTAATCTTTATGATTAGCTTTGGCAATATAATGAACTAGGGGGAACTTAGTATTTATTGTCGGTCATAATTATTCATACTTTCTAATTTGGCAAAACAGTGTACCCAAACATTTTTTTAACGCTCCATTGATTACTTGTTTAGCTCAGCTTTCTACAACACAAGCCTTAATCACGGACCACCCACAGAAGAATTACGTCAATTTCCTCCACAAACGCACCTTTTTCAATTATTTATGTTCCGTGATATATCTTTATTATAATTTAATCAGACCATATGGGAACCTGTTATGGCGGGAACAGTTTAACCTTTCAAGAATGTGTCTCTTGCAAAGATTAGGTCATCCCAACTTGTTTTTTCATGCATGCTGTGAATTGAGATGAGCGTTGAATTCGCCGTATATTAAAGGTAATTCACGTGTTCAATTCATATCTGTTTTTTTTATATATTTTGTATTAGATAAGTTCGTATAACCACATAACTAGGTAAACGAGCCGTCTATTTTAAAATTTAGGTGAAGTGAGCTGTCAATAGTGTCAATGTCATCTAATGACTGCTCATTTCATGCTAACTTCACCTATGTTTTCGTGGTAAGATTTTTACAGAATATACCGGCTGATGATTCGGTCTACGATGGGGCACCGTGGATTCTCCAATAGATATTTTGAACCATTACCAGCTTGAGAAAAGTATGCTTTGTGGTCGTGGAGAGGCACCATCTCGATTTGGTTAAAGAGCACAAAAAGCATATTCGATTAAGAACAATGACTTTGAGTCATCAGCAGAAATTGAATCATCAAAATACATTGGAGTGAAAGGTTCCAAAATTAATAGGTAGTCGAAAGTAGTCTTCTAGTATTTTGTTGAATTTTCCGGCCGATCAAATCACCTTCGTATGTTTGTGTCGTTTTACCTAGTATCTACTAGACTAGTATCCACGACTTCGTCCGCTTGAAATTTCTTGTCTTGTTCTGCCTATTAGTGAAAGAATTTTCGTAATCGGATCAGTAGTTTTGAAGATTATCCCTTCACTACCTTGTTATAGTATCTACAATGGCGTCATCGGGACAATTCCACCAACCCCTTGTGATCAATGCAAAAAAAGATTATATTACGTGGAATGAAAAACCCTCTGGTATTTTTTCATTTCCTTATAATCCCTCAGTAAGTTGGGTTTTCCAGTAAGTAAACAAAGTTTTTATATCTCTGTTGCACGCATGGCTTCCCTTCGTGCAAGTAAAGTTTCATAACATAAAAAGCTCACCATAACTCACGAATCGTGGCATATCCAACAATGAAGACACCGTGGAATTAACAATGATTACAATTATTTTAATAACACTTAATGACTGTTTAGGTAGGTAACACTGATGACATGATCATTCGATGAATAACAGGATTGTATTGAATATCTTTGGACCATTCATAATAATACTGTCTCCAGCAGACCACCCGTTTAATTACTAAATTGCATGCCGATGACTCTGCACTCTGGGAAAATGGTAATAATATTGACTAAAGAACCTAGGTACCGACTGAATTCTTCTATATAAACGTGAGGAATATCATAAGCGCTTGCGAACCACTAGTGTCTTGTGACTAGCCCAACGAGGCACTAAAAGTTGAGGAATATCGTAGGCACAATAATGTAATTTAATTTATTGCGGAAAAACAAGCTGATGATGGCAAAAAGTGTAGGCTTAAGAAGCTTAGTTTGTAGGTATAAACTTGCGTCGATATAACATTTCATCTAGCCAGCAATTAAAATATTCAGGTAACGTCACGTCATCAGATAATAACCGCTAATGTTCCGCTCGTTTTAAACCTGTCGTCATCAAGGTCATGTCGTAGGTATGTTGAGTTCTATAACACTAGTAATTTATTGGCGCCTCTCGCGTTTTTATGGAGGAAATTGTGAATGACCAATACGTAACCCTGAAGCCATAATCATAATTATTTAAATATCAAACACGTTACTGAGAATTTTAATAGACCTCTAACCAATGAAGCAATGGATTTGGATAATCAATATCCAAAAGCTATTATTGCAAACATTGAAGCAAAAACACAGTAGGCAAATAATAATAAGAATGATGACATAACTGAAAAATCTCAAAACAACATTCGAGACATTCCTAATGATCATTGACTTACTATAAGAGATGAGTACGCAAGACGAGACATTGACCCTTGCAATCCGGTCAACGGTGAAGGCAACATTCTTTATAGCGGAAATACCTTGTAATCTGTTCAACTATAGTGTCGGCAAGAATTATTTCTTTATGCTTCCATCCCTTGACAGGAAGGAGATAACACGTTTATCAAAGCCAGGTGCAACTGAAGTCACAAAGTTCAGTAGAAACGTGTTGGGACAGGTAGTAACGTGTTTAAGAGCATCGATATGGAATTTTATGTCGATAAGTATGTTAAGCGTGGAATTACAAATCAAGGGATGAGTCTCGGGCGAGTCGAAGTTTATTTTAAATTTGGTAGGAGTTAACCGGAATATTTTTAATTGGGGGTTTTAAGAATGAGGTAAGAAAAACTTTACTCCTTTGAGAGCCAGATAAAAACATAAGTGAATTTGTCCTACTCCGTCTAGTCAAATTCTTGGTGCTTTGCACTAGATTAACTTCCGCCAGTGAAACGAAAAGTGCTTTTTACGTTAATTTGTAGATAATTCACAACGATCATAGTATTATTTATTTCATTCATAAAGTACGGAAACCAAACTCCAAAACTCCTGACAATGACCAGTCACGATCTGTAGCCCAGCAATTATAAGTTGGTCACAGCAGACCCAGCAAGGCATAACAAACTCATAAGCTACGGGAGATTCACTCGGCTCGGTTACACATTCAATATAACTAGAGCAGAACACCACAATAGAGTCGTCGACTTATATCCGACACGGTGTTAAATGTCAACTTTAAACGTTTTGAGTTGAGCGTTCGAAATGCTTCAGCTTAGGTGAAATTATGTTAGATTTATCAAAATGCATTTTGTAATTGGGTCTTGTGAAAGCTAAAAACAGACTTATCCCCAAGGATAACTCTTAAGAGCGAAAATCAATAAAGAATACCTAAGAAATATTAACAGTGATAGGTGTACCCCAAGGGATTATCTTGGGTTCGATAATATTAATCAATAGAGATAAAATAAATTTGATTTCTTATTAAATATACTACACATAATAATGTTAGCTAGGGACTAAAACATGAAAATTAGCGATGAAATGTAAATTAAAGGTTATATCGATTATCCTAAAAACCCTTCTACGTCCATCTAGGTTAAGTAACAACAACCTGTGTTCGACCTGGTTTTCCTAATCATTGTGAAGGCCAGATGGAAGACCAGTACTTGGCACATTATGCATGGTGAATCTTGTTGTCCACGCACGACTTGTAGTTATCTAAAGCAAAGCATTGGCAGCCGTCACTCGGACAAACAAGACGAACTCTTAGGAATTTTGAGTCATTCAAAGTAACAAATGACACTATTAACCGCTTCATTGATTTTTTTAATCCCATTTTGTACTTCAGATACTCGATCAATGGAAATTAATTTGAAACGATTCAAACGGTCGAATTTGAATTTAGAGTGGCGCTGATTCTTAAATGTCTGTTCTATTAATATTTCTAATTTAAATTATCGGTACTTAATATAAAAGTAATAAAACTTTTGCAATGTTAATTGCTATACTATGTAATCTTGTGAATTGTAATTATTATTTGATGCTTCAGCTTCATACACTAGAATATAAGAGGGGCTTGTGGCTAAGTAATAACAGCCGCACGGGTCGATCGATCAGGCTAAGCTCCTCTTGCTGTGGTTGATCCGTGGATGGGTGATCTTTACATATCAAGACCCAAGCGTGCGCAAGCGTGCGTGGAAAGCACGTTAAGCCGGTCATGGTCCCGGCTGTCATTCGTGGATCTTTGACAGTCGTTACAGGTCGTCAGAAGCCCGAAAGTCTGACAACCAGTCTTACCAAGAGGTGTCGTCTTACCCAGTGACTGGGTTTTAGAGGTTATATAGGCAGTCGCTCCATGTAAAATACTGGTATTCAGCTGCATCTATTTAGATTGGAAGTCGACCCCACCCCAGATGATGACAGGCAGATGATGACACTAGCATACAAAAACACACACATACTACATTGAATCCCACGCAGGATTCGACTCAGCCTATTTGAACCTTATATCTTCTATATTTCTTTGATCCAATTCCTTTTTAACTTCTTATTGTTTTTCGCTCATATTCGTGTACCATTCATGACGGATGCACCCTTGTTCGGTCATTCATGCCTTTACTCTTCTCCTGAAAATTAAGGAGTGCCTTGTCAATTCTCCTCAAACAAAAGCACCTGATGCATAGTCCTCAAGCCTCAAGTGTTACATAACACAAGATTAGTTTTTTTCCAATTCATTAACTCGTTTATCTTAAGGCCCATTGACACTTGCCGTAACAGTAATTACACAAATGTGTCCACATGAACAATAGGCAGAGTCGGTGAACTTAGCACGTGTGGAGGTGTATTTATAAACTTAAGTGCTAATGAATCAGTATTGATGACTCAGTTCAGTCAGGATGGTGTTGAAAAACTTGCGATTACACACTGTGTGGTGTAAGTCGATATTGGTGACGCGGAAATGTCTTTGGACTCATGTTTCCTGATTTATTTTGATTAAACTTAGGTTTCTGCCACTTAAACAATTAAAGTCATGTGGGATCAGCAACCCAACAAAAACAGTAGTTATTAATTCCCTCCGGATCTTAGGACCAAAAACTAGATAATTTTTAAGTAGCAGTGGCAACCACCAGCTCTAGTAAATCATATATGATTGACATAGCAAAGATAAGGCCTTTTTTTTTTTTTTTTTTTTTTTCAGGATGGGAAATCATCAAATGACTCCTCCCGCTCTGGGTGGAGCAGAAGGGAGTGTCAGACTCTTACTGACTAAAACCCACCCGTGTTCCTTCCTTAGCCCTTTATGTACCAGGGCAGCGGTAACCCTTTCGGACGATCCCGCTACCCCGGCAGGCTTCGGCCCTGTCGGGCCCCGTCATCTATGCTGACATCTCTTTGAGGCGCACGTGGAACACTTACGCGCCGTCCGGCACGGGCCTGGTCCTGATCGGGCGGAGAGCTACCCATTGCTCTCCGCCCGCAGGCCCGCGCCTACGGTGGCCGGGAGTCGTCACGCGGCTCCCGACGCCCGGAGCGTCTCCCTCGGCGGCTGAGGCGTGAGGATCTCTCCCTCGCCCATCCCGCCACCTCCTTCGCTAGCATGACTGCTTCGCAGAAGGAGGTGACCGCCTCCCACTCCCTCTCGCCCCGGACCATGGCTTGCACCAGGGCCGGGCGCGAGAGGTCGCCGCCGCTGCCGATCGCCTCTACGAGGACACGGCGGTGCTCTGCCCAAGCGGGGCAGACCTCCACCGTATGCTCCACCGTGTCCTCTGGGCGATCCTCGCAGTGGTGACACCCGGGCGTCTCCTCCCGCCTGATGATGTGCAGGAACCTCCCGAAACATCCGTGTCCGGAGAGGACCTGCGTCAGGCGGTAGGTGAGAGCGCCGTGACGCCTCCCTAGCCACTCCTCAAAGAGGGGTCTTACCGCCGCTATCGTGGCGTGCCCTAAGATAAGGCCTAAAGAAGCAGAAATCAACGTTCTTAAAACTCTCTATGTAACGGATACAACATTAAATCAAAATGATACATACTTCTTGGAATTTAAAAGTAGCCTTACCACAGAAATGTTTCTAAAAAAACTTGATTTGTAGATGACCGGAAATAATTGGGATAGCCCGAGCGGCCTTGCCCAAGGAATGGCCCTTGTTTTTTTTTTTACTTTTTGTATTTGGGATTCGTTTCGATGAGTTTCAATTCATGGTTAACGTAAAGATAGTGTTTAATTTTTAATCTGTGTGTTTTGAGAAGCACATGTACGTGATGATGATGAATCGATATTTCGTTTCAGATACCTAAAAACATGCTACAATCAAAATACTTATCAATTCAATAGTGATTGTAGAATACGTTGTGCTTAGGATTAGGAATTCCTAGAAAGATGCAGTGAGATTTTGTGAAGGATGAAATTAGGGATCGTAAATTAGCTGTTATATGTAAATTTTGTGGGATATAAATTTTACGAAAAGTGAAATCTTAGAAAGGAGGAAATCAATGTCGATAAACAAATAAAGATCGCAGAGTAAAGATATTTCTTTTCGTGATACAAGACCTAGTCACTTCATTCAACAAAAGCTATAGTCAACAATAGAATCCGTTTTTGACACCTTCCATGATCATTGAAACAGATTTATAGGAATGTTACCGACCCAATAATAACAAATTATGAACGGTACCAAGAATTGCTATAGAAAAAATCCATGGTGAAAGGTCGCACACCAATCATCGCTCACTAATATTATTACAGTAAATTACATTCTCAGTTCTCAGTATAATCGGAACAGTGCGTACAACCGACTATATTCTTCATTATGATATATATATTAGAAATAACTCAAACTAGAAAGACTTTTCAAGGGATTCTCATCATGCACTCTACTATGAACTGGAAAATTCATACTACACCACCACCACCATACCTTTTCTAATCATTTGGGACTTTGGGATATCTTCACCTTTTATGTCTTCACCTTTGATCTACCTTCATCTGTTAGTATATGAAAGACTTCTTCCTACTCAATTATTATTTATATTTTCCCGTCAACTGTCATATCGACTGTTTGTAGATTGTCTATTGGTTCTTCGATCTAATACATCTCTTTATGGAATAACTAATAGATAATTCGGAGGTTATTTGCTCTGCAGTGAGCATTCAAGGGATACAAATACTAATATTTTAAATATCTTTAAACCAGAATAAAGAATTCATCCACAAATTCAACGAGACATTTGAATACTCACCTGACTTAATTCTAGCACTTAATTTGACATCGAATATATCAATCACAATTCATTGATCAGGCCAAATTCTGCCAAAATAAATAATAATCTTCTCGTAACTGAATAAGGTTTAATTTTCTTTGTGTAATCTTGTATTGAAAGAACCGGTCTTGAATGACCTCGGGTATGGAACATACGGATAGAATAACGATTCAAAATTCCATACGAGGTTCGTTCACGAGGCTTGATGTGTAACATCACGGATTTCCGTTATTGGTAAGCAGAGAAGCAGGTGCGCCATTCTTAGGGTAAGGTTGGCTAATTAGCCATACCAAGGTAGGCACGGCAAACTTGGAGTTATATGCCTATTGTTAAAATATTAGAAGACTAGCTTTTGGCCGTGGCTTCGTCCGCAGGGGTCGGGAACTTACTACCAGGGACAAAAAGTATCTATGTCTTAACTCAGGCCATGCTCTATCTGTGTATCAAATTTCATCCAAATCCATTCAGCCGTTAAGGCGTGAAAAGGTAACAGACATACAAAGTTGCTTTCGTATTTATAATAATTTAAAGTACCTATGGACATCATTCATTATTTTAAAAAGTTTACCTCAGTCAGTCGGTTTTCAGATATCAGCAGTGATTCATAGATTAGAAATTTAGAAGTCATTAACATACACACTGAGGCAAAGACCTAATAGGGCTTGAAGGTTAAATTTAAAGAGCTACAGCTAACAGATTTGTAGATAAAAGCGTTTTAGCTGTAAGCTAAACAATCATCATTAAATCATTTAAATCAAAATATGCAGGTAGTTTATAAACGCGAAGGGTCTTACCAAATAAAAGAAATCTCTTTCACACGATCGAGATTCTCAACAAAAGGCAGGAGCTTTTTAAACGCATGTTCTCATGAGAAAGCTCATTCAAAAGATTTTGGTCTTTTTGGGCGCTTTTATTAGATTTTTTCTTATATCTACAGTAGGAATGGTAGTTTTGTATTATGGGATGGGGAATATGCAGTAGTATAAAAGTGTAGTAAAACGGTTATTTTATTGTGTGCTCATTGAAAATACACGAGTTAATTTGTTATAAATAAGAAATTCGGAAATGGCAGATTTTTTTATTGATAGATATACAATAGCATAACCTATACCAACGAACTAGAACAGTGGTGGCTCAGTGTCAACTGCCCCGACTTACGACTTGTAGGTCGTAGGTTCGAACCTAGACAGGCGTTTTACTTTGTGTAAATTATTTCATCGCCACTGCTCTCAAAAAGGTGAAGAAAAACATCGTGAGGACACCGGCATGTCCTAGAACCAAAAAAAATAAGACTTATGGCATCTACTGACCCGCGTGGTAGATTATCCCACTCCCTCTCGAAGAGAGGAGGCCTGTGTTCCAGCAGTGGAAACAATATAGGCTGAATATGATTACCTATTTTCGAAGATAATATATACAGAGAGACGTTATTTATTCAGCTAATGTGCCTGACAGACTATTGTAGTGTAGAATGTAGATGATTATTATTTAAACAAGACAATACACTGAGTGAACTACATATGTCCACACAAAATCCATGCACCACATTACAAAAACTCGATGCATCCACACTTGTAGTGCATGCATCGGGTCGCCAGAAGGCCCGAACAATCCTTTTACCTTTTTCGCAAGGTTCTAGAGACGAGAGAGAAAATATATAACATAAAACGCCTGTACTCCACGAAAGGTTAGGTAGGTTTCTTTCTACAATACACCATTTCGCCAGTCATACTTAAGTCCCATGTAATATGGGGCGAGCTTATTGCAATACAACGGGCACAAGTCCAGACTTCGGGCTTCTACTAAGAAATTCCAGATGAAAAAATCCAATACACCTAGGACCTTTTTTTTTTTTCTGGGTGGGAAATCATCAAATGACTCCTCCCGCTCTGGGCGCCTAGGACCTCATGCTCAAAATCAAACAAGAAAAGTGGCCTAACGGTCAGTGGCGATATAGTACAAGACAATATTCATGATACTCTGGTCTCGATTATAAGTTGTGACCTTAAATACTTTTGACATAGTCGATTGAAGTCTTCGCTTGAATGAAAAATGTTGGAAGATGCATCTACTTCTTGTCTGGTATCAGCACGAACTACATTGATTGAGATTATTATTCTTTTTATGAATCCGTACTGTTCTACTGCAGGGCAAAGGCCTCCCGTCCCTCTTTCCACTTTTGCCGGTCCTCTTGCAATTTTGGGCCATTCCTTCAAAAAGGAGTCCAGCTCATCCCGCCATCTCTTTCTGGGCCTGCCACGTTGTCGTTTCCTGGCATTTAGGATCCACGGAGTCGTAATTTTTGCCCATGATGGCAGTAGATCATGCTGTAGTTATAATATTAGCTAGTCCATAAAGCAGCACCTCGGAGTTTCGCCACTCGTATGAAAGCACCCTTAGCTATGCGTCGCATGAGCATTGTGCTATGTAGATACAACGTTAACAAACTATAAATCCATACAACGCACAGTTACGTACGACAGTTTAAATCAATTGTATGTACGCTATTCTCATAATAATTTACTTTGTCAGTAGCTTGTGTATTGCTTGCATTGACTAAAATATTTCAAGCACGTTCATAGAACAAAATGTGTCCAGAATGCGTTTATAATGTCATTATTTTGATTCTATGTGGTCGAGCAGACTGACCTGTGGGTATGCACTATTTGAAGGTGCATTATAAACCGTTGAATGCACTTTTATATAAAATTTCATTTAAGTAAAGTGCATTCATAATGCTGCTAGTTTATTGCTACCATAGGCAGTCTCGCTAAGGTGTTCAATTATATTTTTGGTTTTATCCCAAAAAAATGCCCAGTTTACTGGTTCTTCCTTCGAGACTCTTAAGATATATAAGTTAGCAGTTTATATTACAAGGAGTCTCACTGCCCCTCTTCCTTTTATTAACTTCTTAGTCACTGAAAATTCAGTCTTTCTTGTGAAGAGTACTAAAATCTTGGATAACCATAGACTACAAGCACCAAAATATGTGTGCTCAAAGGACTAAGTAATTTGTAGATTGAGGGAAAGAAAAGCAATGATTACTACTGATCATTCCTTTTCTTTCCCAATATCCTATTAAGTAATCCGAGTGGTATGTACTCTAGTTTCAGTGCCTACCACATTGTCAAACTGTTACAAAATTAATGAAAGCAAATATTTACGCGAAACCATAACACCAACTATGCATTTGTCTGCAATTTAAACATAACATACATTCTCCGAAATACTTAACTCCATAGCGTAAACCCAATTTGTTTCGTTTGTGTTACATTGAAGATTTTCTTCTGTTTTCTTGCTATTTAACTGTTTTATGCCAGTAATGGATCAGGCTAATCTCGATGTTGTTTTGCTATGTCGTTTGTTACGCGTTTCTCGGTGGAAGCTTGCACCTGCCTCCTGATTTTGCCATAAATTATTAACACAGGTCGATTCTTGCTTAGAAAACAAGTTTGTTCGCAATTATAGTCCGATAGTTCTTTAGAAGTATGTTATTTGAATTCTTTTGGTCGTGTTTCTATGAGAATGACGAGAATAGATTTCTTGTAATGGTCATGACTCTTGAAGTCTAGAATGTAGTTTGTACTTGCCTTTTCTAGATGAAGTTGGGTTAGTTGCAAGCAAATACAGAGTCAAAATCTTTGAATTACCTATTCGAGAAAAGAAGCATAGAATGATCAGCCTATAATGTTCCACTGCAGGGGCACAGTCCTCCTCTCGAAGAGAGCGGTGAGACTCGAGAAAAGAAGCAACACCTTGCAATCATCCACTACTTACAAAAATTGTAATGCTTTGGGATTCTTAAAAACTCTTTGCTTCACAAGCAATAAATGCAGAAACTTTACATAAGAGGACAATATTAATTGCAACAAATTACCTTCCAGAGTTTGATCAAGAATTCAAGAGTTAAAGTTAGACTCATTTCAATTTATAGCTTCACGCATAATTTCTCTAACGAGGTGTGCAGACCGACCAACGACAATCTATTGTTACAGAGCTAATTGTTTGGCATCACTCCAAGCCATATAAGAAGTATTAAGTTGCTTCCGAAGTTCTAATATGGTTCCAAATCTGGGAGGTCTGAGCTGACTATTAGGGTAATATAATCCTAATGGATGCACTTTCGCGTATCCATGTTGTCATTACCTGATCTAACATGTTTTCAATTTGCAAGGTCCAATATAATATTAGATTTCCAAATTGGGTGCATCTGAGCTGAATAAACCAGCGGCTTCACCCGCGTGGATGTCGGAAATTATCCCACGGGAACGTGTTACCGAGACAAAACGTAGACTATGTCCTTCCTCAGGATGCCATCTATCTCCTTGCCAAATTTTATCGAAATCCGTTCAGTGGTTTGAGCGTGAAAGGGTAACATATAGACCCCCTTAAAGATGGGTGTAGAGTTACTTTCGAATTTATAATATTAGTATGGTTTTATCATTACTGGCAAACATCTGACATTGATCGGTCCATGATTGGCTCTTAATTTGTCCAACGTATTGAAAGCACAGCTGATGCACCGACGAGTTGACTTGACATTGATACTATAAACTACAAAGTATTATCAGCACCTACAAACCTCGTTTTGCTTGGTCCTTTGGTACTAACAGCCTCTCTGCTACAAGTTCGATATTATAAGCTGAGTGTCTGAATGCCGCTGATGGCAATGCTTACAACAATTTGCAGTCGCCAAAGGTCAGAACCGAGAGACCTCTGCAACCGGTTCCACGTACAAAGTAGAAAATGATTTGCCTACTTAATGCTTTATTTTGTGTTCGTGCTTAAGTTATAGTTATTGTGCCTTTAGAATCACCTCTGTCCTTTGACCATGAGCGCTCATTGGCATGTGGTTGGTGAATGTATGGACAGTGCGAAGTAATTGCTGACAGTGTTAGGACTAATGCCTTGTATAGCGGAGATATGTGCAATCGGTTGGGAAGCGTGCAATAGAGCCAAGCCAAAAAAAAAGATTGAGATTCGAAACATTTGGTGTTGAATATCGTTACGGTTTGCATACCTACAATTTCAAACTCAAGACCGGTAATTTAAGGAATGTTTGCATTGTTTCATTGGATGGAATTCTTTGTGATATTCATCAGTTCGTTTATTACGTTCATTTACTTTTTCTATCATCATTGATCACTCTACATATCTACAACATGTTTGGTCCTTCAACCAAACCTTGTGACCTTCTTCTCCAAAAGCTATTTCATAACATTTTCGTTATCTAAAACATCAAAATAGCACTTTCTGACCTGTCTCTGTGCTAGTGCTCCCTGAGCTATGCGGTCACGGTATAAATACAGGCAACCCGGAAAGTAATACCGGTTGAGGCACGTAACGTAGGGTATACTCTGTCTACATGCTTCGCTTTTCCAAAATACTGTTTAACTTTGGAAGTGGTCTATAATTTTTAACGGGATACTTGTTTTTCTTTCGATTCAAGACTATCCAAAAGTTTTGTGAGCTTCTTCAAACTTTCCTGGATTATTGGCATTGCGAACCCAGGATTGGATGCACTGAAAATCTCATTCAAGTTGCTTTATAATATTAGAATGAAAATGTCAAAGTAGTATTTTGAAAGTTCATGATGGACTTAATGATATGGGACTCTTACATGTTTGGCATTTCCAATACCTACTGTTTAGCTTAGAAAGTTGTCTATAATTTTTAACGGGATACTTCTTTTTTTTGCTAATTAGATTCAAGACTATCCAAAAGTTTTGTGTGTTTTGATCGAACCTTCTTGGATTACGAAACTCAGGGTCAGAAGATGGTAGCACTGAAAAAATCTCATTCAGCTTGCTATGTATTAGAATAAATATGTCAATAAATAGGTTGTTGAAACTAGTATGTGATGGAGATTAAAGAATATAGGACACTTCTTTCACCACTAATCATATTGCATCTTTTGTAGAAGCTTAGTTTCAGGTTTTGCCTATTATGGTCTCTCTAGAAAATAAACCGGTAAAGTTTAGATGTAGTGGGCGATAATGTAGTTATGTTTTGACGGTAATCAAAGGATTAAATACTACAGCCAGTGGTATTACTGCTTTGTGAACAGCTGATTGTAACGCCACAACAACTCTTTCAGAGGCTGTTGTTTTGTTTTAATCTGATGGTCTACGACGTAAACCAAACCTGACGCAATTTGACCGCCGATTATTATTATTCATCATTGTCAGCTGCTTTTTAACCCCCGACAAAAATAGAGGGGTGTTATAAGTTTAACGTGTGTATCTATGTGTCTGTCTGCGCCATCGTCGTTCCCAAATGGCTGAACCGATTTTGTTTTTTTTTTTTGTTTGTTTAAATAACTTTGTTGGACTTGGAATTGCTCTAGAATTTGAGCTATCGTATGGAGTGAATGGTAGATTACCTACCATTACATACATTCGTTTGAAGTAAACCGCTCTGAATGCCATAATAATCAACTGGGTGCAGCAATCAACATCTTGAGGAAAAAACAATAACAGTAGCTAACGAGCTCAGCGAATTAACACAACTGTACAACGCATTGATTTGATAGCATAACGGATAATATTCTCACGCAACTGAAAACAATATTAATACGTATGAGGATTGTGGATTGAAAAACTTGATAAAGAACGCCTAGGCGCGTGCGAGCCAATATCAGAACACTGAGCATTTTTTATCGAAACATTCACGAATAACCGCCACTTGAGACCGTTACACCTGCTTTGCCTGCCTTACACAAACACACGCTGATAAAATCGAAGAAATCTCAACAAATCCATAATAAACCTTAGAAGTCTCTGCCATCAACAGTTAAAGCATTAATTATACGAAAAATACTTAAAAACCCGATAGTCGAGTTGAAAACTTGAAGTTTTCTTACAGTTATGCCGTTGTGTAAGAGATAACCTGAATTGATATAAGTCTGTTCGGAACTGAGCCAGCGACGCAGGCCGCAGTAATAACCTCACAGATTATAATATTTGTGTTCGTAATCTTCGGATTCATATCCCGGAGAGGTCGTTCCGATTTGGAGTCTTAAAGTAAACAAAATAAGGTTGATTGAATGACTTACCGTCCATTAGGCGCTGAAGGGGAATGGACCAATTTCACAGCAAAGAGGAACTGTATTGCACACACGAGCAAACAGCAAAGATTCAATGATAGCGTCAACGCACACAACGCTAAAGTCACTTCGTACACCACTGCAAACTCCTCGGGAGCACTGGTCGCGGGCGCCGATATCTTCAGCAAGAACAACAACGCGAGGAGAGCCAGCAGCAAGCTGACGAGGCACAACAAGGCTAGCGAAGTCAAGGCCTCCTCCGTGGCCGCTCTCGTGCTCCTGTTCCTGACGGTCGCCGGCCGATGCGACGGGATGCCTGTCGCGTTTCCATTCGCCAGCTTCGGGGGAGACGCAGCCGGTAAGGGGGCGCCGACTGACACTGGGGCGGTATTGATCGCCGGCTGCGCTCCAGGGCTGACGCTCGCCGAGGTGCCCCCGACGGAGTGCTTCGAAGAGTCCAGGGTTGACACGTTGAGGGGCAGGTGGTGGTGCGGCCGCCGCGGCATGTTCTGGTAGCGGTGGTCGGCATCGTTCGCCGCTGGCGGCCGCTGCGTATGTTTCAACATGGCGCTACTAGCACGCCGAGACTCGCCATCCCGCCGACTGGTTCTCCGGCATTCGGGCCGGTTTTATTGCACGACACAGCGACGCGGGCGCTCGGGCGACGGGCGCGGGACGACTGACGGCACTTCGTACCTGCGCGCGCGCGTATGTATGTCAATCAAGCCGGAGGGCTGCAGGACTGCATGCAAACTTAGGACGCATTGGTTAACTAATCTACCCTAACAATAGAATAATGGTTGTTTAGTGTCATTATTCTATTGCTTGGATAAACAGTGCCTATTGATCGCAATAATACAAATGTTTACAAAATAGCATTTTTACAGGTCACTTGTTTGTTGTTATGTCACTGCTGTTGTTTGTGTAGTATTATTATTGTAAACATGACGTCTTCAACACCTGTGTATTCCGTTTACAAAGATTCAGTAAATACCTACTTACATAGGTAATTAATTGTTTGTTTATTCATTCGTACTTAAGGACCAACTTTTTCTCAGAAACGAAGGGTGACGGTTTTCAAAAGGGAAGCCGGTAAGAATCCTTTTAAGTGAACCCTTCGCAAAGCTGCTACGTTTAGCAAGCATTCGTCAATGGTACATTTAATTGCTTTTTACTTTAATTTTACCTTGCTTGACTATTTGTTGAATTGCATCACCACACTATCAGTAGCAATGGCTTTCATTTTGTCAGTTCAACAACATTCATTGCATTATTTACGTTGTTGTGCAGACTATTTTTTCTAAAATATGAAGCAAGGGATTAGCAGTATTGGGCACGCCACAATTGCGGCGATAAGTCCCCTCTTTGAGGAGTGGCTAGAGAGGCGCCACGGCGCCCTCACCTTCCGCCTGACGCAGGTCCTCACCGGACACGGTTGCTTCGGGAGGTTCCTGTTAAGGATAGAATAGAATAGAATAGAATAGAATAATTTATTGTTTCAAGAAAATACAGTTAATGCATTGATTCCTGAAACTCACACTAGGATTCCCTGTGTCGTGAGTTCCAGGCTCCTTCGCTCCGTTTACAATTTTTTTTGTTACAACTAATTCTTAAATTAAAGATAGTACTCGTAATCTTAAAACAAGGAATACAAAAAATAAAAAAAAGTAACAAAATCAAAATAAGAAGATTGCCCAAATAATGAATTTGTATGAATGTTGTGCAAGTTTGTGATATATAATATAAATTAATATATGTATATGTTATTATTTATATATATTTTTATATATATAATTATGAATATGTTATTAATATATAAAATGTGTGTGTGGGGGTGTGTATTTGTGTATGTTTGTATGTATATGTGGGTTACATGCATTTTTAGGATAATAAGCTTTCGGTTGAGTCATAGTCCAGTGTAAGAAGCCATTTAGTTACAGTAATTTTACATTTATTACGTGTTAGGTGCAGAATTTTATGTTGGTCGTTGAGTTTCGCGTAAATGTGAGGTCCCATGAAACTGTAGCACTTTCTGCCGATTGTTTTACGGCATCGAGCCTTTTCCCAATATACCCTTCGACTTGACAGAGAGCAAGTGCTCAGAGAGGTTTGGTGGAATCTCAGAGTGACAGACAGGATGTAAAGCTGTCTGACTCTAAGAACCCCCACTTCAGTGTATAGCGTATTAGTGGGGTACCGGAACGGTCGTCTATAGGCAACTTTGAGCAGAGCTCGCTGAGCTCTTTCTACCCCAATCATTGAGGTTTTACCAGCCGCGCCCCATGCTACTACACAGTAGTTAAGCACCGACTGACACAGAGAGTAATAAATCATTTTTAGTACTGAGTCATCTGCAATCTTGCCCAGTTGCTTAAAAATTCAAATTCAAATTATTTATTTCAGATAAATTACAAGCTTATATAACTTATCCATATTGGGTTTGGTAATTCAATAATAAATAAATAACATTTATAATAAAATCAATAATAATAATACACACACACAAATTAAATCGACACACAAAATCAGGAACGCCTGACATGTTGTTCTGTCCAGTACTCCATGAGTGAACTGTCAGCGTCCATTCTATCCGCAATGAGTTGCAAGAAGCTTAAAGATCCGAAGCATCTTTCTAATCCTACCCCTTAAAGCAGTTAGATGTGTGGACCATGATAAACGGTGATCGACAAAGACTCCAAGATATTTAATCGTATCTGTTTGCTCGATGTATGGACAAGTACAATTTTCTGGGCTAGAGTGGACAGAGCAGGAGTGTAGCTGTAGACAAGCAACACTTCCTGGAGACGTGCGTTTTGAGATGGCAAAGTTTATTGCCTTAGTTTTGTCTACATTCAGCGTCAGGAGATTATGTTGCAGCCAGTTCGCAACAGCTTTGATCCCGGTTTCAACTGAGAGCTGAACGTCATCCCAAGTCTTCCCGTAAAATACGATTGCAGTGTCGTCCGCATATGTAAAAATTTTAGCTTGGGGGATTTTCATGGCGCATAGTCCGTTAATGTAGACAATGAATAGGGTTGGTCCCAGCACGCTTCCCTGTGGCACACCAAAATGCGCCACAGTTGAGACGCTAGAATATTCCCCTAAGATGACTTTTTGGGCTCTATTGTTGAGGTATGAGGTAAACCAGTCCAAAGCAACGCCACGAACTCCCAGAAGTGACATTTTTTTAATCAAAAGTTCCCTAGAAATTGTGTCAAATGCCTTGGCGAGGTCCAGGAAGATGCCAGTACATGCCTGTCCTTGGCCAAGGTTGAGGGATATGAAATCGGTCAGGTTGGTTACTGCATCCTCCGTGGACCTGCCGACCCTAAAACCGTATTGGTTGTCCGATAATAATCTATTTTTTTACAGGTATGCGAGTAGTCGCTTGTTCACTACTTTCTCAAGGATTTTAGAGAGAGTTGTCAGCAGAGAAATAGGACGATAATTTGAGGGGACCTTGGGATCTCCATTTTTAAATATCGGGCATATATTTGCAACCTTTGCACAATCAGGCACTATACCCGTAGTTAGGCTTAGGTTGCATAAGAAAGCAATTGGACCAGCTAAAGCATGTGCACATTGCTTTAGGAATGTATTACTAATGCCATCATAACCAGTTGCTGACGCCGTTTTCAGATGGGAAATAATAGAAAATATTTCTTCATCGTCAGTCGGTGTAAGGAAGAAAGAGTTTGAACCAGGGTTGACAGTACTGTATTGGTCGTTGTTACGTGCTAATTCAGTTTCAGTCAAGCCCAGCTGTGTGAGTGTTTTCGCTGCAAGGGTTTGGCCAACAGTAGAGAAATATTCGTTCACATTATTTAGTGTGGACACAGGATTTGCGGTGTCTGTCAAAAGCTCGATCTTATTGGTTTTTTTATTTTTGATATTGCAAATTTTTTTAATTTCTTGCCAAAGTGTTTTACAGTCGCCCTTTGTTTCCATAAGAAGTTTGCGGTCGTGGTCAAGTTTCAAATTTGTCAGTATATTGTTGCAGTGGTTTCGATATTTCTTATATTCTTGTTGGACAACAAGATTATCGCAATTTTCTTTTTTCTTTGCATTAATGTGCATTAGGTCGCGTCGTCTTATGCATCTTAAGAGGTTTTTAGTTATCCACGGCTTGATAATATTGTCTGCGCTACGGGAGACACAATTGCTGGTGTGTTGTTTAATTTTGGTTGATATAGTTTCGACAAATTTTTGAAATGCAATCGTTACATTGGACTCTTCAAGAAGCCAGTCCCAAGATTCATTTTCAACATCCTTTTTCAACTTTATGTAGTCAATTCTTGCGTGTCGTTTTTGAACCTTAGCCCTAGCAAAATCTTTGCGAACGCCTAAGACAACCGTCTCGTGATCTGTTATGCCCGTGTCGCACACAATAACAGTTGCTGACTTCTGAGTTTTAAGCATAACATGATCCAGACAGCTGCCGCCACGCGTGGGCAAAGTGTGGCCTGGAAAAAACCCATAGTGGCCAGTTAAGTCCAGATACTCAGCGGCGCGTTTGTCAGTGCAATCCGATTTTATACCAATGTTTAGATCCCCAACAATAGCACACGTGGTTGCTTTACACGACTCCATCAGTTTTGTCAAGGATTCGCAAAAGTTACTAATATTATAAAATGATGGAGATCTATATACGGCAATCAGTGAAAGATCGTTTCCGATATTGACAGCCAAACAGTTCGAGTCCCTGCACGATGGTTCCACGACAGTGGCCTGAAGAGATGATTTGGTATATACGACTATACCATCGTTTTGATTGAGGCAGTTTTTAGAACAATGGGAATCATAATTATCAATTTCGGGACAGGTATACGTGACGTCAAGCCAACATTCTGTGAATATAATTATATCGGGCGAAAAATTCAGCCGGCATAAAAGAACAGAGAAATTATCAAAATTCTTTTTTATACTGCGTATATTTTGTATCACCACCGTGTACCGATCTCCTGTGTCGCGTAGGTGCAACTCACAGTCGTCTATACAATGTAGTCTCATGCTTGTAGTAAAGGTCGTTTTATCGATGTCTTCGGTAACTAGCGCAATATTAGCCATTAGGAAACTTAACTAGGTTTATTAAAAAAGGACGCAGTGAGTCAAGCAGGTGGCAGTTAACAGAAACTTGGTATATTCGGTACTGATATGGGATTATAATTATAGTATGAGTTGGACAGTGAGTAGTTACGAAAGCTATGTATATAAATATATGTGTATAATGATATGTGTATAAATAAGTTAAATAGTAGATGTGTAAATATATTATATGGTAATGAGGTTTGTAGGGCTTAAGAAAATGCGAGTATAATTTATAGGGTAAAATTGTTACGAGTTCTGGTATAGCACATAAGCTAGGATTGTATACTGTGTGTGAGAAAGTAACCAAAGGGTAATTATTTATACAATTTGTAAAGAATTCTAAGCACTTACGTTTTAATGCTTGAGTGTTACATTCATCCACAAAATAGTATTGGTAATTAGCAGTTAGGTATATAAGTGTAGTATACAGTCATTGGATTATATTTAGTTGTAGATTGCGCAGAGTTTGCTCGGAGGTCACAAGAATTTGTTTTGCTCCCTCAATTTTTCGCAAGAAAATGTTGCCATTCGCCGTCCAGCAGAACTTGTACTCTTTTTGTTTCGCAAATTCTCTAGCAGCATAAAAGAGTTTCCTGGAGCTAGCGGGTAGATATTCTGCAACATATACTGGACGTTGATCGCCGGGTAAACCAATGCATGTTGTATTCAGTCGACCCTCGTTTGGGTGGATTTTATTGAAGTCGCGCATACTTGTGATGACTTTGTTTTTCATTTGAACATTTATGAACTCCGCAATGATAGGTCTCACGGTGCCTGGTTTCCCGGGTAAACGGTATACATCGCGTAGGTCGGTGGTTTTGAGCGTAACGTCAACTGCTGTACCGACTTTGCTAATTATACTCGATAAATCTGACGCTGACTCATTCTCCATAGCAGGGACATTGCGGATCTAGACCTGGAAAGTTGTTGGATGTCCTGAATCTTTGTTTCCAAGTTGGTTATGATGTCCTTGTGTAGCTGGTTTTCTTTTTGCAGTGCATCAAAAGGGTAAAGCGGGAGGAAACGACAGGGTGTAACCACTGTGGGGATCGCCCGGAGGACACGGTGGAGCATACGGTAGAGGTCTGCCCGGCTTGGGCGGGGCCCCGCCGTGTCCTCGTGGTGGCGATCGGCGGCGGCGACCTCTCGCGTCCGGCCCTGGTCCAGGCCATGGTACGGATCGAGAGTAAATGGGAGATCGTCACCGCCTTCTGCGAAGCAGTAATGCTCGCGAAGGAGGAGGCGGAGCGCATGAGGGAGAGGCAATCTCTGCACCCTCGCGCGCCTAGCCGCTGCAGGAGACGCCCTGGACGGGAGTCAACAGCCGACTCCCGGCCACCGTAGGCGCGGGCTTGCGGGCGGCGAGCTATGGGCAGCTCGCCGCCCGGTAAGGACCAGGCCCGGGTCGACGGCGCGTTGTGTTCCGCGCGCGCCTCAAAGAGATGTCAGCACGAACTGACGGGGTCCGCTAGGGCCGATGCCGCCTACATATTTGTCGTGTCACGCAATTAGGGGTGCTGGATATTTATCGAAATTTGTTTGGGTTCGGCGCAAAATGTCTTTTTCGTGCTCCTCATAAACAACCATTAATTCTACCTATTTTATTTTAACTCCTCAGCTCTTCGATGACAGCACTTAAAGCCTGTCTATGATTACGTAGAAAGCATTAAGAGGGGCGCAAAAAGCTGCACCCGTGTACCTGCGTCTTCCAGGCATCAAGTTTACAGTTATCAAGATGCGTTCATCTTCAATGTCGTAACTATAATACGACATAAGTTTTTGTTGCAAACGTACTCGAGCACCAATTTTATGAGGAATTATAGTACCTATCTCACCTACCTATAGTACCCACTCACACATACACTCTCGCATGCACTCTCACATACGTTCACACTCTCACTAACATTCATCATTTTATTTTAATACTTATTTAATTTAATTTTTATTCAATATTATTTTTAAGTACCTATACGGTTTTTGTTAGTTAGAATAAGTAAAAATGCTGTACTATGGAAGAGCGGAGTCTCCTAACACAGGCATTGTTTGCTTAAAAGGAGGCTCCAAACACTACACCCCTTTTTGTAAACTGAAGCATTAATAAACTTATTATTATTATCTCCTTTATTTCATTTAAATACTTATAAATTACATTATAAATATTTTTATAAACAAAAGCATAAAAAAAAACATTTAAAAATATAAAATATAATAGCCCACCGGTATCGGGAACAGGGTCCAAGCTAAAGTTCCAAGCCCAAGTTCCTCCAGAGAGAGGAACTTCCTGACAATGCAAGCCGTGTCCAGAAGTACCGCTTTCTGAATCAAGCCCTTGATCCAGCTGCCCAACGAGAGCCTCCTTATTATTATTATAATTATCTATTGTAATTTGGGTCAATTGGTTGGTTTCAATAGCTATTCTAACTGTCTGTTGTTTAATTAACTTTAATTATAACTAGGTGGTACTATAAGGATCGTAAAAGGGCACATCATCCCTACCATTACTGCGCCACCTGGTCTACTCCTTGATATGCCATGCATATCAAGGAAGCTAAGCGTATAAACGTGTTAAATTGTGATGGAACATTAAAGAACATTATTTTAGCATTAATATGTTAAAAGAAAAATAATGAAGGTGTAATCACCTTCATTATTTTTCTTTTGCAATCACAACGTAAGACGCTTTTATTTATTTCTTATCAGGTTTAAATTATTTTTAACTTTTTAGTTCTTTTTATTAAAAAGTAATAAAAGCTTGTTTTAAAAAAAAATCTTTTAATTTTATTTTTAACTTTTTAGTGTTTTTGATGCGAGATTGACTACGGCGTAGTTCGTAGCGCGTAGCAGAGTTTTTCTGTTATATGCGTTTACTGCACTTAGCTACATCATTAGGCCCTGGTTACCATCTAGCACCAAAGTGCTCGTCAAGACGAATCAAACGAGCCCAAACTCGACGGGGTTATGTCGTTTAATTACTGAGTTTCTATGGCCATCTTCCAGCTCCATCATCAGACCCTGGTTACCATCATATCACATCATACCAAAGTACTCGTCAAGACGAATCGTACGAGCCCAAACTCGATGGGGTTGTGTCGTTTAATTACCGAGTTCCTATGGCCATCTTCCAGCTCCATCATCAGACCCTGGTTACCATCTAGCAACAAAGTACTCGTCAAGATGAATCCTACGAGCACAAACTCGATAGGGTTGTGTTGTTTAATTACCGAGTTCCTATGGCCATCTTCCAGCTCCATCGTCAGATCAGCTCCATGTCAGCAATAATAATTTTGCATTGTCATCCGATTTACACATGCATGCAAAATTTCAGCTCTATCGGTTGAAGATATCTACTTCAAAATTGAGTTGAAAGCGTCCACCCGAACAAATATACATACATACATCGCAAGTTAAATAAAAGCTTGTAAAATGTTCTCTGTGCTCTCGCTTTCAGAGTTCGACGCATCCAGTAAGAGCGCCTTTTGTTTTGTTTTTTCAAACAAAAAATAAAAGCCAAACCAATAAGCACTTCCTCCATTTAGAGCCCCTACCAGCTTCCTCGAAAGGCGGACCCAAACTGATGGTTACAGAATGTTATACGATGTTATACAACGAATTGAACCAGTGATGTTGTAGCAAAATGTTACACACTGTTATAAAATGTTAACGTGCTACACAATGTTTTATAACGTTATATAACTGCTGTGTGGGAGCACCTTTTTTTTTTTTTTTTTGTGGATGGGAAATCATCAAATGACCCCTCCCGCTCTGGGTGGAGCAGAAGGGAGTGTCAGACTCTTACTGACTAAACTAAAACCCACCCGTGTTCCTTCCTTAGCCCTTTATGTACCTGGGCAGCGGTAACCCTTTCGGACGATCCCGCTACCCCGGCAGGCTTCGGCCCTGTCGGGCCCCGTCAACTTCGCTGACATCTCTTTGAGGCGCGCGTGGAACACATACACGCCGTCCGGCACGGGCCTGGTCCTGATCGGACGGAGAGCTACGTGTGGGAGCACCTTAACCTAATATAATTATGCCATAAACTTATAACATCCCTGGAGGTTAAATTACATTTTACTTTACCTGCTTAAAGTTCTCAGCCAGAATATTCTTACTTTGATGTTAAAGAAATGTCTGTGCCTCTAAGGACCAAGGCTTTTTGTGAAGCTGTTTTGACTAAATTCTTTTAATTCAGTTTAATTAAACATCATTTTGGTGTTATGGTTTTAACTCGCTAATGCGAAATTGCGATTAATTTTAACAGGCAGCAGCATCATGCTTTAAAATTAACGCTGATGTGGTCCATGTCTGTTATAGAAAGTATGTTTCAAGTGATCTAGTTTAATCTGAATGAATAACAATATAAGTATGGTAATGGTATCTATACTAATAATAAAGCTGAAGTTTGTTTGTTTGTTTGAACGCGTTAATCTCGGTAACTACCAGACTGATTTGAAAAAATATTTTTGCATTTTATAGCCCATTTTTTTTGGAAAGCTTTGGCCTACTTAACATCACGCTAGGACCTTAAGAAGCAGAGCAAAAACAAAAAAAAAACTGCGAAAGCGATTCAAAGGGGTGCAGGTCAGGGGAACAAGAAATTTCACGGAGACGAAGTCGTGAGCAGAATCTAGTGTAGTTATAATTTCCCATGATCCTAATGATACAATAGATAAACAAACTATTCTTGTTGAACATAAAAAATCCTTCGCTGTGCCATCTTCCTTGTGTCCAACGAAACAGGAATTCAACGCATAATGGAGGATTTTATGATAACAACGCGAACGGGTGTCAACGAACTTTTAAACAAAATGAGCGCTTTTAGCGAAATGCCTATTTTTAATGGTGGGCGTCGTAGAATGTCGAAAATTTTAGATAGTGTCGTACAAAAAATTGAGGAAAAGATTTTTGACACCTCGTTAATCTGTGAGTTTGTGACTTCATGGTAGACCCATTCCAACAGAAAATAATTTCAGGTAGGTAGGCAACTGAGGAGGACTGTGTCCCAGCAGTGGGAACATTATAGTCTGATTATAGTGGAAGGTACATGCCTATATTATTTTCATCAGAGTAAAAAAAAAACATATTCCGATTGCACCCTGTATGGAAAACTTAGAACCAACCCTTTTTTAGAAACTAATTAATAAAAGCTTAAATAAAATATATAGGTGAAATAAATAAGTATTCTAATGCACCAGCTCTTAACATGTTCAAAAGATCACAGGAAACACCAGCAAAAAAAAACCGCTAACGTAATCTTCTATAATAACACCTTCAAAGACAATTACAATTACCCACTTACAACAGCAGTAACTTTATAATTAAACAAGCCATAATGATATTTGAACGAACTGACCTTTACATGACATTTACTTTAAAACTGGAATTGATGACATTTGATGCGATTCAGATGTAGCAATTAATTGAATTGACAGTCAATCGCACTTTGCCAATTAATTAGACAGGTTCTTACATTGCAGCATGAATGAAAGTATATTGGGTATGTGAATGGCATTGATTCCATTCCAAATTCTAGATCAGGAATATCTACTGACATTTAATGGAAAATGCAACCAAAGAATTCGAGCATTTAACGTCAAGTTAAATTCAAACCAATCAATACGGTCCCCTGTCCCGAATTCTGGGGGATATCTTTCATATGTAGGCGAATTACCCGCACCTGTTCAATGTTCAATACATGTATGTAGTATAAGTTCTTTAATATTTCATGGTTATAGACGACAACACTGCCTGATTTTATTATTGACCTAACTGGAAACTTAGATAGCCTCACGAAACCATCTAACATTCTCATAAATCTTCCTCAATTCCTCACAGTAAACTGACAAAGAAGCTGGTTCCTTCCGAGCCCACCCATGGCACGTGCACACCTGTCGTGCAGGTGCACGTGTATCAAGTTATCACAAAAAATATCTAGCGCCTGCAACGTGTGCCTTGGAGCATGCGCTTGCGCCAGGAAAAAGACGTTGACCAAATGGCGCGGGAGTTTTGAAGGAAATTAATTAGGTTTTAGTGCGCTTTTGCTAAATAACGTGTCAATTTCGAGCTAGTCATATGTGATGATCTGGAAGCCATGGAAATTCACTTAAGTCACCGAAAAATTTTGTAGAATTTTGCAAAATTTAAGTTCGATTAAGTACGATTTGGAGCAGTGTTGGTCTAGTTGTAACGGCCCTGACTTACGAGGTACAGGTCGTGGGTTCGAACCCAGGCAGGCGCTTTACTTTGTGCAAATAATTTGATCACCACTGCTCTCAAAACGGTGTAGGAAAACAGCGTGAGGAAACCGGCATGTCTTAGAACCAAAAATTCGAAGACGTGACATTATCAACCCCCACTGGACCCGCGTGGTGGATTACAGCCCATCCCTTCTCAAAGAGAGGAGGCCTGTGTCCCAACAGTGGGAACATAATAGGCTGATTATGCTATGCTAGGTAGTTCTAAGAAAGAGCATTGTGGAGGCAGCAATCGAATATAAACAATTATCTGCGGTTTTCGTTTACAGTTAGGTAGTCATAATTAAGTGCAGTCATAATAAGAATGATATCATTAGACAAATGTAATGCGGTCTGCTCTGGTTCAAAAGATTCCGTAGTTCCACAGTATCCTTTGCAACTGCAAGTGAACCACGAAAACATCCGCCAAAATACTCATAAAGAAATGCACTAGATAATTTTATTCCCTGCAACTCGTCACTCAAGTTCCCTTTAAACACGCTATAAAATGCCACAATATTGCACTGTGGGAAAGAAGCGCAGCCCATACCGCAACCAACAATAGCGTAACGGGATATTAAAATATTATGTTTACCTGCCCTCGTATCTTGACCACAGCGTATACTGTTACTAACATGCCAGTTTTATCCTTGACAACGGACTTTCCTTCGGGTTTTCAAGGAGTACCTAAGGTGACATAGTAAACTTATTGACTGAAGCGCGTCATTCTGTCTCGCAATTTTACCCTGGATCTTTTGACAGTTAGGCTATAAATCACCACCATTTTAGACACCATTGGCCAATTGTCTTTGATTCTACTCAGCCAGTATTAGACCTAAGAATTCGAATATCGAACTAAATTTCGCCTGATAATGAAAAAAAAATGGTCCTTTGATTCGGCACCCAAAGGACCAGTTTTTAACTTTCATGTTTTTCTTGCATTTTTAACAGTAAAAGGAAACCTACAAAGAACTTATGCAAAAGCCGCTTTGCATAATTTGCTTATAAAAATATACAGTATGCATATTTTTGCACGTCTTTATTCCTAGAACTAGATCGTAATGCTAGATATGTGTAGAATTTCATTCATAAAACCGCAGACACTAAACATCAAGTTTCAAATATTTATCATTACATTTGTAACATTAGAAATTGGGTCAGATATCAATCGTTTCTACTTAGTAAGAGCCGTTTATTTTTATTTTTTTGTTAATGAAAATCAAAAAATCAATCAACTCAGCCTATCGCAGTCCAATGCTGGACATAAGCCTCTCGCAGGCTGCGCCACAAAAATCTGGTTCTCCACCTTCCGCATCCAGCCTGTCCCAGCCATCTTATTAAGGTCGTCGTTGACTGTTGGTTAATACAAAAGTAATACAATGAATCTACCAAGGATGCATTGATAAGCATTCTATGCAATGCTATATTCAGATGCAAAATCCTCTAAACTAATGGGTATACGGCGAATCCAATGAAATGAAAGAGTGGGACTGTCCTTTGCTGCGATCGTACGAACTTCACTCTAAGGATATATCCTAATCTTAGGTACTTACTTTGCAAAATTCTCAACTGAAGTTAGTTTGACAGCTAAAACGTCACACTATAAAAGGCAATACAAGGTCAAGCTATTTATATCTTGATCGGATAACACAACAGACAGACAGTTAACCACTGTGTAGCCAACAACTGTCAAGACGACGACTTAGGCAAAATTCGGTGTTCAACGTTTTATTTTGGTGTGAGTACAGCTACATATAACACCTAAACTATTAATACTTCTTACACAGTGTTGCCAAGGCTATTACTAACTGCTAACCAATTAAAATCTTGAGAATGAAATCCCCTCGGGTAGGATTTTGCAGCACCGTAATTGCACTCAATTAGTCTGAATCAATTTGAAGGATTTTGCTAATCCATTGCTTCATATGTTCGAAACATTTGTCTGGTTCACAACGTAAATACTGCAATGAATGTTGTTGAACTGTCAAAATAAAAGCCATTGCTACTGTTAGTCCATCAATCGATTAAACACCAAACTCCTATAAGTTTTGCTTAAGCATTATTTTGTTTGTCCGTGTATTCGCAGTTCTTCTAAACAGTTTGAAGTAGTTTGATGCGATTTTCACTTTAATTTCGGTTTCTTGAGGAAGTTTTAATTACCTAAGTGTAGAATACTAAATAAACACTTATTACTAAATAAAAACAATTTAAAATAGTTAGGTATTTAGTTTATAAACGTGTACTTTAAAAAGCTTAGGTAGCCAGCACCCTAATAGCGTAACTCACTATCAATCATAATCTGAATCATTTTGAAGTATGACGCTAATCCATTGCTTTATATGTTCGAAAAATTGGTCTGCTCAACAACGTAAATAACGCAATGAATGTTGTTAAACTGTCACATACCCCGCTGGCTACCTACTCGGTATGTACCGAATACTAGAGAATGATTGGGGGTTCTTTTCAAAATGTACCTGCTGACAAATCTATTTTGACATACAAAACTTTTTGATAGACGAAATAGTAGGACTACATGTACTTGTTAGCCAATATTCCAGGAAAGCTACTGGTGTTATGTATTCTAGTCGTAACGTGTTACATAAGGTACAGAGGACGTTGTCCGCACGTCAAGCAAAAACTTGCATCTTATGTAGGGACGCCATGAATTCGCGTCATATGAGTTATTAAGTCTCAATAATTCCCCAGGGACTTTATTGGCCAATGGGGGATGCTGGTACCAAAGGGCCCACCCCAATTGCGTAACATATCATCAATCACAATATCAACCATTGATTCATATGTTCGATAAAAAAATCAAAAATGTGTCATGGACTTGAAACAATAATTAGCCTTTAAAAAGTTTACAGCTATACAGGCCTACTTAAATTAACCAGCGAAACTTCGCAGGCCTAATGGGCCTAATATGTAAACACGATAAAAGCAAAAATTACTTATTTTCTAAACTCATACTTGCAAACAAATGGACTACCTGCGGTCGTGGACCCCCAAAAGGAGATTTTTTTTTGTCAGGACTTTTGCTAGCTAATTTAATCTGAACCGTATTTTAACTTCACATCATCATTTCAGCCGAAAGACGTCCACTGTTGGACATAGGCCTCCCCCAAACCGCCACTTCGACCGGTTCTGTGCTTCTCGCATCCAACGGGTTCCTGCGGCCTTCACAAGGTCGTCGGTCCACCTTGTGGGAGGCCTGCCAACGCTACGTCTTCCGGTACGCGGTCACCAGGTCCAGAATCTTTCGGCCTCATCGGCAATCTGTTCTGCGAGCCCTGCCTACTGCCATTTAAGTTTGGCAATTCTTCGGGCTATGTCGGTTACCTTGGTTCTCCTGCGGATCTCTTCATTTCTGATTTCCTCACATAATTGACCAATATTTGCGTGGTTGCCTCCCACCATTTGCTAGTTGTTGATCTAAATTATTAGATAGATAAAACAACTAAGGAAACCCTTGCCCCTGGTGGCGACTCTACTTCGTATAATCCTATCCTACATTACAACTAACGCATGGTAACTCTACCAGTCGGTCGCGTGTCACAAGGATGGGTCTAAGAATGCCGCTGATCCTGTTAGCAGTGGCTCTATCAAGCTGTATGTAATAAGTGCCTTAACTAAACGTATAGGGGTTATGTACAATACTATAAGGGGTAGGTAGAGCAGTTCTTTTTAAAAATGGTGGGAACCAATAGCTGACTATAATAGATAAGATTAGATGACTTTAATACCCGTCAAGCGATCGCCTACTAGAGGCTGTTTGCAAGCACTCAACGGTTTTTATTTATTTCGTGTGTTTTTAAAAAAAATAAAAAATCGCTTGTTCATACGTCGGGTTATGAGATTAGAGACAAAAACTTTTTCCGAACAATTCAATACGGAATCGTTTAAAAGCATAAAACCTTGGTTATAAGCCGAAAAAACTTTTTGTTTTTTGTAAAACCATTTCTTGTAGCAACTGAGATAATAGCCCGGGAAATTGCTGTAAAAGTATACTGACTTACTTGGTCAATGTGTAGTTGCGGTGCATTATGTAGAATTCAGCCTTCTCCTTTAAGAATACAAACGAACTTAATGATAAGTAAGTACACATCAGGTTACCTGAAACTGTCAAACTTTCCCAATCAACTTTGAACCTACCTAATACTTTTGAGATAAAGTTGAAAATCTATTAAATCAATTTGACAGATTGCAGTACTTTGATATGCTGGCGTCTGTACTTTGTAATTTTAAAGAGACTTAAATCCCTGCCAATCTTTACTCACAATAAAAATTACAAAACTTAAAATAATACATGCTCTTAATCTTATTTACAGATTCAAAACTAATTCAATATGGTAAATAAGCATGTACCAAAGTAAAGTCTACATAAAACAGCGGCAAAAGTTGATAACATCATGATCCGACGATTACATTATTACGTAACAAGTAATAACATGAGATATTGAATGAATAAACAGTCGAATCTTAGTTTATATTCCGCTGTGTAGTGGCATAGTTATTGTGACAACGGACTTCTTTTAATTTGCAAAAGTGACGTGAGTAACTCATGTATTTGCACTTTTAAGACCTTTAAATTCAATGTTTTTCAAAGTTTTTTCTTCGCAGAGTGAAAATACGTTGTTCCCGCTCCCAACACTGTGTTTACTATTTAAATGACGTAGGTAACCTAAGCCAATTAATAGAAACTAGCTGCACCGAGCGGTTTCGCCCGCTTAAGTCTCGGTTCCGAGGAAATATCGGGATAAAAAGTTCCTATGTCCTATTCCAGGTCATTGCCTACCCATGTGCCAAATTTAATCCAAATCTGTTCAGCCGTTTTAGCGTGAAAGCGTATCAAACACACATAAAATAATTCAATCATTTCTCTTTAGAATATTAAGTTTAGAGATGTTCATAAAATAACGTATTCCTCTAGCTGTTTTGGTTAATATTGTTAGTATCCTGTATGTATACAAGACGAAGATTAATATAAGACGAGCGGTCAACATTGACGTTTGCTTTAATTAAGAATCAGAATGCTTTATTTGTAAGTAGCAAACTACGTACCTAATTAAAATTGCTAATGCTCTTCAGTACTTATATATTTTTAATTCACTCAATGCCCGTGCGGCAAACGCGTCAGAGGTAGCCGAGGTAGGTAGGTAATGAATCCATCATCCATCGCGTAGTGGGCTTTGATCGAACATTCGCGTCATAGTGGGCTCTGTCTTGCATAGGGTCGCAGCATAATGCTGATAGCCGTTTTGCGTGAATGTGACGCATGTTTCCCCCAACCCTTTCTTATTTATTTTTTGTTTTATGTTCTTTTTTGCGTCCTGTTTACCGCAAATAAACGTATTTTCGTTCTTTCTTTCATAAATATTCTGCCGGTGACACTGGACGCATCAGTGAGTTATAGTATTAACTTTTAAAAAATTAAGATAATACCTAAGAAAAAAAAAATTGCTTCATTTATTAATTTACTTGCTCTATAACATCAAACAATTTAATTCTTCTTTAGAATAATACGTAAATAATTATGTGTGTTGTGCTGCTGGAGAGTTTCTTGCGCCATTGCCACCTCTTCTTCCCAGCGAAAGTACTAGGAAGTGGCAAAGGGCGGACGTTTTGGGGGACTGTCGTTAAAATAGGTGTCTGGAAGCCCTTGACATTCAATTATTTACTGAACCTCCAATTGTTATTATCAGTAGGTAGGTAACATCAATAATATTTACTTTAACATATTGTTTTTAAGATAACGATTCAGATTTCTCCCGAAACGTGTGTACGTTTATTAATACAAAATAATCTAATATCGCGAGTGCATGTTCGGAGCAATTGGATGTTGGTAGACTTCACAAATATTTTGTTACAATCGATCCAGTGGCTTGAAGCCGATCCCATAAGTCGATTAGTTTGGCACAGGGCCTAAAGTGTTATCTATAGTTAGGTTAAACATAGCACAGTTAGGTATCAGCTTTCCTATATGGGTATCAGCATAAAAATTGGGTCTTTTGGTCCTAAACCCAAGCCCTAGCTTTTTATTTCTCTAATAAAAGGTATCTATATGAATATTGAAAAGTCCGTCTATAGGGAATCGGATAGATTGTTTTACGATAAAAGAAAACCAGACAGATAGAAAATCGGGTAGATTATTTATGTAGTTGTTTTATTTTTTCCAGGCGAATAATGGATGTAATTGTGATCGGGTGTGGTGCTGCGGGCATCGCGGCGATGCGGAAACTGCACGATGCTGGTCTTCAAGTCCTGGGCCTTGAAGCCGACAACAGGATCGGTGGCAGAGTCTGTACCACGGAGTTTGCTGGGAAGGCTATTGATATTGGCGCTGCTTGGTAAGATAAGACCTCAGGCATTAAGTCCGACTTTGTACAGTATTTTTTTTTTACTTTTGCTTATAGTTAATAAATAAATAAGACGTATTCGATTATGTATACTATCACTTATGGATGCTACATAGACATAGTACATGAGCAGGTAGGTATATTTTATATTTAGAAGAAGTCTAGAGTTCTTCTACCTTGTCCGTATGGTGAGCAAAGTCGCCATTCTTTACAAGTGGGTTGTTGGGTCCAAATGTCACTTTGAAGACACTTGGATTTCTACCTGAAATGGAACCATATTACATAGGTAGGTACATATATTTTTGGTTTTAGCTACTATTTCAGTTACCTACTCGTGTATTGTTACCTATGAAACCTTTACTTTGTATGCCATTTTCTATGGAAAAACATATTATATGTCAATATTTAAAACATTAACTACTTACCTTACACACCCCAATTTGTATAGGTACCTACTAATGTTTTTACAAACAAATTATCTTTTTCTACAACGCTAACGGTCACCTTCAAAAAATAATATTTTTCTACAACGCCAACGGTCACCTTCAAAAAATTATCTTTTTGTACAACGCCAACCTTCAAAAACTCCCCTTTACTACCGACACCGACTTTTAAAGTCTATCTAATGCCAAATTGCCCTATAACTTTGAAACCCCTATTAGCACTTCAGAATTTAAGATCCATTGCCTCTAAGGGCTAATTATGTAGTTATATGCAGCCATACTACTTGAATAATCTGAATTCTTAACACATTCTAGGTGTCACGGAGAGAAAGACAACGTAGTCTTCGAAATGGTCAACCCATTAGGTCTTCTGGGCAGATCACACCCTGATACCAACTGGTACGTGCGTTCTAACGGCGAGCTGGTGCCTGAAGATAAAGCTAATGGCATCCTGAAGGCTTTGGGCGACGAGGTGGAAAGTGCCGACAAGAACACCAAGCGATCAATTTCGGAACATGTGAGGGGAGCGTAAGTATAGTCTTTAATATTGCTTACCTCATCTAAATTGTCCACACTGGACCAAAGCCCGGATATTTGGGTGAATAGTTCTAACGAAATATATTATATTCTTGTTTTTTCCTTTTACCGCCAATCAGTGGTGTCTTAGTTATACTAAATAAAAGTGGATAGGTTTCTATGTAGATGACATTGTGATAAAAAAAACACTGAGTAATCCTGCCGCAACATTGGCAGCGACAAAACACGACAAACACTTTAGTTTAATATTCTTAATTGTTAAGCTAAATATTTTATTAACATCGGAAATGATATAAAATTAAAATAATGTTAATTCTTACCTATAAAGTACAGACGCCAGCACTTCAGGCTACTACAATCTGTCAAAATTCTTTAATAGATTTTCAACTTTATTGCTAAAGCATTCATTAGGCATTAGGTCCAAGGTTGATTGGGAAAATTTGACAGTTTCGGGTAGCTTGACCTGCTGGCGTCTGTACTACATACCTAGTGGCCAAACTGGGCCATTGTGTACACTTATCATAAAAGCTAACTGTATTGACACGCTACCCGAAACTGTCAAAATTTTAATTGACTCAAAATTATTCATTCACTGTACCTATTTCAGCATTGAATGAATGAATAAAGCTGATGTGTAAAGGTATCAGTGCTCATCGACTTTTGACACTGACCGTACTTCTTAAATTTCCAAGTCACAACACATTTTCACGCTCTAGCTTGAAATTAAACCACGACTATATTTTCAGAGCCAACTCCAACGCCACTTTAAAGAAAGACCCTGCACTAACCAGTTCATTCGTCGAATGGTTTGAAAGGAACAACCACCTGGGTGGTCAGGACGACCCCAAGAGAGGCAAGTCTTTGAAAGGGCTAACCGAGTTCTGGGAGAGTGAGGGCGACCCCTTCTTGAACTGGAAAGGAAGAGGATACAAGACTATTTTAGACGTTTTGACGGTAAGTAGCACTTTATAAAATTATGATGGAATAGCGTCCATGGAGTTCCTCCGTTTCTTTTTTTCGGCTGAAAGAGTGGAAACCAATTCCATCGAGTGGGATTTTAATTTTGATTCATTGCTTTGTCCAATACCCACATGGATTTTTCGATCTGTAAGTTTCGTAGATGACTGACCATTCTTAATTCATCAACCCATCCGTGTCTAGAAGCCCTCATTTAAACGTAGCCTCGCGTATCTACTACTTACCTATCTTCATAACTATCACAGGAGTACCCCAGACCCCGAAAATAGGTACGGGTAGTCACCGAGAGTGTTGAAGATAAGAATGTTAGTTTGAAAACAGAAAAAAAGAGTGAGTATGATGCTATGAAGAAAAAAGCCAAGAAAGCTGTGGCCATAGCAAGAGCAAAAGCCCAAGACAAGCTTTATGACACACTGGATAATCCAACAGGTCAAAAAATTCTTTATCGGCTTGCTAGAGCTAGACAGAGAAAGACGAGGAATATTTGTCAGATAAAGTGTATAAAGGATGAAACTGGAATAGTTCTTTCGGATGATGAGAAAATTACGGATAGGTGGAAGAGTTATTTCGAAAGACTGATGAATCAGGAGAATGACTGGAGTGGTGTGCTTGGGAATAAACCAGTAAATGAGGGGTTAGTGAGAAGGATTAGTATGGATGAAGTGAGAATAGCAGTAAATGGGATGAAGAATGGTAAAGCAATAGGTCCGGATGGAATACCAGTTGAAGTATGGAAGCTATTACGGATAGATGGATGGACGTGGTTAGCTTTATTCTTCAATAAGTTGTTGCTGGAAGAAACCATCCCTGACGAATGGTGTAACAGTTCGCTGGTGCCCATCTTTAAAAACAAAGGTGATGTGCTGGAGTGCAACAACTATAGAGGAATAAAGCTAATGTCACATAGTATGAAGGCTTGGGAGAAAGTTATTGAAAGGCGACTGAGAGAAGAGAGTGAAATTTCGCAAAACCAATTCGGTTTTATGCCTGGTCGAGGAACAACAGATGCCATCTTTGCTATCCGCCAGCTGTGCGAGAAATACAGAAGTGCGCATAAGAACTTGCACATGGTATTTGTTGACCTCGAAAAAGCATACGACAGAGTGCCTCGTGAAGTTTTGTGGTGGGCGCTGAAGGAGAAAGGCGTGCCAGGGAAGTATGTGCAGTTGATTGGAGCGATGTACAGTCGATGTAGTACCCAAGTCCGGTCTACAGTGGGCACTACTGGCAGCTTCGATGTGGCTGTCGGCTTGCACCAGGGCTCAGCACTCAGTCCGTACCTCTTCGTGCTGATAATGGATGCTCTTACATCGGACATCCAAGAGGAGGCTCCCTGGTGTATGCTGTTCGCCGATGACATTGTGCTGGTGGCCGAGAGCGGCTCAGAGGTCCAGAGCAGATTAGAGAGGTGGTGGAAAAGACTCGAGACCGTGGGCCTGAGAGTAAGTCGGACCAAAACTGAGTATCTGTTTTGTAATTTTGGCGGTCTCTCCAGTCCTAGGCCCATGTCTCTCGCCGGAACGCCCTTATCGATCTGCTCCGACTTTCGGTACCTCGGGTCACTTGTCCAAGGAGATGGCGAAGTAGACCGAGACGTAACGCACCGGATCAACTCAGGATGGATGAAATGGCGACAGGTCACAGGAACAACTTGCGACCCACGGATGCCCCTCAAGTTAAAGGGGAAAATTTATAAGTCCGTGATAAGGCCTGTCGTACTTTATGGATCTGAATGCTGGGCTGTGAAGAAGACGGATGAAAAAAGATTGCATGCAGCGGAGATGAGAATGTTGAGATGGATGTGTGGAGTGACGAGAATGGATAAAGTAAGAAATGAGTATATAAGGGGAAGTTTGAAAGTGGCGCCAATGACAGAAAAGTTGAAAGGAAATCGTTTGGCTTGGTATGGGCATGTGATGAGAAGGGACAAAACGCATGTGACTAAAAGAGTGATGAATATACATGTTGATGGATGGAGAGGGAGAGGAAGGCCGAAGAAAAGGTGGATGGATTGTGTGAGGAATGATATGAAAGAGAAGGGAGTGAATGATAGCGTGACGGTTGACAGGGGAGAATGGAAGAAGAAAACGTGTTGCGCCGACCCCAAGTAACATGGGATAAGGGCAGGAAGATGATGTAGTCACCGAGACCGAAAGTCAAGAATCTTACCTAACTTTTCAATTTCAAAATTTCCCTGATTGATTCAACCTTTTCAGAACAAATACCCCGACCCGTCCAAGGAGATTCCCCTACAGATTCTCCTCAACAAAGAGGTGGAGAACATTCGGTGGGGCACCAGCCAACTCGCAATTGACCCTACCAACCCACTGGTACAAGTGAAGTGTAAGGATGGAAGCTTGTATGCAGCCAAGAGTGTTATTATCACTGTGTCTGTCGGAGTTTTGAAGGAAAGGTAAAATAAATATTTTTTAAATTGGAAAATTCCCATGTATAAGGTATGTACCCCGAAGGGGCAGGTAGAAGTGCATAAGTTCCATATAATAATTAAAAAAAAAAAAAAAAAAATCGTTTAATTCAGACTATTTAAATGTCCATATTTTGTTAAATTACATTATCTTAAAACTACTCGTACCTATGTTATACATAAAAATCGACTCAAATGTTTGAAAATAAATTAAAATTATTTTTAAATAAATAATTAAAAATACATTAATTAGATGACATTGAATTAAATAATTTAAAATGAATAAAAAAATTAAATTAAAATAAATAATTTAAAATGGACTAAAATGAAAATTACATTAAAATTGATTATTTAAAGAATCAGGGGACATGCAGCCTGGTGAGCCTTCCCACGGCTGCCGAATCTGGTCTGTCTGCAATCATCCGTAGGATTCCGTTGCCACTCCCTCGAATTCGGCGAATCAGTGAAGCTGACTTTTTGCGCATTATAGCGTAAAAGTCAATCGCCCCCGCGTCGGCAAACATCCCCGAGGCTTCTATATAATAAGGGGTTAGCCTAACTGGACGGCTAGTGAGAAATTCCTATTGAAAAAACCCAATAATATAATATAATGTGCGACCTGAGGAACGAACCCAGACAGGATCCTACACTGTCAGTCACGCTTGCGACCACGTGACGGACTTTCGTTCAGTAATCACGTTCTCGTTGGTCTCTAGACGTCTAGTAGTCGCAAACGCTACTACTGAGCAGGTGGTCCTGGTTTCGCTTCCCAGATCGGTGAACCTTTTGTTGGGTTTTTCGATTAGGAAGTTCTCAGTAAGTGGTGTGGCAGTGGGTGTACTATAGTACCTAGGTACCCAGACACACCTCTGCCTAACGCTTCATACAGGCGTGATCCTAAGGGCAATTCTCGTAATTTTAAGAACGTTTAGTTAGGGGGGCAATTCTCGTAATTTAAAACGTTCAAAATCTATTCGCAGTCTCATCTCGGCGACAAACAAATGTCAAAAACTAGTCAAAATGTAGGGAAAGAGGTATTTTTGACAGATTGAGACTGAGATCAGACTGTGAACATTCTTAAAATTACGAGAATTGCCCCTCTGATCTCAGTCTCAATCCGTCAAAAATACCTCTAATTTCCCTACATTTTATTGACAAGTTTTAGACGTTGACTGAGGTGGCATTGCGACTAGATTGTGAACGTTTTTAATTACGGGAATTAGCCTTCTTTTGTTATGTGTGTTTGTTATTTTCCTTAAAATAATTTCCCCTCAAAAATAACATGTCTATAATATGTAAAACGTAAATAAATACTTGCTTATGCACACTTATGACTCATAACGTCATAACCATAACACATTAAGCGCTCAGCACTAATTCTGTTAACACTTCAAGTAAACACAATTATTAACGTCGGTAATGTGTAGCGTCATAACAATTTAATGATTTGGGTCTATATTTCCGTTGGGTCTAAAAATAAGCATTTTAACCGTCTATTAAGTCTAAGTGTGGCTCTTAGCTGAAATATATACTTGCTACTTATTAAACAACTCGTTGGCACATTGTTATGATTCTAATCCTATCGGATTTATGTTTTAGTATACCAAGACCTTTAAGCCGTTGGTCCCGGCCAGCGTTACCAGATTTTTTTTCGGCAAAAGTGGGATTTTGTAATCTTTTGAGCAAGAAAAGAGGGATTCTTTCGCCGAAAGCGGGACATAACAAAAAAACGTAATTTAAAAAAATACGAGTTATCGTTTATATTTCTACTTATTCTTTTATGTAAGTATTTGAGTTAAATTAAGGAAACATGATGATGATAGCCATAGAAAATGTATTTTAATGAAAATACATTACTTTACTATACTAATGACAATAGCTGTCTGGTTTACCAGTAAGGCAGTTTATTTTTCTATTTCCGAAATGCGGGACTGAGGCTGTCCCGCGCGGGACTTTTAAGTTAGGGCTAAAAATCAGGACGTCCCGCCAAAATAGGGACGTCTGGCAACGCTGGTCCCGGCTGTCATTTGTGTATCTTTGACAGTCGTTACGGGTCGTCAGAAGCCCGAAAGTCTGACAACCAGTGACAACCAAGGGGTATCGTATTACCCAGTAACTGGGTTGTGGAGGTCAGATAGGCAATCCCTCCATGTAAAATACTGGTATTCAGCTGCATCCGGTTAGACTAGAAGCCGACCCCAACATAGTTGGGAACAGGCTAGACAGATGATGATAAGTATGCCAATATTGGACTTAAGGTCTCTGCACACAGCGGGCGGGGCGGGGCGGGACGGGACGGCGACGCGGCGCTGGTGCGGCGGTAGTGTTCACACTGCGGTCGCGATCACGTCCCGTCCCGCCGCGCCTTTGTTTCATCAAAAAAGATGTTGAGCGAATCGGACATGGAAACGCTATTGCTCATAGTTGCGCTCGCTAAGAAAAAAACAACGTAAACGGTAATGGGTGCATGAAATAAATAAAAAACGCGCTCGCGTCCCGCCATGCCCCGCCCCGCCGCTTCTGACTTGTATTCCCGCTCGGCGCGGCGGTGGCGTGGCGCGACGGTTGCCGTCGCGTCGAGCGGGGCGGCTCTGTGGCGTCCGTAATATCTAGTCAATACAACAGCTCAGCGTCGCGTCGCCGTCCCCTGTGCCCCGCCCCGCCCCGCCCGCTGTGTGCAGAGACCTTTAGACAAAGCATATCTTTCTAAATTATTTGGTACTTTTCTACAATATTGCTACGAACTCTTTCTTTTCTTAAAAAAGTTGGCTTATTTTTGTCCCCAAAATTTCTAAAAAAGCATTCATAGACAGCACCTTAATTGCGCACACTATGAATCTCCATCATAATAATTTTGAATTAAACCCATTGCTACTGTGTTCAGTTACGCAAATACCCCGCCGGCCGTTTCATCATTTATCTACTAAGGAGATTAACATACTGCACCGTGTGCCGTCGCGTAGCGCGGGGTGGCCATAGCAAATACTTAATGTTTTTTTTTTTAAATAATGTTTTCTATACAAACTGGATACAAATACAATGTTAAGTCTGCCGCCCCGCGCTACGTGGCGGAGCGCGGTTTGTGCTAATCGCCTAGAAATGAGGATTTTGTTCCTTCGTGAAAAGCAATATCACAGATTGACATGTTAATTTTGCAAGCATTAATTTATTTATTTTGTATTTTGTTTTCAGACATGAACAACTCTTCTACCCGCAACTGCCCGCCGAAAAAGTGAAAACAATCCAAAACCTGAACATGTGTGTCTTAGACAAAATCTACATCGAATTCGAGACACCGTGGTGGCCCAAAACTCCAGCAAAATTCACTCTCCTATGGAGGGACGAAGATAAGGCCAAATTCGGAGTTAAGGACCGATGGATTACGGAGATTTTTGGTCTTTGGACAGTGGATTACCAGCCTAATGTCCTGCTAGCCTGGATCTATGGAAAGGGAGCTGAAGCGATGGAGAAACTTAGCGTGGAAGAAGTGCAGGCGGGTGTTCAGAAGTTGTTTGATATTATAATCAAGAAGGAGTTCGATGTTTCGCCGATTAAGAATATTTTGAGGTGAGTTTTACATACGTTACCTACCATTTTTTTAGGGTTCCTAATGAAAAAATGGAACCCTTACAGGAAATGCATGGCTTGGCCGTTCCATTGAACTATTGCATGACTGATGACACAACATTAAAGACCAAATAAGCCCATAGGAATGACTGTGCGACGGCCTCGTAACGGCTAAACCGTATATTTTGGCCAAGATGTAAGTTTTATAGTGTTAAGCCTTGTAGAGTTAGGGGCTTGGCTCTATATTAGATGTGATAACGGCAGTGTAGTTTACTATAGTGTGCTATGTAGCCTATTAGAACAATGTAGGTAGTGTGTGTAAGGCGGCCGCACTATGCTACTGTAGCCACAACAATCATCATAGCACAGTACCACGTTTTAGACATCTGATAAAGAAACACGGAAGCAAACAGCCCTGAGAAGAACTGACGCCACGTTTTGACAAGTCGTTAAAGAAACAGGAGTAGCCATAATTCATCATAGCACACTACCACGTTCTAGACATTTTTCAATTCATACATTAACGAGTATTTTCTTCAACCTTCTGATATCTCAAGAACCTCCAAACTACGAATAGCTTCGAGTCTAGAACGCGTTCAAAAACGTTTCGTTTGTCATATAGCGTTTTCTGTTGCCGTAGCTAAAATGAGAGAGAAGACAGAGTGAGAGAGTTTTTAAAAGAAGTTTGAAAGAACAATCTTTCCACTTCGTCATAGTTGCGTATGTATTTATTATTTTAATTACCTAGATTATAATTATTAACATTCTAGTAATATTTATTTCAGAAGTATGTATGTTTATTTCTATTTATGTAAGGGCTGATTTTTCCATCGCCAAATAACTTTTATTCGAGGAATAAAATTGACGTTTGACAGTTTTTGTTTGAAACAACTGTGAAAATTTCAAAATTATTCCTCGAATAAAGATATCAGAAGGCCAATTCTCGTAATTTAAAACGCTCAAAATCTAGTCGCAGTCTCATCTCGGCGACAAACAAATGTCAAAAACTTGTCAAAATGTAGGGAAATCAAAAGTATTTTTTGACAGATTGACACTGAGATCAGACTGTGAACGTTCTTAAAATTACGAGAATTGCCCTTCAGATGATTGAATAATCAGCCCTAAGTATATTTTCATATTATTTGTTTTATTTTATTAAGTGAATTGTTTTTATGTTGACTATTCAAAATAATGTTTCAAATTGATGTTATTTCAAGTTAAACAAATATCAACTTTATCTTAATGGCAATTGAGTCGATTTCAGAGTGACTAGCACTATTGAAAAAAATATAAAAATGTTTTAAGTTGTAGCGTAAACTGAACTTTATTGTGTAAGAATTAAAGTTATTTTTCCATAAACTCATATCTGTTTACATTTTTATAAGTCGCGAATGCAGATTATGTTAAGATTTTTTACGGATAATCGACTCGCCGCCACTGCTCGCACTCAAAAATCTCTTGCTAGACTGTTGAGAAATACCTATATTGAAGTCTCTAAAGGAGAGATATAACTGATAACTGCTACCTTTTCAGAGAATTTCAGTACCAAGCAATTTGCGTCATAAAACAAAGGAATTTCAAAAGAGTATTGTCAATCTATCTGACTTAAGCAACAACACCATCATTCAATTTTAACTTCGCTTGATTTATCTATATTTATCCAAACCTCTACGTTTCAGATCAAGATGGGCCTCAAACCCCCTAGTCCGTGGATCCTACGCGTACCGAACAGTCGTCTTAGAAGAAAACGGTGGCAGTGCCATCGTGCTATCAGAACCGCTGTACCACTCCAACAAGTTCCCCGTAGTCTGTTTCGCTGGAGAAGCCACGTCGCACCATAGACACACAGACTGCCATGGAGCCGTAGAGTCAGGGTTTAGAGAGGCTGGACGACTAATAGAAAGTTTCAAGAAGTTTGGATTTAAGTAAATACTTTTTGTGTAGGTACAGCCACGAGCACCAATATGTCAACACTTGGCAACTTTCAATTGCGATTTTTTCGTGAAATAACGAATGCAACGTTGTATACGACACATTACATAAACCTATGGGTTCGAAAATGATATGTTCGTAACAACATAAAATTTCATTCAAATATAAAGGAGTAAATCGCTTTTGAATAAAGCCGAGTGTATACATACTTTTGCTCGTGACTGTATGTCATTTTGTTGAGTTTTGCGGACTTGTTTGACATAATTGTATAATTACTTAACCATAATAAACGAAAATCTAAACTGGTAATGTGAATAAGAATAAATGAGCCTAATATACTGGTATGCAGCTGCATCCGGTTAGACTGGAAGCTGACCCAACATAGTTAAAAAAATAAAAACAAATACATTTTCTTTTTTTTTCAGTTGGGAAAAGGCTAGGTAGATGGTGAGGCTAATCTCTGACCTAAATATTTCAAATTTTGAATTCTATAAAAAAAATATATCTGCGTTGATTTCATATTACTAAGGCAATACATATACCGATAGCAAATATGTCAAATTAAAATCGGCCAAACCGTCTTCAGAACTATTTTCGTTAAGTTATAATTGTAAAGGGTGTTGTCCACTTGTTTTGTATGCTTTTGTTACAATAAAATACATGTATAACCTTATTACAATATTTTTATTCAAAATACTACAAATTCATGATAAAAAATATAACTTACACTCGCACATAATAATTCATTAAATAATGCCTTTGAAAACATTTCCTTTCCAACATAACATCACGACTGTATTCCCCGAAGAGTTGGGCAGGGGCAACGACTTTTTATAGCTCACTGGATTTTCAAGGCAATCATTAGCGCCGAGAGCACAGATTACTGAATAGTTACTCCGAGAGTAAAAATCCAGTGCCCGATAAAAATCGTTGCGTTAAAAAATCGCCGGTCGATACCTGGGCTAACTCGTTTTGTGAAAAAATGTTTCGTATTCCAAGTTATCCATTTTAGGACGCAACTTACGATTTCACAAACATACACGTGACATGATCTGTAAGAGACAGTGCGAGTTGTATCTTTCTTCTCTCTCACGTAACGAAATGTGCCTTAACGTGACCCGTCCTTGAAATTTCATTCTCAATTATCGACGCGTAAGAAGTCTCACTTATAAATTATGGAAAGGAAGGTGTTCGGTTTTTTTTTTTTTAGAAAAAATGACAATAGTACAATATAACATTTTTATTTGCATTAAAACCTGGGTACAGATGCCAGTACACCAACCTACTACAATCTGTCAAATTTCTTTAATAGATTTTCAACTTTATCGATAAAGCATCACGGTTCAAGGTTGATTGAAAAAAATTGTCAGTTTCGGGTAGCTTGGCCTGCTGGAGTCTGTACAATAATGGTCTTAATAATGATGATGATAAATAATGATAATAATGATGAGGTCTTGGTAATGAATTACATGCCCCACCATGGACTGGCGACGAACTGACGAGAGAATGCGTTCTTGACACCTGTCAGTTTCATACAAACGAATACGTTTTGCAAATTTGATCTTTATTATCTACTAGAATTGTCACACTGACAGGTGTCAGAAACACATTCTATCGACGGCCGGACTGTAGTATCAATAATAACAGTGTAGTCAACAGTCATTAGAAAATGTAGTTTGTAATTATGTAATTAAGTGTTTGATTTCATAATATTACCGTGATCCCCTCGGTTTGGTGCATTATTGTTCTATTACAAGTATCTCATTACTTTTTAGGGTTCCGTACCCAAAGGGTGCCAACGGGACCCTATTACTAAGCCTCGGCTATCCGTCCGTCCGTCATCGGGCTCTATCTATAATGATAAAGTTAAAGGAGGTCTCCGTACAAGAAACCGTGTTTTTCCGGCGTTTTTTGACTTGTGGTATGGAACCCTTCGTGTGCGAGTACGACCCGCAGTTGGTAGATTTTTTTTATAAAACACGAAATCAAATGAGTTCTCGAAAGTCCCGAGCCTGAATCGAAATCAGTTGATCCGTACATTGTCGGGTTATGCGAACATAAATCTATGGATCAACTGATTTTTTTTTTCACGATTTCAGGGTTGGTCCTATAGTAAAAGTTGTTCATAATGAGTACAATGAGCCCTTTTAAGGATTAAAACGATCAAAATTTAACGGTGTATGTCTAAAATTACTTTCAATAAAGAACGATGAACTTATTCAGTCAACATCACGCCCTGTTTCCCGAAGGGTGGGGGCAGTGGTGCCAATAGTACACCCACGCCAATTATGTTCAAGCCCTATGTAATCCCGCGCAAAGATCCAGGCTCCGGGCTGACTGAGAAATTCCAGATAGCAAAACCCAATAACAACGAAATCATCATTTGAGCCGAAAGACATCCATTGCTAGACATAGGCTGAATAATTTGTTCCCTGTAAACGCAATCCAATGTACTGACTTCGTAAACGGGTTTCAATGGAATTATGACAGCTGCCTGTCATCAGTCATGGTTCCTTTCACTCTGCTAAGCTCATGGTGACGGAGTGTCTCTGATTGTTGTGCAATAAATATCCAACAGAATCTTACACAGTACTTTTCTTTTATGCACATAATCCATCAGGTGCCTTTGTCTAGCCGTGGACGTCTTTCGGCTGAAATGATGGTTGGAAGTGACGGTGCTTGAAGATCCCGCAAGCACCGTCAATTCGACCGGTTCTGTGCTTCCCGCATCCAGCGGATTCCTGCGGCCATCACAAGGCCTAACAGAAAACATGAAATAAATACTCTAATTATAATTACTTTATCAGAAATTACAAGAAATTGTCACTGTGTTTTTCTTAATATTATGAACAGCACAAGATCATAAAGTATTGTCCTTATAATTAAAAGAATACTCATTTCTAATGTAATAAAGATTAAAATAAATAACTCACAATATTCAGTCAATACAAAGTCCCAAAAGTGATTTATCATAATTTAAAATAATAGTAAAGTATACAGGGTGTTAAAGTATTTGCGTGCCATTGCTTCAGGGTGAGTTCAGTATCGATAAAGGAACCTGTATAAAATAAATAATAAATACCTTTAAAAAAAGTTAAAAAAAAAACAAAAATTATCATAAAATGAACCTAATGTAGTACGTTACGCGGTACACAATAAAACATTGTTTAAAATAGAAGTCCCCCCCAGAACCCCTTTATCGATACTGAACTCACCCTGAAGCTATGGCACGCAATTACTTTAACACCCTGTATAGGAACGTGTGGCTAAGTTATAGCCGCACGGGTCGATCGATCTGGTTAAGCTACGCTTGCTGCGGTTGATCCGTAGATGGGTGAACTCCTTCGCACGGTTTTTACGACTTGACAAAACATCGAGATTTCTTTATTTAAATGATATATGATGTTTTTTGCAAAATGGATTTAAAAAAATGCAGAAATAAATACAAGAATAATTTTACATCTCAAGTTTTTCCATTATATTTCAGGTTAAATATTAATGTTTTATAAACCCTTTATTTAACCTTCCGGAATATATTCTATAAATGATGGTGAAAACCGCATCAAAATGAATGAAAAACACGGCCACACAGACAGACACGAAAACGAATAATTATGTATTTTTGACCAGCATAGCTATTCACAACCTGATTCGATTACCTGATTTGCTTTGCCCCGAAGAATAGAATAGTGTTTGTCTATTCGATTTCAACTGACAAAATTTTCGGGTTCTGGACTCGTGAACAGCGTTTAAAGGACTGCTAAGATAACATTGATCAATGTTATCTACACACTGTATACTACTAACAAAGTCGTGACAGGCAGAAAGAAGTACAAATACAATTTATATCAAAATTAAACAATTCCCACAAAGACCCTCCACAGCATACCTAATAGAAAAATTGTAATGTCACAAGAAATACAAAAAATTAAGAAAATCCTACCTCTCCAACTTCGGAATCAAATCAGACTTATTATCAATAAGTTCAGAGCTAATAATATTCCCTTCCTCATCGACATCACACATCAGAATCTCGACTCCATTATCTTTGATCACCGGTTTCTTATCAACCTCCATTTCATCATCGTCTTCATTCTTCAATGTGATCTCGAAGCATCTGGGCGTGAACGCAGTAGGGCCAGCGACTTGTTTAAGTTTAAAATCTAGACTTGCTACCGGTACGTTCGGACTGCTGTAGCCGTCCATTATTTTTTCGGAGACTTCTAAGGACTCGTAGCGAGTGGTTGTCAGTCTGTACATGCCATCTTCGGATATTTGGTACCTGAAATATTAAATAAAACGTTTTAAAATCGCCAAAAAATCGTCAAAAAATATGCCAGTCCAATCTTCTGCAGTCAATAGGTGAAAAAGAAAACCATCGGCGTCTATTTGAACTACTCGGCCAGTCTAGGCCCGAGAGAGAGAGAGAGAGAGAGTGCACAATATTGTGAAAGTAGTCGCAGTTAGTTCGCCTCGCACCCGCAGATGGCACGTTCACGAATCGCTTCGCCGAAAGACGTCCTCTGCTGGATATAGGCCTCCCCCAAGCACCTCCACTTCGACTGATTCCGCGCTTCTCGCATCCAACGGGTTCCTGCAGCTTTAACAAGGTCGTTGGTCCACCTTGTGGGAGGCATCCAGCGCTACGTCTTCCGGTACGCGGTCGCCACTCCAGAACCTTTCGGCCCCATCGGCCATCTGTTCTGCGAACAATGTGCCCTGCCCACTGCCACTTAAGTTTGGCAATTCTTCTTCCTAATGAAATACTACATTGATATAAGCACGTTCGTGGCGTGGTTAGGTCCTCTAAAACCACAAGGTTGTCCGACGACCTGGTGTTGGTCGCGGGTAGCCAGTGGATGCGGGAAGCGCAGCACTGGTCGTTGTGACGACCTAAGTCCAGCAGAGGACGTCTTTTCGGCTGAGATGAGGATAAAATCAGGAATAAAATTATCCGGAAAAGAACCGGATTTACCGACATAGCTTGCAGAGTAAGCCAACTGAAGTGTCAGTGGGCCGGCCATGCTTGTCGAAGAACCGATGGCCGATACGCGGTCTCGACTCCAGAGTCGAGACCGTGTATCGGCTAGCGTAGTGTGGGACGCCCCCCGGCTAGATGGACGGACGACCTAAAGAAGGTGGCTGAGACAGACTGGATGCGGAAAGCGGAAGCACATGGTGTTGTGGCGCAGCATGGGAGAAGCCTATATCCAGTACTAGACTGCGATAGGTCGAGTTGATTGATAAAAATTATATCATTATAAATTGTAAAAGAGGTGACATGACATCTTACCTGAACCTGCTATGTCCAAACGACCACTGAGCCCCATGCTCCTTCACCAAATGCGTCGTCAACCGATTCCCTCTAGAAAATATCTTCATATTCTTCTCAGGGCACAAATGACACGCATATTTCCTAAGAGACATCCCTTTTTTCTCCTTTTTAACTTCGTAACAGTCGGAGTCTGAATTATCTTCATCAGATAGTGGGTCTATCTCCTTTTTGATTGCTTTAGATTTCTTCTTTTTCTTTTTATGTGTGAGTATGTGTTGGCGGAGGTCTGATTTTGTTATTGCTCTGTGGAAGATGGAAGAGTGATAAATTTTTGTGGATCATTCTCATGTAGCATCTGGCCAGGCACAGCGCGCATTTCATTGTCAAACCAATATCAACCTTGCGTGAGTAGAAATAAAGTTGAAAATAAATTCGCACATGGAGCTGCGGACACCAGCCCGTTTATAGCATACTATTCTTTGCAATGTTTTCCTAACTTATTGCAACAATTATTAAAAACATTTTTTATTTTTTTTATTAGCATACACTGTTCCACTGCTGAGCAAAGGCCTCCCCCAAATCCTTACAGACATTCGTATAGCACTCTTAAAATAAATAACTTGACTTTAACTCAAGATGACTCAGAATGACAGAAAAGTTGAAAGGAAATCGTTTGGCTTGGTATGGGCATGTGATGAGAAGGGACGAAACGCATGTGACTAAAAGAGTGATGAATATACATGTTGATGGATGGAGAGGGAGAGGAAGGCCGAAGAAAAGGTGGATGGATTGTGTGAGGAATGATATGAAAGAGAAGGGAGTGAATGATAGCGTGACGGTTGACAGGGGAGAATGGAAGAAGAAAACGTGTTGCGCCGACCCCAAGTAACATGGGATAAGGGCAGGAAGATGATGATGACTTTAACTCAAGATGCCCATCTCTTCCTGTTTTAATGAGCTCTCGGGCCATTCGAGTTAATTTATTTTGAACTTTGTTTCAACCAATGCTAGTTCGATATTTGATTGGAAGTAAAAGCCTTGTTGTGCCGGCCCCTACGAGTGTGTTAAGTTATTACTTACTTATATTCACAATGCGGGCACGCATGCGTCCTAGTATCCTTCCTCGCCAGATGTCTGTAGCGCACGTGATTGGCTAGCGCGGCCGGTGACGTCGCGGACATGTCGCACAGAGTGCACGCGTACGTAGATATGTGCTGACGAGTGTGCTCGCCTAGTAGATACTCTGTGGCGCAACGGGTGCCACATAGCTCGCACACGAATGGCGAGTTTGGGTATACGTTCTGAAAAAATAAATAATATGCTCTATGTAAGATACCGTCTCCCCAAAACCGCGAGAGAATCGCGGCGATATTATCGTCGTGCCATCCAATTCTCGCCGCAATGATATCGCCGTGTGGAGACACGTTCTAAGACACTGTATAGAAATACGTGACACGACGATAATATCGCCGCGATTCTCTTGCTCGTGGAGACGGCCCCTTAGATAATCAATGATTTACTGATAGGCATTATGCAAATAAATAATATTGGTAGCAAGTTCTAAGGCACCACGGAATAAGCAATTGTTATTATCAATGACATATGAAGAAACAAATTAGGAAAAAATATGCGTCACATTCACATCCATGCAAAACGGCCATTCCATCGCTCAGCATAATGTCTTGCATTATGCTGAGCGATGGCCGTTTTGCATTTACGGAGCCACAGCAATGCAACATATAACAACTAGAAACCAGAATTTGGCAGCATTGAAGCAGGCACAAGCAAAACAGCATATTATTATTATTATTAAGTTTATACAGGTATGAGGAGCAGAGTGTAAAGTTCACTCATACTCTATGGAAAAGGGAGGATCCTCCGACCAGACGGGTGTTGTGTCTGGCGGGCAACTGCCCAACGATTGATGTTGGGAAATTGTATCTATGCTAATTGCGCGGTAAACTCTGCTTGCGAGATGCAGGATTTGCGTGACGTCAGTATGACGCGTTGTTCGCATGTGGCGTTGTAGATACCGCTACAAGCTTATACAAAACAAACAAAATGTAGCGTTTTACGGGCGTGCGATAACCATTGCAATTTAAACTCTAGACTAGCTGCGCCCCGCGGTTTCGGCCGGATACTCGATCCAGTGTGAATATCGGGATAAAAAGTACCCTATGTCCTAATCCAGGTCACGTTCTACCCACGTGCTAAATTTCTTCAAAATCCGTTCAGTCGTTTTGGCGTGAAAGCGTAACAAACAAAAACAAAAAATAAATCTTTTTTATTTAGTAATTTTTTATAAACTTTAGACCAGAGGTTCTCAACGTGGGCAATAGCCCCCTCTCGTGGGCGTCTCAGACTTTTAGGGGGGCAGTAGAAGACCAGGGGAAAATTATATATAATCATGGCAATAGCTGTTTCAGATTCACGACGGATGGTACGAAAAAAAAATTAAGGGGGTCTCTAGAAAATAAAACAATATACCTATATTCTCAGAGTAACCTTTAGACAAACGATCACATGCTTGTAAATAGCAACTATACTGTTTCAAGCTTCTTATCTATACGCGGAAACCCCATCACAAAACATACCTGCCTTCTCAAATGATCGCTAAGTTTCCTATTATTCGCGAAGTGCTGTCCGCAATGATAACAACCGATCAGCCGTTCCCCCGTATGAGTTCTTACGTGGACATTTAGCATCTCTTTCCGAGGGAATATGGCGCCACAACCAGCCCAGGAGCAAAGGAAGTTGTCTGAATAGTTCGCGTGGACTTTAACGTGGTCTAGGAATAGCTGGAATCAAAGAAAAATAATTATTTGAAATTAAATGCAATAGTTTATTCTGTAAATAGGATATCGGAATCACTTTTACACGTCATATTATAAAATAAATGGACACTCACGGTACGGCTGGTCCATAAATTCAAGGTCGCTCAGCGAGCTATGGAACGGACTATGCATGGTCTCTCTGAGGCATAGAATCCGCAACGAGGTGATCCGGCAGAGAACCAAAGTTGTCGACATAGCTCACAGAATAAGCAAGCTGAAGTGGCAATGGACCGGCCATATTAGCAGTAGAACCGATGACCGTTGGTTGGGGTAGACGTGTTCTAGAGTGGAAACCGTGAATTGGTAAACGTAAGGTAGGATTAGGGCGCGACGATCTTCGCAGGATGGCTGGTAGCAGCTGCATGAGAGTTGCCGAAAATCGAGAAGAATGGCGTGCCATAGGAGAGGCCTATGTCCAGCAGTGGACTGCTATAGGCCGATGATGATACGAATAAAAAAATAAAAAAATAAGCTAGACAAGGTCAGCGTACTAGATTTTAAAATATGATTGTCTTGTAAAAGTGTTTGTGCAAACCTACTTACAGAAATAAAAACATTAATTTCGTGCGTAAATCAATATTTGGATGGCGGTTTTTTTTTTCACGTTTAGCAAATTTTATAAAATTACCTGGATTGAGTTATATTTACTTTGCTCCTCACAGCCGATCCACATGCAAACATAATCGCTAACTTGAACAGGTATCTGATTTCGTTTCCTGGAGTCCTTCTTGCACGGGGCTAGCTTCAGTGTAGCCCTGCCGTTCAAGCCGATAGCCAACAATTTGCCATGGTAAGCGTGGTAGTTAAGGTGACGCACCATTTCATTGAAGTCCGATGTCTTGTGACCACATACGTCCCAGAGGCAGACATATTCAACTGGAAATAAAAAAGAAAAAATATAGTTATTAAGTAAATTTTCTTATAGGCGGGCGCAATTGAGAGCAGTGGTGGCCCAGTGGTAGCGGCCTCGAAGGTCGTAGGTTCAACTTCGAACCCACACACATGCTTTACTTTGTGTAAATTATTTCATCACCACTGCTCTCAAAAACGGTGATGGACAACGAATGACATGAGACATCTACCAACACGCACTCGGGGCGCGTGGTGGATTATAGCCCACTCCCTCTTACCGAGAGGAAGCCTTTGTCGCAGCAGTGGGAATATTATAGGTTGATTATGTCATGCTATGCTATGGGCGCGACTGTGCGAAGCGCGTTTGCAACTACGACTAGGGGATCTATTTATCATTTTCTAGCCTTTATACCAATTTTTGAAAACATAAATAAATATTGTAAAACATTTTAAAAGAGTAACGGTGGTTTCTTGCCCATTCTTCTCCATACGAAAACTACCTTTTGGAAGGGGCTACTAGAATCAATTTTATTTTAATTTTATTTTTGACGTTCAAAAGTGCCTTTTATGTGCCTATTTGAAATAAATGATTTGACTTTGACTTTGAAATTTATTAGGACCAGCGCAACATGTAATTTTTTCCATGCTTCGCTATTAGCCGTTACCTCGGAAGTCACCCCCTTTCTAGCCATATCACCTTTCACACAGTCCATTCATCACTATTAGTACAGACGCCAGCACATCAAGCTACCCGAAACTGTCAAATTTTCCCAATCAACTTTGAACCTTATGCTTTAGCGATAAAGTTGAAAATTTACTAAAGAAATTTGACAGATTGTAGTAGCTTGATGTGCAGCTGGCGTCTGTACATTTTCTAAAAATATAAGGGATATTTTTAGAAAATTAAGTAATAATCATAATTAATAGAAGCACAAAAGATTACAAAATATAAACAACATTTTCCTTGAAAACGGAAAAGTTTCATTTATAAAAATAATCTGTAGTTACATCACTTTTACAATAACAACAAGTTACAATATCAACAACAAACTCAATCACTGTTACATCAACATTATTATTATTAGCTTATAACATGTGTTTGTAAAAGAAATGTGTATACCTACATTAATAGGTCTCCATAACTGCAGTTTTATCTGATTTTAATATTATTATGGTTTTGCTGTATACAGAGTGGCCGGGACATTGACAGGCAACTTGCTACCGTGGATTCAGTACATGATTCTAAACCCCCTCCGTTGAAATGTGTTGTAAATTATCAACAAAAAATTAACTGCTGTTTCATAGAAAAGTGCAAAATGGTCAAATGTATGGAATGTATGGGTCTAGAATCATGTGCTGAATTCATGCTTACAGTTTGCACATCAATGTTCCTGCCACCCTGTAGATTTTTCGTTGTTTCTTCTGTTATCTACCACTTTTTTCTTTTGTATTCTTGTTATCGGCTTTGTAGCCAAACTCAGATGGGGCCTTTGTATGTGATTTGTGATTTTGAGATGTTCCATTGAATATTCACATTAGGTAGTCCAGTACTAAGTAAACTTTAAATCACTGTATTTGGTCCAAGTTCAGGATTCGCCATTTCTTCAGGCGGATTATATCCCTTTGTCTATGCATATAAATTCTTTTGGCATACAAAAAAGTAAATAAAACTTTTCAATACGAACCTCCAGAGTCTTTCTCAATGACATGCACATCCGAAGAGTGGTTGCGGACATGTTTCTGGTACAGCTCATAATCAATGAAGTAATGTCTACATGACTGCCATTCACATTCCATTTGCAGGTTGGCAACGCGCAGCCTATATCGGGACTGTAAACAAAACCAATTTTATATTTAGTCCACTAAAGTGTTTATTTGTGCAACACTAACAAGTCAGGAAATTAACATTTTGTGGGACACTAAACGCCCCCAGACGTAATAACAGTAAAACTTCTTTTATGTCTTGTTCCGTGTCCTGTAATTGATTAACCCTGGAAAGAGCATACTAACTCCTTGGACAATATTTAATAACCTGTGTTATTATTACAGGATACGTTTTAATTTTATTAAGTAATAACCTTAACATCATTATTTACTTTCATAAAAACAAAACCAAATGATATCAGGGTCACAAAATTACGCGCCAAAATACTAATGTAGTAGGTACTACTACTTCTAGCGAGTTCGAAATTATCGGATATGCGCTTTGAAATAGGGTTAATAGAAAAGGAATAAAACTACTATAACTGGAGTTACTGGCTGTAAGTTAAACAAATCTTTTCACTCACCACAATCCGAGGTTCCAGTGAAGGCTCATTGATGCCAGACGGCACAGTCGCATCGTCTTCAGCCACTGCCAGTAGAAAGTTCTTCCTAGCAGCATGAGTTTGTATAATAAACTGTATGTCGTTTTTATTTTCCAATGATAACTTCTCCGTGTCTTCATTATTCTGTTTTTGCAACCATTCCGTACATCGAACGAGTTTCTGTTTGTCATCTTTACTATTGCTAGCTTCTTCAGTCATCGTTGTTTGTTACTTCTGTTGTTTTTTCAATTAATTAGTTAATACCAAAATAAACACCTTCCGTCACATTTTTTGTCAAAAACTACAAGATTTTATTCAAGGAATTTCGTTGAGTTTAGTTTTGGTGGGATTCGGTTTGGTTTCTTGTTTTGAGTTGATTTTTTTACTTAGTGTGACCATTTTTATAAAAATATTTAGTCGATGATTCTAACCATGAACCAGACTCGACTACAGTACGCCCAATATTATATCAGCAGGCGGGAAATAATATGATTTCAAATTAAAATTAAATTTTGCTTAGATCTAGAGACTTCACGTAGTGCATATTCACAGTATTTTACGAAATACAATAATAATCTCCTCCACACTTGTTGTTTTTCTGTAGTATTGTATTAACACACCGGAAGCACTTTTTGCATGATGCTTTCGACAGGTGAAAAAAAGCTTGTTCTGTTATGTTTTTTCGTTTTTTTCCACTCGATAGTGGTCACGTTCGTTTTAAGGACCAACTTGTTAAATAACTGTCACAAAATCGTTTTAAAATCTTATTTAAAATGTTGAAAAAATATTCAAATCGATTATAATGCATCATTGATAAACTCAACAACTGCGACAGATCAATAATTATCGAATAATATTTAAACTTAAGCCACAAAAGGGTAAAATATAAGTTTTACATTTTAAAATTATTTTGGCACACGGTTCCTAACATAAACAGTTAATTGTTCTTGACATTCTTGACAGGTCAAATCAATTTTAGTAAAATAAAAAACGTGCGATTTTGAGACAAGGCGAACGCGTGAAGTGTGGTCAAGTGCGGTGCGTATTTACAGCACGGCGCGGCGGGTCCCCACGTTGCCGCTGGTGTCTCTTATCGGTAATTAGACACACATAAATAGTTCATCTTGTTATTCCCGTCGCATATACCGCGAGTGACGGTCGAAGCTGCTGTGCTGATGAAATCAACCGTAACTATCCAAGAAGTAGTAAATAAATTAGATCACGTATCCTTACCTCTAACTACCAGAATGCCTAACATCAAAGTGTTCAGCGGGAGCTCCCACCCTGACCTGGCGCAGAAGATCGTCGACCGCTTGGGCATTGATTTAGGAAAAGTTGTAACCAAGAAGTTTAGCAACATGGAAACATGCGTGGAAATAGGTGAATCTGTACGTGGCGAGGATGTTTACATTGTTCAGAGTGGCAGCGGCGAAATAAACGACAATCTGATGGAGTTACTGATCATGATTAACGCGTGTAAGATTGCATCTGCGTCTCGGGTGACAGCCGTCATTCCGTGCTTCCCGTACGCGCGGCAAGACAAGAAAGACAAGAGTAGAGCGCCGATCACCGCCAAACTGGTCGCCAACATCCTGTCGGTGTCCGGCGCCGACCACATCATCACAATGGACCTCCATGCGTCCCAAATTCAAGGATTTTTCGACATTCCTGTGGATAACCTCTTTGCAGAACCTGCGGTCCTGAAATGGATCAAAGAAAATATTCCTGACTGGAAGACCAGTATTGTAGTGTCTCCTGATGCAGGAGGAGCCAAGAGAGTCACATCTATTGCTGACAGGTTGAATGTTGAGTTTGCTCTGATTCACAAAGAGAGGAAAAAGGCTAATGAGGTAGCTTCCATGGTACTTGTTGGTGATGTAAAGGACCGAACAGCTATCCTAGTTGATGACATGGCAGACACTTGTGGAACTATCTGTCATGCTGCAGAGAAACTGATAGAAGCAGGAGCAATAAAAGTGTATGCCATACTTACTCATGGGATTTTCTCTGGGCCTGCTATCTCAAGGATCAACAATGCATGTTTAGAAGCAGTTGTCGTCACAAACACAATCCCTCAAGAGAGGCACATGCAGGAGTGCCCCAAAATCCAGTGTATTGATGTGTCCATGATGCTTGCGGAGGCCGTGAGACGTACACACAATGGCGAATCTGTTTCCTACCTATTTTCTAATGTTCCATACTAGGATAATTTTCTTTATTTTACATGATATTTTACTTTAATATAGGTGAGTGTTATGATTCGTATCATAAAAGTAAATGGCATGTAACTCGTAACATAAATGTTATAATGGCTTGAGTAAATCTTAGTGTTACATTATATTTATTATGAAAAAAAAAATTAAGTTTATATTGAGCTATGAAAGTGAAGAAAGATTTTTTGTTGGAGCTCAGTTCAGTCTGAGTTTGACGGGGTCGTGTTAGGAATCAGACATGGCGATAAACAAGTAAGTGATTAATTTGTTAAGAAGATAAAATGTATTATTTAGAGAAAATCCTGGTATTCTAAAAAGAAACAGCCAATTTTATACAAATATGAGTTGCATTTTACAAAACAGCTTTTTACAATTTTAAAAGGCAAGATTATAATTGTTGACTAAATATTTAGACTACCCTCAGTTTTATTTTTGCAAATGCCATTTTGATAATGTGTTAGTTTAGTATGTTAACATTTTATAATGAAATTTTAAACTTAAAATACTTTTTCTGCCAGATAACACTTCATTCCATTTACTCCATTATCATATTTGGAAATTAGGTCTGCATTTGTATTTTTAGCTGTTAATTTTCATATTTTCTCCTTAGAACCTCACAAAAACTGTTTTACATACAAAATCAATTGTTAGTTTAAAATAAAAGACACTTTAGTTTTTAAACATAATGTCTATGTATCTCTAAGAGCAGTGCGGATGTTAAGGATATATCTATTCTAATTTCATATAAATTACGATGTAGATAGCATTTATACACACAGTCATCTATTTGTAAATACACTGATGTCAAATAGAGGAAAACTAATACTAAAAACACAAATTCATAATCTTTAGTGTTTTGCTACTGTCTAATAATGTATTTGGTCCAGAAATAAACCAAATTTTGGTTGGCCGATTTTTGCAGTTACTTTCATATTTATAAGGACTAAATAATTTTAGTATGACCCATAATTTGACCCTGTTTAGTGATGACTGTTAAACACGAGACAATAAAAATGTATAAGCATTGTCTATGGTTGGGAGCTACTTCGTTTGAATATGGTTTTCCAGAAAACTGATTCATATACCTAAACTTGTAAAAAAAAAAGAGATTACTCAAATCCAGTGTGCAAGGAATAGTCAGTTTGACTAGCAAAGTATAAAATGTGCCTAGAAATATCAATTTATAAATGAGAAGTATTATATTACAATAATGTTTTTGGATTGTTGTCAACAAACAAAATGTAAATGAGAATAGTGACGCTGCAAACATCCTGCTGTGTATTTTAATGAATTTTGTTTTTTTCAGTCTAATTTAAGTTGTTTGTGTTACAACTATCTAGAAATAAAATGTATTAAGTTTTACCTTTTCTTTTTATAAATAAATACAACTTAAAAATAATCCATGAATTAAATATTGTAATAAAAGTTCTAAATTGCTGTAATAATCATTCTTAAATTGCCTAATCGTTATAAATGCGACGCATTATTCAAGGCTATTGTTATAATTGGCAAATAATAGTAACTTAGAAGCAAATTGATGTACCTACATATGGAAAAAAAACAAATTGCCTCATATTGTATATTTTTTTCTAAATTTATATGTATAAAAAGAATTATGTATATTTGGTTCTGATAACTACTATTAAGATAATAAAAAAAGGATTTAACGAAACGATTATTTTATTAGCCAAATGATTTGTTTAATAATAAAATGTCAAAACAAAAGTTTAACAACCTGCCTACGCGCTTCTGACACACGCTGAAAATCTTGACGTCACTGTTCGCCAAACACTATAGGTACTTACTACTTTTTTTAAAACCAGTAATTTAAATGCGGAATTCGGCAGGATAATTATTGCGTAACACACTACCTACCAGTAGCAATGGGTTCATTTTGACAGTTCAACAGCATTCATTGCGTTATTTACGTTGTTGAGCAGACACGTTTTTCGAACATGCTAAGCAATGAAGCAATATCCTTCAAAATGATTCCTTCGTGATGAGATTGAGATTGATAGTGTTATGCAATTAGAGTGCTGGTTGTTATGAATAAAATATCATCTACTTATGATGACGTCACAAATGCTTCAGCTCCTAATTCGGTTTTCATTCACATGCAAACGAGTCCAATACTTACCTACGTAACCTTCGTTGCGTTGTAGCCTGACGTGACGTAACGGAAAACCTAGAGGTCATCGTCCATCCATCAATATATTTAATCTATTAAGTTATGAGTTTATGAGCCAACGACGGTGCTGGATTGATAAATGGACGATATCCTTTTTAACATTAGATGGCTCAAGGACCCGCATTCGTCATTGGATATACGGACACGTCACACGCAAATCTTGATTCAGACTTACTACAGTACTTTTAGTGTCCCTGACCTACTTTAGTAGGTACCTACCTACTTAATAAGTTTTCTCGAAAGAGCTCTACTCGAAGAAACGAGGGTTGCATAATAGGTACTCGTATCCTTGGTTGTGAAGGGTAACATAAAACATTATTACATTAACAAAGCGAGGGATGTCAAAGATAAAGATATTTTTAGTGGAGGCAGACCTTGGCTAATATCGGTATTCGCAGTTCGCACCGGGCAGTAAAGACACCATTTCTTTATAAGAGTACTTCGGGGCGACCCGTTTTTTATGTTTCCCGGAAATTCTGGGGGCCTCCAAAGATTGGTGTCCCAAATCGCCTACCTGCCCGTTACCTGGGTCAATGGATGGTTACAACAGGGCCGTTCGGTACCGAAATACAACTAACCTTTTTCTATGCAAGTCCAATTACCCTACCGCAAAAACCCGAAAAACTATTGACAAACTCTTGGAAATTCACGATTTCTATAAAAATAGGTAGGTAGGTACCTACCTACAACCTGCAAGTTACATAATGTTATTGTAGCATTATTGTCCTTGCTGACTTCACCAAACAATGTTAGTGAAACTGTCTCGAAACTCGGTCGGTCATACCAAAGGTTTCATTGATATCGATTTCTAATAAATTCGTAGCGAGCGTCCGAGCGACTGCTAAGGCAAAGGACTGAAGTTTACTCCACCCGTTGAACTGTGAGTGTAAGAAAATGAAAAAGAAAGAATGGAAATTGTTTATTCTGTAACTTACTTTTAAGTCATGGTACTAAAAAAACCTCGACGGAGTGACTGTGATCTATCCCTGAGAAGATATAGCGAAACAAATATAGGGGTTTAAATCTCTTTTTAGCCCCTGTTTTACAAGTCCAGACATAATCTTGGTCAGATCATGTGCTGCGGACCATGTAGAGTGGAAATTTAAGTTAAAGGAACTGCTGGGTAAGCAGAAATAATAGCAATACCTATGCATAAGGTTAACTTTTTTATTTATTAATGCTTATTATTTCTAGTTCTCGAATGCGAAATTCACTTTTTTTTTTGCAAATGGCAGTTTGGCTAAGCTAAAGGAGCTAGATTAGACCAGACAAATTAGTTAGTTCCATACCAAATTGTCGAGCTTATTGTCGTTACCTAAACCAATCAGCCAGTAAAGTAGAAATAATTATATGGTTATTAAATAGGTTAAAGTATGAAATTGCCGATTTGTACTGAAAAATTGAAATTCGTTTTTTTTTTAATTTAACATATTTATTTAATCAAAATAATTACCATTATTATCTATACATTGCTGCCATCTAATAGGAAGGTCATTTATGCCTTTGCGATAGAACTCTCGTTATCTAGATTCGACAAACTGTGTGAAAGCATTTTGTACTGCCTCCTGAGAAGAAAACTTTTTATCACGTAGAAAATTGTCCAAATCACGAAAAAAATGGTAGTCCGTTGGAGCAAGGTCTGGCGAATACGGAGGGTGATGAATGGCTTCTCATTGCAGTTCCTGTAGAGTTAAAACGGTTTCTCGTGCTGTATGAGGTCTCGCGTTATCTTGGAGCAATAATGGTGAAGATCGATTCATGAGTCGGGGCTGTTTCACTGCTAGTTTTGCTATCATTGTTCGGAGTTCGGCACAGTAGACATCTGCCGTTATTGCTTGACCAGATCGGAGAAAGCTATAGTGAATAACACCATGCTGAGACCACCAAACAGTTACCATTACCTTTTTATTGGTAAGCTTTGCTTTAGGACACTGTTGCGGCGTTTGACCTGGGGTCAGCCATTGCATTTTTCGCTTACGGTTATCGTAAAGAATCCACTTTTCATCACATGTCACAATTCGATCCAATATTCCTTCATTTCTGTATCGATTCAACAAGGCAACACAAGTTTCAACACGCGTTTCTTTCTGCAGATCAGTCAAATCATGAGGCACCCATTTCTCATATTTTTTTTATTTTATTGATTTGACGCAAATGAGTCAATATTGTTGGTAAGGTAACGTTAAACCATGCCGCTAATTCCTGGGTAGTTTGGCTCGGATCGGCTTCCACCATCTCTTTCAATTCATTGTTATTCACCTGTGTGGGCGGGCGGTCTTCCACGTGGTTCGTTCTTCAAATCAAAGTTTCCATCACCAAAGCGTTTAAACCAAAATCGCTGATGATACCTACGTATTTTTATGCACTTCATAAACCGTAGTCAGTCAACTCATCAACTGAAGGCCAATTCCCGTAATTAAAAACGTTCAAATCAAGTCGCAATCTCATCTCAGCGACAATCAATGTCAAAAATCTCGTCAAAATACCTAAGTAGACCTTTTTCCACTTTTAGGTACAGCTCTCAACTAGCTCGCTTTCAAATAGAGATTGAATACATCTTAAATGACCTTGTTACATCTTACATCACAGTACAAGTCTTAACAGTATCAATATGAAAACTGACCCTGAGGTCACGGGCCAATGATGTAAATTGTTTGTCAGTGGGTGGGTCTATCCGTCACAATAAAGCACACTAAAGAAACGATCTAGATTAGAAGTTATCATTTATTGCATAATCGTGGCAGATATAGTACCTACAGAAATATAAAATTAAAATGATATTAAAATTATCTATGCCCAATGTTAGTTTTGAGATTGGTCAAGATTGGAAAAGCAAGATGGTGGACTAGGCATTGGCTGGTTTTATTCATAATTCAAATTAATTTTATTCAGCAATCAATTAGTAATCTTGTTTGTGTGCTTATTCTATTCTCGGAACAAAGGTTTTAAGAAATAAAAAAGGGTATCCTACTAATATATTAAACGCGAAAGTTTCTATGGATGGATGAATGGATGTTTGTTACTCTTTCACGCCAAAACTACTGAACGGATTTGGATAAAATTTGGCACACAGATAGTTTATAACCAGGATTAACACATATGATACACTTTTTATCTCGATATTCCCACGGGATCGAAACTTATGCGGGTGAAACCGCGGGGCGCAGCTAGTAAGAAATAAAGGTTTTGTAATCCGACAGTATAAAACCTATAATTTATTAGGTAAGAAATTAAGTCAAATGATTACGATATATCGACCGAATTCTCAAACGCAACTACATATAGTTGCATTTGAAAATTCGGTCGTTAGCGTGTTAAACCGATAGGTAACAAAGGGAAAATCGTTTCTAAAGAATTTTAATAAGCAGATATCTACCTGCCTCTTGATCCTGCCTGTCGGTACCAGTCTTCCGTTGGTACGTACTACTTACCTCTCGATACCTGCAGAAATATTTTCTTGAATTCAAGGTCTTGCTAGTTAAAAATTATGTCAAGATGACATGGCTGCATTTTCCATGCGTTTCTAACAATAAATGCTAATGTTATATGTTATTTCATGAAGCTCGACGGTAAGGTCAGCAACAAAAGTCGCTTTACATTTACACATATTTACCATTACCTAACTTTAATTTATACAAAAATCTACTCTGATTTTCAGCGTTTTCATGTAGATGTAGGTGGTCGAGAATTTGTAAGATTTCGATAGTTAATAATTTGCTAATCAAAAAGTAAAAAGCCACATGACTGTGGATTTCGAGTTTATGTTTATAAACCCGAAATCACCAGTCATACGTTGCTTTTTTGGTGCAGGTACAGTGAGGGGTACTTAAGCTCTTTCTCACTCCCCGCCACCTCCTTTGCATGCATCGCCTTCTTACAAAAAGAGCGACAGAATCCCATGCGTTTTCGCTTCTGACCATGACTGAACCACGGCCATGACTGAAGCGAGAGATCACCCGTACCAAGTGCTGCGACGAGGGCACGGCGTTGTTAGGCCCAAGCGAAGCAGCGAATGTTTCGCAGTGTCCTCGGGGCAGTTTCATGTAGAATAGAATATGTGTATTTATTTGCTTTAAAACATGGTATCACCACACAGTACACCAGCAGCAGCAGGTGAAGCTACCCGAAACTGTAAAATTTTCCCAATCAACCTACAACCGTAATTCTTTAGCGATAAAGTTGAAAATCTATTTTAAAAAAATTGACAGATTGTAGTAGATTAACGTGGACTGGCATACAAATATTTAATGATTGTAAATACTGTAATACTGACAACATAAATTAATTTGTAACATGTGTAATAACATTTGGTTATTACGGTTTCGTATAACTACCTATTTGATAACTTAACAATAATAGATGTAAGTACATAAAGTAATATTATGTAATTAAATCACAGTATCATATCTTATATTTATCTGTTACTTTTTTTTATCAAAAATTCTTTCACACTATAAAAACAATTGCCAAGAAGCCACTTGAGTAGTTTAGATTAAAATATGTAGCTGTAGGTAAGTAGTCAAGAATTTGTATTACTTCAATAATAATTATTAATTAGTTACACCACTAGTCACATGACTGGAAGGGCTCGTGGCTAAATAATAACAGTCGCTCGGGCCGATCTTCTAGGTTAAGCAACACTTGCCGAGGTTGGTCCGTGGATGGGTGACCATCCATAACATATCGAACTCCTTCGTGCCTCAGAAAGCATATAAAGAAGAGAGAAGAGTTGGTTCCGGCTGTAATTTGAAGATCTTTGACATTAGTTACGGGTAGTCAGAAGCCCGAAAGTCTGACAACCAGTCTTGCCAAGGGGTATCGTGTTACCCAGTAACTGGGTTGTACAGGTCAGATAGGCAGTCGCTCCGTGTAAAATACAGGTATCCAACTGCATCCGGTTAGACTGGAGGCCGACCCCAAAGTAGATGGGAAAAGCTAGGCTAGGCAGATTCATTGACTAGTCACATGACTGGTTATTTCGGGTTTACCTAACGGGCGCTGCTGTCTACCTACTAATTATAATCTAGTCGACTCCGGGGCCGAATATGAGCTAAAGTATATGATAATAGAGTTCATTTTAAGAAGATATCGTCGCTGAATTGTAGTATTCCTCTGACCCCCGATGACTTCTTTAACTAGGGAGATAAACGGCTGATACGGGGACGGTTATAGTAATACAATACTCGCTGAATAAAATTATGGGCGTACCGTAGGTGCCACAGAAATGAAAAACGGGAGAAGTGGCAAGGAGGCGTGTCTGTGTCGTCGCGGCATGCCCGAAATGACCATGCGCTAGGCAAATGGCCGTCTCCGCGAACTAGTGCGCTTTCGACCGTGATATTTAATAAATATAAGAATGCCTTGTTGTTCAGTGGTTTCTTGTAAAAACCGAAGCCAAAACCAAAACTTTGCAAATCATACAGACTCTTACTGACTAAAACCCACCCGTGTTCCTTCCTTAGCCCTTTATGTTCCAGGGCAGCGGTAACCCTTTCGGACGATCCCGCTACCCCGACAGGCTTCGGCCCTATCGGGCCCCATCACTTATGCTGACATCTCTTTGAAGCGCGCGTGGAACACATATGCGCCGTCCGGCACGGGCCTGGTCCTGATCGGACTGTGAGCTACCCATTGCTCTCCGCCCGCAGGCCCGCGCCTACGGTGGCCGGGAGTCGTCATGCGGCTCCCGACGCCCGGAGCGTCTCCCGCGGCTGCTGAGGCGTGAGGTTCTCTCCCTCACCCATCCCGCCACCTCCTTCGCTAGCATGACTGCTTCGCAGAAGGAGGTGACTGCCTCCCACTCCCTCTCACCCCGGACCATGGCTTGAACTAGGGCGAGACGCGAGAGGTCGCCGCCGCTGCCGATCGCCTAACGAGGACACGGCGGTGCTCCGCCCAAGCGGGGCAGACCTCCACCGTATGCTCCACCGTGTCCTCTGGGCGATCCTCGCAGTGATGACACCCGAATACATTGCTCCTTAACCACTGCCTAAGTATGTCACTAGGTGACTAGACAAGCAACGTAAAAATCACAAAACGATACTTTATTTATGCGCTGCATCGTATGGTACGGCCGCTGCTGGTTGCGGGTTAGTAATGTGGCTGTGCAGATCCACTAACTAAACAGTTAATTTTACAATTTGTCAACCGTTTTAACGCAGATGGAAGACCTAAAAAGATGACGTTTCAATCAGGTTGGAAGACCTTTGAGAAGATACTTAACTAATGTTAAAAAAAAATATTTATGTTTTTTTTTTTTTTGCTATTTTTTATTGATTTATAATATAATATTTTCTGGACAGATCGTTTTTTATTTATTTTATTTTCAGCACAGCACAACGATAGCGACAGATGTTTTTGTGTGAGTAAGTTGTACGGTGCATGGTAAATGCAGGCTATGTTTGATGAGTTAAGGTTTTTAATTGATTGTTTATTACGTTCTGATTTATAAATTGCAAGTGCGTGCGCGACTTTGTATCTATTGCTTTTATTGAACTACATGTGTAGTAGGTAGTGGCGCGGTAGTGGGATCGTCTTAACGACATGGAGTTCTGATTCATTTTCAACTACAGGGCATATCTCCTTTTATCCTATATCTATGGTAGGTACATACTTTTAAAACGTAGGTGCTCCCTTGTTTACGGTTTAATTTAAATAGTCATATGTAATAAACATATCAGAAGAAAAAGTTCAGCTGTAATTATCTATTTACCTTTCTTGTAAATCCCAAGATTCCAATTTTATTTTAACTTGAATATATTCCTACAGGGAGTAGTGGTGAATCCGTGGAATCGACTTCGACTTACGAGTCGTAGGTCGTTTGTTCGCAAGTTCGAACTCAGGCAGGCACTTTACTTGCTCTCTAAACGGTGAAGGAAAACATCGTGAGGAAACCGGCCGGCATGTCAAAATTGAAAGACATGGGACATCCACCTCGGCGCATTGTGCTCGCGTTCCTAGTGTAGGGAAATGTTATTTAAAACAAAAAAACTTCTACCAACCCGCACTGGGCCCGGTGGTGGACTATGGCCCACTCCCTTTCACAGAGAGGAGGCCTGTGTCCCAGCAGTGGGAACTTTATAGGCCGATTATGCTAGATTCCTTCCTACACCTATTATAAAATAATCTCGATTTCCGAAACTTAGGTAATCATGTCAGGATATTTTTAGAAAATGCATTTGTGTGTGTTTTGTTGTTTGTGTATTTCACAGTTGCAGTAGTGTTTTTTTTTTATAATAACGATAGGTACCTATTAGCAGTGTTACATACATCTAGGAAGGGGCTTGAGGCTAAGAAATAACAGCAGCACAGTGCGATCGGACAGGTTAAGGTATGCTTGCCGCTGTTGGTCCGTGGATGGGTGACCTTTGCATACCAAGACCCCTCCGTGCCCCGGAAAGTACGTTAAGCCCATCGGCTTAACGTACCGAGAGGAGGCCTGTATCCAGACCATCGTCTGGATACAGGCCTCCTCTCGGTGAGAGGGAGCGGGCCGTAATCCACCACGCGGGCCCATTGCGAGTTGGTGTATGTCACATATCTTCGAATTTTTGGTCGAGCATCTTCCTCTCCAGCTCTCTCTGCTCTCTCTGCTCTCGAGCACCTTCCTCACTCTCCTCTCTGCTCTCTCCAGACTCACAGCCACTTCCGGGTCTGTGGATGAGTGACCACCTTTACATACTGAGACCCCTCCGTGCCTCGGAAAGTACGTTAAGCGGTTGGTCTCGGCTGTCATTCATGGATCTTTGACAGTCGTTACGGGTCGTCAGACGCCCGAAAATCTTACAACCAGTCATACCAAGGGGTATCGTATTACCCAATAACTGGGTTGTAGAGGTGAGATAGGCAGTCGGTCCATGTAAAATACTGGTATTCAGCTGCATTCGGTTAGACTGGAAGCCGACCCCAACATAGTTGGGAAAAGGCTAAGCAGACGATGACATACTCGTACAGTCACGAGCAAAAGTATGTATACACTCGGCTTTATTCAAAAGCGATTTACTCCTTTATTTTTTAACGAAATTTTATGTTGTTACGAACATAGCATTTTCGAACACATAGGTTTATGTAATGTATCGTAAGTATATCAACGTTGCATTCGTTATTTCACGAAAAAATCGCATTTGAAAGTTGCCAAGTGTTGACATATTGGTGCTCGTGACTGTACATCTAGGAAGGTATCTATTATGTAAGGACTTTGTATTACTCAACATCATCACATCGCCTGCTTAATTCAGTGCGTAAAGGAAGTCACACTAATCAACGTTTTGTCACGGTCAAGGTCGTAACTTGTGTTACAACGAATTTGAGAACATACTGTGGCTCAATAGCTGACTCAATCCATCCTCCATTTGAAATGAAACATGATGCACCGGTATGGGATACCTGATACTTGGATACCTATGGGGCTGGACTCCCTTGGAAATGGTATTTACATACTTAGTATTATATAATGGTTAGATTTATTTGCAATGACAGGTTAACACACCTTTACACAGGTTAACGGACATTGCAAATAAATCTAAGCTTGGCCCGTTTTACAGAACCTCACTCAAGACTCAAGAATTCCTTAATTAAAATTAGTTTCAACCAATCAAATTATTCTGACCTATTTTTAGCTCCAAGAATCAGCATTCAGCATTGCCGTGCAAAATGATAATGCTGCCAGCCTTTTGGGCACTTTAATCTCATTGAAAGTGATGCAGACGAATTTTTGATGCCCAATGAGCTTCAGCCTTTTTCTTTGTTTTTTTATTATATACTTGTATATATAATATATACTTGTAATATATACATATTTTTGAGTGTCAGTTCGTAAATTGCTTGTGTGTGAATAAATTTAAAAAAAAATTGTAAAATTTACAATCTTCTAATACTAAATAAACCACAAATTATTAAAATATACATAGTAACTACTATACTAATTAAAACTATTAAAAACTAAAATATTGCGTCGAAATATTCCTCCACATCGGTGTCGACTGGTAATGTACCCAAGAGACTGGCGGCATTGCCATTGCCTAGTATGGCAATTTTGAGCCTCTGGCCAAGGTAAAAGCCAGCCCTTGGGTCACGGGAAGTGTCAACCAGCCGTTTAGAGAGTTCATTGAACAAGCAATGAGCTCTCGGACCCCACGGCCAAAGGTTTCAACCCCAAACAGCTCGAAAATATAATTTCCGATAAAGAAGCTCCTAGTCGCAGGGAAGCAGCGAGGCGGAAAGTAGTGTCGTCGAACAAAGTGCCTATGTTCGACGAAGGTAGTGACTCGACTCCCACCTACCCACAGCCAGCAGGCGCGCACGCTCCGCATTAGTAGCAGACGAGTCAAGTAAATTGTTCTGTACTCTATGCAGAGCAACTCATCCCACCATTTCTGGGAAGATGGATTGTCGGGTGGATCTGTATTCGGGCAAGTGAGTCTCCAGGCATCCATAGCCTCGGAGAAGCACGGCACATCAGAATTATTAATTCTGATGTGCCGTGCTTCTCTGTGTGCTTCTCCGCAGTGAGGGGGCTAGTATTTTCCTGATTAATTTATCAGTGCCGTGGACCGAGGATATGAAAGCCGGTAAACTAATGCTAAAAATTTGGTTGTAAAAAAAAACAAACAAATGGTTTTAAACTAGTTTTAAGTACATCTTGACTACTCTCGAGTGAAGTTCTGTAATACGGGCAGCGACGTTGAATACGGGCCTTAAGGCTCAGATAAGAAACAGAAAGAAAAATTGTTTATACAGCAAAAACTAAACGCACATTACAAAAAAATAAAAAATAATAATAACATTTACGAGTAATACACACATATATAGAGCCAAAACTCTAAGACTAGTATGTTACGTTCCCCATTCGTCCCTGCGATGATTTCCCAAGGGTGTTCTACATGAGAGGCGCTGCCGTTGCCGACTGCACCTTTAGATGCTCATCATACTCACTACATACTTACTAAGAAATAATTCATCATTCATTCAAGACTACGGACATGTATCTATTTATGTGTCTAGACCTCTATAGATATGTAAACGAAACTATCGTGTCCATAGATATACCTATCCGTGATCGTGTCATTGATAATTATTATCAGTGTCGTCGTGAATAAATATAAATCGCTTCAATTTTATTCAAGAGGCCTAGTTTTAATCTAACGATACGACCGGGCCGATTGCGAGGGGGTTCATTCTGCCTAGCCTTTTCCCGACTATGTCAGGATCGGCTGCCAGTCTAACCGGATCCAGTATTTTACATGGAGCGACTGCCTGACTGACCTCCACAGCTCAGTTACTGGGTAACACGATACCCAGTGGCGTAACAATAGGGTGGCAGGAGTGGCAAAATGCCACGGGCCCCTAGCCGGGGGCCCCCGGCTCGAGAGGGCAATGAGCACAGCAGGATCCTAACATACCTAAGTACAGAAATATAAACTTTTTTCGATCACTAGAACAAAGAAGCAGTCAGGTATTCCATTCCATTAAGTAGGGGAAATTACGAAATCTACGCGGACAAACTCGCGGGAAAAGTGCCAGTAAAAAAAAAATTATAACGTTGGTTGAGCTTCTTTACATTGAGGGAGGGCCCTACCAATCCCATGAATTTGCCACGGGCCCCAAAGGGTATAGTTACGCCACTGACGATACCCCTTTGGTAAGACTGGCTGTGGACGTGGTGTTGAGGAGGCTAAGGGACTAACCATACTTATTCAGCTCTATTCAGCTTTTGTCCATAGAAAACATCGATTTTGTATGGAATGCGTAGGTACGCATCCATTCAGCTTTACGGCCGCGTACGCATTCCATACAAAGTCGTTGTTTTCTATGGACAAAAAGCTGAACAGAGCTGAATAAGTGTGGTTAGTCCCTAAGACTACATAATATTCAATCAAATCATCAAAATACTTTCCCGCTATCCTAGTAATCAGATGCAGGAAATTATAAGTGTCATGTTCCACGACTTCCAGGAGTTCCAATGTTGACGGACTTCTTGTTTCTATTGTGTTTACTTGAGGAGGGGCTTGGGGCTAAGTAATAACAGCCGCACGGGTCGATCGAACAGGTTAAGCTATGCTTGCCGCGGTTGGTCCGTGGATGGGTGACAATCTTTACATACCAAGACCCCTCCGTGCCTCGGAAAGCACGTTAAGCCGTTGGTCCCGGCTGTCATTCGTGGATATTTGACAGTCCTTACGGGTCGTCTGAATCCCGAAAATCTGACATCCTGTCTTACCAAGGGGTATCGTATTATCCAGTAACTGGGTTGTGGAAGTCAGATAGGCAGTCGCTACATGTAAAGTTCTGCTGCATCCGGTTAGACTGGAAGCCGACCCCAACATAGTTGGGAAAAGGCTAGGCAGTTGATGATTGTGTTGTCTTTGTTTTTACTTCAGTGCCAAAGGATTCTATCGGATCGTCACCATCAGAACCACTGCTAGCCAGCATAGCAACTGCGTGCTTTACAAATTGTTACGTACAGTCACGAGCACCAATATGTCAACACTTAGCAACTTTCAATTGCGATTTTTTCGTGAAATAACGAATGCAACGTTAAAATACGACACATTACATAAACCTATGGGTTCGAAAATGCTATGTTCGTAATAACATAAAATTTCATTCAAAAATAAAGGAGTAAGTCGCTTTTGAATAAAGCCGAGTGTATACATACTTATGTTCGTGACTGTGCTGAGTCGCCAGCAGGTCAAGCTACGCGAAACTGTCAAATTTTCCCAATCAACCTTGAACCTTAATGCTTTAGCAATAAAGTTGAAAATCTATTAAAGAAATTTGACAGATTGTAGTAGCCTGATGTGCTAGCGTCTGTACCTAACCGTACCGCAAAGCATAAGTAAGCAGCAAAACAAGAAGCGTAGAAGGATAAAGTCTAAGCACAGCGGGGTAAATGCGTACCCACTATTAGTAGCAATAGGTTTCATTTTGACAGTTCAACTCCATTCATTGCGTTATTTATGTTGTTGAGTAGACATATTTTTCGAACATATTATGAAGCAATGGATTAGCAATATCCTTCAAAATTATTCAGATTGAGTTTAATAGTATGTTACGCAATTAGGCTGCTGGTACGCACGAGCCCCTTTTTCCTGCGGCGCGTTTTTCTTGCGGGGAATTGGTCTTAGTATGGTGCCTGCGGCTACTATGGAGGTTGTATACCTAATTTTCTAGACGAGTTTCTTCACAGAACTCTACTGGATAATAGAGTAGGAAGTAGGTACCTCTACCTACTAGATTGATGTTGATGTACCTATTTAGGTAGATGTGGTAGATGGGATTTGACGTCCTCTATTACTTCACCGCCGTCATGCATGATTTCCAATTTTGCACGCTAATTGCCTAGCGTAGTGACTACAAATACAGGCGATTACATTACAGGATAAGTACTTTTTACTACCAAACAGGATTCTATCAATCCTTAGGTTAAGGAAATGAACCAAGATCAACCGCAGCGGTGACCTAAAATCGTCTACCAATCTCAATCTGAATCATTTTGAAGGATATTGCTAATCCATTGCTATAAATGTTCGAAAAATGTGCCTGCTCAACAACGTTAATAACGCAATGAATGTTGATGAACTGTCAAAATGAAGCCCATTGCTACTGATATTGTGTTACGCAATTACCCCGCAGAATGCCTTAAAACTTCCTTATGTTTGGCAGTATGGTTCTATTTCTTTACTTAGGTGGTATGGGCTTATGTAATAACGATAATCTAAATTATAGTCATGAATGTTTAGTTACCAACTTTCGTTGTTTATTCACACTTAGATAACAGTCCACGTAATATTAACTGCTAAGCAAAAGTAATGAGAGATGTGCCACGTAGCGTTATATCTCCTCGAGTTTCTTGACGCAACCTGATAGCCCGCGACCTTTCCGAGACCCCCTCTAGCTAAAACAAGCGTCACAATCACAGTTCAAAGATAAAATTGCAATAATAATATGTTTTTGCAAAAATGTTTATAACCCAGACTTAAATCAACATAACTGTTATTTTCTCAGTTTTCACTTCGCTAGGTATGTACAGCCCGATTCAAACTTTATGGGGGCTCCGAAGTGCGCTACTCGCTGCGCAGTACCTCACCCCCGCTGACAGGTGAATTTGTTACTGCGCAACGACTCGCCCCATGTTCCGAGCCGCCATAAAGTTTGAATCGATTCAATTGACCGCAGAGTCAAACGAACTACTTTTCCCACCCGGTCGATTTAATCATATTTTTTTTGGCATACAATTTCATAACGTTCAACTATGTATGTAGGTACGGTCTACAATAAAAGTCAACTACGGAGTTTTTCTTTTAATCATAGGTAATAATAATATATATATATATATATATATATATATTTTATTACCTACGATTAAAAGAAAAACTATATATTTTTTTTTAAACGGAACAGGTGTTCAATAATTAAAAACTCTTACCTACATAAAAACAAAAAAGAGTCTATAAAGAAATATAATATGGAATGTATATGTGGGATTAAAGTACGACTTTCGTAGCTGACCTTACAATAGGTACCTACACCGCTGTGTGGTGTTGCTATGCTAGTTAATTAATGTTACCTAGTGGAAAGTTGAAATTAATAATCTCTCTCTAATTTCAATCCTATTCTTTATCGGTCATTGACCTAGTTGTCGTAACCGCGGCTGACAAGGTTCGATTCTTGGACCGTAAAGAGTACCTACCTAATAATTTTAATTTGGTTTTTCGGTTAGTTCATCCCACTGTATGTCAATAGGGAGTGGAGTGGAGTTAGTAGAGTTGTGATAATGGGTACCTAAATAGGTATGTGCGTGCATCTGTCAGTTGATCTGTGCATTATTGTTCGTACATCTCTGCCTAACCGTCATGGCCAAGCGACCAAGCATTATATTACTACAAATAATCCATCATACCTATTTCCTTTAAGATTTTGTTTTCCCTCATCCCATTTTCAAATACACTATAGGTAGTTGAAAATGGGATGAGGGAAAAAAATCGAGATCGATCGATTGAGTTCACTTTTTTGTTTTATTGCGGCTGGCCCGAAACAGCTGATTCATTTTCTTTTACTTCGCACACGCGAAAGTACAAATAAAACTAAGAATAATGCTATCGCAAAATGATAAAAAGTTATCAAAGTATCGTTAGGCAGAATGAACTCAAAAAAACTGGGTGTCATTGACTTAATTTTGGTTCCGCCATCCGCCATGTTTTTTTCAATGAATGATGGCTGCTTTGTTAACGCGGCAAGCGAATCATACAGTAGACTATCGTATTTAAATTCTTTCGAAGGTTGTTTTATGTTTAAATTTGATATTAATTGATAGGTAGTTAGTTTTAATTAATAATTATTAGCCTTTAGTTTTAGCGGGAAATTCAAGTACGTTCAACATTGACGTTCAAGGCGACGACTCACTTATCTAATAGGGATGTTTTACTCCCTCTTTAGGATTAGCAGCGGGGTAATTGCATAACACACCAGCAGTACGAATGGCTTTCATTTTGACAGTTCAAAAACATTCATTGCGTGATTTACGTTGTTTAGCAGACACATTTTCGAAAATATGAAGCAATGAATTAGCAATATCCTTAAAAATAACTCAGATTGTGATTGATAGTGTGTTACGCCATTAGGGTGCAGGGCCGAACTTTTGAGAAGTAGGTACCTAAGTAGGTGGTGTTATCAATTGCAAGTTTGCTCATCCACTGAGTAGCTAGGTAGGTACTTAAAAAATCACCATACCATACTTAGGCAGTAGAAACCTAATACCTATTATAAATAAAATAACGGCCGCTTATCATCAAACCAAATATCCTTCCTAATAATAAAGAATAACACGTAAAACAATTCATAAAAAATATATATATATATACCTATCTCAACAGGCTTCGTCGCGGAAGCGAGCCAAAACATACAAGATTTAGAGACTGATCAAATAAAACTTGAATTAACTATTTTTTGTGCTTGTTAGACACAATTGGAAATTCCTAATACGGGTTGCGGAGCTCGCGGCTGTCTGTGTAGCAGTTGTTCAAAGAAACTAAAAATCGATTTAGCATTGGTAACCTTCACGCCAACAGGGAATGCGTTGATATGCTACGTAGGGAATGCAATCTCGCGAAATTGGTGGATCTCTTTGTTTTTTTTTATTGTCACAACCATAAACGATGCTTCGGCTTCTAATTCTGCAGGCTAAATAACCAGTTGCAGAAATCGCTCTTTTGTCTGCAAACTGTTACGAGTTCTCCCTTCGCTTCGAAAAACGCACATGTATTTGTGCAATCTCGCGAGATCACGTTCGCATTACCTAATGGTATGGTAACCCGAGTTTGCCGGAATTATATTAATCCTAGTGTTGCTATAACAACAGGATAGGGCAAATTGGGGCTTCATTTGGTTGTTGTGCTCCCTATGCAGTACCAATAAGAGCACTGTTATTCAATGTTCTAATTGACGCAGTGTTGCTGCAACCGCTTTCAGTGTTCAGGGTCATGAAATCGATTCTCGCATCGGAACAAATATTTGTGTGACCTATAGATGTTTGTTTACCTACGTAATGCTTACCCCCATGACGTACAAGGAAAAAGTAGATGCTATAAGTAGATGCGGGTCAGTGAGCTTGAAAGGGACTGGTTGTGACGGCGACGTTGACAATAAATGACGCTGTCGGAATTATCTAGACGTATGAATGGCTTTCTGTAAGTGGTTAATGCTTAATAAGCTGGGTAAAACATGGTATTTACGCTAACATTGTGCAAATAGTTCAAAAACAGCTTATAGGTTGCGGCTAGGGTTACCATTTCGAAATTTGTTTGAAAAGACCTGACAAAAATCTGGATATTTTCAAAAAGTACGGGATTTTTAAGTTTCTTTATTTTTATCGGTATTTTTTTTCTAAAACAATCTCCTTACTCCGAAAAGTCCGGACGAACGGGCCAAAAATTCGGAAGGATGATAATCCTAGGTGCCGGCACGATGTTTTTATAATAAGTACCTACATGTTATGGGAGACTTCAATCCTGCAACGCCTATCTTCTGACCTCATCACATCGCCTTTTCATGTAGCTTCGGAGAATTCAGTTTGCCTCTCGTACGAGTCGATTCGATCGGGTGTCTAACAAAAGGGATCATCTTCGGAACACTAAGCTGCAAAAAAATTCGCCCGTAATTTATCGTCATGACAAAAAAGAAATCATGTCCTTGTCTGAGTCACCGCAGTTTCTTGGCAGCAACTGCTATCATTCGTCTTGGTATTTCATTCTCGTCATGATTGGCAGTGTGAACACCAGGGAATGGCGGCATACCTACATGTTTCTAGTCGAATCAGCGGCGTGTCATTCATTAGTATTTGAAGCTGTCGATTTTAGTTAGTTCTTTCATGTGCTATGATTATGTAGTGTGTGGTAGTTTTGTACATATAACTGGGGCTTTATTTACTTGGTCGCCAGCGTTACTGCTAAGCATGAGGTCCTCTGGTGAATTCCCTGGTCGGGCGGTGTTATTGAGTTTTTCCATCAGGAATTTCTCGTCTGTGCCCCGTGGTCCCTTCCGTAGTCCCTGGAAGGGACCACGGGGATTTTCTTTCCCCGTGGTCCCTCCGAGAAATATAATGCTGCCGAATTAAAATGGTCGTTTCTGCCGTAGTCCTTGGAAGGGACCACGGGGATTATCTTTACCCGTGGTCCCTCCGAGAAATACAATGTTGCCGAATTAAAGTTGTACCAAGGTCAAGTCATAATACAGTCAAAGGTTTCGGGCGTTCCTGCTTCGTTGGTGTCCACGTTATCTATGTGGTATGATAAGCAGAGTGGTGAATAAGTATCTACATGCGGCAGCCTGAGAAGATGTAGAACGTGTCCGCTGAATTCTTCCTCCCACTGCTGCGCACTTTACTGGAGTCTTTGTATGTCACACGCGTGTGACTGACAAATGCGTCAAATGCGCTGACTGACCCTTACAAGCTGGAGTGTGGTGTTAGACCCCCGTCTTACATCCCCCAAGACTTTTTAAAATTTATGTCAATAAATTAGTGGTGGACTCAGCAACAGACATGTCGGATGCCACATAGATGGAGTTAGTTTAAATAACTTGAGCTACGCAAACCACATGGTGTTGCTGAGAAAGTTGCTTTCTATTTGTGAGGGGTATACCGAGCAGCATGGGCTAAAGTACAACCCTAAGAAAACTGAGCTGCTGGTGTTTAGAGGTCCAAATAAAAGTCCATCATATATCCCTCCGGTAACGCTGTGCAGTTCACTTTTACAGAGAGTAACCCAGTCTAAATATCTAAGCCATATTGTTACCGAAGATCTGAAAGATGACACAGATATGGAAAGAGAGCGCAGGGCAATGGCTGTGAGCGGAAATATGGTGGCTCGAAGGTTTGCTGGTTGCTCAGTACCAGTAAAAATTATCCTATTCAAGGCTTACTGTCAAACGTTTTACACCAGCAGATTTTGGGCTAATCAAACACAAAAGCAAACAATGCTCTGCGAATACAATATAATAATACCTTTAGGGTGCTGTTGAGGCTTCCACCCTATTGTAGTGCGTCAGGTATGTTCGCCGATGCGCACAATGACGACTATTTTGCAATAATGCGTAAGAAGGTGGCGTCGATGACACGCAGAGTGGGAGGAAGCACCAACAGTATCCTGAGGATTTTTGCTGAAAGACTGGATGCGCCTGCCATGGGTAGGTTTATCAAGCTTCATGTATTACATGACGCGTAGTGAAACTATCTGTGGTCGTTATATTATCACCTTTTTTTTTGTTTCCTAAGTATATACTAACATAGTTTAAAAGATAATTTTAGACACTAACACAATGTGGGCCTATGTACTCTGTAAATAAAAGATTTTTATTTGAATTTTATTTATAAATTAAAGAATATTTATTTATTATTTATTGACTATGGATAACTTACAGCTAAAACAAACAGAATAAAAAATTGTATGTGAGACTGACAGCCAATTAAAAGTCATCACTTCTAAAAACAGATTGGAAAGAAAGAGTGTGAACAACACAACACAGCTACCAAAAAAGAAAGAGAAAAAAAAATCAGTATAACATTCAAGCTTAAACTAAATACAAGAATAAAAGAATAATAACCTGAACATAAAAAAATCTTAATTAAAAAAGCTAAGACTCAGGCACTTCCTGGCCGAGGAGACACCCGTTAAGAAAGGATCAAAATCATGCTGTTTACACATGTCATTAAAGTTTCTACTTGCACGCACTGTAAATGAATTTTGCCTGTAATTCGTAGAGGTAAATGGAACCCGCAACGGTGGGTTCCATCGCTTCGACCTTCCGGGAACGTTAAAATAAAATTTAGATAGAATATCGGAGTTATTAATCGAATTATTGAAAATTTTTAATAATGAAGTACAGTCAGAGATTGCTCGCCGATTAATTAAAATTAAATTTTAATTAATTATTAAAAGAATCATAGGATAAAAAAATCACGAATATAGGTATTTGTAACATAAAGACAAGAAGTTCTTCAACAAAAACCTTACGTCATCACTTCAGTCTTATTTAATACTGTTGCGCGCCACAATTAATGCCGGATACATGGTGACATTAGTTACCACTAGCGCCATCTAGTATCGAGTAGCAGAACTAATACAGTCACTAGCGCCATCTATTAAAGACTAGAAATTTCGATGCTAGAACTTTCTAGAACTATCGACATCTGGTCAGTCGGGGCCGGTATGTACTCGAACATTCTAGATGTTTCTACAATAGATGGTTCTAGAACTATCTGCGGCACTTTACAAGGCCGGGATTAGCCACAACCGAATCAGACTTGGATCAACGATACAAACGAATACATCGAGAGCGATCTTCAAGTGCGACTTAAGAACAATTTGTTTTATAATAAGTGTGCTTGAGCTGTTATTAGTGTTGTTTAATTAAAGTGTAATTTTTGGTAATTTATATCGGCAGTTTTTATTGTCACGAACCCGAAGCTCGTAACAATTGGTCTCAGAAGTGGGATTAATCATGCCGATTTTACCTAAAGACGACACGGAGGGTATCTGTACCCCGAGTCAACGCCAACAGGAGACGCACCAGAGACGTTTTGGTGGAGCTATGCCGCAGAGGTCGGAGGGCCAGCCACCAACCACGGAGGCCGACCCATCCGCAGCAGCTCCAGCATCAGCAGCACCAGACTTTGCTGCCGTGATGATGATGCTGCAGGAATAGGCCCGCAGACAGGAAGAACAGGCCCGCCGACAGGAGGAACAGGTTCGCCGCCAGGAAGAGCAGATGCTCTTTTTGAAGGACCTTCACGTTACCTTCGGGAAAGACATGAAGGAGGTGAAGGATAAGGTTGCTCAATATGACAACCACCTGTCGGAAGCTGAAATCCGAATCGACCAAGTGAATAATCGGGTTGACAACGTGATAGCTGACGCGAAGAAAACCGTGATGGCTGACGTAAAGAAAACGCTGGATTACCTTAAACTTGGGGATGGAACTTCTTCCTGGTCGGCCTACAAAATCCAGTTTGAGGCTGTCATGAAGGCGAACGGTTCGAATAAAAGTCAGGCCATGACTGCCCTCACCCTAGGCCTGCGCGACCAGGCCTTAACTGTTCTGGAAGCTCAAAGAAAAAAGCTAAAAGAAAGGGTGATGACAACAAGCTTGAAGTGTTGCCCTTGTCAAAAAAAATTACCCAACTTTAACGAAAAGAGTTCCTGGAAGGATTTATTATGAATATGGATAGATTATAGTATTACTGTTATTTATTTTATTACTTACTAAAAACAGTTTCGGTTACCACCTCAGACTGTGACTTATATATGAATAATCCCGCCGAAAAAATAAGTTTGATCTTGGTTATTTTTGATAGTGTGATGACAACAAACTTGAATTGTTGTTCCTGTCAAAAAAATTACCCACGAACATTTTAGGGAAATAAGACGTCTTACCACTTGTCACCCTTTTAACTTTAACTTTTTACATTTAACATGATGGTGCAACAACAGATAGATTATATGGTCATACTTATTGTTAAAATTAAAATTAACTTTGACGTAACTATAACGGAGCTTTTGTTGCACCCTTAAAGTGTAATTTTTGGTCATTTATATCGGCAGTTTTTATTGTCACCAACCCGAAGCTTGTAACAACAATTTAAATTATCGTAATTTCTCAAGGGCATGACCTAATGAAATTTCACCACTGATAAGTTCTACAATAATATGTTGAACTGCGTCGTCAGTCAACATAATATGTTTTGATCTTTTTGCAGTTATATTTTTTTGAATTTTTAGTTGATTACTGCTGTCGATTCTTTGTAATATATTTAACAGCCGCATTATGTTAATGGTATTTTTATTCATTAATTTGTTAATCTTTGAGTGAAATGCTTCCGCAACATTGTTTGTGCGGTGCCTTACACCAAAAACACTTATCATGGTAATATATTTGGGTCGCAACCAAAATTTTTTGATGTAATTCATAAATTTCTGCATATTAAAAAGTTCCACGGCGCAATCAGAATTAATATACTCCCACCCCGCTTCAATCATTTCTTTAGGTAAAAGCGGTAGAACTGCACATAGAGATACGATTCTTCTTTCTGGCTTTGATTTACCGAAACTCATGAGTTTAGCGTTTTTCCACATACATCTACCCCAATGGTAATAACAACCAATAACATGAACAGTAGGAAAAATTTGTAAAATTGCGTTTATTGCACCTATTTCATAATCACAATGCACAATTGATGGTTCCCACTGTGGTAGTTGTGATTTTATCATTTGAAGCATAATACTATATGTATGTTCTTTTTTATCAGGCATCAAAGCATATATCAAAGGTTTTACATTTGTGCTTTCAACGGAGCTACCTAGGTCTCCATGTATTATGTATAATTGGAAAAACGGATTGGGACAGCTTTGGAACGTTGCATCGCAGAAATATTCTTTTATAGCACCTATTAAATTTCGAGATTCGGGGGTGCAAAAAATTATAATTCGATGTCCTTGGTAAGAATAATCGGATAATATGAAGTCACTAAACTTCTTAGGTATCTCAATTTCAGTCCCAATTTTACTCTGTAACTTAGTAACTCCTGCTTCTTTATTTCTACCACTGTACAGCGAATGCTTTATACTACCAAATTCTGGAAACGATTCTACAGCATCATGCAATCCTTTATTGCTCATTTCTCTAAGAGTGTCTTCGTATAATGTTGGCACGGGAAGATCAGAATTTTTTGCTGTATTACGTAGAATTGCGATATTTCTGTCCTTTTCATTTCTTATAGGGTCAGCTTTACACTTATGGTCATTAGTCTTTGTAACTAGTCTCTCCTGAAATGTAAATAATGCAACAGCCTTATGCAAATAAAATATACTATCAACAATTAAATTTTTTAGACCCAGTTTATTTGCCGGCTACTTTTTTATACAGTGTGAACTACTCATAAATGCAATTCTAACGACCCCAAACTCGAAGAAGTTACGTTGTTTCGTTACAGAATTCCTATAGCCACCTTCTGGCTCCATCGTAAGACATGTTCTATGACATTCATTTACCAGAGTTTCTCAATTATTTCCTTTTCGAAAAAAAAAACAAACGTGATATCCTGATGCATTAAAACATAGGTACATCGAACTTTACGTGTGTGACCGTGGTCTCTCCCGTAGTCCCTAAAAAAAACTTTTAACATGAATGAATAACTTTCACGCTTATTTTTTTTGAAAACCGTTAATGCATCATATTGTACCTACTTACCGCAATAGTCACAGTCCCAGGACATTTCAACTTTTTCCAATTGCTACATCTTCATTTCACAGATCCATCTTTGTTCACAGTATGTTTATAAAACTGATAGTTATGGTAAAGCAGGGTTTCACCCCCCTTTCTTTTAATTATTTCTATTTCAGACATATTTTCGTTTTCTGAGAATATTTTCGTTGAAGTGTACGTCAAAGATGACGTAGATTGGGCTTTTAGGGTTAAAATATTGCCTAATATGCACTAATCATTATAAAGTCATAAGTGGCCAGATATAATATTTGTTTAAGAGTTTTTGATTGAGAAGGATTTTTTTTTGTATTTCTCGGAGGGACCACGGGTAAAGATAATCCCCGTGGTCCCTTCCAGGGACTACGGCAGAAACGACCATTTTAATTCGGCAGCATTGTATTTCTCGGAGGGACCACGGGGAAAGAAAATCCCCGTGGTACCTTCCAGGGACTACGGAAGGGACCACGGGGCATACATGGAATTTCTCAATAGCTGCCCAAGTGCAGTGCATTTGTTTGTGGAAAACATATGGACATTAAGCATTTGCGTGTTACACCTGTCAAAACAGGCGACTTCTTTTTTCACTCGAGCATTATAATATATAAAATATATAACACTGACCTATATTATACAAATGCTTACGAAATGAGTTTTATTGTGCCGATTCAAAGTGCGCTCGAGCGTCCCAGGAACTACATTTGACACATTGCCGTCGTTTTGTTTTGGTGCATGGGTACATTTAGGTCTAAATCGTGGAATAAGATTTTTTGTTTACTATGTGATATTTAGGGCATTTTTATGAGTATGCGCATCTTGTAAAACTAGCTATCAAAAATATTAGTTCCCACGGACGCTCACGTTGCAGTCAGCGCCAAAATGGCGAAAATCAAATATCTTCATATTGTCATTGATTGTATAAAGTCCAGCATACTTGTTTACTTCTGACTGGCATTAGAGAAACGTGCAGTACCATCTATGTATTAGGACCACACACCATTAGTTTAAAATATGAGTGATATGTCAGGGTAATACTAGTAGCTATTTTTGAAGAACCTCTTCATTCTAATCTGTCTCAATCTGTCAAGAATTCAGCGAGATTCAAACTTTAGGGTGGCTTAGAATTATAGATAAATACTTATGGAAATTGGCCTTCAGAACTGTTACACCAATAATAACTTTGAAACTTCAATAAAACACCACATAAGTACAATTACTTAGTTTATTGATCACTTAGCGGGGTGTGGGGCGTGATGGGCCTGTGCGGCAGCCTTCCTCATCTGTGTCAGGACGTTGCTGAGCTCTTCACGCTTCCTCTTGGCACGGATGTGTGTGCCCAGACGACGCTTCAAGAACTTCAGAGCGCGCTTGTCCTTTGAGACCTAGAAGGAAGTTTTGAGGAAAATATTGTTACTGATGGTTCATAATATTTGCTTTGAAAGTACTGGAGCAGTAATCAAGAAAAAAACGAGGCATGGTCAAGTGAACCAGCGGACTGATTTTGTTGCTTAATCAGATTGTAGCAGTATTTTTAGAGAGTAGTACCTAAATCCCCACTGATCAAAGTTAGGCAATAATTACTTTTAATTTTATGAACAGAGGCTAATGTTTTTCTAATAAAAAGCAAAGTTCTTAATGCATTAATTGTTGGTAGAAATTATTGTTTGTATTGTTTAGCAACAGTGAAAATGTCAACAATAGGCAGTGGAGCCCTGCCTACTAATGTTATGATCACCTACAGTCTAGCCATTGTTAGAATGCGTTCCTGATACTTGTCAGTTTAACAATTCTAGTAGCTAACAAAGATCATGCAGATTGCAAAATACGAATTAGTTTATATGAAACTGACAGGTGTCAAGAATCAATTTTCTCGTCGGCTGCACTGTAGTGATCTAGCAGAGTAATATAAAATTGTTTCTCACCTTGAGCAACTCCATAGCCCTCTTCTCATACTGAGCGTGTCCAACAACCTCACGTACCAGGTCACGCACAAACTTTGAGTGCTTGGTCTGGAGCTGTAAGCAATTGGATACATATTATGTTAGTAAATATCACTGTATGAAAGCATTGTGAAAAATTGATGAACTACTCAGAGCTCGATTCAAAGAAATCAATTAAATAAGTAGTTTGAAATATTAGAATAGTCAGAGGGTCATCTAAGGAATAGCATCAAGAAGTCATTATAATATTTCAGCACCTTTTGGACCCTCCAGAATAGGTTGTTGTTTGGAATATTTCACTGAAAAACTATAGACAGCCTTGAAAGTTTGGATAATTTAGTCGCTGGATTCGGTATTACGGCGGAAACAGAAGGAACAATGAGGTTTGTCTTGTGAACGTAAAAATATACTCCCAGGTACTTCTCTTCGAAGTACCAGCGATAGATTTCAACATTTCAACTTGGAAACTATTATTTATATCTTATTACACGGGAAATAACGTAAAAGTCAACATAAAATGCAATAAACCTCAACGTTTACAAGATTCAAAACATAACCTCACTGTGACGTTGAAGTTCAAATGGAGTTTATTATATTAGGTACTGAAATACTTACACCCTTTAGCCTGGCGGGTCTGATTCTGATGGCTTTGTCAGTAATACCCTTCCTGCCGGCGGATATTTTTGTCGTTTTGTGTCCCTTTCGGAGACCGACTGCTAACTCAAATCGAGGAGCCATGCTGAAATAACAAACACAGAAACTATGAGGACGAAATTAACACATCAACACTATCTTCTAAATATGTAGAATCTTAATTCACTGTAACATTATGCGAAATTAAACAGATTACATTGATGTTCATGGAATTTATTTTTTACAGAATTTTTACGTACATTTCGGATTGACAGATCCGACCAGAAAGAATTTGTACTTTTTTCAAATTGTACAAACAACTTTGACATATAGATTTATGATCATAGACATTAGTCGATATGATGACAAAGCTGGCAACACTATTTGGAATTATTGTATGCACTCCATTAGAAAATTTATAAGTCAATAAATTACGATACGACAGCGATGCGGAGGAATATTTCGACGCAATATTTTAGTTTTTTAATAGTTTTAGTTAGGTTAGGATATTATATTTTTATTATAATAGTTTGTAGTTTATTTAGTATTAGAAGTTTGTAACATATTAGATAATAATGATTATAATAATGATTTATATAAAATTACGGCATGCACAACACGTAATTTGTGTGTTGTACTTACACACGACGACATATCAAGCTATATACAGATAAACTGACGACTGAAGGAAATTGACCAATGATTCGTGGACTCCTGGAAATGAGTCCGCGTATCACTGGTCAGTTTCCCTCAGTTGTCAGTTTATTTAATTCACCAATTTCGTTGATTAGTCAGTTTCACTGATTCGTCAGTTGCCAAGTAGATTCGTCAGTGGCAGAATACATTACCTGGCGGTACATTAGTACACAAGCATTTTCTGCAAGGCTACTTAGACATGCCTCAAAGAGATGTCAGCACGAACTGACGGGGTCCGCTAGGGCCGATGCCGCCGGGGCTGCGGGTTGTTCGAAAGAGATACCGTGGCCTGGCACAGGCAACTGAAGGAACACGGGTGGATTTTAGTCAGTAAAAGTCTGACACGCCCTTCCGCTCAGCCCAGAGTGGGAGAGGTCATTTGATGATTTCCCACCCAAAAAAAAAAGGCTACATATACATACTTAAAATAAGCTTCAAGCCAAATTAAGAAAGTCAAACGATAGTCTTTTATTAAAAAAACTGCTGCACAACTTAGTTTTGCGGTTTACCTACTTTCTTTTTTACTACTACTTTTCTAATCTATAAAATTCTATATAACCCTGTTTTTATTGAATATACTAATGCTATTCCATTAAATTCAATCTTTCACACAGTTTAGATTTCTATCTAACCTATCCATGTTAGAATATTCTTATTATTTACAATAAGTTTTAATTTTTGTACACACCTAGAGGTATGTTAATAGAGATACTTTAAAAAAAATAATTAACTTTGTTTGATAACCACAACAACGACAATATTTAATTCACTTGCAGCTAATTTGATCGAGTGCCGTTTTTTCTCAACAAACACAAAGAAGTTTGCGAGAAGAGCTTGCGATGCATCATGTTTGTGCGTTTCAAACTTGCAACACACGAAATCAAATATGGTGCAGGCAGTAAGTGCTATGAGAATATTAGTTTATGATTTATTCTTTTCGGCAGTGGCTGTCACTGATAAGGTCATTTGTCAGTGTTAACACTTAACATAAAACTGTCAGTTATCTGTCAATTTCGTAAATCGGTGTGTTCATGTGTTGATAAATTTTACAACAAGAAAATTTATCTGAAAAATTGTTTTGTTCGGTAAAGAAACAAGAAAAATATTGAAACCAGCCTGGCACCTACCTCTATTGTTATTAAATATTGTGTTTTACCACCTTGACTGACATAAAATTACACATTTGGTAACATAACCTATTCTTCAGAAATAAGTCTTATTATTTGATAAAAATGGAAGTTGGAGCAGTAAAACAAGACTTCAATACTGAGGTACAAACATCTCTTATCTATATTATTCATTATTGACTGTTGGCTGACCGAATTTTTCTCATTTTTACATAATATTATTTTCTCACCTATCATATGCAGATAATGATGTCTATGTTTTGAGTAGTAAGGTCTTAGTAGACTGCAGTGGTAGTCTACTATGGCAATGATAAGTTGATCGCATCCATATTCAGACATTTTTCTTATTCTGAATCTGACCATTTAATAAAATTGTTCTACCTTATACAAACTCTTCTAATCAATGTATATTACTCGTAATAATTCCAGGTGATATTACTCAAAAAGAAACTGAACCAGGCTAAAATACAGATAATACACAAATTGACCAGAAAGGCCAAACAATTGACAGAGAAGAAAGCTCCAGAAAAACTACAAGAGAAGTCAAAGAGGAAAGCGGAGTCTGCTATAAAAGAAGTCTTGGTTATAAAGGTAACTTATCAGTATTATTTATTTTCTATTAGCTTAAACAAGAATATCTTGTTAATCTAGTGGTTGCAAGTGCTACTGCTGGCATGGTCCTAGGTTCGATTCCCAAGTCAGGCAAAGTGTTATTAGGTTTTGAATTGCTCAGAAGCAGCCCATAGCCCTGACCTATGCCAGGTTGATGGCAATAAGCTCGCTCCCTGTTACATGGGCCTTAACACGTTGCGGGACGGTACTGACTTTTTCAAATTAAGCGATATGACAGTAAAATTGTCCATACAAGTTTCGACCACTGCTTTATCCGTACCACCCTAGAGCAATACTAAAGAATAATATATGATGACAGTACTTTCAAAGCCGTAAGCCGGTTAGGTCGGAAGAATCAGCAGATGGACAATAATCGTTGTCAGATCCATACTCTCCTCCGTCGTCGGGGTATGGGTCTTCGTTGTTATCGCTGGTTTCCGGCGTTGAAACCTCTTCCAGAAGACGACTGATGCGATTTGAATCCATCTAAAACAAATCAAAATTTGTTTTGTATGCTTATTCGGATGTGTAAGTGAGTGATCATTTAATGATCATTCACTTACACATCCAAATAAGCGCCTTTGAAATAGATTTCTCAGTCTACATAACCTTGTTTGCTAAGGTAAGTGTATAACAAACTATTGTAAATACAAATATCAGTCAAAATACTTACGCTACTCCATAAATATATATTTTTTTTTTCTTCTTAGATTTATCTGCAATCAGCATTAGCTATAAGCAGATGCGCTGTAGGTTGTGGCAGATCAAGTGTGTCCACCAGTGAAGACATCTCTTAATTGGCCATATTAATTTATACAGCTATAATATCTTTTTGCTTTAGCCTTTTAGTGTAGCTTCTGGTTGTCAGGTTAGCAGCCAACTGATTAGGATGATTTTCCAACCTTCCTAGGTATGTCATTGCAGTTTGTAGGATTTCTTCCTTCACAGTGCTCATTGCCAGATAGTGGTGTATTTCCGTGTTTGTGACAAACCATGGGATATTGCATAGGTTTCTCAGTATCATATTTTGCATTCGCTGTAGTATCGTTATATGGGAGTCACTGGCGCTGCCCCAGAGTTGTATACCATACATCCATACAGGTTTCAAGACGCTTTTGTAAATTAGTAATTTGTTGTCGATAGATAGTTTGCTATTACGGCCCAGTATCCAGAACAAGTGGTTATATCGGATTTTAAGCTCTTATCTTTTTGTTTTGATGTGGTGCCTCCATGTTAGGCGTCGATCCAGGTGTAGACCAAGATATCGTACACTATCTTGGCGAGGAATTGTGGTATTTTCTAGTTTGACTGGAGGACAGTTTCCTTGGCGCAGTGTGAAGGTAACATGGACAGATTTGGATGCGCTAATAAATATGGTGCACAAAAAATGGCGCGAAAATCGACGAATACATAACCGACGAATATATTCAACCGCGCGTGGCGTGACACTACACTACTCTAGCCGGCGCATAGAATCTTCATAGACCGATAAGGGCATTACCGTAGTGTGCGTGCGAGGACTCCCTAGAAAACGCACCCACACATATATTTTCAATGTGCGACTTTGTGCATTCTAATGCTTCTATACTTACCGAGAGATTGATGTGGTATGACAGTAAAAACGGTTTTCCTTGTTCCTCTATACAAAATTTCGCTGTAATGCCCGTACCTCAGTTCAGATGAGGTTAAAATTGTACGTCGGTGTACTGTCATTTTCAACACCGAAAAATCTACTGCTAATGCAGTGCGTCCCGCAACGTGTTAAACATTACTGGTGAAATGTGGGGGTAACCATAAGTACACCCCTGGTTTAACCTTGGGGGATTACAGGCTTGATGTTATGTTATGTGTTTAATTAATAATATTTAAAAGAATCTGCATGAATCTCCATATGGAATTACCGCATGAAGATTCATGCAGATTTTTTTTACCAACTAAATACAATATTTTTGAAATAAATTACCATTCAAAGTCAAATGAATCCTATCTACATCTCCTCTATCCTATCTTGCTGTGCCCGACAGGGTCCATAATGATCTAAAATTATGTATATTTTGTAATGTACCTACCACCTAAGTTCACATTGTGGAATGCAAATAAATGTATTGAGTATTGAATTATGGGCAAACAAGGAAGATAGAACACTTTGTTCAACCTGATATTTCATATTAAATTAGATTACATTTATTTGAAGAACATTGACTTTATTATTGTCTATACTAAATACTTCTTTTTATCCTCTACAGAAAATTAAACCGAAGGATCTAGCAAAATTCATAGTAACTCACAAAGGAGAGTTAAATACCTTCTTAAATAAGGCCCAAGTAGATGTAGATAAAGCATGTGCCAGATTACTTCTCCACAAAGCATTACAGGATAAGTACAAGTTCATAAGAGGCAGATTCTCCAAAGTGGCTATCAATGATCTGTTTATGTCCCGATTAGAAAGAAGAAAGGTGAAGAAGGAAGCTATAGAAAAACAAAAGAATAAGAAAAAGGCAAAAAATAATAAAGTAGTCAATTCTGAAGGAGATTGGAATGTTGAAGATGTTGCTATGCGATATGACAACAAAGTCAAAGGTGGAGAAGATGATGATGTTTCTGGTGATGAGGGCAGTGAAAATGAAATGTCAGGAGATGAAAATGATGACAATAAAGTGTCGAGTGATGAAAATGACGATAATGAAGTGTCAGGTAAAGAGAGTGACCAGTCAGAAGGAGATGATGATTCTGGACCTGACAATGTAGAAGAACAGAGTGATTCAGCTGCAGAAAGTAGTGATGATGAAGTTAAGGAAGGTGTAAGCAACATTTTGGAAGCTTCTCCTAAAGTCAAACCAGTTGTTAGTAGCGCAAAGTCAAAAGCAGAGATACCTGAAGTAGTAAACACAAAGGCAATTCAACCTAAAGAAATTCAAACCAAGAAACCACCAAAAGAATTCCTCAAGAAAAACCCAGAAAAGAAACAAAAAGAATTGACCAAAACTAAACATTTCAATGAGAAAATACTTCAAAAGAAATTAAAGAAAGATTCAGATGCTCCTGTAGCTGAAAATAAAATTGTAGATCCATTCTTTATAACGTCGACGGGAGAAAATTATATGTCTGTGGTTGAGCCAAGAGCACCTGATGAAGTGAAAGAAGAGCATATTGGAGGGAACAGAAGATTAAGAAGAGCAGTTCAGCATGGCCTAGTCCATAAAAACAAACTTAGAAAAAATAATAATTACAATAATGATGATAGATTTAATAAACAAAATGGTTATGATAGAGGAAATCATTTTAATAACAGATTCAATGATAGACAACAAAATGATAGGAGAAACTTTAATGATAGGAAGTCTTTCAATAATAATTTTAATGATAAAAGAGGTTTTAATAATAGAAATGATAGTAATAATGATGACAAGCCAGAGAAATTGCATCCATCTTGGGAAGCTAAGAAAAAGAAATCTGGTATTTTACCGTATGAAGGTAAAAAGATTGTGTTTGATGAAAGTTGATAATAGTATAACATTATTATAGGAATAAATTATATTAAAAAAAAAAAACTGGTTTTACTTGTTTATGCATAACATTTTATGTTCTATGTTAGAAGGTTTGGTTTCCGCATTTAGTCCTTCAGGTGAGCCATAGTGCGTGGATCATGGCGGCCATTGGTGGTTATTCCAACCAGCCCACCTCCCACTAGAAGCTGATTACATCCCCTGATCTGTTAAGAACATCTGTGTAAGATCTGGGTGCTCAGAGGGTGTCTGTTCTAATCTGGTTGACGCCTGTGCATTCAAAGAGTAGGTACATTCAACAAGTAAAGCAATGCAAGCACAGAAAAAATACGTCGGGTATGTGTCGACTAAAAGGACCAAAAATGTTATTATAATCTTAAATCTAATATCGCGACATATTCGCCAAAAATGTAAACAAATATGAGTTTATGGAAAAATAACTTTAATTCCTACACTGTAAAGTTCAGTTTACGCTGTGGTATAACTTCAAACATTTTTATATTTTTTTCAATAGTGCTAGTCAACTTAATAGCCATTAAAATAAAGTTGATATTGGTTTAACAAGAAATAACGTCAATTTGAAACATAAATAAAATTTGAATACTGGACTTTATTGCGTAGGAATTAAAGTTATTTTTCCATAAACTCATATTTGTTTACATTTTTGGCGAATATGTCGTGCATGCAGATTATATAGATATAGCATATATTATGTTTTATGTTTTTGGTGTCTATGGGTCAATTTATCTTTTTAATCTTTGTTTTTTGTTTCTCCTTTTTTTGATGTATTTTTTATTACTTGTATTGTGTCTTTTGTTGCACTGAAATTCTGATCTTTTTTCGATTTTATCTATCTGTCCACCTATTATGATTTTATGTTTTCTGAAATTGTTAGTAAGGCGCTGCTCCTCTAGTATTATATAACCTCATTGAAAAGCATCTTCATTTTCTGCTGGTCCTTCGTAAACTGTCAGAAATATTTGTTTACTACAACAACATTTCCCCAAAGTACTAGAATTAATTCAGCTACATCACAAGCTGCTAATACGCTCGGCCAAATTACGCCGACCGCAAGAGCATGGAGTATATATGCCTTGACCCATTTGTGGCTTGAGCGTGGCCCAACAAAGCCAACATACGACCAAGAATTTACCTAGATCCACGCCTACACGGATATTATTTAGTTTGTGATAGGAATTTGTATGAGAAGAGTAGATCGATATAACATAACATCACGCATGTTTCCTCCCAACGGTCAGGCAGAGGTATATTGTGCACCCACATTTCGGCAGTCATGTTACCGAGTGCAAACCCAGGGGCTGCAGTCTGGACATTCATAGCGATCGCTTTACGACCGAATTCGGTCGCAAAGTCCCGTATTGACAGGTGTAATGTATGGAGTGACAGGACTTTGCGACCGAATTCGGTAGTCAAGTAAAGCGATCGCTAAGAATTTCGAGACTGCAGCCTCAGGCTCAGACTCTAGGCTGGAACTGCGAAATAACAGATGAAAACACCCAACACCTCTTCTCGACCTGGGAATCGAACCCAGGACCTCGTGCTCAGCAGTAGCGCTTGCGACGACTATACCAACAAGGCAGTCAATATAATTAATGAGAAATAGAAAAGGGACTGCTTCGTTTTCCTAGTGGTCGCAAGTTTGAGCTGTGTGAGATCCAGGTTCGAGTCTAAATTTGGGTCCGGTTAGTGGCAAAACGCACACACACAGATACACACACTCAGAGATACACAAAGATTACACATAGATAGGTAAGTGCCGATATGTGAGTGTGCTATTCACCTCTGCCTACCCATTAAGCGGAGGTGTGATGTTATGTCAGGTACGTTTTAGTTGGAAAAATACAGACCCTCTTTGTATCAAACTAACTTTATTTATCTGTCGATCATGAACCAGCATCAGCGTATCTATTTACAACCATCCAGACTCTCGTATCGAAAATGATACATTTCGGAACGGCTGTCGGCAGTATAGCGGTCGTCTATTTGATTTAAATTCACAACATTTTCGGGTTTTGGACTTGTGAACAGCGTTTGAGGACTCCTACGATAACATTGATTGGTGTTCGATACGGTACGGAAGCGTATCGAGTGATTGTGAAGAGCTATGCAAGAAAATTCAGTAATCTCGTATTGCGTACTTATTCAGTTTCCCCTTGATAAGCTTTAACATTGACAATATGCCCTGAATAAAAATTCCGAAATTCTCACATAACAACAATTCACAGCGACACCCCAGAATTAAATCGCTTGAAATACCTGAAATTCCCGCTCCGATATAAGAATGTTACAATACAATCTGATAGCCCGTGCCGATATTACTTCGACAATCATAAATAGCTCCGGGCAGCACCAAGCATTGGTTTCCGTTCTCTTATCAGGTCCACAACCGTATTGCAGTCGAGTGGTGTGGCGACTTGTAATGAAGCATTTCTCAGGTCCGACGCGATTTATCGTAGAGCTGAGCCACAGAATGGAAATGTGCAGAAGGTCGGCTCTATGTAACTGGCAAAAACGGTTACCGTCAAGATGGAGGGACAAAGTTTTGGAATTCAAATAAGCCTACATAAAAGCTTAATACTGTAAATCTACTATTTGCCACCTTTGCAATAATTTTAGTAAGTGTAGCGGGATCGTCCGAAAGGGTTACCGCTGCCCTGGAACATAAAGGGCTAAGGAAGGAACACGGGTGGGTTTTAGTCAGTAAAAGTCTGACACTCCCTTCCGCTCCACCCAGAGCGGGAGGGGTCATTTGATGATTTCCCATCCTCAAAAAAAAAAAAATGTATACGTAAGTAGTTATTTAACAAAATCTTTGGTCCCTCTATCTTGACGGTAACCGACGAAAACACACCGAACACGCTTCACGTAGGTACCTAGTTACAGCGACTGCAAGCGCAATTACGACTGGTATTGGGATGAATTTCAGATCGATTGAGATCGATATACCTTATAGCCGCAAAACAAGTTGAGCAGCCGCGAAAATAATAATACGGTATTAATAACGTATTGGCCGCGTGGGCGACCTTCAAGGGGACCTGCGTTGTCAGCGCCATTTTTGTTCCAGATGTTTGCCGGCTATTATATAGTTCTATAAGGTTCTTTTGGCGCGTAGCCAAAATCGGAATTAACGGCGCCATCTTGTTTTATCAAAATTTCCACAAAATAATGTTAAACAAGGTCATTCAAACGACAAATGATCCTTGTACCAGTGTTCCTACACGTCCATGCGTGCGTGCGCCTGTTTCCGGTCATTGTAAGTAACCAAAAATTCGTAAAATTCGAAGACATGTGACTGTGGATTACGGCCCGTTACCTCTCACAGAGAGGAGACCTGTGTCCCAGCAGTGGGAACATTATAGGTTGATTATGTGTAGATATGTTTTATGTGTACGTAACCAACCTTCTGTCCTATTATTATGTGGCCGAGCTATATTGTGGATAGAGCCTGAATGCACGACATAGCACGGTGGCGGACATTTTGCAAATACCAGTGTAACACCTGGATTACTGCTTAGATTTGGTCGATTTATTGTAAGCTATTGTGTGGCTACAGATTGGGTGTAAGGAATCTGGGTTATTGGGGAAATGTATGGTTTTATGACCAAGGGACCATACATCATTTATACAACAATTCAGTAGAACAATTCAGTGTAAGATAATTTTGTGTTAAGTAGTAGGTAGCATGTAAAGTTGATTTGTAACGTTGAGGGTGGCATAATTTGTCTAGATTAAAACCCTCTTTAAATAAATAAAGAAAAAAACTTAATCAGCCACATTGTCCTCAACTTCCCACTGCTGGGACACAGGCCTTCAGTCGGTGAGAGGGAGTGGGCCGTGATCTATCACGCGGGCGCAGTGCAGGTTGGTAGAGGTCACATGTCTTCGAATTTTTCGTTCTAGGACATGCCTTTGCGGCCGTAACCACTGGGCGACCACTGGTCCTATGACCGTGAGTATGAGATGTAAATTTGAACGATGTTAGTTTAGGCGTTAGTACTTCTCTGTAGACCAAAGGGATCCCGGAAATTCCTTTATTCTACCTATGTAACTTTAAAGCAGAATTTGTAATGCCACAAAATAACGCGTTATTTACCAACTAGCTGCGCCCCGCGGTTTCACACGCACATGTTTCGATGCTGTGGGAATATCGGGATAAAAAGTATCCTATGTGTTATTCTGATGTATAAGCTATATTACTGTAATGTTTCATCCAAATCCGTCCAATCCGTCCGTCTGGAAGAGTAACAAACATCCATCCATCCATACAAACTTTCGCGTTTATAATATTAGTAGGATATAGGTACATAGATTTTATAAGACAAACGTTCACAGTCGGGTAACAAAGACAACTTGATCCCACAAAACCTAGCCACCATCCCACATTAAAGAAAAGTCTTAACAAATCAAACGAGGAAAATCCTCATAAAATCATCTGGCCTGTGACAGTTATTTGCATTTACGTCCCGACACCCTTTGTGGGCCCAACTTGCGGAAAAACGTCATCCGCTATAATGAACACTATTATTTAACTGTGGCGGTAGATGGGAAAAAAGTAAAAGGCTGGTGTCACTGGCACTCAGCTTTTTCTCCTCGGCTTTCTTTGAAATGAGAATCTTGTTTGGCAACGTTGTGATTTTTTGAACCGTTTCTTCTGTCTAGTTAAATGTTTCTGGTGTCTGGTTGTGAATGACTCATCCTGGTGAATTTCTTACAGACGGCTAAAAGTATCTAGCTCAGGCTGTTTATATGTGTGAAAGAAACAAATCTGGAGATTTGGTCATTTTAAACACAGGTTTCGGACAAAAGGAACAAGAAATTGGAACTAAGTCGTTTTGTGAAAAATTGTTTTGTGACTTTTGTGTTAGAAGGTTCATATTTACATGTGAACTAGACTAGACGAGATGTAATTTGAAATCCGCTTCGAACAGACCTGGACATCAATACGTCACAGAAATTACAGTCACAACCATAAATTCCATAACAATGCAAACATTGTAGCGTGAGCTAATACAACTCATCTGCAAGCGCGTGTAACACACATTCACACACAGGTGGGGCCGTTGCATGCGGAATTCGCAATACCGAATGTCGCAGGCTACGCGGTGACCCACCATTAATTTGTGTACAGCGTTGATTCAACGCGGGAATGCTTAATTACATACCAACACAGCACTTAACAGATGACTTGAAGCGATTTACGGCCGCCATATTGGATTGGTTGAGTGATGGCGCGAACGCAGTAAGGAGGTCGTATATCAGTTGCAATCTCCTGAGATATTGCTAGAATTAATTGTTGACGGCCTGTTAGTGGGGATTGGAGTGAATAAATCATGAGGTTTATGTGTTCCTAACTGGTAATTCATTGTTATAAAATGAATGATACCTACCTAGATGCGATTGCTGGAAGTTTATTTACAACCCTGTACCCAAGGGATGTAAACGCGGCCCTTTACACTACCGCGGTTTACAACTTCAAATAGTACAGTAGGTATACTATATAGGGTTCTATTAAATGGAGGGGTACCTAATGTCTATCAGAACCACAATGATAAAGCGTCTTGGTGACCGCACAGACAAGATGATACTCGACTGTCCATCACTTTGAGATGTTCCGGTTAGTAAGATGAATCGTTGAGCGTTGGAAACTACCTCGGTCAGATGAGTTAATTAAACCGGAAGCTAACTTAGCATGACGCCTATATTCCCCAAAGGGATGGACAGAGAAATATATAGTAGATAGGTACATTACACCGGTTAAGTAAATAAGAAGCAATTAGTGTAGGTAATGCATAATTGCCTTACGTTTGGTCCTCTGGCCCGCAAAAGCTGAACTATTATTAGTTCAGCTTTTGCGGGCCAGAGGACCGAGTGAATGGAAAATTGTTGATGGCTTTATAGCCATCAACAATTTTACATTCACTTAAAAAAAAAAGAACACGTTCGAAATTCAAACCTTTTCACCAACGTCACGTACAACTAAAACGTCACACTTACATAGGTACCAACGTGACAATAAAATGTCGCATTCACATGACAGGGACATATTGTACAATTTTTTTTCAACGCCCATCGATGCAGTGGCAATAATTTAGCCGCGTCACTGCGTGGCGGGCCGCAATCAATCGTAAACTAGGTAAAAAGGACAGTTGTGGTACTTTATTATTAATTCTAAGTTTTATGGGGAAACGTTTACTTACTATGTGTAAAGCGTAACAGGAAAATGTGGAAATAACTTTCTTCTGTAACAAGCATTGCCGAGTGCGGGTAGAGCAAAATTATTTATAGCACTGTGTGACCTAAACCCCCACTTAAGTCATGCTTTTCTGTGACTTAAGTAGTCCATTTTTACACAGAAAAGGGTGACTTAAGTGCGGGTCACACTAGCTATAAAATAGTATACGGTACGTGTGACTTAGTGGATTAATGCACGGCGTTTAGCACCCTTAGTACCCTTTTGTATCGTAATATACTGGCTGACCCGACAAACGTCCAGTCAAAATTTCAATCTATAGAAAAAAGTACTTTCAGTTTTGCCCGAGTTAAGCAACTTTTCCAAATTAGGCACTTTCCATAAAAACCTAATTCGGTAATAGCTAAATCGGTTCAGCCGCTCTCAAGTGAAGCGCTTACCAACTTCTTCTACAGTCTTCCGGTACGCGGTCGCTACTCCAGGACCCAGGCCCCATCGGCCATCTATTCTGCGAGTAATGTTCCCAGCCCACCGTCACCTAACTTTGGCAATTCTTCGGACTATGTCGGTTACCTTGGTTCTCCCGCGGATTTCTTAATTTCTGATTCGATCACGTACGCCAACTCCAAGCATAGCCGTCTCCATTGCCCTTTGGGTGACTTTTAGCCTTCTAATAAAGCCCATTGTGAGCGACCACGTTTCAGTGTCATAGGTTATCACTGGCAACACGCACTGGCATTCATCTTGAGAAACTGCGGTATGTGAGACTAGAAGATATTGCATAGCTTTCCGAATGCTGCCCAACCAAGTCGAATTCGACGATTGACCTCTTTCTCGAACTTGGATCTACCTAACCGGACATTTTGATTAGGAACAACCCTTTGACATCTTAGTCACTTGTTCAAGCTAGACACTGACAGTAGAGGGTTTTTCTAGCCGGTGCCTGCGTGCTGTATACTTACATACCTAAATTCCGCATTAACTTGATCTGTTTACCCAGTAGTCAAGTCAAAAACCTTATTTCCTTACTCAAGATCCTTAACACAATCGCTCATACATTATAGAGTTTAACCCAACACACTTTGTGAAAAACCATAGCTATCATAAAGGGCATTTTCGGCCTAACGTATTCATGTATTCAGCCAAAAGGGCCCAAGGGTTCTCTAACAAAAACTTACAAATTGTTTTTGTCCGAATAACGTTTGCCCTCTGACCGAGTGTTGCCAGTTTTTTACTCTACACTGTAAATCTAAATAGAGGGATATTAGATTTGTTTAAGGATAAACTTTTTTGTTAAATATTTTCTTGAGTTTTCATTTTGAGGTACTTACCTAGGAAGTTATTCAATTTATAATATGGGGGGCTTGTGGGTAAGAAATAACATCCGCACGGGTCGATCGATCAGGTTAAGCTACGCTTGCCACGGTTGGTCCGTGGATGGGTGACCAATGACCATCTTTACATACCTAAACCCTCCGTGCCTCGGAAAGCACTTTAAGCGTTTGGTTCCGGCTGTCATTCGTAGATCTTTGACAGTCGTTACGGGTCGTCAGAAGCCCGAAAGTCTGATAACCAGTCTTACCAAGGCGTATTACCCAGTAACTGGGTTGTGGAGGTCAGATAGGCAGTCGCTCCATGTAAAATACTGGTATTCAGCTGCTTCCAGTTAGACTGGAAGCCGAACCCAGATTGAGGTAGTTGAATTAAATCAGTTTTTTTAGATTGCTTTGTACTTTCCTTTCTGTGATCCGAAAGGACTAGCCCTAGTAAAAGACAGAATTGTGTGAAAAAGGGAGAGGGAGGCCTTTGCCCTGCAGTGGGACAATCAGGCTAGTTAGAGTAGATTAGATAGTTTGTGGTCCTTACATAAGTCAGAAACACCAACAGGAGCGGGACGTAGTCAAATAATGATACAACGATTATACGTAACTCATTTATATTTCAGTTGAACTGCACATACAAAAATCAATACTTAGCACTAGATACTTATTAATTCTCTTATAACCTATCGGTATCGCGTGGAGTCTCAAATCCCCAAGACCGTGCGACCGCGAAGCGTTTCTTTTTAACCCGCGTTTTTTCCATTTTGAGCGGGAAGAAGCGAGTTCTCCGATTGGTTCCCGCGATTTGCGGCAACCAATCACAGAGCGACCATGAATATAGTAAAAGGGTAAAGTTGCCAGTGTAAAATATTAAGACAAATATCAATTAAAATAAATTGATTAGCAAAATCAAAATTCACAAACCCTAACACATACAAACATTACATAATGTTCGTGACGAGGAAATAATATAATATACTTAAGCATCAAATATAATACCAAACTAAATGACGAACACACATGTGTAACGTTAATTAATAAAAACTTCAACCAATCACAAGCTAAAACGACCTCGAAAAACTGGATGAAACCACTAGCCGTGAAAAATCAGACACAAAGGACTTTTTCATTGCAATTTTAGCTTTGCCCACATACCTACATCCTACTATATCCTACTTCCTACTAATATTATACGAGTAAACGCGGAAGTTTGTATGGATGGATGGATGGATGTTTGTTACTCTTTCACGCAAAAACCACTAAACAGATTTTGATGAAACTATACAATAATGTAGTTTATACATCAGAATAACATAGAACACTTTTTATCCTGATATTCCCACGGGATCGAGACTTATGCGGGTGAAACCGCGGAGCGCTGCTGGCTGCTAGTATTTTTATAGTTCGGCTATAGATAGTACGTTATGGAATTATATTGGATTGATAGGCCTTTGACGGTTTTAAAGGGACCGTGGAGAGCCGGCGCGTTTTTTTGGCACAAAATGCATCGAAAAACGGAAGTTTTACGATGCATTTTATGTGGTCCTTTGAGGCCTTATACCAATATACCGTGTATGTAACAGTAAAGCGAAGAAAGCTGAAATATTCTTTTGTAGTTGTTTTAAATAAAAATAAAATAAAATAAGCCTTTATTACTGTTAGATTTTAACTTATTGGACTAAACATTACTTTTTAAGAATAAAATAAATGATGACAATAGAGGTAAGAAAACTACATATAAATTAACTAAACTAAAATGTGTTCTCGGCATTCGGCTTGTCTCTTCTTAACAGTTTGTCTTTCGACAAAGGCCTCCTCTAAGGATTTCCATCTGTTTCTATCCTTTGCTGTACGTAACCATTCTGGCCCAGCTACTTGCTTCAAATCATCTTCCCATCGTTTTGGTTGTCTTCCTCTACTTCTTCCGCTTTCTCTGGGGTACCATTCCGTTATTATTCTGGTCCATTTCTCTTTCTCTTCTCTCAACATATGTCCTGTCCAACGCCATAGTTGTTTTAAAGGATTTTAAATACTTAGAATTAGGTACGTGCCACTACGCTTGCCGATACGCGGACTCCACTTTAGGATTCGTCTGCTCCACCGGTTAAAACATTGGCAGTGAGCTGGCCATGTGTTCTTCGACAAATATGGCCAGCCCGCTGCCACTTCAGTTTGCTTACTCTGCAAGCTTAGTCGGTAACTCCGGATTTTTTTTTCCGGTTAATTTCAACCAGTGCGTCCTGCCCGTCCTGATATATGGTGCCGAAACGTGAACACTGTCGGTAGGGCTGGTCCACAAATTCAGGGTCACTCAGCGCGCTATGGAGCGAGCTATACTCGGAGTCTCTGTGAACGACAAAATTAGGTTAATAACATGCACAGTTTTAAATAGAGAAAGGTGTATAAGATGTTGTTGTAGGATTGTTGTTAACTGTATAATAATAATTAGATAAATAGAGGCTCTCGTTGGGCAGCTGGATCAAGGGCTTGATTCAGAAAGCGGTACTTCTGGACACGGCTCGCATTGTCAGGAGGTTCCTCTCTCTGGAGCCCTGACCGCCGGTAGCTTGGACCCTGTTCCCGATACCGGTGGGCTACTATATTTTATATTTTTAAATGTTTTTTTTATCCTTTTGTTTATAAAAATATTTAAAAATGTAATTTGTAAGTATTTAAATGAAATAAAGGAAAATAATAATTAGATAATATAAGAGGGTATAAATAAATAAATTACACGAAACTCAAAATAGCAATGCTGAATATGCTGATCCGTTTAAGCAAATTATCGTCAGTATTAAATAACGTTTACCTTCTTCTACTAAAATTTGTACCTACTTCATCTATTGTTATAGGTAGGTTCTGCACTTTCTTCGAATAGCATTAAATTAACTGTTTATGAGTCATTTTTTTATCGTAGTTTTTATTATTATTACGACTATTCATGATTTTATTCAAACAACCCACAGTTTTACTGTCGCAAAACTAAATTACACATAGTGCGGTCCGTCGTGCTCGGCGGCCTGTTGCGCTTTGAGTGCACCGTGCACGGATCAATCTCGTCTAGATTGATCGAGAAAAACAGGTTTTGCTAAGACTTTGTTGTTTTGTTGTTGTTTTTTTTTTTTCTTATTTGTATTTGTAATGATATGTACGTGATTACTAGTTTATTTATTTATTTATAAGTATGTATTAGGTATGTTAAAACTGTGTGTACTCCCCGTCAATTTTCCGTAAAGGATCATTAGAAAACCAGCGTCAGACAGCATCTGTCTGGCATTAACGCTGAAATGAACCTTTTTGGCGCAGCCGTGAGGCACACACTATTGTTGTCTGAAACCTTATTTTTTATTTTATTAATTTTGTATTTTGTGTTTCACGAACTGTGTCCAAATAAACTTTTTTCTTTCTTTCTTTCTAATTAGACCCACTTATTGCCGCGGGACTTCTCGACCTGTGAAACGGACTCTATTTGGGGTTTTGTCTTTTTAACTGCCTCGTAGGTCTCGTGGTTGCAAGCGCGACTGCTGAGCGTGGGGTCCTGAGTTCGATTCCCAGGTCGGACAAAGTGTTATTGGAATTTTCTTTAGGAATTTCTTAGTAACAGTCCGGAGTTTGGAAGTTGGCGGTTTAATACCCCCGTGCCTTGAGCTCGTAAAGCTCGTAAAGCCGTTGGTCCTGCGCCTGGTCTCTCCCCGGTTGTGTCGGATTGCCGTCCCATCGGACTATGGGAGTAAAGGAACAGAGAGTGCACCTGTGATAGCACACACACTTGTGCACTATAATATCTCCTGCGTACCTGGCTAATCTTCGTTGAGATTGGCCACCGTGACCGAAATCTGCCGAAATCGGTTTTCGGAGACTTCCGATTTTCTTCTTGAAGGAATGTACAGTCAAGCGTACATCACTGGTAACACTTGCGCTACGAAAAACGCAACAAATTACAAATACAACTACTTACACATAAAATGTAACATTAAAAATTCACATCCGTTATCACCTTATCTGCAAGGCTATCAGTAAAATGACTAGGCTTTTTTATATTTATAATATTGCTAAGTCCACGCAGTCACGTCTAACGAAATGGGATCACGTAGTAAACGCATAATTACAATGAACGCTCCCCGTTAGATGCAGAGGACCGTGGAATGAAAAGCTTAAAAAAAATATTAGTCGGGTTATTGGCGCGAATGTTGGCGCCAAATGTTTTTGACGTAAAGGATTTGAATTTTGAGTGCTGATGGCAAAAGGTTCCTATTCGTTGATCCTGGACATTTTTTGGTACCAAAGCATCTAGTCACATGATAATTGCAACGTCGCAAATAAGCAGCTATATAAATTAAAAAAATCATACTAACACTTGTCTGACGCCCGCGTCGCTGGGATATGGACTGATATAGTCATTATCTATTGTGGTGCCAGTGGTACGTCATGGTTGTGGAAACAATGTTTCCTCACTATGCAATTCAACATCGTTGGAATAGTAAACATCAAATACTAGTCATAATTTATGAACGAACTAGCTACGCCCCGCGGTTTCACCCGCATAAGTTTCGATCCCGTGGGAATATCGGGATAAAAATTATCCTATATGTTAATCCTGGTTATAAACCATCTGTGTGCTAAACTTCATCCAAATCCGTTTAGTAGTTTTTGCGTGAAAGAGTAATAAACATCCATCCATCCATCCATACAAACTTTCACGTTTTTTAATACGAGTATTAGTAGGATTAAGTAGGTTTTAGTTTTATTTTTGTTCATCTGTGGCTCTTGTGTCCCTACTTGCCATTCATAAAACTGTCATGTCACTGTTTTAAGACCTACCGTGCAATAAACGTTGTTAAACTATGTATTAGAGTGTATAATTACTTTTACACAAAAATGTTCATATCATAGTCGCAACTTTTTATTCCCTAACTAAAAATAAACTTGGCAAAAAGGCAATCATTTTTAATCTTCTCAATTGATTAGGTATTATGAAAGGTCTGAGGGCATATCTACTAATAAGCCCTCAACATTGACAGGCAAACGCATTGGCGAGTTACAAGTTAATAACGTATTAAAATAACTTATCTACTTGGTAATTTAATATAGCTTACCTAATCGCTAGTTACGGCTTAATACATTGGGGCGAAAACATGGTATTAAATGTTAACTATGTGGCGAGCAGTTAACTTTATAGGTAATCAATATGGTTGAGCAATTTATCTTCGGGCAAAGAACCTTGTTCTACAATATTTTAGTAAAATTGTCTGTTATTATCTTTTTATTACTCAGTGGATTTTATTTGAAAACTAGCTCCTGAACGCGACTTCGTCCGCGTGAAATTTCTTGTACAGACGCCAGCACACCAAGCTATTACAATCTGTCAAATTTCTTTAATACATTTTCTACTTTATCGCTAAAGCATTACGGTTCAAGGTTGATTGGGAAAATTTGACAGTTTCGGGTAGCTTGACCTGCTGGCGTCTGTATCTCTGACCTACCCCGTCGCATCGCATCGTATAGCCAGCCTGCACTAATACTTCGTTTTCACTTAGCATTCTTTCTTACTTTTTTCTTTTTGTGCAGCCCCTAAGAGTCTTAGCGTGATGTTAACTAACCTATAGCGTTCCTCAAGGATCGAGCTATCAAAAGCAAAAAGATTTTTTCAACTTCGAGTGTTAGTTCCGGAGATTAGCGCGTTCAAACAAATAAACTCTTCAGCTTTATTATTAGTATAGATAAAGATATATATTATGTATGGTTGCGTTACGTTTAATTTCAAGGAAATTACATAGTTTTAAACATACTCGTCCTCGGGTACATTGCTCGCGGAAGACGAAGCGTTGGAAAGCCTCCCCACAAGGTGGACCGACCACCTTGTCAAAATCAAAAGTAATTTATTCAAATTCGGCTGAGAATCAGCACTTTTCGAACGTCAAAATTACGAAACACAGGCCCCCAAAAACGCCCGCCCTTCACCATCCTTCCTCCAGTGCTATCGCTGGGAAGAAGTGGCGCAACAAACTCCCCAGCAGCACAGCTGTCCGTTCAGTTAGAAAACACTTGATTGTATACAATACTAGGTACGTTCATTAATTAACATTACAAGACCAGAACATAAAATCAAATTATTTGCCATATGTCAGCTAGCCACGCCAATATACCAACAAATATAATAAAAACTATACGTACTCAAGTTAAAAAATAATTATTTAAAATTAAAATGTAAATAAAAACTTACTACCCAAATAAAAGCCTCCAGGCATAAAGGGTGTGACAGCTTACATATTTATGCATTGCTGGGTTCTGTTCACATAGCTGTCACTTGAAGTCACAAATGATAAACTAAGACCATCGAAGTAAAATAAATAAATAAGTTAATAATAACCTGAAGGCCGCAGGAACCCTTTGGATGCGAGAAGCACAGAACTGGTCGAAGTGAAGATGCTCGGGGAGGCCTATGTCCAGGAGTGGACGTTTTTCGGCTGAAATGATGATGATGATGATGACAAAGTTTACAGCATATTTAATTTTCAGATCATCATGAATATTTAATCGTCTCTAAAGACCAAAAGCATTGTGTTGGAACCAACGTTGGATCAACATTGGTCGTTTCCACGTTCGTTCCAACACGCGAAGCAGGGGTAATACGTCAGTTTATAATCCGTTTTCAAATTAAAACTCGGACGTGAACCGTTTGGGTTTTATCGTTTGCCAGTTTTATTTATTTTTATGCGACCAAAAAGGTATTCTGGACACTGAATGACTTTTTCGCAGATTTTTTTGTCCATGGCTTTCAAAGAAATTTTTTTTCTGCTTTTTCTACGTTAAGTCGTAAACTTAGTACCAATTTTGAATTTTGAGTAGGTGGTTGTGGTGGTAAGGTTTGTTTTTACTGCGCATTTAAAAAATGTTACCAAGAATGTTGCGCAACTAGTTTAAATGTTGTTATGAAATAACATATTTGCTGCTCTTCCACAATCTTGGATACTTAATTAGTATACATATTATAAAATGTTACCTAAGTAAAACTAGGTAGGTATGCAAATTTTGAACAAGGAAATAATCATACTCAACATCTTGTACAAGCAAAACATTACATAGTAATACCTACACATATACAGGCTGATTTTTAAAGACCAGCCAAATTTAAGGATGTGGTACAGACCATCAAACTGAACAACTTTCTCCATGGGACCAACATCGTAATCGCGAATAAAAATTCAGCCGTCCCATACATTTAGGTCGAGTAGGTATTGAAGTTTTCTATGGGACAGTTTATAAAAATTTCGCGATTACGCTATTTGTCCCATGGAGAAAGTTTTTCAGTTTGATGGTCTGTACCACCTCCTTAAATTTGGCTGGTCTTTAAAAAATCAGCCTGTATTATAACAGGTAAAGGAAATGAGCAAAACAGAATTTAAAAAAACTTAATTTATTTATATTATCACGGTACTATCTACAATTTTATTGGACATACTTAGTTACAATTGGTAGGAATAAGGAATTGCATTAAAAAAAAATATAAGCACTCGTCATACTTAAACAGAAGCGGGAGCGATATGGGTTATTTAACCGACTTAGGGCTGATTTCACCAAAGTTAGATAACTTTTATCCGTGGAATAAAATTGACATCCTACAGTTCTAATATGAAAAAACTGTCAAAAATTCAAAATTTATTCTCAATATAAGACTTACTCTATGTATAAAAGTCTGGTGGATTGCGACCTTATCGATAGATCATGGCCGGATTGAATACCTATAGGTACCATCGCGATTTCAATCTTATTACTAAGGTCATAAAGGTGAAAAGTGGTTTTATCGACCCCAGCGTGCTTACGCTTTCCTTTCAGTTTGTTTGCTTAAAAGTCAGATAACGTAAGATCATCTACTTAATTGCTTAACTAGTATTATTATGTACCTACTTGTCTATAATTGCTTTGTATTATTTGTACATTCAAAACTATATTCGAGAAATATACATTTAATATTTATGAAAATTCAAATTGTTGTACCATTTTTATAGGTTAGGTTTGTTTTTACACTTTTGTGGGAGTGACACAATTTATACACAATACTCAGTAAAAAGACTATAAAAGAAAAATTAGTCGTGGTACGGCTCATCTCATTAAAATTCTTACATTAGGTATCTTAAATAATCTTATCGTAAGTACTATTATATTAAATTTGACATGTAATTTAATATTAATACCTAATCACAAGCCTTGCTAAATTATTAAACGTTATTTATTTCTTCTAAATGTCAATGTCACATCGTTTTACTTGAACTTTAAGTCTTGAAACATTTAAAACAAGAGATGCCACAGGGATTTGTCCAACTTGCATTTTCGGAATATTTCCATATACAGGAAAAAAGGACGAATAAAAAAAATGAATTAATTAGGAGTGTCACACATTATTGATAGAGACAGAATAAAAAATCATATTTCATGGTTTTTATGATTTGCCTAAAACAATAGCATGCGTCAGTCTTAATGAGACCAACATGGCCACCTGTTTCACTGCAGATCTTTAACATTAGAATAATTAAAATCATAATAATTTTATTGGGCAATAAAAAACCACATTCAGTAAAAAACTGGGTGGATATTGTTAAAAGTTCACAACCAGCTTGAGCGTGTCCAAATTCGCGTGTGCCACAGGCAGCGTTGTTCATAAAATTAAATAACATTAGGTAACTAACTCGCTGATGGAGTAATCAATTAGAAAATACATAAATAAAATCGGAAAACTATTGTGAAACAGGCCCTTAAATTACAAATGTCACTTTAATTCTTCTGACTTTTAGCATATACAGTACATACTAATTCCATGCCTTTAGCTTAAAAAAACAATCGCTAATTAACTCAAAATTTTGTTTTATTTAGTTCACTATTTTGTTCCATCCATTCTTCTTTGGCTCAATATTAGCTATTATAATCTAGTTTTGCTATCTGTTGTTTTGTCTACTGGTTCCTCAACATCCTTTCTCCTGTCTTGGTCCTCCGCGTCTCTTAAAGAGTCTGGTAACTTGAGGTTATTTGTCTCTGGTAACGTGAGCACGAGGAATCCTGATAATGCCGCCATTCCTCCGAATAGCATAGTTGGAAGATACTCATAGTACCTCGTCTGAAGAAGGAAATATTTAAATATATTTAACTAATTCATAATATTAAAAACAGTTAATTATCCCCCATTATCCAGTTAATTATCACCGGAAACAAAATTTAGTGTCATTCATCATCTTTTTTCATCGGTTTTAATTGCCTTGTTTGTTATTTATGTTGAAATAGGCAGGCAAAGGTCGTGGAACCATACAGCCTTGTCAATCTTTAGACGAATAAAAAATTAAATTATCTACTTCTTTTATTACTAGCTTCAACAACAAGTGAAGAGGTTCTGTTGTCGACCCTATTGTATGGATGTGTGCAACTAATATTATCTATGTTCGCTCTTTTTTACAGAAATTAACTAATTAACCACTTTAAAAAAAAAATCTTTTGGCATTGTAGAATATTGTACAGACGCCAGCACATCAAGCTACTACAATCTGTCAAATTTCTTTAATAAATTTTCAACTTTATCGCTAAAACATTAAGGTTCAAGGTTGATTGGGAAAATTGGACAGTTTCGGGTAGCTTCACCTGCTGGCGTCTGTAGCTACGTCTAACTTTAAACATACCGTTCCGATACTCGTTCCAAGGAACGTTTATATGTATGCAACCAATGTTTCTCATTCTAAGTGAATAATTCGCACCATCGGTGGAACAAGGGCACAACTGCACGTTTTTTTGTTTTCAACTAGAGACATTTTATGATTTTTGTAGAACCAATAAGACAAAGGCACAGTAGCGCTCTAGCGAAATGAGACTGAACTAAATGAGCGAGTTTGTTCCACCAGATAAAGGGATGTTTTTAAAGCACATTGGCATACTTAACTCATTTTTAGATGTTTTGTTAGTTGTGCCCTTGTTCCACCGATGGTGCGAATTGTATTCGGTTTTTGAGAAATAAATGTCTTTAATGATATAAGTTACGAAAAAGGTAATTCGAATACTTACAAGCAAAGGCGTTTGAGGTGCAACAGTAGACCCTATCCTTCCAATAGTGGAACACATGGCTAATAGAGATGTTCTGTAGTTTGTTGGAAACACTTCTGCAGCAAACACATATAGCGAGTTATATGCTAATGTTATGAAGAACTTTCCTCCAAGGTATAGAAGAATTGACCAGTTTCCGGCTGTAACAAAAGACAAAGAAAAATAAAATTAAGACAATCATGTTAATATGACAACGAATAGTCACTAAGATGGTTTTTACAACTAGGTCTGACAACTTATTCTAGCTGTAAACGATACACGAAAACAGATACAACACGTAGAATATCTACATGTTTTAAGCCTTGGTGTAAACGCGTGTTAAGAAGGAAGAAATCCTAGCACTGACGATGGATATACATAGATTTGACGTGACTTTGTATAATGTAATGTTAGTGATCTTTAATATTACGTCTTTTTTACGATTGTCATTATTAAAATCAAACAAAACAAATGCAATATTTTCAACTTTTACACCACTTTGACGGTATGAGGATGTAATTAAGTTGTTTATCTAATAAAACAACGATTTGTGCAAACACATTAAACAGTTTATGGTATAAAATTACCATTTCAATATGTATGCAATGTATACAATAACAAACGTAGGTACCTACTCTCGGTTGCGTTAGGTTAGTTCAGAATCAATGTGGTGATTAAATAAATTATTAATATAAGTATTGTAAGATAATATTACGTAAACACCCATTGATATACCATGATAATAAATGAAAACACTGGAAATACTAATGCATAGGAGGTTTTTGGACCTAACAATTTTTTTTATTTTGGACAAAAAAAAAACAAAAGTAATTTTTAAACTAACTAAATAGAAGTGATGGGCCTACTATGGGTTTTGCCAATCTTTAACTAGCTCATCATCTGCCTAGCCTTTTCCCAACTATGTTGCTGTCGGCTTCCAGTGTAACCGGATGCAGCTGAATACCAGTATTTTCTTTATCTTTAACTAGCTATAGTGACTAAACAATAGGGTAATTGGCCTGGGTAAAAAAAAAAAAAATATATATTTAGTCCGTCAGTTAGATTATCGATAAATAATGGACACGTATTTTTTCTTTTGTCTATCAAACAAAAAATGACAAAGATAAAGCGCGTCAAAATTTGGGAGTGGGGTGTCGTGACGTCACTTGCTTTCAAAAATGTCGCAAGCAAGTGACGTCGTCGTCGTTGGAGTGGATGTCCAAAAAGTGAATTTTTAATAGGAACCTATGTAGGAAATATTCTATAAAATATAAAACATTACTGTACCTGGAACAAATCCATAGTTGACCAAAATCAATCCAGTCATGAAAAACGCGGTAGCTATCACCTTCTTCCTGCCAAATCTGTCTAAGAATATCAGCTTGCAGATGTTAGCCGGTGCTTCTATCACCAAGATCACGATGTAGTTCACATAGCTGTTCCCGGATAACTCTATGGCGTTAATCGAAAGCCCATAGTAAACTAGGGTCGAAGATATCCATAGGAATGAGCATGTGAACAGTCTCTTCCAAATCATTGGTGATGTTAGAAGTTGGTTGAATGTAGACTGATTTCTCTCTACGTTCTCAGATTTTCTCTCGTCTCTCTGCTTTGTTGCATGCTTCTCAACTTGCTCATAATGCTCTTTAGGAACATTAGCTTTGTTCATCTTCTCCGATTTGCTGAAAACGTTCAGACCTTCCTCGTATCTTCCTTTGCTGAAGAGCCATCTGAAGCTCTCTGTGAGTGTCCAGATGTAGACGAAGATGAAGACTGCAGGGGTGTAGATGATAAAGAGGAGATAACGCCAGTTAAGGAGCCACCAGGAGAGTAAGGTGACTGTGACTCCTCCGAGGATGAACATGGTGTTGAAGAGCAGGCTGACGAAGACTCTGCCTTTAGGTCCGACGAGTTCCAATGCTGAAACAAGAGGAGATTGAATGTTATGTAAAGATAATTACGATGACCCAAGTGTTACGATTTAGAACATAAATAATTATTTTTTGGTTTGATTAAATTCTGATGGAAAGCTTCATTCTATTTCAAGACTAATGTCTTGTATAAAGAATGTTCAAGTGTCGGTGACTCTCTATAAATCTTTCAAAAAATAAACAACCAATGACTCGTGATTCCAATCTTTTAACGCTTGATTGGGATTACGCAAAAAAGGAAAAAGGTGTGAATGGCAGATTTTTTGGTCCCCATGAAACAACAAAGCATACTACCGGTTTCCCATGAAAACCGCAAGAAAGGATCTAAAACAAAGACCGGAAGATGAGCTACAAAAAGCCGTAGTTTCAACTGAATTATAAAGCAATCAATCGCGAAGGTTATTTGGGTGCTGATGGCTAAACTTAGACTAGTAATATTGGTGACAATCGCAATGAAAACGAAACGTTAGATCACAAGACGGTCGATGAGGAAAAGGCTCCTGAGGAACTGTTAAATGATTCTCAGAATTTCTTGAGAGTCATTTCGAATAAGACACATCGATTAAAAAAATCCTATTACTATTGGAGAGCACTTTAAAAATTCCAAGAGTACATGTGGCAAAAAAACTGTTGCATTGTGTATTGATTGATGTATTGATGAATCATTTTCAGTTTTATGACTTGCAATTGCATGACATACTTTTGCTTTGATTTCTGCATGTTCAATTAAAACTGTCTTATAATCGAAATACTAATATCGACTGCCTCGTTGGTCTAGTTAGGTCCTGGGTTCAATTCTCAGGTCGGACAAAATGTTATAAGGTTTTTCCATTTGGAATTTCTCAGTAGAAGCCAGGGGTCTGGATTTGCGCCCGGTCGATGGTAATAAGCTCGCTCCTTATTACATGGGGCTTAACCACGACTGGCGAAATATGAATGTACTACAGGTTCACCTCTGCCCAACTCTTCGGAGAGACAAGGTGTGCTGATCTTAATGTATAATTGAAATACAAAAATAAAAATTACCTTTAAACGATTCATCTTTGTACTAAAAGAAAAAAATACAACAATGAAGTGAATGTTCGCCTTTTTATGACCTATAAAAACTGCTTTAAATTATTCAGTGTAAATAAAAAGTAAATTATTAACAAAAAATAAAGCAGTACGTAGATATAAATGTTCTGAATGGACAGAGGCAGTTTAAGATTGCTAAAACGGTACTATTATATTACAGTCGATGAAGCGGTAAATTGTTTAATTTGTCTAAATCGGTTCGTGGGTCTTTTGGTCATCAGTGTTAATGTTTCTGATCTTTCACCGTTTCAGACAAAGGCTTATAGTTAAAAAGATCTCGGCTAGGAGCAGAAAGGAGTTTCTAGGTCGCGTAGGCCACCAACAGAGAGCAGTGGCTGCCCAGGGTTAATGGGTGTTACTTCCGCGTTGTCGGTCATAGGTTTCGGACCCAGACATGCGCTTTACTTTGTGTAAATTATTTCATCACCACTGCTCTGAAAACGGCGAAAGAAAACATCGTGAGGAAACCGGCAAGTTATAGAACCAATAATTCGAGCATATGTGACATCTACCAACCTGCGCTGGAACCGCGTGGTGGATTACGGCCCACTCCCTCTCATAGAGAGACGGCCGGTGTCCCAGCAGTGGGAACATTATAGGCTGATTATGTACGCCACCAACAATGGTATATCATTCAATCATTTTGGAATGGTCCGTCTCATTCTTTCCAATATCACAAATATAACATAACATCACGCTTTCTTTCCCGAAGGGTTAGACAGGGGTGTACAGTCACGAGCACCAATATGTCAACACTTACCAACTTTTAATTACGATTTTTTCGAGATATAACGAATGTAACGTTGAAATACGACACATTACATAAACCTATGGGTTCGAAATGCTATGTTTGTAACAACATAAAATTTCATTAAAAAATAAAGGAGTAAATCGCTTTTAAATAAAGCCGAGTGTATACATGCTTTTATTCGTGACTGTACCTATAGTTGATACACCCTCATTTCGTCAATTATGTTACGTTCCATGTAATAGGGGGCGAGCCTATTGCCATCAACAGCTCACAAATGCAGACTGCGAGCTGCTACTGAGAAATTCCAAATGAGTAAATCCAATAACACTTTACCCGACCGAATCGAGACCTGAACTTCGTGCACCACGAGGCAGTTAAAGCAAATTTAGAGGTATGAGGAACAGGGTGTAAAGTTCACTCATCCTCCATAGAAAAGGCAGGATCCTCCAACCAGACGGGTGTTATGTCTGGCGGGCAACTGCCCTCACGACTGATGTCGGGAAGTTTGTTTGTATGTATGCTAATTGCGCGGTAAACTCTGCTTGCGAGATGCAGGATTTGCGTGACGTCAGTATGACGCGTTGTTCGCATGTGGCGTAGTAGATACTGCTACACAAATAATAAAGTTTATGAATATCTACGGTTCGATTCCATCATGAACCTTTTGCCATTTCCAATTTTCACTTAAAAAGAACCAAAGGACTACAAATATTCAAGTTCGAGGTCTCAACAATTTCAACCCCTTAAATATTATTCCAGTGTCGTTACTTAGGCCTGAAGCCGCTATTTGTTGAGGAAGGTCCCAAACTGAGTCCTAGCCAGTTTGTTTAGGACCAACTCTAACTGATTTTGGTATTTGCCGTGACATTAATTTGGTGACAGAATGGGGTAAATAGTGCTGCTTTACTTTTTAAATTGAGTTGTGTGTTAATTTGGCTGTGTAAAGAGAGATGTTCTGTAAATGTTAACAGACGGAGGGTTTTGTCCTATTGAATAGAAGATGTAGAACCTTACATTTATTCTCGAATAAACGAGAGATAACTAGTAAGAGTTTGGTAAACGTTTGGGATATCAAAGACTACATTGGTCTTGATGTCATCTCGGTAGAGCTAAAAGCTATGTTTTTTAAAAAATAAGTGTCAACTTGGGAAAGTCGTCACTTTCATTTTATCAGTGTAGAGACAAAAAAGCGTGTTCAAAATTTAATTGGTTTTGTTCATAGATATCTACTCAATCTGCGTAGCCTTTTCCCAACTACGTTGGCGTCGGCTTCCTACTCTAAGGAAGAAAGAAAGAAGAAAGAAAATACTTTTATTTGCGGCAAACATGACGCATAAAAAAGAACATAAACACACAAAAAATAAAAAATAAACTAACTCTAACTAGATGCAGCTAAATAACAGTATTTTACATGGAGCGACTGACTATCTGACCTTCACAACCCAGTTACTGGGTTGTCGCATTGATACCTCAATGTCTCACAACCAGTCTTAAACAGGTTGTGAGACATTCGGGCTTCTGACAGCCAAAGACTGTCAAAGATCTACGAATGACAGCCGGGACCCACGGTTTAACGTGCTTTCCGAAGCACGGAGTCACGGGTCTCGATAATGTAATGGATGGTCACCCATACACGAACCAACCGCGGCAAGCGTAGCCTAAACTTCGAGGGACCCGTGTAGTTGTTAATATTTAGCTACGAATCCCTTCCCTAAGTGTAGATATCAACTATGAACGGAAATATTATTTGATCGGTGATTGAAAATAGTGCATTCGGACTTTTGACTTTTATAATAAGCTCTCTCTTCATCCATCAAATTAAAAAATCTATACCTAAACACTCATAAACTACTAGTGCTGAGCTGCTGAGATAGGAGCCTTTTGGTCTCGTATACGACTTTCTGTTTCATTTTTCTTTCTGTTACTTTAAAAAAATATATAATTTGTTTTTTTTTTGACTGTGTTTAGTTAAGTTTGTGATCTTCCTGCACGAGTCGCAATAAATACTTTTTCTTTCTTTCTTTTCTTTATAATGCAGTTGCGTCAGTAATATGATTGGTTCTTCTTTACGAGACAACAATGTTTGGTCCTTGTACTAGGAAAGGAGTAATAAAGTGTAATAAATCTTTGTGGCAGTTCATTAAATCGGACTCTTTGAATCAATTACTATGAGGTACCTATATCTTACGTAGTACCTACACGGCCGGTATATAAGGTAACACATTAGGTAATACTACCTATGTTTGTTTTTATCGCCGATATAAAAACAGAGCATCCGTTTACACAGTTCAAAGTACTTTGACATTCAAAGGATTATCGATACTTTTTCGGTTTTTGTTTTGGTTTACCTGTTGAAAAAAGATTCCTACTTCTCCTTCAAGAGACTTAGATAGAAAGTTGGTAAAAAAGAGCCAGATAGATATAGGTGTCAGGGCATAATTTTACATACACCTAAGTACTTTGGTTCTGGTAGAATACTATACGGGGCGGCAGGGACATCGACGCGCAACCTCCCACAATCAAATTTTTCGGCAGTAATTAAAATAAAAGCTGTTCCACACATTTTGATCGCGTAGGTATTGCACTTTTCTAGGAAAAAGCTGATTTTTTTTCATAACCTACAAAAATATTCAACACTGGGGTCCAGAATCATGTACTGAATCCATGGTGTTTGTGCGTCGATGTCCACCACTCTGTATTAAGCTATTCGTTATAAGCTTGCAGTAATCTATAACAATCTTCCAAAACGAAATGATTCCCCATAATCACTCCAACTACACTCCTTAATCAATTTTCCGCCTAAATTAGAACATACTTATCATGGAATGCAGATTCAAGTGTATCCAATATTGGTCACGCTCTAACACCAACGTTGGCCACACGTGATCCTTAGCAACACATTTTTTTTCACACTTTTTCTCGGGTTTCTCAATAACGAGATAATGGCGCCGATTCCCTTGTTAACAAACTAAACTAAATTTAAGTTCAGAGCATATTTTTCTTTCTATTTCAATAAAAAAGGACAGAAGATAAATATTAGTGTAGTCCTATCAAATTTGTCAGCGGCTGACGTAAATTGACGTATTTTTAGTAGCCATGTTTTTAATCATGTTTAAACTGTCTATGGAGTATCTTAATTTGACAGGACTAAACTAATATTTATCTTCTGTGTTTTTATTAATGAAATAGGAAGAAAAAGATGCATTGAACTTAAATTTAGTTTTGTTTGTGAACAAGGGAATCGGCGCCATAAAAGATTGTTTTGGAATTTTCCTCTTAGTTTATTACGAAATGTAGATACTTTAGTAAGTTTCCATGTTAAGTTTACAACATAATCAATATGTATGGCTAGTTATTTCCGTTAGAACTGTCACATTGCCTTCACCGTTCCAATCTCAAGGAAAATGGTGATACTTCTGAAGTCAGTGTTCCGCGTACAATGACCTTAGCTATTGAGCTGTGGTTGTGTAAGCGATATATGTATTTTGATATTATTTACTTAGTCAACATTCCTGGTTCTTGTCGAATGAATTGTCAATGCAATAGTGGTAGATATGTCGCAGCCAACTGGTTAAATTAGCCGTTTAGTCAACCACCTGGCCTTTGGAATTAGTGTTCGCCTCGCTTCGCTCTCTCGGCTCGCACGTGGTTGATCACAGTTCTAACCTAACCCATTTGGTCGGGGTACCCTGGCTTAGTTACTGCAACCAATTCGGCTCGCACGTGATTGGTTACAGTTCCAACCTAAACTATAATTTATTGAATATCATTCAGGCCGTTAGTTGAACGGCCGCCATTTAGTTAAAAGGCGAGGCGGTTAAATAAACGGTTTTTTTTAAAATAAAAAACTTTGCCCCACACTAGGAATTACTCCTGTATCGTGGGTGCGTTTACAAACATTTAAACTCACATACACAAACCGCCAGACCCGGAACAACTACCTGTAGGCAATACAAATATTTGTTCCGTGCGGGAATCGAACCCACGACACGCAGCGCAGCAGTCGATCGCTCAGCCACTGCGCCAACCGTGTCGTCAACCAGTTAAACCAGTTAGCTGCGACAGATAGATACCCATAAGGCATAATTACCCAGAAGATACATACAGGGTTATTTTTTAAAGACCAGCCAAATTTAAGGATGTCGTACAGACCATCAAACTGAACAACTTTCTCCATGGGACAAATAGCGTAATCGCGAAAATTTTATCAAACTCAAAACTCAAACTCAAACTATTTATTTCAAATAAACCAATTACAGGCACTTTTGAATTGTCAAGGTCGGTCAGTCAAAAAGATGAAGCTAGTTGCCCATTCCAAAGCGTAGTAGGTACCTATGGAGAAGAACGGGCAAGAAACTCCATGGACACTCTTTTAAATCATAATAATATTGTTACAAAGTATTGGTTACATCATTCATGTTCAAAATTATGCATGTGAGAACGATGCAGAACGTTAAAAGCGTCCGTAATGAAAAGCTAAAAAACAAAACAATTCAAATATTAATTTAAATCAAAATAAGCCATGGCAGCAAAGAGTTGACCAGTCCCTACTGACGGCGCCCGTTCACGAACATGACGCATAGATTAGCACCATTCAGCTCAACCATTTTGAAGGGAGCTAAATGATCCAACACATGTGCCACCATCAGCGAGACATTAGAGTGAGCATGACATACTCTCATCCGCCAAGGCATATTCAAGTCAATGAAAGACGTACCCAGTAAATGGTAGCTTTGTAGTATGTAACATAGTACTCACATACGTTCTATGCAATTATACAATACTAGGAGATTGAATTTATATAATGCAAACATAGTATTTTAGAATCTTCAGCAGCTCCAACAGTATGTAGGTTGGGTAGGCGTGTGTGAAGTATTTTCAAATGCCAATCAATTTATTTATGCGTCCTGTGGAGCAGGACCAGCGTTTAGCCAAGCATTTTTGTCAGCGATGTAATCCCCCAACTTATAATATGCTTGGCTGCATAGTGTGCGTTTTATGCAAGATTTGAATTTCGTTTCATTGAGTTGGAGTATGTGGGGAGGTATTTTATTATAACATTTTAAACAGTACCCCATGAAGGAAGAGTCTACTTTAGCCAGTCTGAAACCTGGTTGAACTAATTGGTCCCTATTTCTGGTTCTATAGGCGTGTCTGTCACCTCTTTTACTGAAAAGATTTAAATTTTTCCTTACGTACATGATGTTTTCATAGATATATTGACAAGGTACCGTCATGATATTAATATTTTTAAACAGTTCCCTTAGAGAATCGCGCCTGCGTAGGCCATATATTGCTCTGATGGCTCTTTTCTGCAGAATAAAAATGGACTCAATATCTGCAGCCCGTCCCCATAGTAAAATACCGTAAGACATGATACTATGAAAATAACTGAAATAGACCAGTCTCGCGGTATCTACATTAGTAAATTGACGGATTGTTCTTACAGCATATGCTGCTGAACTTAGCCGTCTTGCAAGAGATGTTATATGAGGACCCCATTGCATCCTTGAGTCGAGCGTTATCCCCAGGAAAACAGTTTTATCGACGAAAGTTTTATCAACTGTCCCATAGAAAACTTCAATACCTACTCGACCTAAATGTATGGGACGGCTGAATTTTTATTCGCGATTACGATGTTGGTCCCATGGAGAAAGTTGTTCAGTTTGATGGTCTGTACCACATCCTTAAATTTGGCTGGTCTTTAAAAAATCACCCTTTATATCTTATGATGACTGTGTGACTACCTCGCTGGTCATGTGTGGTGGTCATCAGATTGATTTTCTCAGTAGCAAACCGCAGTCTAGATATATGCCCGGTTGATAGCAATATAATCAGCCACTATTACATGGGACGAAAACATAACTAGCGTAATGTCTATTTTGTATAGGTACACCCCTTTTTTTTTGAGGATGGGAAATCATCAAATGACCCCTCCCGCTCTGGGTGGAGCGGAAGGGAGTGTCAGACTCTTACTGTCTAAAACCCACCCGTGTTCCTTCCTTAGCCCTTTATGTTCCAGGGCAGCGGTAACCCTTTCGGACGATCCCGCTACCCCATAGGTACACCCCTGTCTAAGTCTTCGGGGATTACAGGTGTAAAGTTATGTTTATATATCTGCTGTACCAGTACTGAGATCGCCGACTGGTTTTAGCAGGGGTTTTCATCCTACTTCGGACTTCCTACCATAATATTATAAACCTGAAAGTTAAATGTGGATGGATGGATGTTTGTTACTCTTTCCCGCAAAAACTCCTGGACGGATTTGGATGAAATTTGGCACACAGATAGTTTTTATCTAGGATTAACATACAGGATACTTTTCATTCCAATATTCTCACGAAATTGAAACTTATGCGGGTAAAAGCGCGGGGCGCAGCTAGTATACAATGAAGTCAGAAATGTGTACTTACCAAGAACAAAACACGCCGTGTAAACTCCTCCACCAAACGCTGGTTCCAAAAATTCAAATACAACGAACATGTCGTAATTAACCGACAACGCCCGAATGACTCCGAAGACGCCATTGGCCACCGAAGCAAATATGAGCGCGGGACGGCGGCCATACTTGTCTGATATGAGCCCGGTAAGGGGGATGGCTATGAAGAATCCTGCGTTGTGGACCGTACCCACTAGGGATCGCTTCCAGTCTTGGCAGGCGAGGTCAAACTGGAAATAAAGAAAAGTCATTTTTAGTTAAGGTAATATTATTCAATCAAAGGTAGAAAGGAGGACTTTCCAAAAAGGGAAATTGGAAAGAGTGAAGTGAAAGTTATCACAAACGCACTAATTGAGAAGGCTACGGGTGGGGTTTGCAATGGAGGTCCCCAAGTTGTTTATACATGGTATTTACGTACTGACAAAACTTTAGATACAAACAATTAATGATATTTTTTGTTCGTATTTCAGGACCCTTCCAACTTTAAGTGCACCGCAAGAAATATCCCTAAATTCTTTCCGCAAAAAAAGTAAATATAACAGTACCAAAATGAGTGTTAAAGAAAATAATAATCGAGGACATAAAACAACATACATTGTGAGTTTTCCAATAGTCATAACGTCCAATTGAAACATGAGAATGAGTCACGGTCATTACGACACACTACGACACAGGTCGCGTACTGTGTAATTCGATTATCAATACGTTTCGATAGTACGGAAATCAAAACGCTCTCTTTATTCACGGTCAGCGACTCAGCGAAGTGCTATTGATTTGGTCTTTTGTGTTCCATTTTTTTTGGTGTTTCAGCTCGAATTTCATTGTCAGCATTAGTTATACGTCTATGAGAAAGCTTAGAATTATTATGTGCAAATAGCGATCAAGCGATCAAAACAGGTGTCTTTGAATGCAGAATAATATTTTGTGGTAATTTAATTCTTCTTCTTGAATGAATATTGAACGACAGTGGTTTTTGAATCAGACATCATGTCCCCTTTTTCCATAATCAGCCTATAATGTTCCCACTGCTGGGACAACCAGCTGCTGGGGCTCTCAAAGGGTTTGTTACTCAATCACGCAATAACAGCAGAACGGATTTGGGTGAAATCGGCACACAGATAGTTTATAGCCTAATATGTTAACAAATACTATTGTTAAAAACAGATAGAAAGGACATATAATAAATTTTAATAATTAGGAAAACCATAAAAGCGTGCTTCCTCTCTCCTACTTATTTAAAACTAGCTGCGCCACGCGGCCTCACCCGCATAAGTTTCGGTCCCGTGGAAATATCGGGATAAAAAGTATCTCATTTGTTAATCCTGGTTATAAACTATCTGTGTGCCAAATTTCATCCTGATCCGTTCAGTAGTTTTTGCGTGAAAGAGTAACAAACATTCATCCATCCATCCATACAAACTTTCGCGTTTATAATATTAGTAGACCAGGCCCGGGTCGACGGCGCGTTGTGTTCCACGCGCGCCTCAAAGAGATGTCAGCACGAACTGACGGGGTCCGCTAGGGCCGATGCCTGCCAGGGCCGCGGGTTGTTCGAAAGAGATACCGTGGCCCCTGGCACAGGCAACTGAAAGAACACGGGTGGGTTTTAGTCAGTAAAAGTCTGACACGCCCTTCCGCTCAGCCCAGAGCGGGAGAGGTCATTTATGATTTCCCACAAAAAAAAAAAAAATTACCACCTGCACGTGTACTTACATTATGGATGCAAAAAAGATTGAATTGAGCCTTTGTAATTGAACTGGCGGAGCCACGGGCCAAAGTAAAAAAAAATATATATATTTGTGACGACTGCACTGCCTTTTTTTTTATTTTTTTTTGAGGATGGGAAATCATCAAATGACCGCTCCCGCTCTGGGTGGAGCAGAAGGGAGTGTCAGACTCTTACTGACTAAAACCCACCCGTGTTTCTTCCTTAGCCCTTTATGTACCAGACTGCACTGCCTTACATGCATAAATGCAACATGTCGCAGCCAACTGGTTTAATTAACCGTTTAGTTAACCGCCTTACTTTTTAACTAAACGGCGCGGCGGCCGTTCAACTAACGGCCTGAATGATATTCAATAAATTATAGTTTAGGTTGGAACTGTAACCAATCACGTGCGAGCCGAATTGGTTGCAGTAACTAAGCCAGGGCACCCCGACCAAATGGGTTAGGTTAGAACTGTGATCAACCACGTGCGAGCCGAGAGAGCGAAGCGAGGCGAACACTACTTCGAAAGGCCAGGCGGTTGACTAAACGGCTAATTTAACCAGTTGGCTGCGACATCTACATCTCTTTTATCTACTTTCCTATCGCAGGTATGCTGGAAGAGATTTCTTTAGAAATAAGCATAATTTTCACGTATTATTCTGTTCCTTTGTTCTTGTCTGTTTATGTGTATGTACATAATAGGGTAGTTGTCTGGGTAAAAAAATAATAATTGTATTTAGTCCGTCAGTTAGATTATCGAAAAATAATGGACACGTATTTTTTCTTTTGTCAATCAAACAAAAAATGACAAGGTTAAAGCGCGTCAAATTTGGGAATGGGGGGTCGTGACGTCACTTGCTTGCAAAAGTGTTGCAAGCAAGTGACGTCATGCGGAACTTCAACGGGCGATATGAAAAAATATGGGTTCAATATTTTTTTGATAATCTAACTGACGGACTAATTAGAATTTTTTAGGAAAATAGCCTATTATATACTAAAATAAAGCTGGAGAGTTTGTTAGATTTTAAGTTTATTTTTTTGTTGGTTTGAACGCGCTAATCTCTGGAACTATCAGTCTGATTTGAGAAATTCTTTTTGCATTACATATCCCAATTCTTGAGAAAGGAGCCAGCCTTTCTTACTTTTTTTCCTCCAGTTCTAGTATGATGTTAAATAGCCATATTTAACATCACACTAGAACTCGAGGAAAAAAAGTAAGAAAGAGAACGCTAATCGAAAACAAAGTGGTAGTGCGGGCGGACGATGCTATGCGACGGGGCGAGTCGGAGAAACAAGAAATTTCACGAGGACGAAGTCGCGAGCATAAACTAGTATATAAACAAACGCGTATCCATTCCTTTATTGTTACGATATCGATATTAAAATTCCTTATCGTTGAACCGTATCGGATCCTTGCACGCTTGCATCAGTTTCATTATGTGCGTAGTTCAACTGGTCTAAAGCAAATTATTACACGTGCACTACAGAACATTGATTCGATACATTATAGGCATTTTGATTAAGATTCAGAACTCTTTGTGTAGGTAATTTTATTTACATTAAATAAGCTAACATTAAAAAAAAAATAGTACTAACTCTCTATTAAGTTTCGATGAAGGAAAGTTTGTTGACTGATGACCTGACCTGCTGAAGACCGCTAGGATCCGCTGGATGCAAGAAGCACAGAACCGGTCGAAGTAGCGGTACTTGGGGGAGGCCTATGTCCAGCAGTGGAAGTCTTTCGAAATGAAATGATGGTTATGATGATAATAAAGCAAAGATTAAAATAATGTTAACAAAAGTGCAGTTAGGATAACATAAAAAAGCAGTTGACAAAGTTGCTCTTGAAAATATGCTGACAAATGTACACCTAGAACTGCTAGAAGAAGATGCAGAGAACATGCTGAGAGTAAAAGGAGATCATTATCATTTGTCTAGCCATTTCATTTTTTTATTTAAAGATGTAAATGATTTTAAAGATGTTAATGAATTTAAAGATGATTGCGATTTTGGCTAATGAATTTATTTTACAATTTGATTTTATGTATTCTGGTTATTCAGTTTTAGTTTTAGTTATAATAGTATTATTTTGGTATTATCTTTGATTACTAACATAATTTATAATTTTTAATTATACTAACATGAATATGGATCACTGTGTCTGAATTAAATAAATAATAATAATAATTTCCCAGCTATGTTGGGGTCGGCATTGTACGGGTTGAACCAGATGCAGCAAAAAAGAGATAGTAAATGGAGATATGGAGTAAAATCACTGAAGGAAACAGCGAAGAAGCGAAAGAAGGTAGGTTGCAATATGTAAAGCAGACGCTTCACTTGTTATTAATTTTTGTCTTTCTTTCGAAGTGAAACGCCTGAAAACAAAATGAATGAAAGGTTTTTTTTTATTCATTAGTGAAGGAATCCAACGAAGTTGGATTTCGGCACTTGGCATCTTCCACTCGCCTAAGATCGAAAACTTCAATGAAATAAACAGATGAACATTCATTCCTATAGTATAATTTTGTCAGTGTTGTGTGAGCATCGAATGAAACAAAAATTGACTTTGCAAGTAATCACCCTCGATCGTTTCATGTTAGAGTTAGCGAGATCAAATACACTTTGGATTTACTAAACCATGTTGTTTATTCATATCTTTTAAATGAATGAGTTTTTGAAAAGCATTCCTAACATTGTCGTGGTTGGTAACATTGACTTTGAATACTTATCAACGCTTTATTAAATTCCGATGCGTGAGTTAATGAATTATCAATTTATCATACCAACTGTTACCAAGGCTTGCAAACAATGACTATGTGTGACTAAATTAAATATATATATTGGTACATGTAGTGCGCAAATAATAATATAACCATTATGATTGTGTGTAGGTACAAAATCATAATTAGGCAAGGCATGTTCTAGAACCAAACATTCGTAGACACGTGACATCTACCAACCCGCACTGGGCTCGAGTTGTGGATAACAGCCCTCTCCCTCTCGCAGAGAGTAGGCCTGTGTCCCAGCAGTGGGAACATTATATGGCTGATTATGCTTATGCTTTAAGCTATGTAACATTTTTAACCCCCGACGCAAAAGCGACGGGGTGTTATAAGTTTGACGTGTCTGTGTTTGTGTATGTCTGTCTGCGGCATCGTAGCTCCCGAACGGATGAACCGATTTTCATTTTGTTTTTTTTGTTTGAAAGGTGAATTTGTCAGGAGTGTTCTTAGCTATGATTGATGAAAATCGGTCCAAGATGGCCGCCGCCACAAAATGGCGGATACATATTTTTTCACAACTTCTTCAATATGGGTAGTATCAAATTTATTATTATTTTGTGTCGGGTATTTTTTTACAGTAGCTCACACTTTATTAAGATTTCTTCGATTTCAAAGACTGAAATATTCATTGAATGTTGGCATAACATATTATGTACACGTAAAAAGGTGAAAGGTGAAATCTTACGAGTATGACCTCTACAAACAAAAACATTTAATGGTTTCTTCTTATATTGGGTTAAAGGTCGAACGACGGATTCACATAATCAGCCGTTTCATATTTTTGGGTCGTGTAAGTACCTACTGCAATTTTGCATGGGAGAGTTCATCAATCAAGAAAACTGAAGCGGCAGTGGGCTGACCATTTGTCGAAGGATCGATGGCCGTTGGACTAGACTAGTCCAAAGTCATCAACACAACTCTCTGAGATCAAGTAATCCTACTGAATGAATATTTCATGAAATCTTGACATTTTAGGATTATGCTAACTTAAAAAGTTGTATTACTGATTCTAATGATTATAATTCTGTAAATACATATTTGTTACGGCCGCGAATCATATTTTAATCAACGTACAACTTAGTACTGACCAGTAAATTGCAAAAAACGTAAGAAAATTTGAATTTCGCGGGCTACCTTGGAGCATCCACCTTAATGTACAAGTAACAATGGACTCAAATGTTAGCAACAATATTTTATAACAACTATGTTAGTAAACTTGACCTAATACAGCCATATAGTTATGAGAAACCCTGCTCAACAACAAGCTCAACACCGATGTGGAGGCTTGCAGCAGCGATTCATACACAAGCACTATGAAATCCTAAGGAATTCTTTGCAATCATGTACGTTTAGTAATCGATATTATAAAATATTGCCTCTATTATAACAATATTTTCCTAGGATAAATATCAAAATAGATTCATTAATAGGTCATTACCTACCTATATATAAGGTAATTATTGCAAAATGGCGAACGGAGGTACCATTAAGACCTTGGTTTTACGTGAACTTATATAACTACAACAGTTTGTTAAAGGAAATCATAAATTAAAGCGTGCGAAATTCTTAGAATACAAGCTTTTTATAATAAGTAGGAAAAAATCATAGTTCATGGGTGGGTACCTACAGTTAATTAATATTTTGCTGTGGGGTATTCCCCTAAGGGTCCGTCTCGTAGCGGGATCGTCCGAAAGGGTTACCGCTGCCCTGGTACATAAAGGGCTAAGGAAGGAACACGGGTGGGTTTTAGTCAGTAAGAGTCTGACCCAGAGCGGGAGGGGTCACTTGATGACTTCCCATCTTCAAAAAAAAAAAAAGGTCCGTCTCCACGAGCGAGAGAATTGCGGCGATATTATCGTCGTGGCACGTTTTTCTATACACTCTCTTAGAACGTGTCTACACACGGCGATGTCCCTCTTTACATACCGAGACCCCTCCGTGCCTCGAAAGCCGTTGCGGTTAAGCCGTCGGTCCCGGCTGACATTCGTACATCTTTGACAGTTGTTACGGGTAGTCAGTAGCCCGAAACTCTGACAACCAGTCTTATCAAGGGGTATCGTATTACGCAGTAACTGGGTTGTGGAGGTCAGATAGGCAGTCGCTCAATGTAAAATACCGGTATTCAGCGGCATCCGGTTAGACTGGAAGCCGACCCTAACATAGTAACGACTGTGTGTGTGTTGGTTTCTTCTACTATAAGTATATTGGGTTAAAGGTCGAACGATGGATTCAACTAGAAGTTTGACGTTTCATGACACAATATTAATAGCAATAACTTTTTTTGGCAGATGTGACTTATTATATTGTCAGTTGCGCATTAATTTGTGAAAAGCAATTGTATAAATTATTGAAAAGTGCAAAGAGGTCAAGAGCAAGCTCATCTATCAATCACTCAAAAAAAAAAAAAAAAGAGTCCGTCGATCTTTGCTCAACCAACTTCAGTTAAGACTGTCTGTCAGACAGTCAATCTACCTAGCTTTTCGCCAACATGTTGGGGTCGGCTTCCAGTCTAACCATATGCAGGTAATTACAGTATTTTAAATGGAGCAACTGCCTATCTGACCTCCACAACCCAGTTACAGTTACTGGTAAATGACACGATAACCCTTCTGTCACACGCGGTGATTAAAAAAAAAGATTTTTGAAAGTCACATAATGTTATTCAATGGATTTTACGAGTTTAACATGATGATAACAAGATGGCAAACTTTATGGTCAAAATTCATCGTAAATGTTAGTCTTTTTTGTATTTGATATTGAAGAATGTTTTTAGCACTTTTAAAATGGGTTTTACCATTACTTTATATCGAAACATAAATGATAAATGATTTTATTTCTGTAAGTAGGTTTGTATAAACACTTTTACACGTCAATCATATTTGTCGGCAAAAAAAACTAGATGAGGTCGGCGTTTCCTATCCGACTACTCTGTGAAGAAAGGCCGAAACAAACGTATGTGTCACATACCACATGATGACGCCAACACCAGATGTCGCTACGAAAACATGTCTCTCGATTTTTTCTCAAAGGTAAAAAAAAAATAAGGCATTGATTTAGTTATTTATTTATCGTAAATTATTAATTCCAGACTGATCTTTAAAAAAAATACATCGAACGGATGAAAGTCCTGTCACGGTGATCTGTAACTATGCTACGCCTAATGAATACCCATAATAATCGATAAGGGTAAATAATAATGATGAGTGTGCAATTCACCCCCTGCCATTTTGTCTGTTTTTTTTATTTTTAAATTTATATATAACATTAGTCAGGCAGGGGCTTAGTCCTAAATAACCACCCAAACCCATAATCCAATATATTTGTTTCCATATCCTGCAATAGTCCTACACCAACCGGGGGTTGTCCTTGGGTGCACTTGCATAGTGCCAACTGGGTTAATCGTCGGTTGTTGCCGCATGTCATTAAAAACTTCTAACGGGCCTCTGCGAGTTGGCTTCGGCCCCTCGCACGCCTTCCAAAGATCCGGGACCCCGGGGTCCCGAGAAATGTCAAAAGACGTAAAAATAATAATAACATCATTTCTGTGGTTTTCACAAAAACTTTTACATGTCAAACATATTTTAGGAACTACTCGTAGATGAGGCCGGCGTTTCCTATCTGACTACTCTGAGAAGAAACACCGAAACAAACTCAAGAGATCATAATCTCTAAGTTCCAGACATAATCTTGGTCAGATAATATGAGACCATGTAGATAAAAAAAAAAAACTATCTTTCTTTCTTTTTCTTTAGATTAGTGCCTGAAATGGCCTTTTGAGGAAAGAACCACACAGATTTGAGTGGACCTGTCTAGTCAGTGCACGCATCATTACCATATGCTTAACCTTTTCCCAACTATGTAGGGATCGGTTTTCAGTCTAACCGGATGCAGCTGAATACCAGTATTTTACATAGAGCGACTGCCTATTTGACCTCCACAACCCAGTTACTTGGTAATACGACACTCCTTGGTAAGACTAGTTTTCAGACTTTCGGGATTCTGACTACCCGTTACGACTGTCAGTGCACGCATTTGTCAGTAATCGTGTAGCTCAAATCAGAACGGTATAGGAACTGCCAGACTTTAAAGGAGTTAGGAATATATAGGAACTGCCGGTCTATTTTGTAAAAATCTCACCGTGAAAACTTAGGTGAACTGTTATTCCACACGATGCTAGGGATTGACACTATTGATAGCTCCCTTCTATCTCATTTTTTTTTTGTTGCGCGTTGGAAATCCTCATGGACTTCCTCCATCGTGGGGGTGACAGACATGCTCTTACCGGCTAAAACCACCGCGGTATTCCACGTCTACCTATGGCCAGGGGTGTGGGATTCGCATAAGCGTTCACCGCTTAATCTCACTTCACCTAAGTTTTCACGGTGAGATTTTTACAGAATAGTACCGCAGTTTTGATTGACGTCTAAAATCACACGCCAAGCATAACGCGGTAAACTTCAACCAGCTGAAGAGCAATTGTGAGCAATTTGAGCATTTAAACGAACAATGTATTACCGGTAGAGCAATTTACGCCAAACCTATTTATCACGGAAAATTATAATAATGATTATAATTCTAATAGTTAGGCTGCTCATAGAAGCGTAACGAGGCGTTTTATTAAAGGAAAAAAATATAATGACTACTTCATTATATTTTTTGATGTTGTTGATGAACTTGAAATTCATGATGATGGATTTTCATGACTAGTTTTTTTTAGCCTGAAACTGGTATTAGTCTACTGTTAGCAATACGAGCAGTGTAGAGAGAGCGGTGCGAGAGCAGCACTCTGTGAGATACAGATCCATGATTCTGAACATCATGATTTTTTCGTCGGTTATCATAACAGTTGGCGAGTTGGCTTCAGCTCCTCGTACGCCTTTCAAAGATTCGGGACCCCAGGAACTGGGATATGTAAAATCCATATCAATATTGTAAATGCATAAGTAACTCTGTCTGCCTGTTACCTATCAGGTGAGAGGGAGTGGACCGTAATCTACCACGCCGGCCGGCCCAGTGCGGTTTGGTAGATGTCACAAGTCTTCGAATTTTTGGGTCAAGGATATGCCGGTTTCCTCACGATGTTTTCTTTCATCGTTTTGAGAACAGTGGCGATAAACATATTTACAGAATGTAAAGTGCTTGCTGGGTCCGGACCCACAACCTACAACTGGTAAGTCGGGGCCATTACCACTGGGTCACAAGTGCTCGTCTTCGGCTCCTTATGCAAAATGATGAAATACAAAATATACGCAGACGAAGTCAGTGCTAATTGCTAGTACAAATAAATAATTCAACATACAAACATGGATTCGTTTTTTCCCATTGTAACTTTTGGCATTACAGGATTTTAGTAGTCATCGTTTTCAAGTTTTTATTACAATGACTTCACAAAAAACTAGTAATTCAATTTGTAATGAATGGATAACTATAATAATCATTTAATTTTGTACTTAAACGTCTTCACGCGGCAGAGAGTCTGTATGTTTGGTATGTTTGGTTAACGGAACTACTGAACCGATTTTGATGATATTTGGCAGAAAAGTAGGCTGTATGCATACACAGGAGCGACACGCATCGTCGACAGACGCAACTGCAACTGCTGCCGCAACACGCGTCTCGGCCTGTCGCCGTCACGTGTCGTGTCTGTATGCACACTAAGGCGCGGGCCAGACAGAAGAGACATGAGACGAGGACGGAACGCAGACGCGGAAATAGTACGCGGTTGGAAAAGTGATGCGCCTGCGTCTTGTCCTCACGTTAATACATTTTGTATATAGAATGATGATGAGATACGTGAAAGGGTCCTCCTCTCACGTCCCTTCGGTGTGGCCCGCGCCTTACAAAAAGTACGATACACGGTTTGTTTGTTCATGCAAAACTAACAAGTTTAGACGATAGTGGCATAGCTATGTGGCACAGTTAAGTTTTGTCTATACACATTGTATAAAACAAAACCGCTTTTCGTATCTGTCCGTGTGACCGCTTATACAATCTAAAGGTAGTTTTCTATGTTTCCTCATGGACATGGACGTCATGAAAATCTGTCATTTCCATCATCAGTATTTGTCATTCATCATTTGCCTAGCCTTTTCCCAACTATGTTGGGGTCGGCTTCCTATCTAACCAGATGCAGCTGAATACCAGTATTTTACATGGAGCAACTGCCTATCCGACCTCCACAACCCACTTATTGGGTAATACGATACCCCTTGTTAAGACTGGTTGTCAGACTTCGGGCTTCTGACTGACCGTAGCGTCTGTCAAAGATCTCCGAAGAGGGTGAGCCTATTGACATCAACCGGGCATACATCCAGACTGGGGGCTGTTACTGAGAAATCCCAGATAGAAAAATACAATTAAACTTTGTCCGACCTGGAAATCGAACCCAGGACTTCATGATCTCATGCGCTAGCAACTACTAGACCAGCGAGGCAGTCGTACCTACATATAAATAAATGCTATTATGTAAATATTTACATAGACTAGTGGATTTAGACTAATGAGCAATGACACTCGACTAGAAGTGACCGTCTGTTTGTTTGTATTGATTACAGTTACATTGTGTACCGTCAAAACAATAATAGGAATGACCTTTCGTCATATATTATGACGGTGTCAAACATAACATTGTGTAATGTACAGACTTTTGTCGAATACTTGCTTGATTAAGGATTCAGGTTATCTAGTAACCTGCCAGGGTCGCGGGTTGTTCGAAAGAGTTACCGTGGCCCCTGGCATAGGCAAATGAAGGAACAGAGGTAAAACTCTGACATGCCCTCCTGCTGCGCCCAGAGCGGGAGAAGTTATTTGATGATTTCCCACCCAATCGCAAACTGGTGTTGTAACACTGTTTGGCATTCTCAGGAAATATGGAAAACTAGATAGCTAATTTCCGATGATTCCTGAGTGAGAAATCCAGAGCTTAATGGGCAGTGCTCAGGCTGCTGCTCACCAAAGATCGACGCGAGCGACACGAGCGCGTCAGGGATGTTTGCAGCAGCGCGTAAGTACTGATCTTTTTTGCGATTATGCGTAAAAGATTGGCATCATTACTACGTCTGATGCGAGACAGCGACAGCGGTCTCCTGAGCATTGTTGCTAGCAAGACTGAAGGCCACCTGATGAGGCACCTGTGCGCTGTGCATGTACTGTTACCAGGTATCTCTAGAAGATGGCATAATAGGTATAGGATTTTTTAAGTTATATTATATTGTTATTATTGTTCTTAATTTGTTGATTCTTAGTTAATTATACTAACACAGTTTAATACTAACAAACTTATGGGTAATATCAATATGTTATGCCTGAATTAAAGATAAATAAATATTATCTGCCTAGGATTTCCCTATATATTTTTCTTTATTAATACAAATAATAAAATAACTAAGTATTTTACCTCCTTAACAATAGAATGCTCCTCCAAGTACACATAAGATTCACACCCAATCTCCGTTGAGGTGTCATAATAGTGTGGTGAACATTGGCTTAGGTTGGCGAAGTGCGATGCGTTGGCAAAGGGAGCGTAGCGCAGGCACTTTGATGGCACCCCATCATTGTCATGGGGGATGGTGAAGTTTATGTGTAGGGGGTCCTCTTCGCATTCTGGTACTGAACATCTGGGGAAGAGAGAAAACATGTGTCAGAAGTCAATCAATCAACTCAGCCTGTAGCAGTCCACTGCTGGACATAGGCCTCTCTCATGCTGTCACAACACCCTGTCCTCCGCCTTCCGAATCCAATTTTTCCCAGCCGCCTTTTCGAAGTCATCTGTCTACCTAGCTGGGGGGCGTCCCTCACTATGCTTGCCGATACGCGGTGTCAGAAGTAAATTCTTTGAAATCTCAGTATGAATGTAGGATAAGACCAAAGAAACAATGGATGAAGTCTGTGGAAGATTTTATAGCTAGGGGCGAGACTCAGACTGAGATGACGGCTAAGAGAAAGGATGGGTATAGAAAAAGGAGATAAGCTGCTTTGACCTCAAATAGATATTCTGCTGCTCTGAGATGGTGTTCGATAGATGAGTTTTTTTTTGTGCCAATATTATTTGATTGCTGTTTGTTAGTTTTACTTGTTTCAGTAGTTATTTTTATGTATTTTTTCTTATTGTTATTCAAAATTGTTATTAAAAATTTCAATAAAAAAGATATATGTACAATAAGGAAGGAATTCCTTATTGTACATATATCTATTTATTGAAATTTTACTATGCAATAACTTGGATCTGGGTCTGTAATGTTGTGCATGTTTTTACTTTTGAAGCGAAAACTTCTTTAGCGGCGTTGTGCACTTTTGTTGTGATGGGTAAAAAATGTAAAACTCGCATCAGGACACGTGACCGGATCGAAAATTCGTAAGACGGAGCTCGCGTCAGGACACGTGACCTGATCGAAAATTTGTAAGACGGAGGGAGAGTAGAAATGAATATTGTATTTTACCACTTAAATGATAGTACTTTTATACTGATAATTAAAGCAATTCGTGCAAAATTATTCCCTAACCATTCCAAAATATAAAAAATGCACAACGTTAATATTCAAGTTTTCACTTCTGCCGACACTCCCGGAGTGCAACCCGTTGATTTTTTAAAATAAGTTGGGATAAGGGCAGGTTGAGACCGATAGTACATTTTTGACAATTTATTCCACATTTCGAAGTAACTCATAAACTTGCTGTCGGTTTTCACTGGTTTCAATCTAAGATTTATAAGGTAAGTCCGATTCTGTCAAATAGTATAGTTTGACCGAAACTGCTGTACCGCGCCTTAGGAATACGCAGCGAGGCGGGAGGAATGCGCGGCGAGGCGGGGGGCGGGACGCCGTGAGCGATGACGAATGAGCGGCCTGCACTGCCCCCGCATCTCGCCGCGCACATACCGAAGATGTGGTACAGCGGTTTTGGTCAAACTATAGTAGTTTTATACTTAGAGGTTATTATTACTGGGAAATATAATGCTAGCGTTTCTATTACTATCGTTTTAATTTGTTTCCCAAGTATAGAAGGTTGTAAATAGTTTATATAGATAAGAACATGACTTCGGTGCGTACGTTATCATAAGTTCAGTTTTGGGTAGCCTAGTCAGAAAGACTTAACAATTTGTTATTTCTGTATTGTAGCAGATCAACTACAATACAGAAATAACTGCTACGATTTGTGGACAGTAACCTCAGTCCTTTCATTCGATGAGTACATAACATACATGCTTGCTATTTTTAACCGACTTAAAAAAAAGCAGTTTGTATGCAAGTCGGTTGTATATATTTTTTAATGTTTGTTACTTCAGAACTCCGTCATTTATAAACTGATTTAAAAAAATCTTCTTTTTTTTGAAAGGGTATACTTATAGGGTGGGCCGATATGAGTTTAGTCAAGTTCTGATGAGTGGTTTTTGAGTTAGCTTCAATAATACGTATTTTTTCCATTTCGTAAATATTGATTATGTTATAATAATTTTCGGTCACTGTTATTTACCAACTGAGGGAATACGAATTTGTGTGGGGTAGATTAAAAAGTGAAAAATAAAAACTTTATCAAAAAAAATTACTTTAATTTCGGAAGTCTGTGGCAAAAAACGAAAAAACAAAACCAAAGACACCGACTTCCAAACTTAAAGTTATTTTTCACTTTGTAGTGTTTTTTTTTAACTCAGTTTTTTTTTTTTTTATAAAAACTTTGTCTTGCTCACGTCGAAAATAGCATTGACGACAAATGAGATAATCAGAATCTGAATGTCTCTCTCTCTGGTATCTAAAATTGATAACAAGAGCAGACAATTCCAATTTCCGCCATTGCTTCGGTCAAGAATGTGTCATATCTCTATTGTGTTAACGTAGAATAGATTATATTGTGACTATGTACGTAAGTGAAGGTATCAGTATCTACCTAATTGAAAGCATACGTGTGTTTCTCGAAATTCTGATGAAACCGCTAGATTTCAACAGTATGTTATAACAATGAACCAATATAACACTTATTGCTAAAGGTATAGGTTTTACATTCGACGACAGAATACGTTATAATAAAACGCTTTGTATTATTATGAATTCTGTCTTAAAATGTAAAACCCATAGTTAGTGGTTAAACAAGTGTGTTGAACGTTCCTTCAGTAGATGATAAGGAGGTCCTAACATGAATATTCTTCGATAAATACTACTTAGGTTTGATGCTTGTATTGGTTGAAGGTACCAAGAGCGACTTCGCTAGCAAATACTACCACGATATTGCCCCATGTCCTAACAACAATATCGGCGAAGAAAAGGGGATCAAACAACTCACAAATCTAAACAACTACCAATTCAAAAAATCTATTAATGACTGGCTAGAAAATTACGACTATAAGGAAACAGAATATCTATTCGGCAGCATTACATGGTACTCAGTCACATTCACGACACACACACACACTCTCCCTCACTCTCCGCAGAACGCAGCGGTAATATAATTTAAAAAAAAACTTTTATTTTTTTTCTTTTGTTTATTTGTAAAACTACCTTTTAAGGAATTTTTTTTTTTTTTTTTTAGGATGGGAAATCATCAAATGACCCCTCCCGCTCTGGGTGGAGCAGAAGGGAGTGTCAGACTCTTACTGACTAAAACCCACCCGTGTTCCTTCCTTAGCCCTTTATGTACCAGGGCAGCGGTAACCCTTTCGGACGATCCCGCTACCCCGGCAGGACCTTTTAATGCATGCCATAACTATAACTGTATCTCAGTTTTGTCTATCGTGTTTCTATATAATTTTCCCCGTAAATCGAGAGATCTGGCTCTTGTGATACAGGAACTCCTAGTACAAGAGCCAGGGCTACACTGATATTTGTGTCTTGAAGTGAAAATAAATAAATTATTATTGGCCTATCTCTACTTGACTATAATAGAAAAATGTAGGTTTGGCTGTGGAGTAAAATTACATCTTGGATTTCATCAAAGCTGATACTGACTTTTTAATAATTGTCCTACAAACTGGTTACAAGCTTGGCCCATGAGATCTATCGAGTTCAATTCCCAGGTCAGGAAGAGTAAATCTGTTGGTATTTCTTCAGAACCAGCAGCTCAGTTTTTGAAACTCACAAATGAAATCCAAAATACACTTTATCCGCCCAAGATCATCCAACTCCAGACCTCAAGATCGACGTTACTAGGCCATTGTTGCCTTGACGGTATACAATCATCTTAAGCGTGAAGATTAGCACTCTTGAGAAAGAGAGGCCTGTTCCAATGTGTGGCTATTATCCTTCTAGGGTATCAAAGAGATCACAAAGAAATGTTGTCGTAAGTACTGTTAATGATATAATTATTTAGTATATTGACACATCCCACGGCCTCATTACCTTTCTTCAACGAACACAGCGTTGAAGAACGGAAATGGGTCATGTTATCATTTTCGTCGTATCAAATAGTTTACCTATATCCGTTAGTTTACTGAGTATAGTGGTTGAGATTACGATTTGTGAATGAGCTACCAATATCTAAAGGTAAATGACTTTCCGAAACAGGAATTACAAACGATATAACTACACTGAGATAAAATACCTCTTAGGACTTATTTTTCAATCAACAGATAATTTTTATTCGTGGAATAAAATTGACGTCTGACAGTTTTTGTATGGAACAGCCCTTAGTTGTAGGGGAGGAACAGAGGGGAAGAGGCAAAGAACGGGTAGATAGATTTTGTGTTAAATGATATAGCTAGAAAGGGAGTGACTTGAATTGATATAAATAAGATAGAGCTAAGCGATGTGGCCGCCCATTGTATGTTTTTTACTGTTAAATGTATTTTTTTGTTATCAATTCAATTTATTTATTGCAGATAATAAAAGTCCATAATATTACACAAAAACCATATAAAACATAAAAGAATATATATTTTCTGGTGTACAATCAAGTAATAAATAAATCTGCTGAATAATGATCTCAAAACGGTGAAGGAAAACATCGTGAGGAAAATGGCATGTCCAAGAATAACAAATTTGAAGACATGTGACATCCACCAATCCGCACTGGGCCCGCGTGGTGGATAATGGCCCACTCCCTCTCACAAAGAGGAGGCCTGTGTCCCAGCATTGGGAACATTATAGGCCCCTAATAAGCATAATCATATGCTTATTATGCTAAATAAATAAATAAGAGATGTATATGAAGAAGATTATTAATGAATGAATGGATAAGATAATGGTAATGTGTAAGTTGCTTTGTCCAAACACTTTTACACGTTAATTATACGATTTTAAAAACTACATGAGGTCGGTAGATTGACCAAATTTCCGAAAACCACCTCATATGGTATGGACACATTAAAAGACGTAGTGAAGATCATGAGGTACAAATTGCACTAAATCTGCCAGAGCAAAAGAGTGGCAAAGGCCGCTCGCCATTGACGTGGTCAAATATAAAAAGAGACCTCAAAAAAGCCCAATTGCTTCCAACCCAAGACAGAATAACTTGGCGCAGAAAAGTGACCGACCCCAAATAACGGGACCAGAGACGGAAGAAGATGAGCTTTGTAGATTGGTTAGAAGATATACTGTGCCAATCCCAGATTTAGTTATGGACAGGAAGATGATGACCTCAAAGCCTTATTTCCTTACTTTGCGGAAATCTGACACATCTATATTTATGGACTCATTGAACCACGTCAGATCATCAGAAACACCAATAGCTAAATAAGTTGTAGCGTAGAGTTTTCCGAAAATATTGGCAAGATCAACATAAATCTCGGTTCAAAACCCGTTCAGCATACACAGATCAGTTTCATTACTATCCATATGTTAATGTGTATCAAGGTGTGAAGGATATTATTACCATCTAAGTAGATTGTTTACCAAAGTGTAGTCAAAATCACAGTAAGTATGAATTAGGTTTGACCGCAGCAAGTGCGAATTTGTTGTCCAAATAAAATACGTATATGGTATGATTTAATTTTAGCAATATGCACAAAGTGATAAATTTCCGAAGGATGTTTTGGCACAAATATTCGGTATGCATATTAGTGTCCTGATCTGATAGATTCATTCATTGGAGCGACTGCCTATCTGACCTCCACAATCTAGTTACTGGGTATCCGGATACGTACACCTTGGTGAGACTGGTTGTCAAGCTTTTTGGACTTCTGACTACCAGTAATGATTGCCAAAGATCTAAGAATGACGACGGAGGTACGGAGGGGTCTCGATGTGTAATGGATGGTCCCCCATCACGAACCAACCGCGGTAAGTATCTTAACCTTGGATCGACCCGAGCGGCTGTTATCATTTAGCCACGAGCCCCTAGACCTACCATAAAATGTACCCAATATTGTATTACTTAATCATTACGAATACATCCGTGAAGCATTCAAAATAAACATTCAATCACGGAGTTAAGTTACGGTTTGTGCAAAGTGATGCACATTCACACAAACATTGTGAATCAAATTGCAACCTGCAGTGACGTCATAATTTCATTTTACGCACTCTGTTTACAAAATAATTACCTACTTATGGATAATATGTGTGAGTGTATTTTAGCGTTATGAAGTTATTTACGTATATGTAAATTTTTGTATTATACAGGGCGGCAGGGATATCGACGCGCAAACTGTAGACACGGATTCAGTACATGATTCTTAACCAGTATTGTTTTTTGGTATTCCATACATTTTGACCGCGTAGGTATTATTGCACTTTTCTATGGAACAGCAGATTTTTTTTTGATACTCAACCAACAATATCTGTAGAAAACCATAAAAACGACACCCATAATATATTTTTCTTAATTTTTGCAGCCGCCATCTTGGATTTTCATTTTGACGTCACCATTAATTTAGCTTCAGCATCCTCGAAAATCACGAAAACTACCTCTCTCTCTCTCTGTGCCTCTTATTATTATGTAATAGAAAGAGACAGAGAGATTATATGTATAATAAAAAGTCGCGAACGCTTGTTCGCCTGTTTCTACCAGCTTACTCCTACCGCAAGCTCCGTAAAAGTTGCTCCAATAATAAGCTGATCGTTCACTTTTAGGCCTTAACCTTGGCTAATGTTGGCAAAGATTTAAATTGGAAATTGTACTGTTTTTCGCGGACTGACAGACAGCTCAAGAAAAAGTTTCTTTTTGTCTAAAGAAATGTCTAAGAATAACCAACGCACAATACAGCTGTTTTTATTTTATAGTTCGATGTTTTTTTCTCGATCTGGATAGTAAAAACTTTTGTACACTTTATGAGTTTAAAAAAAGACCCCTTTTAAATTGACATTTATAGACAGTAACTATAATGGACAAGTACATACCTACATGTTCTTGTCATTTAATCTTGATTAAGTGAGAGGAGTTCAGGGAGCAGTGCTGGCCCAGTGGTAATTATTTCATCACCACTGCTCTCAAAACGATAAAGGAAAACATCGTGAAGTAACTGGCATGTCCTAGAACCATAAATGAAAAAAATGAAAAAGCGTTTATTCGTTAAATTTTTCAAACAAATTTCACTTCTGCCAAACTGCAGAGCAGTTTGTTGGCAGATGTAGCTCCCATATACAATTTTATATTTTATAAACAATACATTTACCGCTAAACATTATAACCAAACAAGCAATCAATCAAAAACTTTACACACACATATTTTAGAGCAGTATAAAGGCTGACTTTTACGTAATGCTAATAATTTTATCTTGACTAAGCGAGAGGTATCTCTTAAGTGATGATACTAGTTTATATTTTAAAATGCTTCTCACATTAATTTCGGTTTATTTTTAAACATCATTGTACAATGATGTTTAAATTTATATTAAAGAATACTCTTTTATATAAATTTGTATGATATATTGAAATAAAATTCTTATAGCTTTTTAAGTTATTGTGTTACACAAGTAATTAGTAGAGTTTTATTTTAATAAATGAAAAATCAGTACACAAAGGAGTACGGCTAAACTATTCTCCCCGTATTTATAAAATCACGTCAAACACGTCGTTATTTATAAAACATCGCTTAAAATTAAGACAGACGTCAAAAATCTGGTTAAGCAGACGCTAATCGTTACTTAACTTGAAGCAACGTTTATAAATAAGGTTAATATGTACTTCTTATAATTTCCAACTAATTGGTACATCGCATCCATAATTTTTTTTTCCGTTGGCGACCTCTAAAATCCCGTACCGTATAGTTTTTTTTTTCGCCTTGAAATCTTGGACAGGTTTTTACCCATTTCATTATTTAGTTTTCTAGAAAGATAATAATATGCTTTCTAGTATGCTTGTTAATTCCTAAATATCAGCTTGATAACCAAGCATGAAACTCGTAATCCAGTAGATATGAAAGTGATAATTTTCGCGACAATACAGTGACGCGCGTCAAATATCTTTCCACGCATCACTTTGTGTTTACTAACACAACCATTATTTTTATACCTGACCTAACCTCATACATACATAATTATGTAAGTATGTAGGTATGTATTCCTGCCAAACGCTTTTTTTCTTTTGGTATCCGTAAGGGAAAGGAGATAAGTAATCAGGGTCGTCGGATATACTTAGTTGAAGTTTAATAAGAAAACAATGGAATAGGCCAATAGGTATATATTTGAGTAGGTGACTACCTACTCAAATAAATACCTATTGGCAAAAAATTATCATCTACTTCTTTTCGTGTCGATTGTCAATCGACACGAAAATAAGTAGATGATAATTTTTTACATTTATTTTTTATAAATGGCATCTCGCAGGTCAACGTATTAGGTGGTCGGCTGCTAAACTGGGCTTGTCTGTGGATGCCTCAGTGACAAAAAAAAATGTAAAACAAACATTTATTTTATCAAATTAAATTTCATTCGAATTGTTTTTATTAATACATTTTTTTTCTTCGAAAAAATCCATCGGTTACTTAGTAAACTTCAACTATTAGTCGACAGCCCTGATTACTTATCTGCTTTGGTGGCTATGTTGTGAGTAGCAACCTCCTTGCATATCATTTATTCATCATCATTAATTGTCACTGAGGCATCCACAGACAAGCCCAGTTAAGCAGCCGACAACCTAATACGTTAACCTACGGCCATTTATAAAAAATAAATGTAAAAAATTATCATCAACTTCTTTTCGTTTCGATTGACTACCTACTCAAATAAATACCTATTTATGTCATGAAGGCGAAATTACCAAGAAACAGTTATTTATTTTATATATATAATATATATAAAATAAATATAATAAGTTATAATAAGGTACCAATTTCCTCAGGAAAAACATAAACTTTCATAATCTGTATAAATCGCGCAAGCAATAAGGTATTTTATAAAACGTAATAAAAAGTATAATTAAATAACAAGAATACAATACAATCTTATTGTTATAAAAAAGGAAATTATTATTAAAAATAAATGCATCGTTGAAACATTGTTTGACAGTAATTGAAATAGGTAAATGTTTCTATTTCTAACCTACTATTAAAATTGATTTAATGAAGTATGTTTAAAAAAACAATCACACAATTTCAGCACTTCTCCTAAATATTTAAATAAGAAGGTACATTAAATAAATACAAATGATCACAAATAACAAAATAACCTCACCTATATTTTAGATCCATAACTTCAAAGTTATAAACTGAAGAATACATTCCCGCCAAAAACACAGGAAACAATATCAAAATGTAATTGTAAACATTGAACTTCCCAAAAGGTCCCAGAACTGTCAAAATATCGTCCACAGACACTTCAGAACTAGGTTTTTTTTCTGGATCCATGATTGTAGCACAGCACTATAACAATTATTTAGAAAAAAATACAATAAATACAACACTTGGAACGTAATTAATTGAAATTTTTGTTTGAACGCGCGCGTACGACGTCGGTCGCTGGGTTGATAGTGCGCACGACCGACTCGAACTATGCTTTTTATTGTTCATGTTAAAATCATTGCCTATCGAAGCGGAGTTTATTTACGATAACATTGACTATGAGACTTTACATTATTTAGAACAATTTTAACTATGACAAGTGCAAAATATTGGTTGAAGATATTAAGCTGTTTACTGGTCGTTAATTTGTGTTATGAGAGATGCACGATGCGTGGCGAAACCCGTGGAACGGATTCATCTCTGTCGATAACGGTAAGACTATTAACAACGCTAGAATTTTTCCATAGTATCTACTTTTCCAAAATCTTTTGGTGCTTACTTGTTAGCAAGAGATTTAAGTCTGGGATGGGCATCGATATCCCAAATTATAATCAACCTATAATGTTTTCACTGCTGATGCTGGGACACAGGCATCCTCTGTGAGACGGAGTGGGTCATCATAACTCATAACCCACCACGCGTGCCCAGTGCGGGTTGGTGGATTTCAATAATGCGTCGGCCAAATGTTGTGGATACGACAATTTTCTCTTTGAATACTAAAAATCTGACTTTCAGTGAGGTAGTGTTTAGCAGGAAGCTTCACTTAAAAGACTATATCTATAAACCTAATTGGCTTGTGTAAGTAAGTTTGGTGTGAGTGTTAACTATTTAAGACAAATTGAATTAGACAATGTTGTTGTAAACAATAAATTACGTAGTCTTTCCTTTCTAAAATGGAAAGTTTTGCAGAACTGTCACTGCTTTAATGTCTTTGAGGAAACCACAGATACTTGATAACGTTTACCGCTAACAAGAATAAAATTAGAAAAATGAATTCTGTTCCCCTCAGACCTCAAGCTCAAGATTAGTTTTATTTTTTAATTTTTTTAAAAAACGTTGCATAGGAATTACTCCTGTATCGTGGGTGCGTTTACAAACATTTAAACTCACATACACAAACAGCCAGACCCAGAACAAAACTACCTGTAGGCAATAAAAATATTTGTTCCGTGCGGGAATCGAACCCGCGAGACTCAGCGCAGCAGTTGATCGCTCAGCCACTGCGCCAACCGTGTCGTCAGTTGTGACTAATGAGACACAATTACTTTTTCTATTGTTACCGAACTTAATAAGTTTGCCTAACAGACGAGGGAATTATCTACATAGCCTTTCATGGTCAATATCATCGTCATTTCGGTCGAAAGAAGAAGGACTAGTCAACTAAGCCCAGTGGTAATGGTCGTGACTTACGTATCAAAGATCGTGGCTTCGGACCCAGCCAGGCACATCAGCATTATCCAAAGACCAACTTCAGCCACTGCTGAGCATAGGCGTCTCTTTTCTTGTTCCAATCTCCACGCTTCTGTGCCAGCCCAGCAGGCACATTACATTGTGTAATTTATTTTAACACCACTGCTCTCAAAACGGTGAAGAAAAACATTGTAAGGAAACCTGCATAACCTGAAACCATAAAATTCGAAGACATAATGACATCCCCCAACCCGCACTGGGCCAGCATGGTGGATGTGTGTGTCCCGGCAGTGGGATCGTTATAGGCTAATTATGTTTATGCTTAAGAGAAGAGGGTTTAACCCTGGCTGCTGTGGGATACGGGCTGAATTTGTTGCACTAACATATTTTTCGTAAAATTAAGCATATTGATTTCATTGCTTGAAGTTTGGTTAGAGGTACTCTTTTCGTTGGGAGAGTTCACCGTTTGTAATAGAATTAGATTTTTTATTTGACGTAAACTTGACACTCAATTTAAGCGTGCAAATAGCCTGACACAAAATAAATGATCAATGACCCCCATGCAAGGAAAAACCGTGCCACGGGGGTCATACACCCGTCCATGTATGGATATAATAGTATCAAACAATTTAGTAATATGCACTTTTGTAAAAATAAACTAGACGTTTTGGAAAGATTGTTCCAAATTAACATGCCTTCGGCCATTACCTTTATTCGGTACTGCTATTTCGGCCCTAAATTAACATATTATTTCCTTCACGCTTTCCATTTAAGGTAGCACATTCACCTTTTAGACAGAATGGACCAAATTATCCGGCACACACTCACTTCAATGCAGCCATTCACGACCGAGCTTGGGCACAAGCTACTCTTCCTATTCGTATGGGAGACCTCGGCGTCCGAAAATTTCTTGTATTAGTTTCCCTGCACACTGATTAATTTTGATGTGCCGTGCTTCACCGAGGCTATGGGTGCATGGAACCTCGCTTGCCCGAACTCAGATCTACCCGATAACCCATTTACCCAGAGACGGTGGGATGAGCCGCTCTGCAGAGTAGTACAGGACAATTTACTTAACACGTCAGCTACTACTGCGGAGCGCGCACGTCTGCTGGCTGTGGGTATATGGGAGTCGGGTTTGAGCTTCATGCACTACTGTCGTCGAACATAGGCACTTTGTTCGACGACAATGCATTCCACCTCGCTGCTTCCCTACGACTAGGAGCTCCTTGTTGTTCTCCTCATCGCTGTCACTGTGGCGAAGATGTCAACAGTCTCGGACACCACGGCCTGTCTTCCAGCTGAAGTGCAGGTCGCTTAGCACGGCCCGCGAACATTAACGACATCATCCGACGAATTCTTGCCACCGCTGGCTTCCCGGCTGTATTAGACACCAATGGCTTGGCACGCGACGATGGCAAGGGACCGGATATCATGCTTTTTTTTCTATGGAAGGTGGGTAGGCCTTTAGTATGGATACTCTTGCGCCATCCCATCTTCTTGGCACGGCGTGCTGTGCTGGTGCTGCGGAAATCCTCAACCGGCGTAAGTACCTTATTGGTAATTATATTTTCGGACAGTGGGGTCCAAGTGCTCATGGTCTTTTTAAGGAAATCTCGAAACTCCACCGTTACTGTTTTAAAAATGTGCGCCATGTGTGTGTGTTTGTATGGGTAGGTAAGTAATCGTGAGTGGGTACCTACCCACTCACAAATACACATGGTGGAGTTTCTTGCCCATTCTTCTGCACACGAAATTACCTTTTGGAAGGGGCGACTAGAATCAACAAAATTTTTTTTTAGTAAATTTTGGCGGTCAAAAGTGCCTTTTATATGCCTATTTAAAAGATCACCGATCACCTGATCTGCAATGAAGGTAGGCACTTAGAACTCTACTGTCCTGACTTTCCAACACATGAAACCCCATTACTTGTTTCTCTGCCTATCACATTTCTTATGACCAAGTTCAAGCTAATCGTTACCCACTATTTACTCCTATTATATTGGTGTTATGTAACGGTAGACATGTTTTATAAACACACATGTACCAACGGAAACCGGTGTTTGACCACCACTTATCGGTTGCTAAGAACTCACGGGTCGTTCTTTTTTGATGTTAGAAACAAACCACAGCTATTTTTGAGTATTTTCATGTTTATCTATTCTATATCTATATTGGGCCAAATTAAATTAGCTAGCGAAACTCCGCAGACGTGAAGGGTGGGATTTTTAAATAAATAAAAAAATAATTTATTTTTGGTGTCAACGACAGCTGTGTACTTCCTTGAAGTATGGGCTGAGAAAATCAGTTTCTATTTCTTTTATCGTGTTTAGATATCGACACACATTGCGTCTGTGAAGTTTACCAAAAAAAACCTATATTTTTAACTGATTATTCAAGTAACTGATCCAACTAAAGTTGTTGACCAAAAAAAAATATGACATCAAATCAAGCTTTTTTTTGTATTATCATGTTTAGGTATCGATACGCATTAGGTACGTATGTGGTTACGCTAGCTAATTTAATTTGACCTTGTATACATATTATAAATTAAAGTTGCTTTTAGTGTCTGGCTGCGTGAGCGCATTGTCTTCTAACCTACGCACGAATTTATTCTGCAAGGTTTATGTGTATACGAGTGTATTAATATTAAACATTTGTATAATTAAAAAAAATGATGTTTTGGCAAGTTGTAAAAATCGATATCACCATTCGGCTCGCTACTTGTCTACGTCTGAGCACTCCATGTGTGGCTCCGCATCGCTGCTAATGCGGTGAAGGTGTCGACTGCCTCCATGGCTTATCCCGAAGTCAGAGCGTAAGCCGGATAGCACGGCACGCCAGCATTAATGATATCATCCGTCGTGCTCTTGTCACCGGTGGATGCCAGCTGTTTTAGAACCTAATGGATTGGAACGCGACGTTGAGGAGAGACCAGAGGGATTAGTGACCATAATGCCTTGGAACGTAGGTAGGCCTTTGGTGCGGGATGCAACGTGTGTTCTTACGCCATCCCATCTTCCAAGCACGGTGGGCTGTGCTGGGGCGGCTGCTACAGGTGCAGTGAACCTCAAACAGCGCAAATACTACAATCTCTTTGGAAATCCACTTTTCGAGACATCGTCAAGCGGTTGGTCGGTTATTCACGTGACCAGAGGGCTGGCCTATTTTTTTGGCCAAAGAATCACCATTGCCATTCAACGTGGCAATGCTGCCAGCCTTTTGGCCACTTTTCTTATTGACAGCGATACGGACGAATTTTTTGATGTCCTTTTATTATTTCCCCTCCTTTTTATATATTATTATTTTAAAACTGTTTGCTTTTTAAATTATGTAAATATAATTATAAGTTAAGTTATAAATTCCCACCTATACACGCATATAGAGGGGCTTGTGGCTAAGTAATAACAGTCGCACGGGTCGATCGATCAGGTTAAGCTATGTTTGCCGCGATTGTCCATGGATGGGTGACCATGTGGACCATCTTTCCATACCGTGCCTCGGAAAGCACTTTAAGCCTTTGGTCCCAGCTGTCATTCGTGGATCTGTGACAGTCGTTACGGGTCGTCAGAAGTCCGAAATTCTGACGACCAGTCTTACCAAGGGGTTTCGTATTACCCAGTGACTGGGTTGTAGAGGTCAGATAGGCAGTCGTTCCATGTAAAGTACTGGTACTCAGCTGCATCCGGTTAGACTGGAAGCCGACCCCAACATAGTTGGGAAAAGTCTAGGCAGAGTATGATGGTCTACACACGAATACATTTAAAACCGGTACGTTTAGTTATTTTCACAATAACTGTTTACGACAACACTGCTTCGAAAACGAGTTAATGCTATCTGTGGAAAAATTATTGTATTTAGGTAATTTAAATGGAACTCCATTTAAATTACCTAAATACAAAAATTTTAAATAGGGGCTGCTTGGTAATACTGCCCGTGGGAAACTTCCCACGGGCAGTATTACCAAGCAGCCCCTATTTTTTGCAATAAGTTTTGAAGACATTACGAACTGATGATGAAAAGTGAGCAGTGGTGATCTAGTGGCATCGACCCTGACTTACGAGGGGCTCGAACCCAAGCAGGCGCGTTACTTCGTGTAATTTATTCTACTCTCAAAACGGTGAAGGAAAACATCGCGAGGAAACCGGCATGTCCTAGAACCAAAATTCGAAGACATGTGACATCCACCAACCCGGAATGGGTCCACGGCCCACTACCTTTCACAGAGAGGAGGCCTGTGTCCCAGCAGTGGGAACTTCATATGCTGATTATGACAAAAAGAGGAAATAATTGTGTAAGTTATTAATCAGTTCTGTTAGTACAGCTGCTAGTTTAGCTCATATGTGGTTCATAAATGTAAAGATATTTTGTTCTATAATAACAGAAAATCTTAAGGTCCTAACGAGCTGGATAATGCACCGATAACCTAAAAGGCAACTCAGCGGAAAAGAGCCTTAAATTAAAAAAAAAAAACGTTTTTTTTTTTTTTGTATATTTGTAAATCTACCACTACTACACTACTAATGCATGCCATAACTATAACGAATCTCATTTTTATCTATCGCGCTTCTTTATCATAATTGTCTGTAAATTGAGAGGTCTGACTCTTATGATACAGGAACTCCTAGTACAAGAGCCAGGGCTACACTGATGTTTGTGTCTTGTAGGGAACAATAAATAAATAATTTAAAAAAAAAGCGAGGTTCTTTACTTGCCTGTATTGTATATAATAGAAAACATAAGAATTCATTTTTTATAAGCTGTTGAAGTAAATTAAATTGTCGTAAATTAAATATCTTATTCTGAATGCAAGTCTTTAGTTAACAACAATATTGTGAAAGGAACACTATCTGTCATCAAAACCTTATGCCCAGGTGTCACGGTCTAGTTCTGCAAGTTTGCAGTTTTGAGTTTCGGTCTTAATTCAAGTGAAAGGTAGTGACAAGATAAAAGGGGGTTACATTTTAAAATGTCTTACGGAAAATATACCATTTTGTGCGGGTTATTTTTACCTCACTAAAATCACCCCGCTGGTCACCATCTGCACATGGAAAGGGCACCTCTCAAAAGACCGATCCGAAACCCCCTCTTTGCAACGCCTGTATCTCTGGGGAGACTGTAAAGGGGAGTCCCCGAAATCTAACTGTGCAAGTGTGCGAGGCAGCACGTGAACACTGTGCGCTGTCTTCTCTGAGGTCACTCAGTGTGCGGACAGAGTCCCTACTCTGAGCGCCCGTGGCTCCAAATTTCCCGAAGTTGACTCCCCGACGCCTTTTTTTCCGAGCGGAACCCGCTCGGCAGACGGAAGAGACACATAGGAGACAATTATTGGCAATGGAAATAGTTGTGGATAGAGAATTGAAATCCTTCAATAGAGATTGTGACCGGTGTTTCTGCTCAGAGTATTTGGATAGGAAACAGGGACCCCATCTAGTTTAAAAAATATTATTGACGTTTGAGTGTGTGTTTGTAGCAACCTACTTACAGTGTTAATAATTCTAGCGCAGTGTTTTTCAACATTTCTTATGGTGAGGCCCTTAGTATCGACAAATATTTCGCGACTCCTTTCCCTCCGCTGCTTCTAACTTGGAATTCAAGTCTGTCACTTTGGGTACCTTTTCGTTAAACAGAAAAACAGAATTCCCACAATCAACCACTGAAGGTTTGAAGTGTTTGATTCCATTTGAAACTTTTTGGCTTGGCGACTCCCTAGGGGTTCGCGATCCACACGTTCAAAAACACTGTTCTAGCGTATGGCACTCGTGGGTTGCAGCTGACAGGTGGTACACATTGTGTTGTCATCTGACATTATACTGAGCTGATAATCATTGGTTTCTGTTTTTTATAGTTTTAAGGTGTATTTTTTTGCTGTAATGCCAGTTAACGCTATTTTTCTTTCTATTCTTTATTACAGTAATAAGATCAATTATGCTTTTCTATAATACTTATTTATTATTAGAGGCTACTCTACTTCATGAATGATTGTCATAATTCTAAAGTGCAAGTCATCACAATAAGGCTTACTTACGTACTTGACTTTGACAGTTCTTATAACTTATGGATTACCTAACAGCCTTCAAAAATACTTCTTAACATGCCTAAGTAACTAAGTAAACAAACAAGGAAGGTACGCTTGCGTATTAAATATTTACCGACGTTGGAATGTCCTTAATTTTTGGCACACTTTCTAGTGTTTCCTAAGTGTAATTGAGTGGAAAATTGCACGGCATTGAGTCTTTGCAAGGCTAGAGTAGCGTATCAATAACACTGTTTACTTTGCAATATTGAATTGAAATTGGGCATCTCCTAGATTGTTATTGGGCAAAAACAAAGGGCAGTTAAAATGGTTACAAAGTTGAAGATGCAGTGACATTATTAAAAAGTAAAATAAAAAATAATAAGTTAATTGTATAAAGAGAAACACATGCTTAAAGTAAGTCATACACTAAACATGATTGTACTATCGCCAAAACCTATATCTGACCATTTTGAAAACAATCCCGTGCACATGATGATCACAGCTGCGTCCGTAAGTAAAACAAAAGAGGATCCTTTTTAGGTCGACTAATAATATGCGCTGCAAGCAGGAATAGTCCTTACGGTGGTCAGATATAGATTTTGGCGATAGTACAAGTGGTGGTCAAAAGTTTGAACAGCTGTCTCCCGGGGGCCTACCACCATCTCTTATAACAGTATTATTATAATCTTCTCTGCCTTTTCGTACCATGACGTCCTTAAAATAAGCTTATTACATTCTTGAAACAAAGTCATTTTCTAAGCAGTTTTGGTGACGCCACCCCTAAAAGTTCATTCAATTCGACGTGACTTTTGACAGCACGCAATATTTTATAACTAAGTAAAAAGATACTTGTATCTTAGAAGCCAAAGTTCCTCATAAACGTTGATTATTACAAATTAAATGCAATCAGGTTAAAGTGATTCAGTAATTATATGTATCAGTATTGAGAAAGGTATTCAAGGTGATCGTTAAAATATTTTCTAGGCACTAGCAATGATTGTAAATTAACTGGCTTAAGTGGCAATGGGCTTTCTGACTTGAAGCCATTGGCTCATGAAGATTATACCTCCTCCAGCCAAGGCTCATCACCATCAGCCTACAGCAGTCCACTGCTGAACATAGGCCTCTCCTATCGCACGCCATTCAACTCGATTTTGGACAACTCTCATTCAGCTGCTACCAGCCATCCTGCGAAGATTTGGTTCGCTGCCGGATCACCTCGATGCGGATTATATCACTCAGACAGACTCCAAGCATAGTCCGTTCCATGGCTCGCGGAGCGACCTTGGATTTATGGACTAGCCGTACCGTGAGTGTCATCGTTTCGGCTCCATAAGTCATAACTGGCAGCCAAGGCTGGTAAAGCAAAAACAGCAGGTTATACCCCTCAAAGAAAAGTCATATTTTTTATAGACTGCTAACGTGATACAGAACCAAGGGCACCTTTGGTATAATCTGCAGACATGCAATAAAACTCGTGTATTCCCACACTAATTTTGTGGTGAACCACAATAATATAATTTGTAATTTTATTAGCTAACTCTAAGCCACAACGCTTTACTGAAGATGTTTCTCGTGATTAAACTCAGCTCTTAGAATCACCTGAATTGTGGCTGCAATAATGGAACCTACTGAATTATCTTAGCACTATTGCGTTCCGTAATAAAATCACAGTCCAATCAACAGTAAAGACTGCTCATTTAGTGGTCATATGATAGAACCATTCAATATCGTTTGAAGTGAATGCAAACGCAATTAGTTCATTCATGATTAATCTTTCTTGGGTTTGCAAATTAATAAGAAAGTGTTGATTTTGTTATGGCCTGTAACATGAAATCAATACATACATAAATAAACAGACTCACGCCTTCTTTCCCATGGAGGTAGGCAAAAATACAGAACATCACCTGCTACAATCAAAACAAAAATAAAAAACACAATATCAAAACAAAACAAAAATCGAAACAAAAAAAAAACTTTACAATTATCGAAACCTCTATCTAAACAAAAACAACTATAGAAAGAAAAGTCCTAACTTACTCACTCATGTATATCATGTATGTCATGTATATGTATATGTAGATAATAGATAAGTTTCGAAATTCCCATCATCATCAACCTACAGCAGTCCACTGCTAGACATAGGCCTCTCCAATTGCACGCCATTCAGCTCGATTCCCGGCAACTCTCATCCAGCTGCTACCAGCCATCCTGTAAAGATCGTCGATCAACCTAGCCTGAGGGCGTCCTGCCCTACGTTTGCCGAGTCGCGGTCCACTCAACATGTCTACTCCTGCCTGTCCATTGCCACTTCAGCTTGCTTATTCTGAATGTCGACAACTTTGCTTCTCTGCCGGATCACCTCATTCCGAATTTTATCCCTCAGAGAGACTGCAAGCATAGCTCGTTCCATAGCTCGCTGAGCAACCTTGAATTTATGGACCAGCCCTACCGTGAGTGTCCACGTTTCAACTCCGTAGGTCATAAAAGAACATTTTGGATTTTTTAGCAATGGAAATATACGGCCGACGAAATCACTAGCAAAGTCCTAGTGATCAAAAAATGTAAAATGAGTAGTGTTATAAAATAAACGTTGCCTATTCGCAAGTTTTGTTCCCTCACTCTGTTTGACCCACAACGCCCACAGCATCAATTGTTCTTAGATACTGCAACAATAATATTAACTTTAAGTTTCCTATTTCCGGGCAAAAGCCTATTCTGTAAGACTATTCCTCAATGAATCTTCTCTCTGACTGGTGGCTTGACAACTGCCTGTTTTTATTTTCCGATCATAAACTTATAGTCAGGAACTACGTCCTTACCTGTGTGTCTAAGATTAACATAGAATACGAGTTAAATACAAGTGTCACATCGGTTGCCAAGTTTTGTACTCACATTTCTAATACTAGCCTATTATTGTGCCACTGCAGGGCAAAGGCATCTTCTCATACAGAGAAGGCATTGATTACCACGCTTGCTCAATATGGGTTGGCGATTTCAGAATTACATTAACTTCAAGTCCAGAGGGGCAATTCACGTAATTTTAAGAACGTCCACAGTCTGATCTCAGTCGCAATTTGTCAAAAATAACTCTAATTTCCATACATTTTTGACAAGTTTTTGACATTGATGGTCGCTGCGATGAGATTGCGACTAGATTTTGAACGTTATTAATTACGGGAATTGGCCTTCTGGTTTCCTCACGATGTTTTTATTGAACGATGTCAGTAATATCCAATATAAGCTCAGAAAGTACATATTATGAATTGAAAAAGTCACATTGATACTTGTCCCGATATGAACCCACAACCTCGTGCATGAGATGCGAGGCTTTAACCACTGCAGTGGTTGTCTGTCTATAAGCGGACCCATACCAAGCCAAAACTTTCTTCACATTTTTCTTTTAGAGCTGAAAATCTAAAGCCTCTAAATTCGGCTGAAATATAAAAGCAGATTCCCTGCCAGAATCAGATAAGAATATAATGCAATACCACCAACAATTTACATCGGTGGGCACGACTTGTATTGCAAGAGACTTCCATGTTTTATACCGTTGACGTGAACTAGTATTCGATATTGCGCGTCCTGCGGTTTAGTGATGTGCTTACATTTTATCGATACAATTAAAAACGTCAATATTTTTGGAGAAAGTATTTTTTTTTAAACTTAATTATGATTTAAGGTCCAATGGTTTTATGGCTTTCAGCCTTGTGACTAGTTTATTTTTCACTCGGAACTCCAATTAATAATAAACCAAGTTTGAGCCGGAAACGCACGGAACGACCTTTCTTTTCTTAGTGAATTGCAAGGTGATACTCGGATTATGACAAGAGGCGGCATCGGTAAACACTTATCTATTGTTTAATTATAGTAATTAACTTCACAAGAAATAAGGCTACGTAATCGATTACCAACTATTTAGGCCCAATTATTACTGTCAACCGTTGCAAACCCTTCGCACATAACTTTTCCTCTTTGCTTTGCTCTTTGAAAGCGAAAAGTGATCAGCGGGGTAGTTGCATAACACACTTACAGTAGCAATGGATTGAATTAGCAATTTTGACAGTTCAACAATATTCATTGCGTTGCTAAGCAGATAATTTTTCGAACATATGAAGCAATGGATTAGCAATATCCTTCAAAATGATTCAGAATTTGACTGAAAGTGTGTCACGCAAGTAGGGACTAAATAAAATAAGCAAACAGTTGGAATGGTCCAACTGCTTGTTTTATTTTATTTAGTCCCTATTGGCAGGGCCATGACCAGCGGTCATTGCCACCTATGGACCTCTTCAATAACAGAGTGGCATCTGCAAAGTGTGTTACGCAATTACGGTTCTGTAACTACTGCCTACGTTAGCTACGGTTACTTACGGTTAGTTATTTGAAATATATGCTTTAGTTTGAGTTTTACATTTAAAAAAAACTTTTAAACTCCAAACAAACAATTTATACAATTACTATGTAAGCAATAAAGCAAACAATGATTAACGCAATCACGACAACTATCAGTACACCTCTTATCCTGCCACCGAGTAAACCGGCTCGTCCCTAATAAGGTGGCTACTGCATTATTTATAATATAATCGAGATTGTAATGGTCGCGAAACGCTAATGTTACAGTACGACATAATGTAAAGGTTCCGTAGGCGTTAATATGACACATAGTAAGCTGTTGAATGAGACTGTAACACTGATATGTCTGGCAGAGACGATGCTCTATAAAATTACATCCTTTTTTTTTTATGAAATGATTTCCCACCCGCTCCGGGCGGAGCAGAAAGGAGTGTCAGACTTTTACTGACTAAAACCCACCCGTGTTCCTTCAGTTGCCTGTGCCAGGGGCCACGGTATCTCTTTCGAACAACCCGCAGCATAAAATTACACCCTTACTGCGTAATACACTATCAATCGCAATCTGGATCATTTTGAAGGAGACTGCTAATTCATTGCTTCATATGTTCGAAAAAAATTCTACTTAGCAACGTAAATAACGTAATGTATGTTGTTGAATTGTCAAAACTAAAGCTATTGCTATTGTTAGTGTGTAATGACCTCGCTATATATTTCTAAAATTTAATGGGTCCTATTATGAACGCCTGCGTATTTTACCAGGTCGAACTAAATTGAGTGATAAAAATCGCAAAACATTTTTGCATCTTGTTTTAAAATACTATTTAAAAACTGATTGCGTTGACGATTTGTAAAGCACATAGCGTCCGCAATTTGCTGGCGAATGACGTCACTAAAATGTTATTTATGAAAGTAAGTGGTCCTAGAGAGCGTTTTTGGCTACCGTAAAGCCGAACCCCACTTCCATAATTTTCATTACAGCTAGTCACTGCTGCGGATATGTGGCGGCCACCGCTCTTCTAGAAAACCGTAGCTTTACCATCTTCACCTACATAACCTTTTCACAACTATGTTGGGGTCAGCTTCCAGTGTAACCGGATGCAGCTGAATACCAGTATTTTATATTGCCTATCTGAACTCCATAACCCAGTTACTGGTTAATACGATACCTCTTGGTAAGACTGGTTGTCAGATTTTCGGGATTTTGACTACTCGTAAAGACTGTCAAATATCCACGAATGACAGCCGGGACTAACGGCTAAACGTGCTTTCCGAGGCACGGAGGGGTCTCGGTATGCAAAAGATGGTCACCCATCCACAGACCAACCGCGGCAAGCGTAGCTTAACCTGATCGATCGACCTGTGCGGCTGTTGCTTTACCAATGAAACATTTAAGTTGTGTCGTACTAAAACATGTAAGGGGAAAAACACAGATGAATTATGGATTACATTACATTTGTCTAGTAACAGGTACACCTTTGGACCATTAATGACAACAGGTAACGATGCGCGATTCCGAAATGACTCAACAACCGCTATTTGAATGATTGTCGAGAGAACACACTAGATGGTGTAAGGATAATGCAACTTTGATTGAACTATCGAATGTGATTGCTGTTGACTTCAGATTTCTATTTATTTTATGATAAAAACTTGGTACAATGACCGACTTTCAAGCAAGCAGAGAAAAAGGAAGAACAACGCCTCTATTGGCACAGATAATAGCTACTTTTTATTTTTTTATCTATGTCTAAATGAGTAAGTCAAAAGTAACAGTATATTTTTATTTATTTAACAATTGCAATCGGAACTGTAATTCAGCCTGCTACGTATTTTGATTCCCAACTTCATTTTGGAGCTTTAGATTAGACGTAGAATTTATCCATTTACATATTTAAAAAAAAATATATGATAAGAAAAACTTAGTTACAAACTGTCGGTAAACTGGTTTCTGATGTCAAGGATTATGTTCAAGAGATTAATAGGTATTCGAAACAAATATTATGATTATGTGCATAACCCAAAATATTTGTACCACGGCGATAAAAATGTTAGTTGTCCCATTTTGCAGTATCCTTACGGTCCACTCCCTCTCACAGAAAGAAAAAAAGAAACAAGACACGTTTCTTTGCGGCAAAAATGACGCATAGAAAGAACACTTTCTTTTGAACATCTTTTTAATAAAATAAGTGATAGACATAATTTTAATACTAGAGATAAAGATAAATTAGATCAACCTTTTTTCAGATTATCTAAAGTACATACATCTTTTATGGGGTACTGTGTTAAATGTTACAACAAATACCTTGTGAAATATTGCAATTAAATGAAAGAAAATTTAAAACTTATATTAAAATTACACTTTGTAAGCAAGGATATTACAAATTAGAGGATTATATCCAAGATAAGAATGCTTGGAAACATGCTGGTCCTGCTCCATAGGACAATCTCTAGAGTCTAGACAAAATCAAACTGGTTGCTAATGTAATTGTATAATTTATTCTTTTTTTTCCTTTGACATTGATTTACATTCTGTAATTACTTGGGGTCACACCCGGACTTATTGCTCCTTATTTATTTATGAAAATCGTCTACTTTTGGAATGTTTGTGAATGTGTGAGCACCATGTATCTAACGCATAATTAATCTATATGTCATGGTTTCATTTATCCATTTTAATTCTTTTACCTATTGTGGTATAGTAATTTTATTTTTAGGTGCATCGTCTTTACATATAATTATATAAATAATGTATGAAAAATATTGTAAAACATTTTAAAAGAGTAACGGTGGAGTTTCTTGCCCATTCTTCTCCATACGAAAACTACCTTTTGGAAGGGGCGACTAGAATCAATTTTATTTTAATTTTATTTTTGACGTTCAAAAGTGCCTTTTATGTGCCTATTTGAAATAAATGATTTGACTTTGACTTTGACACAAAAAAAACATGCGTTACATCCATGCAAAACGACCATCGCTCAGCATAATGCTAACAGACAGAGACAGAGCCCTAGTGCTGGTTTTGAGCAACAGCATAGAGGAGGCTTGTGTCCCAGCAGTGCGAACGTTATAGGCTGATTATAATTATGCAGTATTTGCCCTAAAAATCGATATTTTCCGCCGTCATTTCCCATCCCTACCCAACTCTATTTTGAAGCCGAGCTCTTTGTGGGATTGAAACTTTTTGACTCAGAGGGATTGTTATCCGACAAGTAGCTTCAAATGTATGCTTTGCTTCCCACTTTCTAACTTATTCGTTTGTGCAGAATATTGCTATGATTTTTACTAGTTATTTTCATTGAAATATTTTGTAGTTTTCTTGTAGTTATTCTTGTAGGTTTGAACCCAGACAGGCGCTTTACTTTGTGTAAATTATTTCATCACCACTGCTCTCAAAACTGTGAAGGAAAACTTCATGGGAAGCCAGCATGTCCTAGACCCAAAAATTCAAAGACATGTGACATCTACCAAACCGCACTGGGCCCGCGTGGTAGATTACGGCCCACTCCCTCTCACTGAGAGGAGGCCTGTGTCCCAGCAGTGGGAACATTATAGGCTGATTATGCATCTTGTAGTTTATGCTGATACTAGCTTGGAAGTTCCCGTGGAAGTCGTAACATACACAATATACTAAAATAACAGGCATATTTTTATTAAACTCCCCCCGACCAACCACGTCGCATCGCTCGCTCGCCCTGTTACTTCATTCTTGCTTAGCGTTATTTCTGTTTTTTTTTTCTCTTTTTCTTCGGTTCCTAGGGGTAGTAGCGAGATGTTATGTGAATACCTTTTTTTTTATGTGGGAAATCATCAAATGACCTCTCCCGCTCTGGGCTGAGCGGAAGGGCGTGTCAGACTTTTACTGACTAAAACCTACCCGTGTTCCTTCAGTTGCCTGTGCCAGGGGTCACGGTATCTGTTTCGAATAACCCACAGCCCCGGCGGCATCGGCCCTATGTCATGTAAATGCCTTCGTCAAGAATTTTGCTATCAAATGCAGAAAGGACTTTTCAAATCCGCCAGGTAGATCCAGAGTTATGCGCGTTTAAACAATAAAAATAAACAAAACCTCTTCTGATTTATTATACAGGGTAGCAGGACATCGACGCGCAACCTGCAGGCCAATTTTTGTAATTTAAAACGATCAAAATCTAGTCGCAGTCTCGTCTCGGCGACAAACAAATGTCAAAAACTTGTCATAATGTGGTTCCCCACATTATGACAAGTTTTTGACATTTGTCTGTCAAAAAATACTTCTAATTTCCATTAGAAGTATTTTTTGACAGATTGAGACTGAGATCAGACTGTGAACGTTCTTAAAATTACGAGAATTGCCCCTCTGTTACCATGGATTCAGTACATGATACTGAAACCCCCATGCGTTGAAATTTTTCGTCGGTATTTTTTTTTTAATGCTCTTCAATACATTTTGACAGATCTCAAATCATTTATTTCAATTACATCATTTACAGGCACTTTTGAATTGTCAAAATTAAATAATCGGCCAGTTAGTCAGAAAGTTGAAGCTAGTTGCCCATTCCAAAACGTGGATCTCAATGGAGAAGAATGGAAAAGACACTCCAAGGACACTCTTTTAAATCAAGATATTATTACAAAATCCTGGGCACATTATTCTTGTTGCTTCTACATGTAAGAATAATGTAAAATAAAAAGATAAATATAACAAGATAAGAACAAAAGTGTTTATTGTAGTTTTTTATTACATGGTTCTCTTTGCAGATGACAGTACAGTTGTAATAAAGTGTACAAATAAAAATAACTATGAGAATGACATTAATTCTTGTTTACGTGATATTATAAACAGGCTACACAATAATTATTTAATAAAAATCTAGGTAAGACAAAAGTTATGCACTTTAATCAACGCTGCGAAAACTCAAACGTTAGTAATATATTACCTACCAAGGCTCTGACATTGAGGAAGCAAATAAAGTTAAGTTCTTAGGTATAGTGTTCGACAACAAACTAACGTGGAAACCTCATGTTGAAGAAATGTGTAAAAAACTGAGTAAATCCGCTTTTCCACCTTCAAAGAAAGTCAACAGTTCTCAGCTCTTTTAACGGCATACCATGGACTAGTTGCCTCCGTTTTGCGGTATGGTGTAATTTTTTGGGAGCAGTCTACTGATAAGGAGCTTGTATTTAGGATGCAAAAGCGATGCATAAGGTTAATGTGTGGTCTTAAGACCACAGACAGCTGTCTTCCTTATTTTAAATCTCTGAAAATATTAAGATTTCCGTCTTTGTACATACTGGAAACGGCTTTATTTGTGAAAAATAATCCACATCTGTACATACAAACTCAATATATACATCAATTGTGCCAAGTTAGATGTAAAACCGCATATTAGTGCAAAAAACTTTTTTGCATTAGCAAAACAGTTTTTTTGGCATAGCCCCACGCATTTATAACAAAGTACCTAATATTATTAAAACTATGACTATATTCAAATTTAAAAGAGCACCAATCGAAATATTAATTGTAAAAGTTATTACACAATTGATGACTTCCTTAATGATGAATCACTGACTGATTCACATGATATTATACCATTTGACTTTTTATTTTTATAGTAACCTACATGACATTTTTACTGTATTACTGTGACATTTTTACTGTATTACTGTGACATGCCATTATTGTATTTCTGTGACATTTTTACTGTAATTCAAGCGATTTGACATTAATTTGTATTATTTTATTCTACTAATTGTTATTTAAAATTATAATATCTTTTGTGTAAATGAAATAATATATTTGCATGCCCATGTGACGGTAGAGCATGGATGACTCTTATAATAAAACATCTATGTACTAATTACCCATGTTTGCAAACCAATAAATGATTTGATTTGGTTTGATTACCTACAATAATCGAGATGATGAAAACCTGTCAGATCTGCCGCGAGTCTGCCGTGGTTCCCGTGGAGGATCACAAACGCACGCCACTACCATGGAGGAGCACAGCAAGAGCGCTGACAGCCCCTCACGTGGTCTTCAAACCTGCCGGTCTATTCTGTAAAAACTTCACCGTGAAAAGTTAGGTCAAACTCAAACTCAAACTCAAACTATTTATTTCAAATAAACCAATTACAGGCACTTTTGAATTGTCAAGGTCGGTCAGTCAAAAAGATGAAGCTAGTGGCCCATTCCAAAGCGTAGTAGGTACCTATGGAGAAGAACGGGCAAGAAACTCCATGGACACTCTTTTAAATCATAATAATATTGTTACAAAGTATTGGATACATCATTCATGTTCAAAATATTATGCATGTGAGAACGATGCAGAACGTTAAAAGCGTCCGTAATGAAAAGATAAAAAAAAAAAAATTCAAATATTAATTTAAATCAAAATAAGCCATGGCAGCAAAGAGTTGACCAGTCCCTACTGACGGCGCCCGTTCAGGAACATGACGCATAGATTAGCACCATTCAGCTCAACCATTTTGAGGGGAGCTAAATGATCCAACACATGTGCCACCATCAGCGAGATATTAAAGTGAGCATGACATACTCTCATCCGCCAAGGCATATTCAAGTCAATGAAAGACGTACCCAGTAAATGGTAGCTTTGTAGTATGTAACATAGTACTCACATACGTTCTATGCAATTATACAATACTAGGAGATTGAATTTATATAATGCAAACATAGTATTTTAGAATCTTCAGCAGCTCCAACAGTATGTAGGTTGGGTAGGCGTGTGTGAAGTATTTTCAAATGCCAATCAATTTATTTATGCGTCCTGTGGAGCAGGACCAGCGTTTAGCCAAGCATTATTGTCAGCGATGTAATCCCCCAACTTATAATATGCTTGGCTGCATAGTGTGCGTTTTATGCAAGGTTTGAATTTCGTTTCATTGAGTTGGAGTATGTGGGGAGGTATTTTATTATAACATTTTAAACAGTACCCCATGAAGGAAGAGTCTACTTTAGCCAGTCTGAAACCTGGTTGAACTAATTGGTCCCTATTTCTGGTTCTATAGGCGTGTCTGTCACCTCTTTTACTGAAAAGATTTAAATTTTTCCTTACGTACATGATGTTTTCATAGATAAATTGACAAGGTACCGTCATGATATTAATATTTTTAAACAGTTCCCTTAGAGAATCGCGCCTGCGTAGGCCATATATTGCTCTGATGGCTCTTTTCTGCAGAATAAAAATGGACTCAATATCTGCAGCCCGTCCCCATAGTAAAATACCGTAAGACATGATACTATGAAAATAACTGAAATAGACCAGTCTCGCGGTATCTACATTAGTAAATTGACGGATTGTTCTTACAGCATATGCTGCTGAACCTAGCCGTCTTGCAAGAGATGTTATATGAGGACCCCATTGCATCCTTGAGTCGAGCGTTATCCCCAGGAAAACAGTTTTATCGACGAATTCTAGTTTCTCTTTATTCAATACTATGTCACAATCACTACTTTTAACATTCGGTAAAGCAAATCTTATGCATTTAGTTTTTTTCCCATTTAATACTAAATTATTAGCAGTGAACCAATTTTGCACTTGCAGTAGGGTGTTATTTACGTCGTCAAGATTTGATGCACGTCTATTTATCTTAAAAATTATGGAAGTATCGTCAGCAAATAACACCATTTGTGGTTGGTTTTTTAATAAATGCGGCAGGTCATTTATGTATACTAAAAAGAGGAAAGGACCTAATATCGAGCCTTGTGGAACACCCATTCTTACTTGTAAACCAAGTGAATTGACACCATTTATTTGAACTTTTTGCTGTCTATCATGTAAATAAGATTTTTACTAAACTGAGCGCAAGTTTACCTAGTCCATAAATAAAAAATAGTCAAGTTTCAAGAGTAAGGTTTTGTGATTAACGCAATCAAATGCCTTGGAGAGGTCACAACAGATTCCTATGGCATCTTGGGCTTCCTCCCACGCTGTAAATATGTGTTTTAATAAAGTGACACCGGCGTCAGTCGTACAACGTCCTTTGGTGAAGCCATATTGCTGATCGTGCAAGATTTTGTTGTTGTTAAAATGATTAAGCATTTGATTGAGCATTACCTTTTCGAACACTTTGCTGAAAACCGGCAACACGGATACTGGTCTATAATTATTGGTGTCTTTGCAGTCCCCAGATTTAAAAAGTGGAATAACCTTACTATATTTCATTAAATCTGGGAAGACTCCTTGATCTACACACAAATTAAACACTAATGCTAAGTATGGCGATATAGTCTCGATTATGGATGTACAAACTTTGATAGACATTCCCCATAGATCTTCGGTCAATTTGATTTTGATTTGTCGAAAAGTTTTTATAACTATCATAGGGTTTATATGTCTAAATTGAAACTCAACCGGGCAGCCTGGAACGTTCGCTTTTAGTAGCTCAAGTGATACGTCCGGTGAGGAATTTAAGGCTTCCGTCGTTTTTGATGGTATATTAGTAAAGAAATTTACAAATTCTTGAGCTACTTCTAAATTAGAGGATATGGCACCACGTGAAGACTCCAATGTGTAATCAGTGTTTCGTTTTTTATTCCTACTAGTTTCGTTATTTATAATTTTCCAAACTGTTTTTATTTTGTTTTCTGCTGATTTGATTTTGTTGCTAATGTACAGGGCTTTGGCTATCTTGCAGGTATTGCTAAAAATTTTTGAATATGTAGCAACATACTTGTTGAAAGTTTCTGTATTTATGTAAGGCTTAAGGCCATACAGCTCGAACAGTCTTTCCCTACTTATCCTAATACCTCTAGTTGCCCAGTCACTAAATATAAAATTAGGGAAAATAATTTTTCTTTTCTTTTCAAAAGTTTTATTGAATTGAGTGTGCACAACCGAAAAGAAATCCCCGTACAATTTATTTGCATCATCCATATCCATATTATGGCCGAGATCATTTAACTTATTATTTAGGGTACTATTGAATCTTTTTAGTTTACTAGTTGTTATTGGCCTAAATTGTATTTCCACTTTTTGCAAAGGTGTTTTAAACTTGAAAGTTACCGTTTGTCCACTATGATCAGACGGCAGATAATTTACGATGGCTTTATCTAAATAATCACAATCGCAAAAGACATTATCGATACAAGTAGCAGAAGATGGAGTTACTCTAGTTGGTTCAGTAAGGCTTAATAATCTACTGCTATTTGAATTATTTTCCAAAATATTAATATTAAAATCACCACAAATAATTGCGGCTTTGTTGTTGGATGCAAGTTTCGCTAGGACATCTTCCATTATTGACTCAAATAACGAAAAGTTCTGATAATTAGGGGGTCTGTAAACGCACACTACAACATGCTTATCGAGCTCAACACAGGACAGTTCAATGCAATGTTCAATCGATAAACCCACTATGTCATTTCGTTGTTTGGATTTTAAACAATTTTTAATCAAGATTAAAGAACCTCCACGCAGCATAGATTTACGATTAAAACAACTGCCCACACTATAGTTCTCATAATTAATTAGCATTTGGTAATCCTTTAACCAATGTTCAGTACAACAAACAATGTCAAACTTTGTTTTTTCCAAAAACATTTGAAATTCTAATAATTTGGAAGACATACCTTGAATATTTTGATGAAATAGTTTCAAGGCATTCTGCTGATCTCCTTTTGGATATTTACTTAATTTATAGCAAGAAGATACCTTGTTGTTGTTAGCTATAAGGATATTATTTCTGGTACCTTCTGTTGTCTTACAAACTAGTTTAAAAGATTATCCGGAGTTAATCTCAAGACTTCAATGTTATCACCAAGCTGTGAGCTCATAGTGCTTGAGGGAAATGGAACCTCCTTCGTACAATTTGTATAAATATTTATAGCATTTGAGCTACACTTACTTAGGTCAGCCACCTTATTATTAGTATTATTACTAATTGTTAAGGTGTTAATAATCCAAGACTTGGACATACTACTTATGTCTGAGTTTATATAAGCTAATAGCCTCGCTATTTTATGTCTAAACCTAATGGGCAGATACACTGTATTCCTTGTCGATTTCAACTTATCAACAAAATTGTTGGTGTCAAAAAATATAGGTTTGTCACTGTAGTGACTTGCTAAGAAATGCATATGGTTATTAAGCATATGTATATAATTGTTTTGTCTATTTGATAATGATAGGTGAAGTGAGCTTAGAGTGAGCTGTCAATAGTGTGAATCCCTAGCATTAGTTGGAATGACAGCTCACTCCACCCTCACTTCAACTAAGTTTTCACGGTGAAATGGTTACAGAATCGCACTGTACGACATCCTGTTTATTGTAAGAAAACGATGTTTTTGCATTAATGAATGAAGTTATGTATAAATTCTGAATGAAAATGATAAATCACCATTAATGACAACGTGATTGGTATTGTTACTTTATTGATTGGCGTTCGTAATTTATTAATTACGAACGCCAATCAATACAATTTACGGGTAGCATCAATAAGCAGGTATATTTACCTGTTTATTGATGCTGCCCGTAAATTGTAAATCATTGTTTAATAGACGTGACAATTGTATCGATTTCCATATTGATTTATTGTAAAGCACAAAAACTGTTTGAATGGAATGTCCACCAGCTATATTTATAATTTTATAATTAGATAATGATCTTTATGTATTGTAACTACAAAATTATTTCCTAAATTAACTAAAACTATTTACAAACTAAAATATAGCGTCGAAAACTTCATCCGCATCGCTGTCGACTGGTAATGTACGCCAGCAGGTCAAGCTACCCGAAACTGTCAAATTTTCCCAATCAACGTTGAACCTTAATGCTTTAACGATAAAGTTGAAAATCTATTAAATAAATTTGACAGATTGTGGTAGCTTCATGTGCTGGCGTCTGTACCCAAGACACTGGCGGCATTTCCACGTTGTATGGCAATGCCCACGGCCCGAGGGTTTCAACCCCAAACGGCTCGAAAGTATAATTATCAATAAGGTTATAATTAAATATATAGAATATACTGGGTGTCGAAAATTATCCCACGGGAACATGCTACCGGGACAAAGTAGCCTATGCAAAGGCATAGGCTACTTTTTGCCCCCGTAGCACGTCAGGGGTATCCTGAAGAAGGCTTCAGGATGCCCCGTATCTTCATGCCAAATTTTATCGAAATTCGTTCAGTGGTTTAGGCGTAAAAAGGTAAAAACAGAGTTACTTTCGTATTAATTTGTATTAGTATGGATAGTTTATTGTACATAATCATTCTATAATGTTCCCACTGCTGGGACACAGGCCTCCTCTTCGAGAGTTACAATCACCACGCGGGCCCGGTGCGGGAAGGTAGATGTTACATGTCTTCGAATTTTTAGTTCTAGGACATGCCGGTTTCCTCACGACGTTTTTCTTCACCGTTTTGAGAGCCGTGGTGATGAAATTATTTACACAAAGTAAAACGCCTGCCTGGGTTCGAACCCACGACCTACATCTCGTAAGTCGGGGCCGTTCTCTCTGTGCCACCGTTGTTCCTTCTAGTTTATTGTACACCAATATTAATTAATTAATAAGAAAGACTCAACGGCATTATCCTACACAATTCTTTAAATAAGGACCTCTCGTTCTCTGCTTTTATTTTAAGATCGATTATTAGCCATAAAATGAGGGGCTTGAGGCTAAGTAATAACAACCGAACGGGTCGATCAGTCAGGTTAAGCTACGCTTGCTGCGGTTGGTCCGTGGATGGATGATCATCTACACATACCAAGACCCCTCCGTGCCTCGGAAAGCACGTTAAGCCGTTAGTCTCGGCTGTCATTCGTGGAACTTTGACAGTCGTAACGGGTCGTCAGTATCTAGCCCGAAAGTGTGACAACCAGTCTTACCAAGGTGTATTGTATTACCCAGTAACTGGGTTGTGGAGGTCAGATAGGCAAACGCTCCATGTAAAATACTGGTATTCAGCTGCATCCGGTTAGACTGGAAACCAACCCCAACATAGTTGGGATAAAGACTAGGCAGATGATATTAGCCATAAAGTGCCCAAGGAACTGGACTTCCCAGGATTCTTCTAAAGTGCTCAAAGTTACACCCAACATCGTATGCGTTCTTCCGACCTTCACCAGGTCGTCATTCCATCTAGTCGCCTAGCACAGTCTACGGGAATCCCACGCTAAAAATAATCTCACAAGTCATTGTACAACAAAGCTGTTTTTAATTACAAAGCCTTGGCCTTTGCAATGATTTTATACCCTCAATAAACATGACATCACCCCTGTATTCCTCGAAGGATTAGGTAGAGGTGTACCTATAGCTGTTGCTAACCGTACACTCACATTTTGCCAGTTATCTTCGAGCCTGTTGCCATCAATCAGGCACAAATCCAGACTCCGGGCTGCGACTGACAAATTCCAGATGGAAAAACTCAGTAATACTTTGCCCGAACCGGGGATCGTACACAGGACCTCATATTTATTTATTTATTCTAGTACATGGAGGACTTACAGCTAATAAAAACAAACACAAAAGGAAATCTTTACTTATAATAATAATTTATGGTGTGAGCACAAAACAGAAAACACATCGTCTAAATTGAAGTATGAAGTAATATAAATACATATTTTGCAATTATATGCCTAAAATAACAGAGAAAATAATAAAATAACAAAAATAAATAATATAACCTACCGCATATTTGGCAGAAGCGCTAGACCAACGAGGCACCCACCTTCAATATTTAGGTAGTAAGTTTTTATTTACATTTTAATTTTAATTAATTATTTTTTAGCTTGAGTACGTATAGTTTTTATTATATTTGTTGGTATATTGGCGTGGCTAGCTGACAATGGCAATTAATTTAATTTTATGTTCTGTGTCTTGTAATGATAATTACTGAACACCTAGTATTGGATACAATCAACTATCAAGTATTTTTTAACTGAACAGACAGCTGTGCTGCTGGGGAGTTTGTTGCGCCACTTCTTCTTCCAAGCGATAGCACTAGGAAGTGGTGAAGGGCGGGCGTTTTTGGGGGACTGTCTTTTTTAATTTTGACGTTCGAAAAGTGCTGATTCTCAGCCTAATTTGAATACATGACTTTTGATTTGAATAAACTCTCGATTATAATAATATAATAGTAATAATTTATTATTTATTCTCTCTTCACAAAGCTGAGACTTAATAATTAATGTGTACAAGAATGTCTTAGTTTTTTTTTTTTTTGGGTGGGAAATCATCAAATGACTTTTACTGACTAAAACCCACCCGTGTTCCTTCCGTTGCCTATGCCAGGGGCTACGGTATCTCTTTCGAACAACCCGCGGCCCTGGCGGCATCGGCCCTACCGGACCCCGTCAGTTCATGCTGACATCTCTTTGAGGCGCGCGTGGAACACAACGCGCCGTCGACTCGGACCTGGTCCTTACAGGGCGGCGAGCTGCCCATTGCTCGCCGCCCGCAAGCCTGCGCCTACGGTGGCCGGGAGTCGGCTGTTGACTCCCGAACAGGGCGTCTCCTGCGGCGGCTAGGCGCGTGAGGGTGCAGAGATTGCCTCGCCCTCACATGCTCCGCCTCCTCCTTCGCGAGCATTACTGCTTCGCAGAAGGAGGTGACGGCCTCCCATTCACTCTCGCTCCGTACCATGGCCTGAACCAGGGCCGGACGCGAGAGATCGCCGCCGCCGATCGCCGCCACGAGGACACGGCGGGGCCCCGCCCAAGCCGGGCAGACCTCCACCGTATGCTCCACCGTGTCCTCCGGGTGATCCACACAGTGGTGACACCCTGGCGTTTCCTCCCGCTTTATCCTGAACAGGAACCTCCTTTATCCTGAACAGGAACCTCAAGAAGAATGTCTTAGCTGTATTCCACCTTTGTGAGAGACTGGTGCCTGATGTAGGTATTTGGAAAAAACCTGTGTTACAGGTCACCAGGCCCCACCACCGCTAGAATTAACTTTAACAGAGATACCGTGCAAGAGTCGAAGCCAAACAATATGACGATTAAATTTAAATACGCTGATTTAGCGACAGTAAAATTATTGACGATTCCCAAAACCTTTACAAACTAATCTTGGTTGAGTGCCATTATTGTTAAAAACAAAATGGCGTTTAGGCATGAAAAAGGCAACTTTGTAATTATGGAATGAGAACTTGTAACTTGAAGGTAGCTCGGCTTGTAGGGCTGACAACTAACCATTGTGTTCTGACACGTGCAAGGTTTTAGTGTTTATCACAAGGAGACTTTAAAAACAGATCGAAAAGGAAACATGCTCAATTGCCAGTAAGCTAACTGGGTCAAGTGAAAACAAATAACAATCATGGAAAGATAATCTCAACACTATGGAGTTTATTTATAAACGTCACTTAAAGTTAAGAGATATTTAAACGTCAAAAATGTATAGTGGTTGGGGAAGGCTATATACTATTTAACAAAAAAAGTCAGAAAGAACACTGATCAGAAACGAAGTAATAGAGCGGACAGCCGATGCGATGCGACGGGGTGGGTTGAAGAAGTCGATGGCAAATGTTAGTGACGGTATATCGAGAGTAAGCCCCTGAAAAATTTAATTTTTGGAAGTTGTCTATCCATACCAATATTATAAACGCGAAAGTATGTAGCTCTGTCTGTCTGTAACCTTTCCATGCCTTCTTTCTATGAAATTGGGCTCACAGGTAGACCATGACCTGGATGAGCGCATAGTACTTTATTGGGCTCACAGGTAGACCATGACCTGGATGAGCGCATAGTACTTTATTCCGTTATTATGTTCTCGTGGGATAATTCCCGCCATCCACTGGGGCGCAGCCGCAAAGCTCATCGTCATCTGCTTTTTCCCAACTATGTTGGTCGGCTTCCAATCTAACCGGATGCAGCTGAATACCAGTATTTTACATGGAGCGACTGCCTATCTGACCTCCACAAACCAGTGACGCAAAGCTAGTGACATATTATCTAAGTCCAGAAAATGAAGTTTGTGTGCATACACAGGAGCGGCACACGTCTACGACAGAGGGAAGTGCAGCCGTCGACACGTCTATAGCTGCCGTCGACACGCCTAAGCTGCCGTCGACACGTCTACAGCTGCCATCGACACGTCTACAGCTGCCGTCGACATATCTACAGCTGCCGTCGACACGTCTACAGCTGCCGTCGACACGTTTACAGCTGCCGTCGAAAACTTGCGGTGAGTGCGGTGCTCAAATACACGAGCGGCACTTTGTTGACAGGAGCCGCCAACGCGTCTACGGTAGGTGGCGACGAGTGTAGTTGCCTCTGCCATTGACAAGTGCAACTCGTGTGTATGCACAGCCGTGTCACAACCCAAACCAGACGAAAATCACGTCAACGCTGGCTGCCGCTGAAAACCAGCGCTGGGGCTCTGTCTCGTATAGGGTCTTAGCATTATGCTGAGCGATAGCCGTTTTGCGTGAATGTGACGCATGTTGACCCCCAACTAGTTTTTTTTTTTTTTGTTTGTTTATGTCCTTTTTTCGTGCGTCATGTTTGCCGCAAATAAATGCATTTTCTTTCAAAATAAACAAATTATTCTAAAATTATCCCCTGCCAGCCCTATATGCACCCATTCTAAGGACGGATGGTAATTTACTTGAATAAGTTCTGAATTATGAATACGAAAATCTGACCCGAGAGTGTTGTGAAAGTTTCCTTAAATTATAAGTACTTTCCGAGGGTAAAAAGATTGCTAGCCTTATTTGAGGTGAAAGTGTAATGATTTACATTACACTTTCCTGCTCAGGCACCTGTAGCCGTTTGTATGTTTTTTTTTTTTTTTATTGTGTTTGGGTGGTTTACCTAAAATAGGAATCTGATACCAGACACCCACTATCTGGCGCACAGCTACCAACGCATCGGCTAAAAAGCAGACACAGCTTTTTAAAATCGACAGCGTCTCCGTCAGGAAACCCGGCCGATGCCCCTTGCAAACTGTGGCAGGACTTTCTTCCCCCTCCTACTAACTACCTACCACCATCCAAGGAGCATCTTCCTGCAGGGTGTAACCTTCCGTGGTCTACACAAGTGGGAAGATGTAAGTCCAACCTGGAGAAATGGGGCTAACTCGACGGAACGGCAGTGGGGTGTGATTGTGGAGCTGTGTCACAAACCATGCTCCACCTCCTATCCTGCCCCCTGTGTCCCAAAACATGCAGTCAAAGTGACCTCTGCCCTACCACCGACAACGCCGGGGAAGTGGCAAAGTTTTAGGAAAATAATATTTAAAATTCAGTCGTGCCAGCGACACGATAAAGAAGAAGCTATCAAATACAGAAGTAGTAGTGAGGTAATTGATGACAAGCCATTTAACAACAACAACAATGTCAATATCAACACAACACGCAACAACCACAAGAACAACACAACAACATTTTCAGCAACATTTTTATGCTTGAGTACGAGTCTTTTGACAATGTGTGTCTTATGTCTTTTTATTTTTTATTATTATTTTATTTTATTTGTAATTGTGTGGTTTGTTTGTGCGGAATAAAATATTTTTCTTTCTTTTCTTTCTTTATTTACAAGCTTCCACAGTTAGCAATAGAGTATTGTTGTACACATTTTAAAATTGACTAATTACGTTTTGTTTCGTAACTAGTTTCTGCCCGCGACTTCGGCCGTGTGATACTTCTTGTTTTAACATAAAATATATCCTATGACAGTTGGCAATACTGTAGTAAAAGAATACAGTAGTGAAAGAATTTTCAGAATCGGATCAGTACCCGAAGACTACTTGATACATATGTATAAACACATAAATTTAACCTGTATAAACTTGAACGAGTAATATTAGTATAGATTATTATATAATGTATGTTGCTAAAGAATTAAGTGATTAAGTGTTGTTTGGCTGTCAAAATTAATGTAAATTTTTAGGGTTCCGTAGCTCAAAAGGAAAAACGGAACCCTTGTAAGATCACTTCGTTGGCCGTCTGTCAAGACCCTTTTTCTCAGGAACGCGTGAAGATACTCAAGGCTGCAATCCCTTGAAGCAGTGAAAAAACCAAACTTCTTAGTCAACGCAATCAAAAGATACGTTTTATGTCCGGTTTAAACTGCATATTTAGACACTCGCAAGGGAAACAAAACCTATAGGGTACTTCCCGTTGACCTAGAATCATGAAATTTGGCAAGAAGCAATGTCATTAGGAAAGGTAAACGAAAAAATCCCGAAAACCGTAAATTTGTAGTTACATATCTACATATTTGTACAGAAGCCTCGGTGCGCGAGTTCGACTCGCCGCGCCGTCTTGACCGGTTCTTTTATGCGGTTTATCAGTTTGTTTTTATATCGCCTCACAATGTTGGAAAGGCCACATCGTGGGTTTTTTACTACTGATATTCGAAAGCAACATGTTCCGACTAAATTGAGAAAAACATATTTTTTTGTTGTGCTAGAGGTTTGCAATTAACCTTTTCGTCTATACCTACACTACACGAGCCGCACGAGTCTATCGAAGGTTAAGCTTCGCTTGCCAAGGCTGGTCAGTGGATGGATCCATCCATTACATATCGAAACCCCTCCGTGCCTCTAAAAGCACGTTAAACCATTAGCCTTGGCTGCCATTTGTAAATCTTAGACAGTCGTTACGGGTAGTCAGAAGCCCGAAAGTCTGACAGCCAGTCTTACCAAGGGGGACCGCATTACCCAGTTACTGGGTTGTGTATTCAAGATAGGTACTCGCTCCATGTAGAATACTGGTATTCAGCTGCTTCCGGTTAGACTGGAAGCCAACCCCAACATAGTTGGGAAAAGGCTAGGCAGATGAAGTTATCTATATAATAAAATATTTATTGATCACTCCATTCCGTAGTATTTTATAATCACCATCCTTAGCATGTGTGTAATGATAGGTTGGTACTGTGAAGGGCTGATGAGCCCTTCTAAGAAATCAAACAACGTTACGATTTCTTCACGTTTATTTTGACTGAACGTCTTTACATATTGCCAACTAAACTAGCACTATTTTTTCCTAAACAAAAAAAACTGATAAAATATTTGACACCCCGTTTTAAACTTGCTTGAATGTTCGAATGGAACCCGCGCTAAATTATAGCCAGCCTGCACTACATAAGGTTGACTTTAGCGGACAACCTTTACAGTACATACTGTACTATTATAACAATTATTATCTCAAGACAGATCCTCCAAATGAGTTATTATTTAGAGAGTAAACATCCAAATCCCTATAGGAGCATAATTCTCTGGGAGTAAGTGCGTCCTCGTGTAGGGAATATCCTACGAACCTGTGTTATGTTGGCACATGCTTTAATTACCCGAGTATGAGCTACAACGGTACAAGGTTATTTGGTGTGTGGGTAAAATCGGAACTATCTTGTTTTTAACCGCCTTCTAATTAAGGAGGTTTTTTTTTGTTTGTTACTGTCATAACTCTTGTTACTGTCACAACTTTGAATTCGTGGACAATGGTGTGGGTTACATGTGTAGTAACACAAATATAGAATAGATTATGTATAACTAAATTCTAAGTATTGTGCTAATTTTAGAATTTTTAGTTAAGCTTGGCATGTAACTGTTTATTGTCCCTAACAAATAAAATAAAAAATAAAATAACTCCGTCATATATAAACTGATTTGAAAAAATCTTCTTTTGTTTGAAAGGGTATACTTATAGGGTGGACCCATATTTTAGTCAAGTTCTGATGAGCAGTTTTTGAGTTAGCTTCAATAATACGTATTTTCCACTTATTGTACCTCGATGATGTTATAATAACTTCCTGTCACTGTTACTCAGCAAGTGAAGGTATACGAATTTGTATGGGGTAGGTACCACAACTAAAAAGTGAAAAATATATTATAAAAAAAACAACCGACTTCCAAAAAAAAAACACTACGAAGTGAAAAATAACTTTAATTTCGGAAGTCGCTGGCAAAAAACGAAAGTACAAAACCAAAGACATCGACTTCCAAAATATTTTCACGTTGTAGTGTTTTTTTTGGAAGTCGGTTGTTTGTTTTGACAATTTCACAAATATTTACCAACAGCGCCTGTCTAAGTCATTCCGGCACCATACTTATTTAGGTTAAAGTCAAAGTCAAATAATTTATTTCAAATAGGCACAAAAAGGCACTTTTGAACGTCAAAAATAAAATTGATTCTAGTCGCCCCTTCCAAAAGGTAGTTTTCGTATGGAGAAGAATGGGCAAGAAACTCCACCGTTACAATTTACCATTTCTATGATAAAGTTTTATTGCTAGTATTATTTATTTCGTGATATCCAAAGAATAGAATAAACCTGACAGGTCCGACGTCAACAGGCACGATAGATTGTACCGAGAATGGTACTAATTAACTAATTACTGTCAAACAAAAGTAAGTAACTGTTAAAATGATTAATGATTTAATTTAAACGGTCAACATTGACGTAGTCATTATAGTTACAAAAGGTCGTTGAAGAAATGAATGATTCTAGGCCACTCTTGCGTAGAATCATGGTAAGCCTGACGCCAGTTGGTATACTCCACAATTATCATTCAGTCAGTCGGTATTATTCAGTATAGCAAAGCCGGTCACGAGTTCGAATCCACGCAGGCACTTTACTTTGTGTCAATAATTTCATCACCACTGCTCTCAAAACGGTGAAGGAAAATATCGTAAGGAAACCGGTATGTCATGGTCCTAGAACCAAAAATTCGAAGACATGTGACATCTAACAACCCGCACTGGGCCCGCGGATGCGACTGGTGGATTACACCCCACTCCCTCTCACAGAGAGGAGGCCTGTTGTGATGGCAATGATACTCGTTGTGGGGTGATGGATGGAAGTAAATAATACCAGTTTCCTAATAAAAAGATTATATAAAAATTTAAATAACGTAATTACAAAGAAAATAATAAAATACCATTCTTCTTGGCAAAAATTAAAGCTTTTGGTGAAAAACTAAAGAGCGCTTGTAGTGTGCGCGCCTCGGTTCCGCAGACTTCTGGACTCTTGTTCTGTCATAATTACGTCGTTTGCGTGTGTGTATGAAGTTGTACACGTTTGCGTAGGCGTTAACACTGTGTCCCAGCAGTGGACATTATTATAGACTGCTTATTGAGAGCAAAACACCCTTTATTGAGAGAGTACGTAAGAATTTAACATGAACAGGGTTGGTTTACACTTTCATCAGGTATTTTTGGAACAGATTATAAGTTTTCTATAATTTATTCTGAATATACCGGCCGGCCGGTGGCGACCGCGTACCGGAAGACGTATCGTTGGAGGGCCTCCCACAAGGTGGACCGATGACCTTGTGAATGCCGCAGGAATCCGCTGGATGCGGGAAGCACAAAACCGGTCAAAGTGTCTATGCTTGTGCCTTTTTGCATATGTCCAGTAGTGGACGTCTTTAGAATGAATTAATGAATGAATGAGACCGGCCGGTATTCGAGGCTTGGGCCTATGTCCTGAAGTGAGACGTCTTTCACCTGCATAATAATGATAATAGAATCTTCTTCTAAAATCCATTTACCACATTGTTTATATAGTTTACATAATAAAGCTGTGTTTTACGCAAGTTTTAAGTATAAGTATATAGCAGCTACTTACCATTAGTAAGTATCATTTTTAGCAGCTCCTTAATAATAACAAATATTTAAAGAGCTGTTCACGAAGAATCGTCTTACGTTAACAGCAACTATTTGTGTAAAGTCTGCCTAGTTATTGACTTGATTTGGATATAATATTTGAACCTGCAACCTGTATACAGAGTGGCAGGGACATCGACGCGCAAACTGTAACCATGGATTCAGCACATGAGTTTAGACCCCATAGCGTAGAAATTTTTCGTCGGTTATCAAAAAAAAACTTCTGTTTCATAGAAAAGTGTAATACCTACGCGGTCAAAATGTAATGGAACAGCAATTTTTTTTTTTAATAACCGACGTAAAATTTCGACGCTTTGGGGTCTAAACTCATGTGCTGAATCTATGGTTACAGTTTGCGCGTCGATGTCCCTGCCACCCTGTATACCTAACTTGATTTTTTGTTTTTGACTGTGTTTAGTTTAGTTTTTGATCTTCCTTTACGAGTTGCATAAATACTTTTTCTTTCTTTCTTTCTTCCTTATCCGAATTTATTTGGGGTCGGCGCACATGTCCTTTTCTTCCGTACTTCTTCTTATTTCCAGTGATTATAAACCCGTTATAGATTTATCTTTCTTACTTTATTCCTATGTTCACGACGGTGGATTAGGTTTTTCATTACTACTGTTTGGATATATTATTCTCACTGGTTTGGCAAAAACTGTGTACCTACCATTCTTTTGGCCTCCCAAGTTTTTGTGGTCGGCGAAGCATGTCTTCTTCTTCCATACTTATCTATTAGTCGTCATCTCAGTATCTTTTCTAACCATATCATCTTTCACACCCCTTTTCTTTTCTGCCAATTTAAAAAATTGACAGAACAGGGCTTTTGATATTCGCGAAATGTTACACATATTTTTACCCTCGATGGTATCTGCTTCTACTTGTGTTTTATCCATTGGTATGTGTGTGTATGAATATTTGTTCGAGGTCGATATTGTCCGATGGTGGCCAGTAATTGAACATTCCTACACTTCCTACCGCTACACAGTTGTGAAGCTGCGGCTATGATGTAGGTGGATTGTGGTATTCAAAGTGTAGAGCTTTTAAAAAATAAAGTTCCCACTGAAAATGGAAAAGATTGCAGAAATGTAGATTGCTCATTGTCTGTATTGACCCCAACATTTTAGCTAAACATTCTTGAATCTACACTTAGTGGATTCAAGTTTAATTGTATAACCTACAGGACCTGAAATAGAAATACTGGTACTTTGCTGCATCCGGTTAGACTGGAAGCCGACCCCAACATAGTTGGGAAAAGGCTGCCTAGCCTTTTCATCAACATCATCATCATCAGCATCATCTGCCTAGATGATGACGACCTGAAATAAAATTACCTTTCAATGGTCAGTCCACCCAGTAACAGTTGGTGTTTCAAACATTTTTTTTTTAGTTTTGTCCTGACACAACCGTGGAGTCCGTGGACAAACATAGTCGTAATCATTTATTTCTTTGCAAACATGGGTAAATAATTGGTACATAGATGTTGTCATAGAAGTTGGTTCTCCATGTTCTGCCATCACCTGGGCATGCAAATCATAATCAATTAATATAATTATAAATAAAAATAAGAATATTATTATAATTCCATTTTACAAAATAATGTCAAATAATTTGAGTCACAATAAATAAAAAATAAAAAAAGGCTACAATATTAAGTAAGTATGTCAATGGATACAAGACAAGCATGTCAATTTAAATAAGTAAAAATAAGAAAAGAAATAATTTATTTTATCAAAAAGCCCTATTACATTTTAATTATTATTGCAAAATGCATGTCAAGAATAGTACTCGTCAGTTATTTAAAATTTCGCACATGCGCAGAAGGTAGGTAACTATATATTTCTGCGAGAGTTAAAGTAAATGAATACATTCCCTTTATAAATTAAACCCTTTTAGCAAGGAAATGTAAAACAAATTATTTTTTCCTACCAGCAGGGATTTAAAACAATAATAATTTATAATACTTTCATGAACCTTAACGGTCAATGAACAAGATAAGCAGAAACTTTTCTCGAAGAATAATTTACAAGATATTCGTGTCAGGGTGGGCCACTTTTGCCTTATCGATAGATACTATTATAAAACCGTAGAGAAAAAAAGCGTCTGCAAGATAAAAAGTTTCCACAAAAAACAACATAACATCAAGCTTTCCCCGAAGGGCAAACCCAGACTACGAGCTGTTACTAAGAAATTCTAGACAGGGAAACCCACTAACACTTTGCCTGACCTGGGAATCAAAACCAGTACCTCATGCTCAGCAGTAGCGCTTGCGACTACTAAACCAACGAGGCAATCCTAAAAGTTTTTCTCAAAAAAGTCGAAGGCGAAAGTTTACTGGCAGGCCATATGGTAGTATTTGTTCAGTTTTCCGACTGCCACAAGGACGAAGTCGTGAGTAAAAGGTGTTATACCGTGTAAAATGTAATAACTAATGGAGTCTAGTCTCTGTTGAGTGCCTATTCTGTATCCGATTTCAATTACAAATGTTCCACAGCCAGAAATTATGAATTGTTAATAGCAGTCGTCACAAAAAATCACGAAAACGCTTAAATTATGTCAATGTTTGCGGAGAACACGCGCGACGGACATTCGCTGACTTGTTTTAAAAATAATTCGGCACAAGCGATAATGTAGCTGTTTGACATACATAATGGATTGGTCATCATTGATTTCCGTAAAGGGACACCTGTTTAAATTAAAAAGTGATTTAATTTTTTTTGTACAAATACTTAGTTTTGGGTTATTTCTTTTATTGCAGAAATAAAATGAACTGTAGGGCCACTGACCATTTCGAAAACAAAATCCCGTGCACATGATGACCACAGCTGCGTCCGTAAGTAAAACACAAGAGGACCCTTTTTAGTACATACATTGAGGTGACGATAAGTGGGCTTGAAAGAAGCTGGTGGTGGGTGCCCTTAAGAAGTTGTTATTGTTATTTGGCCCTGATAAGGGTCGTTGACCTTAGCTATGAGTAGAGCCGTTTAAGTGTACCATCGTGGGTGAAAGGATTAGTTAGTTAGACTCTGCGTTACCATATCTGTCCAGGGTGCGCAGGGCGTTTTGTATCGCAGTACGATTTTAGTTAACGCCACTTGATAAGACTCGTTCCATGCACAAGAAGGTACATAAATAACAACTCATACCTAATTCATTTGATTTATAAAAATTATCATAAATAAAAAATAGGGTTCTTAACTTAACTAAAACTAAAATATTATGGCCTCGAAAAATTCCTCCGTACCGCTGTCGACTGGTAATGTACCCAAGTGACTGGCGGCATTGCAACGTTGTATGGCAACGCTTAGCCTTTGGCCAAATCCACCCCTTACATATTTACGAACATCACGGCCACGGGAAGTGTCAACCAGCTGTTAAGGAATTTCATTGAATAGACCATGAACACTCCGGCCCTAGGGTTCCAACCCCAAACGTATACTTAGTAGTAGTTAGTTTCTTTCGGTTACGGTCGTGACTTTATGAAACCCTTTGGTTATAAAACCATTTTCCATAAAAAAAAATAAGCAAACCAGATCGTAGTGTCTTCAAAACATATGGAAATCAGTCAAAGTACAGCTGATACGTGAATTTATTACTGCGCAGCGACTCGCCTCATGTTCCGAGCCGCCATAAAGTTTGAATCGGTCTGTACCTGCCATTACTAGATAGGTGAGTGAGCTATGGAACAGAGTATTCTGGGTATTAAAATTGTGGACCGGGTTAAAAATACAACAATCCGTTCCATCACTAAAATAACTGATGTCACTCGGGAATCTGCCACGCTTAAATGGAATAGGACTGGACACATCTGCCGCATGTCAGACCATCAGTGAGCCAAACTTACGACCCATGGGTCCCGCTTAATGGCAAACGACATCGCGGCAAGCCTAGACGTAGATGGCGGGATGAGCTGGACTTCTTTGATAAAGATTGGTCCTTGGCAGCTCTGGACAGAGAGAGGTGGAAAGAGAGGCCTTTGCCCAGCAGTGGGACATTAACGGCTAAAAATAATTCTGCTTCAACCTCCCTTTAAATAAAATACAATATTTTTACCACAGATAGAATTAACTGAGGGAGAGATCCTCACGCCTCAGCCGCCGAGGGAGACGCTCCGGGCGTCGGGAGCCGCGTGACGACTCCCGGCCACCGTAGGCGCGGGCCTGCGGGCGGAGAGCAATGGGTAGCTCTCCGTCCGATCAGGACCAGGCCCGTGCCGGACGGCGTGTATGTGTTCCACGCGCACCTCAGAGAGATGTCAGCGTAGTTGACGGGGCCCGACAGGGCCGAAGCCTGCCGGGGTAGCGGGATCGTCCGAAAGGGTTACCGCTGCCCTGGTACATAAAGGGCTAAGGAAGGAACACGGGTGGGTTTTAGTCAGTAAGAGTCTGACACTCCCTTCTGCTCCACCCAGAGCGGGAGGGGTCATTTGATGATTTCCCATCCTCAAAAAAAAAAAAGATAGAATTAACTCGTTTTCGAAGCAATGTTATTGTAAATAGTTATGGGAAAACAACTAATCGTACCGGTTCTATGTGCGTAGGTGTGTTTTTATAACTCAACTTATAACCTATGAATAATAAATCAACAGTTTTTGTAAGCAGTGTTATTGTGAACAGATAGATATGTAAAAACGACTGAGCGTCATCATCCAATCAGTGTAGTCTTTTTCCAACTATCTTGGGGTCGGTCCAATCTAACCGGATGCAGCTGAATAGCTGTACATGGAGCGACCGTCTATCTGACCTCCACAACCCAGATACTGGGTAAACGGACACCCCTTTGTAATACTGCTTCTCAGACTTTCGCCCTTCTGACTACCCGTAACGACTGTCAAAGATCAACAAATGATAGCCGATACCAGCGCTGCGCTGCTGAAAACCAGCGCTGGGGCTCTGTCTCGTATAGGGTCTTAGCATTATGCTGAGCGATGGCCGTTTTGCGTGAATGTGACGCATGTTTACCCCCAACTTGTTATTTTTTTTTGTGTGTTTATGTTCTTTTTTATGCGTTATGTTTGCCGCAAATAAATTCATTTTCTTTCTTTTGTTCTTTCTTCTTATACCAATGTATACCAATGTATAAAAAGAAAGAACAAAAGAAACAAAATGAGACTTTATATCGAGACTTCTCCGTGCCTCGGAAAGCATGTTAAACCCAATGGTTTAACATGCTTTAAGTCTCGATATAAAATGGATGGTAACCCACGGACTGGCCTCGCCAAACCTTCGATCGACCCTTGCGGCTGTTATTATTTAAATAAATATTAAATAAAGATTTATTGTTCAACTAGGACTGGATTACCTGGCAAAGTAATATAATATAAAACACAAGTAAATATAAAGTTTCTTAATCTAGGGCGCCGTACTGCTCTTCTAGATAGGTTACAAAATAACCTGTGCTTAGGAGAGACAGTTCCGATCCCCGTCATAAATAGTTGACTTATAACAGCACGCGTTAAATATGTATATTATAAATATGTGTACAGTAATCGTTACAGCATGCTACTAAATACGAGACAAAATTAGGTTATTAAACAACAAAAAAAAGAGAGCTGGCCTGTGTCTTGGCCAAAGAATTAGCATCGTCATACAACGTGGCAATGCTGCCAGCCTTTTGGGCACTGTTCCTGTTGACAGCGATGCGGACGAATTTTTTGATTATTTTGCTTATTTTTTCACATGTATGTATTATTATTTTAAACGTCAGCTTATATAATGTCTATATAAAATGAATTCATAGTTATAAAAAAAATAACTCTCAATCTAAAAATAGCAATTACGGAAAAGACAAATTTATAAATAAAAGATAAAAATTAAAAAAATATGTTCAGTAATTTGGTGTGGTGTGTATATTGTTAGAGTGGTGAGTGTTTCGGTAATTTATGTAGTATTTAGCCACGAGCCCCTCCCAGAAACATCTAAGCGTACCGGTTTTAAATTTTAATCGTGCGTAGGTGAATAATTATAATTTGAGTCCTTATTTGCATGAGGAAATTATGCAAACAATCATAACAACGCATACTTAAAGGATTGGAAACAAAACACCCACACCTAAAGCACGAGTAATTTGGGTTTCCTTGTTTTGTAATAGGTAGTTTTGCACTTACCGTCAATGACTGAACTTCTATGAAACTCTGCAGACGAGATGGGTATGGATATCTTAACGTATTCGTTAAAACAGCTCTCACCTGCACTGGTTTATACAGCCTGGAAATATTACTTGTACCCTTAAGTGCAGCAATAATTTTATCATTCCTAAATTGTAAGGATATCCCACCTGGACACAAGTTTCCTTGGCTAACCTGGAAGTCTAAACAGACCCGGACCCACTTTGAAGCATGGAAAACCGGTTCAGGTGGAGATTCATAGACGACTCCGCCTTGAAGTGCAAATGCGGTGCTGTTCCACAAATTATAGAATACTTAATATCATGTCCTGCGTGTCCTGTCGTCTGCATATTACAGGAAATGATGGTCGCTAGTGATGGCGCAAAATATTTTGCCGAATTCTGGGCCGAGTCCATTGAGATTGCCGTCGACATGCTAAAAAGAATTATTCTAAGAAGAAGAATTATTTCTAGGCTACTTAGCTCAATACACAAATTACTATATTTGGTGTTTTATTGAAGACATAATATTGGCGACGAGTAGAAAACATGAAAATGGAGGACAGACTTCAATATTGTTTTGAGGCGAATGGCGTCATCTCAGATTCGGCAAAAAAAGGCAAATTTCTATACAGTGTGCGGCGTACAAGTGTTTGAGACTCTTCTGGCGTTGATTACACCTAAAAAGTTTAGTGAAGTAACATTCAGTGAAATTGAAGCGAGCCCAAAACCTAATGGGGTTTCTATGTCGTTCAAATTCTATAAGCGCGATCAACTACACAGTAAATCTGCCACGGAATACATAGCGCAACTCAGAAAAATCTGTGCCGCTTGCAACTTTACAGACATGGAAAGTATGCTTCGTGACAGATTGGTATGCGGTATGAACAATCACAATTTGCAGTAAGAACTGCTAAGGAAAGAAAATTTGCGATAACATGACGTAGTGGATTCTATGCTATTGACCGAAAGTGCGGGCAAGGACGCTCGTATAATGCCAGCTCGTATAATCTAATTTAAATCATTGTAAGAAATTATTAAAATTATTGTAATAATTTATTACAATGATTTAAATTTCAGAATAGGAAATAAAGACGTTTCTCTAAGCGTAGTAACAGTATTAAGCCAATTTCATAATTCTTGCCCATATCCCAATTTATTTGGGGTCGACACAGCATATCTTCTTCTTCCATTCTTCTCTATCAGTCGTCATCTCAGTAGTCACTCCCTTTCTAGCTATATAAAAGAAAAAAAGAAAAAAAATATTTTATTCTGTACAAACAAAACGCACAATTACAAATAAAAAATAACGATAATAAAAAAAGACAAGCTACACATAGTCAAAAGACTCGTACTCAAGCATATTAAAAAAAAATGTTCACCACTTATACCATCCACCATACCACCATATTCATCTTTCACTCAGTCCATCCATCGTTTCCTCGCCTACTCTAATAGCCCTCCCTAACATTCCCATTGCCCATTGTGTCACAAATTACAGACATAAATATAGAAATTTTATGAAGGTAAAATTTCTATATTTATGTCTGTAATTTATATGGTATACACAATAAAGAGTTTTCTATTCCATTCATACTCAAAACTTTCCCACAACATTTTCTTCATTACATAACAAATAAGTAGCATATATGTTCCTACTATTGGGGCACAGGCCTCCTCTCTTTGAGAGGGAGTGGACTGTAATCTACCACGCGGGCCCAATGCGCGTCAGTAGATGTCACATGTCTTCGAATTTTTGGTGCTAGGATATGCCGGTTTCCTCACGATGTTTTTTTCACCGTTTTGAGAGCAGTGATGATGAAATAATTTATACAAATTAAAGAGCTTTTTGGGATTCGGACCTACGACGTACTACTTGTCTGTCGTTAGCACTGGGCCACAGCTGCTCACTTCATTATGCCAATCTAACGTATTTTTTACAGTTATAGCTGTAAGCCAATATGCAATACCGTATTTATTATATTTTTACCCACCAGCCGATCGATTCTGTAAAAATCTCACCGTGAAAAGTTAGGTGAAGTGAGCTGTCAATAGTGTCAATCCCTAGCATTAGTTGGAATGACAGCTCAGTCCACGCTGACTTCATCTAAGTTTTCACGGTGAGATGTTTACAGAATCGCACTGCTGTATGTTAAATTGATAGTTTCACGTCAGCAAACTTCCTAAACGTTTTCCTTGTTCAGCCTAAGGGTAATCCGGTTGCCAAAATTAACAAGACATCTTGCTTATTTATTTGTCATACCCATGTCATACCTTATGGACATGTCATCTTTAATAACTTGATTTACTTTATTCTTACATACATAGGTAAAAACCGTTTTCACCATACTGTATTTACCTACGAGTATCTTGACTGCCCCGTTAGTCTCGTGGTTGCAAGCGCGAATACTGAGCGTCGGGTTCTAGGTTCGATTCCCAGATCGGACGGACGGAAGTGTTAGTGGGTCTTTCATTAGAAATTTCTTAGTAACAGCCCCGAGTTTGGAGGTGGCGGTTTAATACCCCCGTGCCTCGGAAAGCATGTAAAGCAGTTGGTCTTACGTCTGATCTCTCTTTCTCATCCCCGATCATATCGGATTGCCGTCCCATCGGACTATGAGAGTAAAGGATCAGAGAGTGCACCTGTGTTAGCACACACACTTGTGCACTATAATATCTCCTTCGTACCTGGCTAATCTCCGTTGAGATTGGCCACCGTGACCAAAATAGGTCGGGAGGCTATTATTTACCTATCTAAGGAATAAAGCTTTGTTGAAGAGAAGCGTATTAAAAATGGCCAGATTTAGAACCACGCGCCACGTACCAATTTTATTAGTCTTTGAATCTGTTATCTCTTGTTTTATGACGAACTTTCAGGAGCTAGATTAGTAATAAAATGGTGATAACACCTTTTTCTAGGCATGTCGTTTGATGCTCGGCAAAAACCATATAAAAAGACTCATAAAAATCCTCTTGAAAAATCGCGTTTGCAGTATCGAAACAAACTCCAGTCAACTTCAATTTCAATCAACCAAAAACTTTCAACCACGACTAAATTCTTACACGAACTCAAATTAAAACCTCATTTTAATTACTCCAACGTTTACCCTCTACTCTCTAACATGATAACAAAAATGTCTGTCCCTATAAAACTCGTATCAAGCAAATCTGTTTCTAATATCATCGGATAGTACTTTGGAGCGCCTTGCGAGAAACTTATGCGCTCGGCTTCGCTCAGTTACGTATATTGCAGTTAGCTACAAAGTACAAACTATGTACCACTACTGCTTATTAACCGACTTTGGAGTTTGTAATCAAATGACAGAGGATTTAGTTCTGGAGAGATTTAGGAGGAGTTTCTGGTTATTTCTTTGTCTCATCATGAAATTATACTGAAACGGTGTAATAGTTTAAATGGTGATGTTGTTGTGTGTCAGGGCTTAGCTCAGCTGCGCGGTGTAACACACAATTAGTATCATTCACCAGTATAGTTTTAAATCTAAGTAAATATTAACTGCGAAAAGATTATTTTAGAGGAGACTGGGCAAAAAAGGTCTATAGACTAATAGCGATACGGTTTTGATATTTGTGTAGAGATACCTCATCTTGACCCTTGTGTACATCATCTGTACCCTTTTCTACCAGTTCGAATATCCAGCCTATATATTATAAAAGTTTATTTTTGTCAAAATTACCGAGTCAGATTTTGATACCCCTTTGCACATGGGTATACATGAGGTATCCCTACACAAATATAACCGCCTCGCTATTGGGCCATAGATCACTTCCCAGACAAATTCGCCCAGTCTCCGATTAAGGCCTATACCCCGCAGTGGGTAATTCCGGGCTGAAATGATGATGATGAATAGAGATTGAACGACTAAGTAAACATTTTTCCTTGGAACAAGCTAAGCATATCTATTTAAGGATCTTTTGACCCGTAAGCAAAATCGGAACTAACTCCGCCATCTTGTTTTTTCAATACATTTCACAAAAAAATTGACGCGTCAAAATGTTTACCAACAGCGCTCCCTGTCAACATCATTCGAGCGTCAGAATATTCTTGCAGCAGTATACTCGTTGCAGGTGCCATCACTAGAGTGATTGTTTGTATAACCTAATCCATCCAATGTTCCTTCTATCTGTACCCGTATATATCGCTACAGCTAAGCTTTCAAGCTCCAAGCTTCTAAGCTGAAAGTATATAGTAATGTCAGCTATGAAGCACCTGTGTAATCTTGATCAGCATAGTGTGGTGATAGCAGATAGGCTACGGTCTCCGCTTCAATCACACAAAGAGCCTTTATACCGGTGTCAACTTGTAGGGATGGGAATGTTGTTGGTAATCGATATCGATGAAATTATTTTAATGTAGATTGAGGGAGTATTTGAGCAATGGTGATGATTCTTAATGTTGCAATGCTGAATTCAAAAGGTAGGAATAACATAGATATACATTATTTTGGGTGTAACATCAAACTGTTAAATGGACCGATATGCATTAAAACGCCTTAATGCTGATCTCGAGATAACGCTATACTAAAATATTTTCAACATTTCCTTTGATGAAACTAGGACGTTGTACAATTTTCCTGCAGTTTTTGCAATGTCCGGCATGCTTATTACAATGTAAAACGTTTATTTAAAATACATAATCACCCCATTGACGATATTTTTATCAATTTTGTCATAATTCTGTGCTTCACTATTTCCAATTTTAATTTTATTTAATTGAATATTTGCGCTTAGTACTTAGTAAGTTAGCTAATTTTCCAGATTTATTGTTTTGGGCATGTGGTGTTCACCTATAAGTAATTAATGCGCTGTAATTTAATTTTAAGAATTAATTATGTTGCTGAATCCAGTGTGAACAATTGTTGGTAGACCTAATAAAATAAATAAATAAATGACTGGCAATATCTACTAATACAGGAAGATAAAGCAATTCTATTGATCTCTTAACATAATAATTAGTACTAGAGCTAGACTATTACCAATTATTATAATGAGCCATGTCGAAGCAAATGTTTTTATTACAACCTGCCACAATATCACATCGTTTAAAACCATTGATTAGTTTCTATAAGCATATTATCCTTAACTAATCAACGCATCGTAAACCGATACAAACATAATTATATATTTTGCTATTGTAACGCAAATCATTATAGAAATACGTTGTTATATTATGTACACGTTTCAGTTTACAATGTTATCGTGTTTTACGCTCATTGCGAACCACAAAGGATAATTTAGCATCGCTTCAATCAACGCGTTGCAGTCACTTAAATTAAATCACATAGTAAATAATACCAACGTGGTTGCGGTCATTTTTCGCCGTTTCCTTTCATCATAACAGGTAAATATCAAGCAAAATCTTGCAAGCTGGCACTGTTGTTACAGAGAAGTTTTTTTTAAATATGACTCAATAATACTGTCGAATATTAAAATCCAACCAAAGAACTCTCAGCATTTGCAAGACCTAATATTATAATATCGATATTTTTTTCTATCGATATGCATTACATCCTTGTGTGGCGATTTAGAGAAGTGCAATATTTTGGGAGGCGCCGCGACCCGAGTGTTACACACAAAAGGGCCGGGACCGCGCCATTGTTGCACCGAGATACCATCCCTCGACTCAGACTTGGAACACGCATTTAAGACTTTCTTTTTTCTTTGATATGGCATTTTTTTCGAGGACAACAGTTTGGCTTTTTGGTCTGGTACCACCAGGCTGAGCAACACCAGGGGGGTAATTGCGTAAAACACTTACAATGGCAATGTCATTTATTTTGACAATTCAACAACATTCATTGCATCATTTACGTTGTCGAGCAGACGAATTTTTAGAACATATGAAGCAATGGATTAGCAGTTTCCTTTAAAATCCTTCTGGATTTTGCTTTAAATTGTGTTACGCAATTAGGGTGCAATTAATTCGATTTTAATAACAAGCTGTATAAATTAATAAAAATAAAAAAAATATAACGGTGTTTTTATTTTTGTTGCAAAAAAAAACAATAGGTATATGTTAAATTAAATGTTTGCGTTTGTTACTAACATAGTTTCTTAAGTCGTGTGTAACACTAACAAAACTATGGATCTTGTGGGTCTGAAATAAAATATGTTTATTTTATTTATTTATTTAAAAAAAATTTTTTTTCAGAGGTGTCCGGGGAAAAAACCATATTTCGCTCAATTTTTTTTTTTTTAAAACATTGCCCCACACTAGGAATTACTCCTGTATCGTGGGTGCGTTTACAAACATTTAAACTCACATACACAAACAGCCAGACCCGGAACAACTACCTGTAGGCAATACAAATATTTGTTCCGTGAGGGAATCGAACCCACGACACGCAGCGCAGCAGTCGATCGCTCAGCCACTGCGCCAACCGTGTCGTCAAATGTCCGGGATTTTTGCCGTGTTTATCCGGCGTCGGGAATTTAGGTGATGGCAGCCCTTGCGACCTACCCTTTCGCATCGCATTGCCTGGCCGCGCCATTACTTAACGTTCTTTCTAACTTTTTGGCTTTTTACTTGGCTCCTTGTGGTCCTAGCGTAATGTTAGAATTGGGCTATAAAATGCAAAATATTTTTTAAATTCAGATTGGTAGTTTTAGTCTGACAACCAGTCTTACCAAGGGTTTTTGTATTACCCAGTAACTGGGTTGTAAAGGTCAGATAGGATAGGACCCCAAAAATAATAAAATATAAAATACTGGTACTCAGCTGCATCCGGTTAGACTGGAAGTCGACCCCAACATAGTTGGTTAAAGGTTAGGGATGGAGATGACGAGTTCCAGAGATTACCGCGTACAAACAAACTCTTCAGTTTTATTATTAGTATAGATTGAAAGTATGCTCCTGAGTGCTGTTGGCATAACTCAAACTCAAACTCAAACTATTTATTTCAAATAAACCAATTACAGGCCCTTTTGAATTGTCAAGGTCGGTCAGTCAAAAAGATAAAGCTAGTTGCCCTTTCCAAAGCGTAGTAGGTACCTATGGAGAAGAACGGGCAAGAAACTCCATGGACACTCTTTTAAATCATAATAATATTATTACAAAGTATTGGCACAATATTGGCAAAACATAGGCACTCTGCGCTTATATCTAGTAGATGAATAATATCAATTTAAACTACAGGTGCTTGTGCAAAACCTCTTCTAACAATGCTTTAGTTTTGTTGAAGATTCTGAAGAGGCTGACGTAAAATTACTTACACGTGGACTATTAGCCCTCGTTCGCACGGACGATAAAAGATCGCGGCGGGATTTTATCGTGCATTGGATTTTCAACTCTGTGTTAAGCCGAGAATTGAAAATTGCTGCGGGAATAAATCGTCCGTGCGACCATGGGCTTAGATGCCTCGTGCCATGATGAAGGATTTGTAATGTATACTCCTATACAAACTATAACAGACAGCCCCGTCTAGAGCCTTTGTTTATGGACGTAAACTTTCGATAATAATATTGTATCCACCACCCAGGTGATAATATTGTATCCACCACCCAGGTGGGTAGACCCCAGCACATCAAGCTACTACAATCTATCAAATTTTTCAAGGTTTATTGGGAAAATTTAACAGTTTCGGGTAGCTCGACCTGCTGACGTTTTTACCTACAAAAGGTCAAGAAATGTTCCCGTAGTTGTTCTGTTGTTGTACCTTTCAATCACTTACCTACAATATAACTTTACTTTTTGCATATTTAAATATCACAATAATATTTAGCCACATACCTACTAGTAGTTTTTGCCTACCCCATGGGAAGAAGGCTTGAGTTTTTATATGTAGGAAAATATACAGGGTGGAAAAAATCAATGGGCCCTGCAGGGAAACCACTTTAAATCCTTAAGATAGATTATTTTACTTAGGGCTGATTTTTCAATCATCTGATAACTATATTCGAGGATTAATTTTGACAGTTATTTCATACAAAAACTGTCAAACGTCAATTATATTCCTCGAATAAAAGTTATCTGGCGATGGAAAAATCAGCCAGTAAAGGAAACATTCATTTATTTTTTAAAAGAAACAAAACACACAATTCACAGATTTCTTGACAAGCTTACCTAAACCGGGAATCGAGCCAGCTAAAAAAAAAAGATATATTACGAGCGATAATATACATATATTACGAGCGAGCACTTGTCTACTTATCAAAGTGGCCTGTTAATTATATTTTAAAAAAAATGTACAGGCATTGGTATTTCTAAAAAGTATTAAATTCTAGGAAAGCAAATAAGAAGAAATGCCAAGAGCCGTATCCAAACTTTCCGCCCTCCACGATTCATTCCTTCTAGCTGCATTGTTACGCAGAGCGCTAAAGTTTGCTGTAGGCAGTTTTCACACCCCAAAAAACACGGTTTGTGGCCATGTGTCTAGCTCTAAATGAAAAACAAGAGAAAAACAACACTACCTCTGTTTCTAGAACGCAATTTTTGTGAAATTAAAATGCTTTCTGGCGTATAGTGAGCCTTCTTTTCAATGTATGCTTTCCTCTCAGCATTCTGGGGCTTAGAAGATATTTTTGCACGAGTTTAATGTTAAGAATTACGAATGAAAGAGTTTCTTAAGAAACTACTTTTTCTTTTCTGCTTGAAAAATAATAAATAAAAGCATTACTTTGCCAGAGGAGAGCATTCCTTAAAAATAAAATACCTAAATATTTTGTTGATAATATAGGGTTAAAGTATGAAATTGCCGTTTCATTGTAATAGGTACTTCGAATGGACATAGAACCTTCATGGTTTGATATTTTTGAGTGAAACTTTTTTCACGTGGAACCTATGAAGTTCTTCTTTTAAAAAATGTGCAACATTCGATTATCGACTTTCAGTTGTTTTTTTTATTCAGCTTAGACAAGAAAGATGGATACTTCGAAAATTCGAGTTAATTTTGAATACGAGTTCCGACGCGGAACTAACGCGGCAGAAACAGCTCGCAATATCAATGTTGCGTTTGGAGAGGGGACTGCTAATGAACGCACCGTGCGATTTTGGTTTAAACGCTTTCGTGATGGAAAAGCAAAGCTTACCAATAAAAAGGTAATGGTAACTGTTTGGTGGTCTCAGCATGGTGTTATTCACTATAGCTTTCTCAGATCTGGTCAAGCAATGACGGAAGATGTCTACTGTGCCGAACTCCGAACAATGATAGCAAAACTAGCAGTGAAACAGCCCCGACTCATGAATCCATCTTCACCATTATTGCTCTATGATAACGCGAGACCTCATACAGCACGAGAAACCGTTTTAACTCTACAGGAACTGCTATTAAAAACCATTCGCCACCCTCCGTATTCGCCAGACCTTGCCCCAACGGACTACCATTTTTTTTGTGATTTGGACAATTTTCTACGTGATAAAAAGTTTTCGTCTGAGGAGGCAGTACAAAATGCTTTCACACAGTTTGTCGAATCTAGACCACGAGAGTTCTATCGCAAAGGCATAAATGACCTTCCTATTAGATGGCAGCAATGTATAGATAATATTGGTAATTATTTTGATTAAATAAATATGTTTAATTTAAAAAAAAAACGAATTTCAATTTTTCAGTACAAATCGGCAATTTGATACTTTGACCCCTAATACTATCAACAAAATATTTAGTGGTGTTATAGCTTTTGGGTAGTACTATCAACTTGATAGTACTACCACCATTTTGAAATCAAAATCCCGTGCACATGATGACCACAGCTGCATCCGTAAGTAAAACAAAAGAGGTTTTACATACGGACTTTTAAAATCAACCAATAACATGCGCTGCAAGCAGGGATAGTCCGTACGGTGGTCAGTTATAGATTTTGGCGATACTTAGTACCTACTTCGTCATTTTAATTGTCTGCATTTCTATCCAAAACTACCTCTTTTTTTTTTTTTTTTTTTGTGGATGGGAAATCATCAAATGACTCCTCCCGCTCTGGGTGGAGCAGAAGGGAGTGTCAGACTCTTACTGACTAAAACCCACCCGTGTTCCTTCCTTTTTTTTTTTTTTTTTTTTTTTTTTCTGGGTGGGGAATCATCAAATGACTCCTCCCGCTCTGGGCGGAGCAGAAGGGAGTGTCAGACTTTTACTGACTAAAACCCACCCGTGTTCCTTCAGTTGCCTGTGCCAGGGGCCACGGTATCTCTTTCGAACAACCCGCAGCCCCGGCGGCATCGGCCCTAGCGGACCCCGTCAGTTCGTGCTGACAGCTCTTTGAGGCGCGCGTGGAACACAACGCGCCGTCGACCCGGGCCTGGTCCTTACCGGGCGGCGAGCTGCCCATAGCTCGCCGCCCGCAAGCCCGCGCCTACGGTGGCCGGGAGTCGGCTGTTGACTCCCGTCCAGGGCGTCTCCTGCGGCGGCTAGGAGCGCGAGGGTGCAGCGATTGCCTCTCCCTCGCACGCTCCGCCTCCTCCTTCGCGAGCATAACTGCTTCGCAGAAGGAGGTGACGGCCTCCCATTCACTCTCGCTCCGGACCATGGCCTGTATGAGGGCCGGACGCGAGAGGTCGCCGCCGCCGATCGCCGCCAAGAGGACACGGCGGGGTCCCGCCCAAGCCGGGCAGACCTCCACCGTATGCTCCACCGTGTCCTCCGGGCGATCCCCACAGTGGTGACACCCTGGCGTTTCCTCCCGCTTTATCCTGAACAGGAACCTCCCGAAACAACCGTGTCCGGTGAGGACCTGCGTCAGGCGGAAGGTGAGGGCGCCGTGGCGCCTCTCTAGCCACTCCTCAAAGAGGGGACTTATCGCCGCAATTGTGGCGTGCCCAGCGCTGGGTTGCGACAATCGCACTCTCCATGCCGCTATGAGATCCCGCCGGAGCTCTGTCCGCTGTGCCGTGATTTCTCGCGGCAGCGGAGCAACGCCCCGGCGTTTTGCCTCCTCTCGCCACTCCCATATGTGGGCGAGGACTTTGGTCTCCAGATCCCATGGCGGCAATCCGGCAAGGAGGCTCGCCGCCTCAGCGGAGACCGTGCGGTATCCTCGAATGAGCCGGACAGCCATGACCCTTTGGGACGCGATCAACCGGCGGGCTGGTCGCCGCCTCAAAGATCGCGCCCATATCGGTGCCCCGTAAAGGGCCATGGCCCGCACGACCCCCGCATAGAGCCTCCGGCAGGAGGCGTTTGGTCCCCCTAGATTGGGAAGGAGCCGCCTCAAGGCAGCCCCGGCCCGCTCCAGTCTGGGAGCCAAACGTCGGAAGTGCTCCACGAAATTCCACCGGCTGTCGAGGACGAGTCCCAGGTACTTCATCGTCAGCTCGACGCCGATGTGAACCCCTCCCGCCGTTATTTGTGAACCCGACGGTGGCGCGTCCCGAGGACCATGAAAACACATGGCCTCAGATTTGTGCAATGCCACCTCGAGTCCCAATTGCCGGATCCTCTCGACAATTGTCGCAACCCCGCGTGTCGCTGCTTCGGCCGCCGCCTGGTGCGACCTCCCCTGCGCCAGGACCAGCGTGTCGTCAGCGTAGCAAACTACGCTGACGCCATCAGGGAGGTCGGCGCGCAGCACCCAGTCGTACCCGATATCCCACAGATGCGGCCCTAGGACCGATCCCTGTGGGACACCGCACGACATCTCTCGCCGGTTCCACTCTCCCCGGTGACCGGGGTAGATGACGGCCCTGTCCGTCAAATAGGCCTCGACAATGCGACGGAGGTAGGTCGGCATCCGGTGATACCCGAGTGCCTCCCTGATGCAACTCCAGGGCAGGGTATTGAAGGCATTGGCGATGTCTAGAGACACCGCCAAGACGACCCCACCCCGGGCCACAGCATCCCCCGTCGTGAGGGCTCGCACGCGCATGATGGCATCCACCGTAGAGCGCCCCCTGCGGAAACCAAACTGGCTGTCCGCCAAATCCGGCCCCACCCGCACCAGCTGCCCGGCAAGGCGGTCTGCAATTACTCTTTCAAAGAGCTTGCCCACCTCGTCGAGCAGCACGATGGGCCGGTAAGCGGACGGAGAGTCCGCAGGGCGCCCCGGCTTCTTGATGAGGACCAGTTTCCCCGTCTTCCAACGAAGTGGGAACCGGCCCCTCTCCAAGCATGCGCTTAGTAGCCCCCTTAGTCGAGGCCCGAGAGCCTCCAAGGCCAGGACCCAGGCTTTTCCAGGTAAGCCGTCGGGTCCTGGGGCGGTGTTTCTGGCATTCAGCCTACGTACCGCCACTCTCAACTCTACCTCGGTCACCTCCGGAGCATCGTCGTCGTCGTCGGTGTGGTCCGCATCTGGCATCGCAGGAGGCGGAGCCATGGACGGGGGAGTATGTTCCCCACGCGAAGGGAACAGAGCGCTCACCACGTCCTCCACGAGCTGGGGCCGGAGACTCTGCGTCAGCGGGGGAGCCCATGGGCGGAGTTTATCCCGCACCATCTTGTAGGGGCGTCCCCACGGGTCTCTGTTCAGAGTCCCCAGCGACTCCTCGCGGGCCAGCCCCCTGGCCCGCAAGATCTCCGCTCGGAGGGCGGTCTTCGCCGCTCTGTACCCCTCGTACAGCTCCGCCTGCACGGCTTCCGTATCCGGAGGGCGGATACGGAGCCTGCGGTGCCTGGTGTACCGGCGTCGCGCAGCCACGCACGCCTCGCGCAGAGACGTCAACTCCGGCGACCACCAGTACACCTGGCGCCGGGCGCGTCCGGGCCGGACCCGGGGCATTGCCACGTCACATATTTCGGACATGGCCTCCCGGAACCACTCTGCCTCGTCGTTGATGTCAGCAGGCCTGTCCGGTGGTGACACCCAGGCCTGCACGATCGAGGCTTCCAGGAGGAGCTCCCGGTCCAGCTGCTTCAGCGCCCACCGCGGACCACCCAGGGTCGGTCGGACCGGCGCGCTCGAGGTCTGGGCGGAGACGTCGAACCGGATATACCGGTGGTCGGAATAGGTCTCCACCTCCTCCAAGACACGCCAGTTGACGACATGCGGCGACAAGGCGGGGCTGGCGAACGAGATGTCCACCACTGATTCACCCCGCATCCGCACGCATGTTGGGACCGAACCCCGGTTTAGGACGACCAGGCCTGTCTCCAGAGCCCAGTCCTCCACCATTCTGCCCCGTGTGTCCGTATGCCGGGAACCCCAAGCCACATTCTTGGCATTGAAGTCCCCGAGGACAAGCACGGGGAGGGAACGGAATCCGACGACGACGACTCTCAACTCCGCGAGGGAGTTGTGGAACTCGGCGAGAGTTCGGCTCGGGGAGAAGTATACCCCAACCACGACTATCTCCCCGAACCGTGCTGCCACGCAACCCTGTCCTCTCTTGACAGCCTCGAGGGACGGGGTACCGGCGGCGGCCGACGAAATTAGGGTCACTGAGCCGCTCAGGTCCTCCACCCAGTCGTCTCTGGGCGGGACAAAGTACGGCTCAGCGACCACGGCGATGTTAATCGACCACTGCGCCATGCTCTGGAGCAACAGATCCTGAGCGGGGGCGCAGTGGTTGATGTTCGCCTGGAGGAGGCGATATGGTGCTATATTAGCACTCCATATCAGCCTCCCGATCCCCCTGTAAGGGCCCAGCCACGGCAGATGCGGCGGCGGTCACGGTGGAGGCGGCAGCGGCGACGGCGGTGGTGGCGGCGGCTGCGGCGGCGACGGCGGTGGTGGAGGGCTTGCCCCTGCCCCTGGCTTTGGCGGGTGGAGCGCACGCCTTGCTCCCAGCCCGGTGATCGGCCGGCTTGCCGGCTGCCGCACATGCATAGCAGTGCGGCATGGCGTTGCACGAGCCGGCCTTGTGTCCGGGCTGACCACAGCGGAAACATAGATTGCTGCGGTCCACCTCCGAGGTGCATTTAGCCCCCACGTGGCTGCCCACATGGCAGCGGAAGCACCTCAGAGGTCTGGGCTCCAGCAGTTTCACCTGCGCGGAAACCCAGCCCACCAGGAGCCTTCGGCCCTCCCCGGCTAGCTTTTGGGCCACCGACACGGGGCAGCTCACCGTGATGGCTTGCATCCCCGTGGAGTCAGGACGGAGAGTGCCCGCCCTCACCTGCTCGGCAGAGCATCCCCCAGTCCTAACGATGGCGGCCACCACCTCTTCCACCGTCGCAGAGTCATCCAGACCCAGAATGCGCACGTCAGCGCTCTTGGTGGGTCTGGACACTCAGGCCTCGTCCGCATTTAAGGACGCTCTAAGCCTTTCGGCCAGAGCGTCAGCAGTCGGGCCGCTAGCCGCACCAGGGACCTCCAGCATCCGGGCCCCAGTCGCAGTGACCCTTAGCCGGATGCCCTCAGCAACGCCGAGCTCCTGCAGGTTCACCGCCGCCCTAGCCTTGGCAAGCACGTCGCGGTAGGACATGCCCTTCTTCTCCGCTTCCGGCTGTAGTGTGATCACTACAGCTGCGGTCTTTGGGGCACGAAGCCTAGCCGCGACGCCTCGCTCCTTGCGCCGTTGCCGCCTCTCTCTTCTTTTGGCCGCCCTTGCAGCCTTGCTCGCCTTCCTTTTCTGCCCGGCCACCTGCCAATCGGCGTCGGCCGGAGGCGATGCAGGAGGCGGTTGGGGCGGCCGTTTCGCCACCGGGGCAGGGGCAGGGGCTGGGGCTGGGGCTGGGGCTGGGGCTGTGGCCTTAGCGGGTTTCGGGGCGGTCCGTTTTGCTGCTTGCCCCGTGGCCGTGGCTGTGACAGCCGCGGCGGCAGCATACGACACCGCCTTCCGCTGGCCCGAGGCCGGCCGGTCCGCCGCCAGCGGGGGGCGCAGGACGATGGCCTCCAGGGCGGAGAACCGGCTCTGAAAGGCAGCCAGCTCCTGCCGCACCAGGTTCAGGACCCGGTCCTCAGCAGGTACTGGCCGCCCCTGTTGCGGCCCCTCCTGCGGCACTTCCCGGGGGCCGGCTGCTCGCAGCCCGGCCAGGTCCGCTCGGAGCTCCTCGTTCTCCTTTCGGAGGAGCTCCATGGCAGCCGTCAAGCGGGCCACCTCCGCCCGCATTTCGGACATGCCGTCCGGCGGAGGCCCGAAGTGGATGGCCTCCGCTGCCGCCAAGATGGAGGCCTTTGCCGAGACTATGGCCCTGTTTTTCGAAGTTTGCAACTTCTTAAGGGCCACGTCCCGGATCGCGGCCTCCACGACCGCCGCAAACCTCTTTATGCGGTCCGCTTCAGGGCCACCGCTTACCTCAGCCGCCTCGTCGCTTGAGGGCCCTGATTCGACCACGCGACCGGTCCCCCCCTCCTTTTTTGCGGGCTCCTTCGCTTTTTCAGCCGCCTGCCGAGCAGTGAGCCCCCTCCCTAAGCCTCGCACTCGGGCTCCTCCGTGCCTGCTGGTGGGGATCTTCCTGGCCGAAGCCAGCTCCCAGTCAGAGGACGACCCCTGGCCGTCCACTGACCTTGGCCGCTTGCCCTGTGCCTTTCTCTTGGCAGCGGCCGTCTTCTGGTCACGGCGAGAGCTCACTGAGCCTCCCGTGCTCCCTCCTCCAGATGCGGCGTCGGACTCCGACCCCGCATCACTCCTCACTTCGTCGTTTGGTTTTGGTATGTTTTTTAAAAATTTATCCATGATTGTTCCCACGAGTACTAAACTTTGTTTACCTGCTCAAATTTCGGTGGTTCGCACTAGCGACTAAATCAAGCTACCCATTAGCCAAGCTTACTACCTCCCTCACGGTGCGCCGCCGCTTGGAGGTTTGGGGAATTTTTTATAGAGGTTAATCTTCCTCGCGGTCCGGGCGGTTAAGCCAAGACCCTCGACCCGTCAAAAGTCAGAGGCATGACCTTGACAATCTTCGGGGCTACGATATTAACGGTGGCAGGAGGGGGGGGGTTATCCCCTCCTGCCTGCCCGGCGCCAGGGTAAGTGCACACCAGGCCCGCTCTTACTCCACACAGTAGCCGCTCTGCTCCTCATAGCGGCTTGTGTGGAGCGTTCCTCTTGGCAGAACATTAGCATGCGGGCAGCGAGATCTCATTGGGAAAAAATCCCACTGAGAAATAGCTGCCCGCACCCCAGGATGCACCGGCCCGAAAACTGGTCTTCCCCCCGGACGTATCCAGAAGGGAACTCCAGTCCCCAGGCACACGTGGAGGTTTTCTGCCCTGGCACCCCACCCGTGTTCCTTCCTTAGCCCTTTATGTACCAGGGCAGCGGTAACCCTTTCGGACGATCCCGCTACCCCGGCAGGAAACTACCTCTTACTTAACGTAACATAACATCACGCCTATAATGGTGCAGCGGTGGGCCAGAGTTGGTGGCAGAGGGTTGTAACCCAGGTAGGCACATTACTTGGTGTAATTTATTTCGTCACCAGTTCTCTCAAAACGGTGAAGGAAAACATAAAACGACATGTGACTTCCGCTGACTTCAACTGCCCACTGGACCCGCGTGGTGGATCACGGCCCACTCCCTCTCGCAAAGACGAGACCTGTGTCCCGGCAGTGGTAACGTTGTAGGCTAATTATGCAACGCCTGTATACCCCAAAGGGTTGGGCAGAGGTGCAGCTTTAAGTACACCCAGATTTCGCCAGATTATGTTCCATGTAAAAGGAGGCGAGCCCATTGCCATCAACCGGGTACAAATCTAGACTCCGGACTGCTACTAGTGAAATAGAATTCTTGATGGAAAAAACCCACTAACTAAGTAGCACTTATACGATCCACATTGTATAAGTGTTACTTAGTTAGTTGGTTTAATAAACGAAAACACTAGCAATGCATAGGAGTATTTTAGAACTATCAAAAAAATGCTCGAAAAAAGAAGCCATTTTTTCAAACAAAATTAAAAGGTGATGAACCGACCATGGTTTTTACCAATCTTTGACTAGCTATAAAGTGACAAAAAAATTGGATATATTTGATTGAATTTTCGTATGCGGACTGGGGACGGCATTAGATAGATATTCGCAGTTTAATTTATTATCTTATTGGCGCCGATTCCCTTGTTCACAAACTAAATTTAAGTTCAGTGCATCTTTTTCTTTCTATTTCATTAAGATAAGGACAAAAGATAAATATTAGCTTAGTCCTAATAAAATTTAGAAACTCCATAGACTGTTTAGACGTGATTAAAAACATGGCGACTAAAAATACGCCAATTTACGTCAGGCGCTGACTAATTTGACAGGACTAAACTAATATTTATCTTCTGTCCTTTTCTTAATGAAATAGAAAGAAAAAGATGCACTGAACTTAAATTTAGTTTATTTTGTGAACAAGGGAATCGGCGCCTTTGTCGCCTCGGCTTATTAGTCGATTCGCACATTTTCAAGTTAAATATTATAAAAAGTGTACTTTTTTCTTAACTTCATTGGAAAAAATTCAAAATGTGCCAATTGATGCGAGTCGCTTATAGAAAAAATTATATTATTTAAAATTGACAATTCATCCGATTCGGGCGGGTAAATTCGTGTGAATTGACTAAGAAGCCGTCGCGTCGTCTCCATCTTGTATTCAAAACTATCTCTAACTTTACACACTACACACTATAATCTTTCATCACTCCCCATATTTATTCATCATCTGCCTAGCCTTTTCCCAACTGTTGGGGTCGGCTTCCAGTCTAACCGGATGCAGCTGAATACCAGTATTTTACACGGAGCGACTGCCTATCCGCCCTCCACAACCTAGTTGCTGGGTAATACGATACCCCTCGGTAAGACTGGTTGTCAGACTTTCGGGCCTCTGACTACCCGTCTGTCAAAGATGGACAGCCGGGACTAACGACTTAACGTGCTTTCCGAGGCACGGAGAGGTCTCGGTATGTAAGGATGGTCACCCATCCACAGACCAACCACGGCAAGCGTAGCTTGACTTGATCAATCCACCTGTGCGGTTGTTTATTTAGCCATGGACCCCTACTATCCAATATTTATTATGTATGCCAAATAATGTATGCAAAATCCCTGCAATGCTTTCACCTAAATTGCACAACAAAATCATAGTAACCCTCCAGCAATAATCGTGATTGCGCTCTACTCTACGTCGAATCTAACCTGTCAAACGCGAGTGACATATCAGCTCCCATTAACCTGTAACCACGACTATACTTTGGAACAATTAATCATCAACGCCATCGCACCCCTTGCATACTTAAGTAATTACTTAAGCTTGGTTAAATATTTAAAGTGAGTTGGAGCGTTGCGGCGAAGTTTAATGAGCCAGGTATGCTGGAACTATTACTATGGTAATGATACTTAAACATAGGATGGTGACGATGGTGTTCTGTTGTTGTGGTTGAGAGTATAAGAAAATTAATTTGGTAAACTGCTTTGCTTGTTGCTCTTCCACCCAAAACTAGTTAAAACTATGAGCCCGAAGTTTTACTGTTAAGTGCTTAGAAGAAACATGGACTTAAAACCATAGATTTTCTCTCGTTGATGTTTGTGGAAAATTGTTTACCTTTGTTTTACACCATAGCAGCTCCACCACTCAGCTTATCATGTTCCCACTGTTGGGACACAGGCATCCTCTCTTCGAGAGGGCATGTGCTGTAATCTACCACGCGGGCCCAGTGCGGGTTGGTAGATGTAATATGTCATCGACTTTTTGGTTCTAGGACATGCCGGTTTCCTCACGAGGTTTGCTTTCACCGTTTTGAGAGCAGTGGTGATGAAATTATTTATACAAAGTAAAGCGGCTGCCTGGGTTCGAACCCACGATCTACACGCCCATACTGGGCCCACACTGGGGTGGCCACTGGGGTGGAGTGGCAATGGTGGCATTGGCCATACATGTATTTATGTACAGAAAGAACCTTCAGGCTTAAACTAAGTAACGTCGAATGCGGTGGGTTAAATGACGTCGTAATAAAACGAAAAACTATTTTACAAAAAGTTTATTATACAAATTGTGTATTCAACAAAAATGTATTTGTACCCAATACATTTCAAGTAATAAATAATAATAGGTATCATAAAACCACAATAATGACAATCACTGATGCACTACATAATAATAATATTATAATAATAATTACCTAAATTAATAAAATACCAAAAATGTATTTTAATATAAACTAAAAATGCTGGGTGTAGTAGTAATTCGGTATAGTATCACTACAAAAGGTATGTCCATAAACTACGCTATTAGAAAAAAAATAACAAAATCTTTCACCAATTTGACAATTATATTTATTTGTCATGATGCATGTCTTTTTAGGGAGTTAAAATTAAGGCGTGATACACATAAGCGTTTTGTTATCTTACACTCTGAAAAAAAAAACAAAATTATTAAGCAATAAGAAAACATTTGTAAGGTATTTGTGCCATTTTCACGCTTTTGGTACTACAAAAAAAAGCTCTCCTCTAAATAATTTTAAGGTAAACATGAAATAAGCATGCTATCAATATTTTGTTACTAACTCCCGATTTCAGAAAGTCAATTTAATTTACTCCGTTGCTGCGTTGTCAAATCCCATGATAACGTATATATGACGTTGTCATTTTGTTCATTGAATCACAACATCTAACATGACATTTGACATCATTAACTGTATTAACAAGCCAGGGGGGTAAGAGGCTATTTACATATAATATGTAAATCCCCGCAAATTACCGTATCAACTATGCATGACATTTGACAATCCTACTAGTCTTACTAATACGCGTACGCAAAATACGCGCTTAGACGTTGAGTTGTGGACACCAGCCCGTATTACCTATTATAAGAAAACTTGTTTGTTTTAATGATTGTTATTCAATCACGCAAAAACGGTTAAACGGATTAAGATGAAATTTGGCACAAAGATAGTTTATAACCTGGCTTAACTCATAGAATATTTTGTATCTCGGTAATAAATTTCATGCAGACGAAGTCCAGGGCAGAAGCTAGTTATCTATAATTTAAAATCTGCCATAACATTGTGTTAATCTATCACAACAAAGTAGTTGCCACCACAAAGATACAATCCAAAAAGTGATTAAACATACATTTAGTTTTTACATAAATATTCCAATCGTCTAAATAATAGATGATAAATGGTAAACTGTCATTGTTATAATGTTCAGCATTGAAATCACAATAACAGTAATGATTAAATATAATGAAGTAATGAAGGTGGCATCATAATTACGTGATGATTTAGTCATTAGAAATGAATTCATCATAGAAGTCATCATTCATTCGATCAAGCCATTTGTTATGCATGTCATGCATGTTAAGACGTGCATATGTACTGGAAAACTTCGCTTTAATTAAACCTTTATCGAAGATTTGTAATGTTTATGTAATCTTGTGATTATGAATGTTTTGTATAACTATTTAAATGCGTCAAAAGAACGAAGATAATGTAATTTTTTGTACATATTTCAGTGTACAATGAAATATGCAAGATTAAAAATATATGTGATGATTCTTGTGTGAATAGTCATGCTGCTCAATTGAAGAAAAAAAAGTTTGAATATAATATAAAACAAATCACATTTTACATTCCATTAAATTTGTTCAATATAGGAGCAGCTTCAGTTAAATTATGTACAAACGTAGTTTATGGACGATGGTTTATTTATATTGGTCCCACACTAAACTTAACAACTAATTATAATAATTGGACACTTAATACAAAAATACTGTTAAATATTAACGTAAATAAATTAAAATTGATGTAGGTAGTTGATGTTTTCAGCACAGTTTGTTCGCAGTTTATAGAAGAGCAACATTAGAAGTACAGTAGGGGCCGGTTGTTTCAAACGGTTGGTTAACGTTATATCCAACCTAACGTAACATTACGTACAGCAAGGCCATCATTTTGTAATTAAAATTGGAGTCAACGCTTTTTTTGGTATCACTCTAGTTAGCGCCATTTATAACGCATCAAGTCAAGTCAAGTGGACTTGAAACAACCCGCCCTTAGTATTAAACGGTTGAATGCCGTAAACAATTAAAAGTCATTGTGTCTTGCGTGGATCCACGTTCATACTAATAGTTAAAGGAGCACACGAAGTGTTAAAGGAGCTTCTTCTTCAAGTGTCCATACACCTGCACTTCTGAGGACCTCAAAAATGCCTCTGATGCCGCGATTGGCATGGCCACCTACTAGGTCCAACTCAACCGACAAAATAAAATATTTTCACTTTTGTCATCGACTCCAAAAGAAGAAATGAAAAAAAATGCATCACAAGGAGATGAATAACAATGAATTTTTAGATAGTCTAAACATTTGTGCTGATAAAATCAACATCCCTTGCCCAACGTTGGGCGACATCTTTGTTTTTTTTTTACATTTTCATTTTTATTTAATGAGTATCCACCTCTGCAATGCAGAACAATGTGAATGTATTTATATAATATAAAAAATAAAATATGATTAAGTAGAAATTAAGTGATTTATGTATCATATTCGAGTTAAGTAACCAAATAAATTGTAATGTTACAAGCACATACAAAGTTTTCTGTACATTTTATTAGTGCCCGATCACACAGTCATGTTCAGCAATTGTATTTAGACGCTTCACTATCGACACATATACTGACGTTTTAGTCATAAGAATGAATGACACATAACATGCCTGTATTTCACGAACGGATAGGCAAAGGTGTTCCTACAGTACACCCACATCTCGCCAGGGGCCTTATTGCTTAAAGTGGTCTTAAAAGACCACTTTAAGCAATACCTCTAAAAGCTATTCATTTCCTGAATTCCCAGCAGATCATTAGCAATTCCTCTAATTGTCGTAAAATTTCAATTCATATGTATTTGGTGTAAACATTGCCGCATGAAAAAAATAAAAACCGTAATTTATTCGGTACGTTTTCATTACAGTTGTTATTAATCAAATTGGCTTTTTATTTTTTTTATTTCTACAGTTTAAAAGTTATTTCATTGTGATATGAATTGCACACAGATCATATTATGAATTGGCAGTTTGTGACCATTTACGGTTTTTAATATGATTTATATTGTTATCCTATTATGATTCTGCCAAAGTGGCCTTTTTAGGCCCCCTGTTATGTTTAAGTCCAATGTTATAGGGATTAGCCTATTGTCATCAATTGGGCACAAATCTAGATTCCGAACTGCAACTGAAAAATTCCAGATGGGAAAATCAAATAACATTGCCCGCCCCGGAAATCGAATCTAGGACTAGCAGTATCGCTTGCGGCCACGAGGCAGTCACAAGAATGAATATCGGATACTAAAATATAATGTATCAAAGGAAAACGGAAGGAGGCTGAAGTTCACCTCTTTGTTAGAAAACTTAATATCAAAACGGTAGTAAAATTGCTATTCGATTTTGTAATTTATAGCATGCTGGCGAGTTTATAAGGGTTCTAGATTCCCATTGAAGTGTTCAATGGGTTTTAAGCGAAATGGAAAATCATTTTAAACTCTTCTTTTCGTATATTATTTTAAGTCAATCTATCATCCTAGCCTTTTCAAAACTACGGGGGTCGGCTTCCAGTCTAACTGGATGCAGCTGAATACCAGTATTTTACATGGAGCGACTGCCTACTTGTGCTCCACAACCCAGTTGCATGGGTAACATGATACCTCTTGGTAAAACTGTTTTTAAGACTTTTGGGCTTCTGACTACCCGTAACGACTGTCAAAGATCTACGATTGACAACTCGGACCAACGACTAAACGTGCTTTCCAAGGTACGGAGTGGTCTCGATATGTAATGGATGGCCACCCATCCATCGACCTCGGCAGGCGTAGTTTAACCTTCAACCCGTGCGGCTGTTATCATTTAGCCACGAGCTAGCTCTTATTTAAAGTCAGTAAAAGTAATTCTTCAATGATTAACGATTGCTGAAACGGTCTGTGTATTCGGACACTTACGAATTACAACTTGGGTTAATTGGACAATTAACAAAAGCGCTTCATTCCATTGTAACCATGTTTAAGCACTTTTGTTAATGTAGGATAGGATTGTTTTATTTCCCATTGTAAATCGCTGTAACAAAACATAATTTATCATTTAGCGAGAAGTTTTTTAATTTCCGATAACTATCTATGAAGTATTGAAAGAGGAACGTTAGGTCGGGAATTCAAGTGATTTTGTGAGGAGTCTTATGTTTTTCAGAAGCAAATTGTTCGTAGGTAATGATAATGGCTTAGCAATGTGTCTATTCTACAAAGTTGTCAACGAGAATCAAAGCTCATTGAATTGTACAGACGCCAGCAGGTTAAGCTACCCGAACTGTCAAATTTTCCCAATCAACCTGGAACCTTAATGCTTTAGCGATAAAGTTGAAAATCTATTAAAGAAATTTGACAGATTGTAGTAGCTCGATGTACCGCCAGTACATCGAGCTACTACAATCTGTCAAATTTCTGTACAACTTCATAGACTTCTTCACGAACAAGAAGGTTCTGATTCTGATTCTGAATTTAATTTGGAGATCAATATAGTATCTGTACCTAGAAATTCATACCTAATTGAGAATGTATAAGTAATAAAAAAAAATGGGCTTTTTCTGGTTCCAACTGGGTAATTAAAAGTTAATTGTGTTAATTATCGTTAAGTATTTTGTGTAAGTACTTAGTCTTGTAAGATCAGTAGATAAGTATAATATAAAAGTGCATTGTAAAATAGGACTACACATAATATAACATGACGACACATTGGATCATCTCTGTACAATGAAGTTCCACCGGATCAACCGGCGATAGATTTTGGTGTATTCATAATTTGCCACAAAAATTAAACCTTCACTAAGGCGCCTTCCTCACCGGATCGGCGCGTTTTCGTTTCGTTTTCGTGTCTTTACTGAATCTGTACAGATTCTTTACCGAGTGCATGTAATTAAATGAGAGCTTCCTCACTGAGTAGTTTTGGTAGAGGTTCTTTACCGAGCGCATACACACGTCTCTGTACCGACTTCTACTGAACCATTCGACTCGCCCGTCCCGTCACTCTCGCCCCATCCCGTTGGACGCATCACAAATGACAAAAACCGTAGCAAACCGAGCCAATCAAGAAGTGGTTCTCGGTAAAGAATCTGTACAGATTCGGTACAGAAACGAAAACGCGCCGATCCGGTGAGGAAGGCGCCTTAGGTCCACTTGCTCTACAAACCACTAATGGCCGATTTCTCTAATATACGGACCGTTATTGGTTAATTAAGACTCTTTTATCTTTACCGATAATGAAGCAGACTCATAACCTTGCCTATTAGACCCTCCCATATGGAAGTAGCTATCACAGGTAAAATGAGCTTACGAATCTACCTATTTTATATGCCCATTTTGGCAACAAAAAATGCTACCATTGGCAAGCAAAACTATTCGTTTTTGTTTGTAGGAACCGAGCATTTATGTATTTAGCGCAAAACAAATTCAAAATAACGTTATACTTATAACGCGAACCTCTTTGTTACCGCTCCCGCCACAATCCACGCGCTCTGGCGGAAACGCCTCTCGTTCCCGCCCGGTCAATGAGAGCGAGTCGAAGCTTCTAGAACATTCTAGAAGCTTCCTTAAGAAAGCATGCCTATTGCAAACGCCCCTTTTTAACAGAGTCGTGTCACGTCCGTCAACTGGGAGCTGCGCACCGAAAGTGTATTATATTTTCTAATCTTTAACTTTACCCCGAACCCTATTGTTTATAGCATATCATTGTGTATATCATATAATTGTGTATATCATTGTATGTATGTTAAAACGTTCTATTTCTGCGAATGGTTTGAAAATGTTAGAGACCGAATGATATTTTAAATACGTTCAACGTCAAATGCATGTAGCGATTTGTGGAGCAAGTGTATATTTGCTTATGTTTAATGTATTTTTTTTCATATAGGATTTTTTGTAAGCTAGGGTCGAATACAAATGTGACGAACTAAGAACACACCTTCACAGTTAGCTTAAAAAAAAACTACTTTTTACAAATCAGGGATTAACAACCCTTTCATCAATATACCAGCTGCATTTCAATACAAAAGTCTAAAAGGTCCCTGATGTCTTTATAATTTGGACATTTATACCTACTTAATTTAATTTTTAGGATAAACAGCCTCAATTCCTAGTTCTGTTCCTGGAGAGGGCCTCTGCCTCCTCGATCGTATCTGGTAGCCTCATGTTCCTGGTCTCAGGCAGCATCAGGACGAGGGTACTGGATATCAGGCACATAGCTGCGAAGATCACCGTTGGCATGGACTTGTGATAAAGGGACTGTAAAAGAAAATGTGTTGGTTAATTTCCCGATTGATTTACAATTATGATGGTCTGAGATTCTCTCTCTCGAGAGACCTTTGAAAGATTGGAAAACATGAATATTTCTTCCGGCACTCACAGGTTTAGTTACTCTTACTTTTTACTCAATGTATTGGTGACGTCACAAATGAATAACACTATTGGTGAATGTGGGTTACATTCACCAATAGTGAAAAATCAAGTGTATTCTTTAGTTACGATATTGGCTCAGAATCGATTCGAGTGGAAAAAGGTAAGAACACACTAACACACTATCAGTAGTATATGTTCTATGTTGTGGGTTTGGTTTACGCACTTAGTCCTTCAATTGGACCATTGTGCGTGCACTATCAGTAGTAATGTCTTTAATTTTGACAGTTCAACAACATTCATTGCGTTGTTTACGATGTTGTACAGACAAATTTTTCAAACATATGAAGCCATAAATTAGCAATATTATCCTTTAAAATGAAAATGATTCTGATTGAGATGGACGGTGTGTTACGCAATTAGGTTGCGGTATTGGGACGAAACAGGCTGATTATTCTTTAGTATACGTAAGTAAATTGGAAGACATTAGACTGTTTTGATTTTCTTAAGTCTTTTAGAAAAAAATCAAAGGCCCAGAATTATTTATTTCCGAAAATATAGAAGACTAGCAGCGTCCCGCGGTTTCACCCGCCTAGGTATCGATCCCGTGGGAATATCGGGATAAAAAGTATGTGTTATTTTGTTGTATAAGCTATGTTATTGTAAAGTTTCATCAAAATCCGTTCAGTAGTTTTTGCGTGGAAGAGTAACAAACATCCATCCATCCTCACAAACTTTCGCGTTTATAATATTATTAGGATATACGAGGATAGCTTTTTTCTCTGTAGAAACTGTCTGGCTTATTCGATACTTACCAACAAAGGCGTCATCGGTGCAATAAGCGAGCCGATCCTGCCTGCCATTGAACACATGCTGATGAGGGTCTGCCTCATGTTCGTCGGGAACACCTCAGACACGTAGATGTACACGGAGCTGTAGGCCAGGGTAACGCTCCATTTGCCAACCAGGTACAAGGGGACGGACCAGTAGTCGTCTGGAAGAGAAAAGGGGGATAATAGGCTGCCGAATTAGGGTTTTCTGGTAAAGACACCAGTGGCTACATACTGGGCCTATGTGATATCAGAAAGGAGGAGTAAAGTAGTGTCGATAAAAGAACAATCAGAACTAACGCCGCATTTTGTTTTGTTAGTAAATGTTTACAAAGAACCCCCTGTCAATGTTAATCAGGCGCCAAAACATCCTTGTGGCATTCTACCATTAAAAGAGAAAGAAACAAAAAGTATTTGCGACTCGTACAGGAAGATCACAGACTAAACTAAACACGGTCAAAAATAAAAAATCAAGTTATATAAAAAAAATAACAAAAATAAAAATGAAACAGAAAGTCCTATACGAGGCCAAAAGGCATATTTCTTTTTTCAGCATGAAGCTGATAAATTAAAAAAATAAATGTCGCAGCGCTGGATTACTGGATGTCGTCGTCTAAAACCAGATTATATTATAGGAAGTTTGAAAGTGGCGCCAGTAACGGAAACATTGAGACTAAAACCTCAAAGAGTCTTGGCATGTTATATTCATAATCATAATGAAGAGGGCTGGAACGTTAAGTAAATAATTTAATGTCTTTGGACGGAACCCATGTGACAAAGAGAGTACGTGATGAATTTCATTGTTGATGGCTGGAGTAGAAGAGGAAGACGTAGGTAAATAAAGACGGCTAGCGAAAACCACGTTCCTTAGTTTAACATCAGAAAGGTCCATGCTTCTTGTTCAGCGTCACACACAATATGTCTAACAAATTAGTAATTATAATTAAGCAATACTTTTATCGTCCCCAATTTCGTACAGACATAATCGTGATCATACGTTTACAAAGATAAGCACGGTATACACACGTGTAGAATGTTTCACCACTCCGCAAGGTCGACGGACTGATGCGTCAGCGCGAAGACCACTTTCACATTGGCGATTTATCGCGCGACTATTGAAAGTAACTAGACATTTTTATGTTTAATGGTAGATTTTTATTAGGTAGGTACTTTCGAAGTTATACGAGGTTAAAAATACGTAACCTAGTTTTACTCTTGCTGATTAAATATAATACATGTCATGTTAAGATCTAATCTATTATAAATAATCGCGTGTATTTTTTGCAATTCTTTTTTATAACACGCTTTCATTAGCTTCTTTCAAAACTGCTAATGAGTTCGTGACCCAGCTATCTAACATGCTCCTAAAGAATCTGTTTTTAGGGTTCCGTATCGTCCATCCGTCCGTCTGTCACAAGGCTGTATGTTTTGAATCGTAACAGGCAAACACTTGAAATTTTCACATAGTGTGTACTACTATAGCCGCTAGAACAACAAATATAAAAATAAAAATAAAGTAAAAAATTAAAGGTGGTTCCTCAACCCTTCGCATGCGAGTCCTGCTTCGATTTAGTCGCTTTTTTAATTTAAAGAATCTCTTTTAGTACTCGTATGAGAATGTTTGATTACTAAGGCAGACATTAAATACGGTTCGAGGGTTTCGCGGCATGAATTTAGTCGCGCGATCAAAACAGCGCGAATGTGTACCCAGCCTTAATTAAATCCACTTGTAAACTAAATTCATTACATCCGCATTTTGCTTCCGTAGTAAACAAAACTTGTTTACTAACGCATATGTTTACTATTGAGCCGCTATTTATATTCAAATGTTTTCTATTGGTATGTTTATGTATTACGATAGCCTTGTTAATATGAGGCAATGTTTTATAATTAAACAACTGACTGCACTTTGAATTACGGAATTAATCGGTAGTTAATCTAAAATTAAATATATTTTTATTATTATATTATCTATAGTATTTGATTTTTCCACGTGTTTGATTTACTTAAAAATATATAGAATATCGCCACCTAATGGAATACATATTTCGAAACTAGAAATGCTTATAAATATAGATTAGGATTCCTTAGTTACTTAAATAAAATTTGACATTTCCCAGCAAAACAACATGATGTAAATTTGTTGGAAATGTGAACAGCAGTATCCTCTTTTACTTTGATAAAATACTGGCTTTCGCCCGCGGCTTCACCCAGGTAGTATGTCGATAAAAAGTCTAAAGCGTATATCCTTCGTCAGGATTCAAAGTATGCCCATACCAAATTTCATGAAAATCGCTCCAGCTGAGGTTCGGAGATTAGCCGGAACAAACAGACAGGCAGACAGATTTTTACAAATGTTTTTTTTTTTATAAGTTCCGTATATACTTTCATATACATTTAGTAAAAAGTTGTTATTTTGACATTACAAACAGACACTTCAATTCTATTAATTTGTATAGACTATAGATACAGCGACCACGAATCCATTTCAGCAAGCGTGCTGATCGTTTAATATTTTTAATGGATTTATTAAATATTTATTACAATAGCCTTACGATGACTGGCTGTTGGCAGATGTTCAGCAGTGAAACCTCTACGACCTTATAGTTATAATAAAATGGATATGTCTTTTGCTATCAGAGTGACAGTAAAGGTTTAGAAAAAATATATATGCCAGACAGAATGAAATATCGTTAATTGGACAACGTATTAATTTTTAATATCACGATAGCGTGACCAGCTGGCGATAGATTGAAATATATAAGTTTAATAAAAACGATTCGTTTTACGATTGAGCATGAGTTACTGGCAACACATAATTAATATATAATGTATATATGGCATTGACCTAGTCTTCTTTATCGATTTAAAAAATATCTCGGAATTAAATCAGTATTAAAATAGAATCTGGTTACGAAGTTCCATGAGATGTCGATGAAGTGGCTGCGGATGTCTTTACATACGAAGATGTGTGAGTGGATCAATTTAAGATATGGAGTAAATTTGGCTCAATTTGCAGATAAATGAAGAATTTATAGAAATAAATATAAGAAATAAAGTAATTTCCGTGCTTTTTATTCCAGTCAACCTTAGGGTGATGCAGAGATGTCAGGTGCAACATACGGGGCATCTGTGATGTTTTGTCTCTGCATCACCCTAAGGTTGACTGGTACAAAGTGCCTCAGGCATTAAGTCCGATTTTGTACAGTATTTTTTTTACTTGTGCTTCAAGTTTTAATAAACCTACAAGGGCAATATTGAATAAACTTAAATAGCCAATTTTACAATAGGTACTTACTTCTTGGCAAGAAAGCGAACAGCAAGCTCATCAGCGAACAGGTCAGATACGTGGCCACCAGCGTCTGCTTCCTTCCATACTTGTCCAGGACTATCACAACCACGATGTACGCCGGGATCTCCACCAACGTCACCAACATAAAGCTCACGTACCTATTACTGCTCAATGACACAGAGTTAATCGACAACCCATAGTAAACTAAAGAACAGGTCATCCATAAGAAAGAACAAATCATCAGTCTCTTCCATATTATACTAGAACGTATTGCCTTCGAAAACTGAGACTTCTTATCTGTGGTCTGGCTCTCAACCTTCAACAGAGGATCTCCTAAAGAGTCCAGCTCAAGTTTTCTTGGATCCAAATTGTTGATTTTTGCTGCTTTTTTGAGTACTGTCACAGCCTTGTCTCTTTTGCCTTTGCTGAGGAGCCAACGGGCGCTTTCGTTCATGAACCAAATGTAGATGACCACGATAAGGGCTGGGCAGTAGAGGATAAGGATGTAGGTACGCCAGCTGTCGATGACCCAAGCAAGGAGGGCGATTAGGACCACGCCAATGACGAAGGTCATATTGCACATGGCGGATACTATGACTCGCTGTTTGAGGCCGACCAGCTCGATAACTGTAAGGAATAAATTAGTATCAATATGGGCAAGTCGTGAGAATCGCCGTACATGGTTAACGATATTGAAGATAGTACGTATTGTGATGTCTTTCCTAATAGATTTAGTGGAACTCAAAGCGGAATTAATAAAGTAATGTTTTATACTGATTTAAGGTCGCGGTCGTTCTTGACTGTGACTGTTAGAATCAGAATTATTTATTTGTGAAACATAGGTGAAGAACATATATACATTAATCATACATGTCAGGGTCTTAAATAGATAAGTGTTGCACTATGCTTTGTCATTGTTGACATACAAATTTTAAAGGCAGGTTCGTCAAAGTTAACAAAATTTTACGTTAACAAAATACATTAAAACAATCAATTTAATAATGTCCACTACAAGAAAGAAAAACAAAAAAAACACACACAAGAAGATCATAACAAAAGAATATGCGAGAAAGTATTCATTCGTTACATTAATAATATGAATTAATAAAATTACAGAATTTAATCAAATAGTCATCCAAAATTAAAATAGTCATCCAATTCAACATTAATAATATAAATTTATAAAATTACATAATCTAATCAAATAGTATTATCATTAAAATAGTCATCCAGGGTATAATAACATTTCTCAACTAATAACTTGTGAAGACACCTTTTGAATTTCTTTAATAGCATACATTTTATAGCATCAGGTATTAATTAATCATTATATCTAGAGTGTCTTCATTAAGCTACAGATAAAATCGTTAATATACGGCTATCTGTAAGATTATATCTTGACAATGGGCTACAACATCGATTAATGTAGGTATTCATCATTTTTAATAAGATTACTATACGTTGTGTGCACAAATTATACGATATGAGACAAAGTACGGTCACCAAAGGAGATAAGTAACCAGGATCGTCGGATATAGTTGAAGTTTAGTAAGAAACCGATAGATGTTGTGGAACAAAATTTTATTTAATTAATAGAAAACAAACAGTTCATTTATCAAATTAAATTTCATTCGAAAACATCCATCGATTTCTTACTAAATTTCAACTATATCCGACGACCCTGGTTACTTATCTCCTTTGGTGACTGTACATCGTTATGAATGACCTTCCAAAATTGTCGAGGTGATAAATACTTTGGCAAAACAAGCTTTACTCATATGCCTAATAATCTAAGAATGTTAACAAGATTATTATTACTAGATTTTTTTATAACGGCTGTATTAATATATCGTTTCATTTTGGCAACTAGCTAAGTTGCTGAGTTCCCAACTTGTTAACTCAAACTCAAACTCAAATCATTTATTTCAATTAAAGCATTTACAGGCACTTTTGAATTGTCAAAATTAAATTACTTAACTTATTCCGAGTGGTTTCCCTAGACAAGCAAGTCATCTCCTCCGAATAATAGTATTTTTAATGTAGATTATGACATTCCTAGAGTAGTCACAATCCTAGAACTTATGGAAAATTGGACATAATTATAATGACTCAAAGAAAATAAAAATACTTACTAAAGACATAAGCCGACGGATACAATCCACCACCAAACGCTGCCTCCAAGAAATGCAACGCTACATAAGTCAAATAATTTGGCGCAAACGATCTCGAGAAACCAAATATGAAGCTGGTGGTTGCCGCGAAACCAACAGCCACTTTCCTTCCGAACCGGTCAGAAATGGCTCCGGTGAACAACATGGCGACGAACATCCCACAGTTGTGAATGGTTCCAACCAAAGCCCTCTTCCATTCCTGACAGCCGAGGTTGAACTGAAAGGTGAAGAAGACTTAGAAATTGCTCAAGAGTCTTAGAATTAAGTAGCATGTTTAGAGCGTGGAGTTTACATATTTGGCGCAGTGGCGTCCACCTCCTGTACTTCGATTACTGCGGACAAATATAGTATTATTATGTAAAGCCAGTAACTTGGTAACGAGTCTACGTGTAATTTGTTAGAAACTTCAAATTACATATGGACTCGGACTAAAATTGCCCACATAATGCAAACATCTTGGGCGGGGTATATGCAAAATAAAATGTAGCAGATATAGTTGGAAATGTACATTTCATTGATAAAAGGCTCTTTTTTGCCAAAATAAACAATATTCACAGAGCAGTTGACATGAGAAAGTGGAATAAGCAAACAGTCTCATATTACACAAATAAGGATAAGAGTTTCTTTCGCAAATATTTTAGTATTACTTCACGCAAGGAGGTACTTTCCGAACGAGAAAACATTCTCAGTTTGTAGGCTTGATATATCAACTGCTATGCTTCAAAGGCTAGACAGTATTGTCGAGTCTATATTCTAGAATGAAAGTCAAGCATTAACCTCGACGCAAATATACCAGTTTTCAGTTGATATTAATGCTTGAATAAGTACTGGGAAGTAGTGAAAGGTGGGCGTTTTGGGGGCTGCAGTTTGTAACTTTTGGACATCCAAAAAGTGCTGATTCTCCACCAATATTTTTGATTATCTTGAGTATCGTTCTAGAATACGAGCCTTAGACCAAGCATTTTGAATATTAGACCAAGCATTCGTCTTTTCAAGGCATTGAAATAAAACTAAGACCAATAAAATTAACACTATTATTTTCTACTGACCTCTTTAACAAGTGAGTACTCGTCCTCATAGACATATCTCTCACATTCCATGGTTTTGTTCAAGTCGAAGTTGTGGGGCAGACACTGGAACTCCGAGTCGTTAAGGGGTACGTACATCTTGCAAGACTCTGGTTTGCTCAGTATGTGGTTCGTCGGGACGGTGTAGTTTAACCAGGAGGTGTCGTTGAAGCGTTGTTCGCAGCCGTCAATCTCGCATCTGTTGACAAAATTAGAAATTCCATCGATAAGTCAGCCTCGTTCTTCATTATACAGCTTCGAAGTCTTCGTCTACAATCTATTGCCAATTTGCGACTGCAAATGGCGACTTTGTTGTACGTAATCACATTATTTCATCATTTGAATCTTGGATTGCGTGCCATCTACACGGCATTGGAGTTAGTATAAAACCTTTTAAAATCCTGATAAACCTAGAAAACAAAACAATTAACGTTTGTCCTCTTTTTATAATACCTTAAAATTGAAGTGTTGCAACAAAAACTTATAAGGAAAATGAACTCTGGGATTATTTTGGTACATCACGAGAGCAACAGCCGGAGCAAATCGAGACAGTACGCCAGGTTCCGATCCTTAAATAAATTTAAAAAAAAAGTATAGTTCAATCACCTATTTATAACAAGTGAAAATGATCTTTCTAAAGAAGTGATTCGATATAAAATTAAAATAATCGAGCTAACTGTTGACTAAGGTAAAATTCTATAATCTCCCATCCATGTAAAATCTTAAGAAATTGTAGAATCTGAACTTGTTTAGTTCGAGAATGATCCAGTACTTTCTCTAGAAATTTAATTTGAGAAAATATCGATGTATGACCACCATCATGCATGCATTGATTAAAACAATACAAAAACAAAATAAAATAAAAACCACAACTAGGAAGTTGTGGTTTTATTTTACTTTGTTTTTGCAATTTCTTTTTATAGCTCTAGAAAAATTTGGCGCAGGAGGGGTACAGAATCATGTAATGACTCCATAGTAACCGGTTGCGCGTCGATGGCCCTGCCACCCTGTATAGTGTATACTTTAAATATTTAGTACGTCATGATTATAATTATGACTTCCAGTTCCAACATTTAACTCCTAGTTGTTGGAAAAGTTAATGTAAATGAGCCATTCAAGTATAAAGTATCATAATACCAACAGGTGTACTCGTAATGAATACCTTTGATTGCTGATATGAATGTATAAAGTGGTATCGGGCATCAATGTTGTAAATGGATTTGCAGTAAAATGATATTAAAATAGCGTTATTAACCAGTTTTATAGTATTTCATGAAGTAAGTAACATTTTTGCAGTGACTAATAATGGCTTCGAAGAAGAAAAGAGGGTACCAAAATTGCTATTGTTTTTATCACTATTATCTTCTTTTTAAAAGAAAGAAAAACTATTTATTGCGACTCGTACAGGAAGATCACAAACGAAATAGGGTAGGTGGGGGGAAAGGGGGAGGGTGTAGGGTTTTGTACTTTAAAAGGAATAAACGGAACCGGTATAGGATCACTTGTCCGTCCGTCTGTGTCTGTCAGTGTGTTAAGACTCTTTTTCTCAGGAACGCGTGGAGGTATCAAGTTAATTATAGAATCCATGTATATTTCGCGCATTTCCCAGAATAGATGGAAATTATAAAGCACTACCCGATTTACAGACGCCAGCACATCGAGCTACCCGAAACTGTCAAATTTTCCCAATCAACCTTGAACCTATTGCTTGAGCGATAAAGTTTAAAATCTATTAAAGATATTTGATAGATAGTAGTAGCATGATGTGCTGGTGTCTGTACTTCATAATTTACGAAACATAGGCATGTAATGAGACTTTAGATGAGGTCAATAAGGTCCTGAGAAACGAAATTATACTCAACATCGCGCAACACCCGTAGAAGGAGAATCATTTAAGTATAGCAACTGGCAACTCCAACCGACTGTGAAGGTTAGAGGACGATGGTTATTATAAAATATAAATAATTCATTAATGGCCGTTTCTTTGAATTTCATGAGGATTTAATCTATTGTTTATTTCAACTAGATGACTAAGGGCCGATTGTTTCATCGCCACTTTTATTCGAGGAATAAAATTGACGTCTGACATTTTTTGTATGAAATAACTGTCAAAATTTCAAAATTATTCTTCGAATAAAGCTATCAGATGATTGCAAAATCAGCCCTAAGAAACATAATGGCTAATGAAGAATTCAAAACGAACATAACATATCATCACGCGTGTACTCCCCGAAGGGTTAGTCAGAGGTGTAGGTACTATCGCCAAAACCTTTATCTGACCACTTTGAAAACAAAATCCCGTGCACATGATGACCACAGCTGCGTCCGTAAGTAAAACAAAAGAGGAGTTTTTAGGTCGACTAATAATATGCGCTGTAAGCAGGAATAGTCCTTACGGTGGTCAGATATAAATCTTGGCGATAGTACAGATGCCAGCTTATCAAGCTACCCGAAACTGTCAAATTTTCCTAATCAACTTTGAACCTAATGCATTAGCGATAAAGTTAAAAATTTATTAAAGGAATTTGACAGATTGTAGTAGTTTGATGTGGTGGCGCCTGTGCCTATAATACGAGTATACCCACATTTCGCTAGTTATTTTCAAGTCTCATGTAATAAGGGGCGAACCTATTGTTATCAACCGGGCACAAATCCAGGCTGGGCTGTTACTGAGAAATTCGTAATTGAAAAATCCAATAACACTTTGCCCGACCTAGGAATCAAACCCAGGACCTCATGCTCAGCAGTAGCCTTGCGATCACTAGACCAATGGGGCAGCCAAAATGAACAGTGCACAGTAAATTAGATTATAGGCTGATTGTTTAATCGACTGATATTTTTTATTCGTGGAATAAAATTGACGTCTGACAGTTTTTGTATGGAAGAACTGTCAAAAATTCAAAATTATTCCTCCGATAAAGTTATTAGGGCTGATTTTTCAATCATCTGATAACTTTATTCGAGGAATGATTCTGAAATTTTGAGAGTTATATCATACAAAGACCGTCAAACGTCTATTTTATTCCTCTAATAAAAGTTATCTGGCGTTGGAAAATCAGTTCAGGAAAATCAAATGAATAAAAGATAACTATTGGGTCTGTTGGAATAGCTATGTTATCTGCTCATGTTTTGGATCAAAATAAGGACAAATCGGTCATTACTACAAAACAGACTACTTATTGTGTGTGAACTAAGGAATGTTGTTGAACTGTCAAAATGAAAGACATTGCTAACAATCACCACGCTGGACTCTATATTTGCTAAGAACGGTTGGCGCAGTGGCTGAGCGATCGACTGCTGCGCTGCGTGTAGCGGGTTCAATTCCCGCACGGAACTAATATTTCTATTACCTACAGGTAGTTGTTCCTGGTGTGACTGTTTGTGTATGTGAGTTTAAATGTTTGTAAACGCACCACGATACAGGAGTAATTCCTAGTGTGGGGTAACGTTAAAAAAAAAATGCAAAGTCAAACCCACCTATATGCCAGCTCCTGGGCTTCAAAGATGAAGCCACATTCGAAGAAGCTGCTGAGCAGGATAGGGAAGAGTAGTAAGACGAAGTTCAGTAGGTTATATCTGCCGTGAGGTCCCAAGCTCTCGAGGACCGAGTCCAGGTTGATCTCTTTCTTGATTTCCTCCATGGTTCAGGTGCTTCGCTCGGCTTGGTGTTTATCTGGAAAGAGGAATTGAAGGTTACTTATGATGATAGCACGATGTTTAAGGCTGATGGGGAAACTTCCCATGGGATCAAGACTTACGGACTAGCCACACTTATTCAGCTCTGTTTAGCTTTTGTCCATAGAAAACAACGATTTTGTAGGAGATGCGTACGCATTCATTCAGCTTTACGGATGCGTAAGCATCTCCATTCAAAATCGTTGTTTTCGAATTTCGACCGGCGGACAACCCGTAACGACTGTCAAAGATCCACGAATGACAGCCGGGACCAACGTCGAGCCACGCAAGGGTCACCTATCCACGGACCAAGTTAGACTATTGTTTAGTATACACCATGTTCCGGACGATATACATAAACTTCGACCAGATGTTCAGACCATGGAAATAAGCATTTTTCATTATGGACAAATTAATTTATTTTTATTTATTTTTTCATACAAACTAAATACCTTGACGTAAATCAACCGATATGCATGTCTCTTTATCTCTTTATCCGAAGCATTTGATAGATTTATCAATTTAATTGCACTAAGCGGCAACATAGGCCAAATTAAGACCCTTTCTTTTCATTAAATGAAATTACAAATATCTTTGTAACGAAGCCTTTTGAAGTACTAGTTCCTGTGTTAGATTTGATTTGTAAAAGCTATAGAAGCGTTTGCAAAAGTTTATGGATAACGTGAAGAACATGGAGTACATAAAGTACGATTTGGTATGGAACTTGCCCATGCAAAGTCAAGAGCGGATAATTCGTTATTCTCTCCAAGATCAGAATGTACTTGTACATGGAATTAAATCATTGGTTCTGCTTTATTTCTAGTTGTGTCTTTGTTCTCACACGTAAACATAATTATAAACAGAGTTTTTAATTAGGCAGTTAATCTATGGCTTAGAGCTAAACTAATTGATTTGATTCAAAATAGAGTTATCTATGGTGTTGCGTGTTAAATGCATCAGTTATGCATGAAGTAAAAAACGGCGTAGGGTTAAAAACAATAAGAAAACTTAAGTATAATATACTCGTAAGTCAGGCAGATTGTTTGAAAGCTGTGAAGTACAGTGACTAGAAATGATTAAGCCGTGTCTCCTGCGCGTGTTTTTTTGAAACATTATTAAAAAACCTTACTCACAAACATACTATGTTTTCATACACAAGCTGTCTCCTGCGTAATAAAATATTTTTAGATTAGTGTCTACTATTCAACTATCAACTGTTATCAAGCCAAACCGGTTTTCGGTGGGTCACACAGCATTTTATAATATCGATGAAATTCATTTCGCAAAGTATTTAGGTCATATTAAATTATTATTCAAATGAATTATTATTCAAGTTTTTAGTCACCCACACGCTATGGTAATGTAAATGAGCCATTGTGTGCATGCTGTGTTACTTTGTTCTGATTATGATATTATTGTGACCAATATTGTCTTCTTTATTATCTACCTTTATTTCCTGCGGTTTTGGTTCTATTTCAGTTTTATGACTAACTTTGTTTTGACATGAATTGATGTTTTTGATGCTATGGAAAAACAAACTGAATGTCATATACTCAACAAAGTTCAAATTCTATTGCAAACAAAAATTTATTAGGACCTTTTTGTTACAAGTGGTCACTCAAAAATTAACTTAGAATTACATTTCACTAAAGTAGATAACTGATTAAGTGGCGATGGAATGTAATTTTTGACGACACGGTTGGCCCAGTGGCTGAGCGATCGACTGCTGCGCTGCGGGTTCTATTCCCGCACGGAACAAATATTTGTATTGCCTACAGGTAGTTGTTCCGGGCCTGGCTGTTTGTGTATGTGAGTTTAAATGTTTGTAAACGCACCCACGATACAGGAGTAATTCCTAGTGTGGGGCAACGGTTTTTAAAAAAAATAAAAGTTATCTGAGATTATGAACACTGTGTCTGTTTCTGTGTCAATACTTGCGGTTTTTTGGCTATAATATTTGAATTTTTTGGTAACTTAATATGACCAGCAGGATTTTGTTTCGTGCACAAAGTAGGTACACATGATGAAAACAAGAGGGTAGAATTACAACAACATTATAAGGCATTTGGAGATGAGAAGTATGGAAGAAAAAGACATGTAGCGCCCACCCCAAATAAAATTAGGAGAAGTGTAGGATAATGGTGATAAAAAGGCACTCAAGACATGTCATTTAAAAAAATATTTGGGCAATGTGGATGTATAGGCGCCAGCACACAAAGCTACTACAATCTGTCAAATTTCTTTAATAGATTTTCGACTTTATTGTTAATGCTGGTTCAAGGTTGATTGGGAACATTTTACAGTTTCGGGTAGCTTGATCCGCTGGGGTCTGTACCTACCATTATTTTTAATAGAACCATTTCATATGAATTTAATGAATTGTGATTTGTATTTTGGGACTTGCCTTAGTAAATAAATACTAGCTGACTCCGGCGAAAACCTCCTCAGAATTAATAACTACAAAATGTATGAGAAAATGAATTATCTTCATTATTATTTTATCGTGAATTTTTTCCATCTTATACGAGTAATACTTATTCTGCTATCCGGGGCGGAGACAAATCCAACAAATCCAAGATGATAAAAATCGGTCCAGCTGATCTATTTTGGAAAAAATCTCACCGTGAAAACTTAGTTGAAGTGCATTTGGGGCGAGCTGTCAATAGTGTCAGTCCCTAGCATCTGGTAGAACGACAGCCAGTCTATTCTGTAAAAATCTCACCGTGAAAACTTAGGTGAAGTGAGCGGTTATTTTACCACATGCAAGGGATTGACACTATTGACAGCTCACTCCAAATTCACTTCACCTAAATTTTCACGGTGAGATTTTTACAGAATATATCGGCTGGTCACTTCAAGATCGATCACATCATCTTAGTTATCAAGGTGAGACTTTTACAGAATAGGCCGGCTGCAGTTCTTGAGTTATAAATGGTGTAACTAACCCGACTTTGTTTTATTTATGTAGATTTCTCCATTTAATAGCCATTAAAGTACGGTATAAAAGTCCTGCTACTCCTTCTAACCTTTCTTCCTATTCGATTCCGTAATGTACAAGAAATCCGTGAAATTACGTGCTGGTTTGTACTTAGCAATTTGCTCTACCCGTGGGTAGTCCCTTCCTGGTTCAAATCCCACATCGTCACACGCTGTCACGTCACAAGAATATTAATGTATCTGAGTATGATTCATATACTCAAACATAATAGTATGGCTTGTGGCGCTTATTGTATTAATTGTGGCTGCATTATTGTGGTACGATAATAATAATAAGTTGTTTATTAAACTTACTGTTGCCAACCTTGTAGTTCAGCAAACATGTTTTTTTTTAAATCATTTATTCGAAAGAAGTACTCGTAGGTGAAGTTGTCAAAAAATAAAAGGCCCGTTTTGACAATGACAGTTCTAGTAGTTAATAAAGATCAAATTCGCAAAATACGTATTCGTTTGTATGAATCTGACAGGTGTCAGGAACATTTTCAAATGTCAAAACGGGCCTTTTATTTTTTGACAACTTAACACACATGTGACATTTACCAACCCGCACTGGGCCCGCATGTTGGCCCCGCATTTGTGCCCATTCCCTCTTACAGGGAGGAGGCCTATCTGAGATTTGCCTTGAGCTTGCTTGCTCGAGCGAGCTTGAGTTTGCTCTGAGCCTTTTGGCCTCGTATAGAACATTCTGTAATTTTATTTTTTATTCCTTTTTTTTATAATTTGGTTTTTTATTTTTGACTGTGTTTAGTTTGTGATCTTCCTGTACGAGTCGCAATAAATACTTTTTTCTTTTTTCTTTTTCTTTTATGGGAATATTATAGACTGATTATGCTATGCTTATGCTACTCGTTGGTAATAGACGACGAGCATTAACACAATAGGTACACATAAATGTCCTGCCAAAGTGCAGTAGAGTTTATCAGTGTTCTCGTGGATAGTCTTCGTGAATAATATGTAGGTACTTCCTTACATTGTTTTAAACTACTATAGCTTGTTGAGCAGACAATTTTTTCGAACACTAGCAGCGTCCCGCGGTTTCACCCGCATAAGTGTCGATCACGGGATAAAAAGTATCCTATATGTTATTCTGATGTACGAGTATAAGGTCAAGTTTCATCAGAATCTGTTCACTAGTTTTTGCGTGAAAAAGTAAAAAAACATCCATCCGTCCATCCTCACAAACTTTTGCGTTTATAATATTAGTAGGATTAGAAGTAAGTAGGATATGAAGCAATACATAATCAGCCTATAATGTTCCCACTGCTGGGACACAGGCCTCCTCTCGGTGAGAGGGAGCGGGCCGTAATCCACCACGCGGGCCCAGTGCGGGTTAGTAGATGTCACATGTCTTCGAATTTTCGCTTCTCGGACATGCCGGTTTCCTCAAGATGTTTTCCTTTGCCGTTTTGAGAGCAGTAGTGATGAAATAATTTACACAAAGTAAAGCGCCTGTCTGGGATCTTTTTTGTTTTTATAAATGGCATCTCGTAGTTGACCTAGAGAAGTCGTGACTACTTAACCGGCCGCACTTGTCTGGGTTCGAACCTACGAAGACCTATGATGCAATGTATTAGCAATATCCATCAAAATGATTCAGATTGTGACTGATCGTGTGTTACGCAATTAGGGTGCTGCTCAAGGAATTACTGAAAATCTTAATGCACATCTAGCTAAAATGTACAAACAAGGAATTATATTCAGAAATTAATTATAACTTCTTTTCCAGTTTCAAAAATAAATCATTAGGTATAATTATAATAATGAATCATTGTTTTGCACATAATTACAACGTTCTAATTCTATTTTTGTTGTCCTACTTAGAAAAGCTACAGTACGGTTATTATTACACGTGTAAGTAATTAATATTAATTTGACTTTTCCTCAATAGGGCATACAAAGTTATAAATGATTTCTGTTATTACAGTGTGACCGCTTGAAATCACGTAAGTTATTTTTATTTACTTACTGAATCATATTTAATTACCAGGATTATTACATAGAAATATTTACAATATTATACATAACATCTGAGGGGTAATTCTCGTAATTTTAAGAAGGTTTACAGTCTGAAGCCCAATTCCTGTAATTTAAAACGTTCAAATCTAGTCGCAGTCTCATCTCGGCGACAAACAAATGTCAAAAAGTTGTCAAAATATAGGGAAATTAAAAGATTTTTTGACAGATTCAGACTGAGATCAGACTGTGAACGTTCTTAAAATTACGAGAATTGCCCCTCTGATCTCATTTGTCAAAAATCCCCCTAAGTTCCCTACATTTCGACAAGTTTTTGACATTTGTTTTTCGCCGAGAAGACTGCGACTAGATTTTGAACGTTTTAAATTACGAGAATTGGCTTTCTGTATTCCCCCAGGCTTAGGCAGAGGTGTAACCGGTTGATTGCATAGGCTCGCCCCCTATTAATAACTGGCGAAATGTAGGTACATAAGTAAATATGTTTTCATGTAAGTATTGTATTTTCTTTTACCCATTAAGCCCGCGTTTGGACCCATATCTACAATTTGTGATATTTCCCCTACTTCCTAATGACAAGAATAATTTATTGGTTTACTTACTATAAATATTATTTTTTATGAATAGAAATATTCTACAGAATAGTACCAATCAGTGTCGATTCTAATAAGGTAAAGAATACGTAATTTTTCCATCAACCTGTATTTCTAACCACGCGTGGGCGCATCCTGTATACGGAGAGGTAATCCGCAGTTACGTTAATTGTATAAATTAATCGTCCAATTAGTAATTGTGGCGATTAGCCGCTGCTCAATACACTAATTGACCTTTTAATTTATGAATGGGAGTGACTTTATTAACTAGGATTGGTAGACTGACTCATAGGACGGTAAGAGGGAGCTTCTTAGGAATTGACTTTCGGTTTCTATGAGTAACCAGTCCTTAGTAGCGCGGTTGCTGGGTATCGCTTCTTTTACTAATGCTTTGTTGTCTATACTAATATTATAAAGAGGTAATATTATTTCTTTGTCTGTATGTAGGGAGTAATCTCTGGAACAACCAGTCGGATGAATGAATGAATTGCACCGATCCCAGCGTGGTTTGACCAGACTCGATTAATCGAATGAACCCCAAGATTCGCTCTAGCTCCTATAGCCTCATGTTTCATGGTGCTACAGAGGCGTTTGCATATCAAAGAGCAGACCGGGGGGGCACTGGAATGGTAGGGAAGATATGCCCTTAGGATAGGAAAGGATTTGAGAGCCGTACTGGCTATGCATCCTAGAATAAGCATCTCTGGAACAACCAGTCGGATTAAAAAAATCTTTTTGCATTTAATAGCCTAATTTTCGAGGAAGGCTATAGGCTATTTAACATCACGTTATGACCCTTAGGGACCGAAAAAAAGTCAGAAAGAATGTTAAGCTAAAACGAAGTGATAGCTACCAATGTGTACCAAAGCGTGGTAATCTGTGGACATTGTAGTGGGTAGTATACAGGTTGGCAGTAACATCGACCCGCAACCTGTTAAATCGGTAATCGGTTTTTAATCGGTCGGTAGATTCAATTCATGATTCTTAACGCTATCCTGCGTTTATATTTTTCATTGGTTATTAAGAATAAAAATAGCAGTTCTATAAATTTTGATCGCGTAGATATTGCACTTTTCTATGCAACAGCAGATTTTAACATAACCGACGAAAAATTTCTACGCCAGGGGGTCGAGAATAATACTGTTTCAAACACAGACTTAATATAAGTCTGTGGTTTCAAAGATATAACATGCAACCATGTACAACTGCTAGACATGTTGTACCTAAAGTTATTAGACATGTTAGAATAATAATTTTAACAAATTAATGTATGCTTTTAATTTTTTACATGTAACGTGTTTAAATATTTGTATGCTAGTCCTTGGCGAAACATGTGAGATCATAATTCTATTTATAAGACCTTAATGTACCATGTTTTAAAGTCAGAAATATATTCTATTCTATTCTAGAAAAAGACCAAATAAAAATTAAGTTTACAGTTCTGTTTTTTATAACAGTTGCGAGTTTACATAGGTTTATGTAGAAAGTAAAACGTTTCAATATAAGAATTTTATAACACTACCAGAATTGGTAAATAACATCTGTTCTTGCCATAAACTGTCATTTTATTTATTTAGAAATAAACACGGTAACGCTAAAAATGATTCATGGTCCACATATGGTTCTGCCTACCACATAAGGTATGGACTGATAGAGTAAAATATTTCGCAATGCAGCGACAGATACCGGTTGTGACCGGTTATCAAGTTTTGGAAACCGGATTAATCCAGTTCAGTTCAATTTTTGATGCAGTATTCTTTTTGGAAACAATACTTTTGGTAACTTTGCATTGGCAACTGGAATTGTTTTGGTATGGTTTTAAACATTTTTAATTTCAGTTGTAGGTTAACCACCTCGTTGAACATTATTTTTATCAAGCATATTTCCAATTTTGGGGAACACAACGGGAGCCGAGAAAGACAAAGAACTGCCAAGTCACTGGACTTGGCAGCTCTTTAACTAACCAAACCTAACTTAGCAATAGGTTTAATAAACTTAAATTTCATAACTAGTATTTAAGATCGCGAAAATTTAACGAATCACTAACACTATTTATTTATAGGAGAGCCAACAGCTATAACAGAAGGGTAACAATTGTATATGAGACATAAAGTCAAATACAGGTTCTCACGGGTAAAAACAGAAAATGTAGTAGAAATCTTAGAATCACTAACAAGGACGATAGAAAAGAATACATATTTGGTCACGTTAACCCCAAAGACCAATGAAGCCATGCAGAAGCCACACAAAAGTCCCAAAAATCACGTCCTATAAAAACGCAAACAGGATGTCCACATAATCAATTTCGTGCGTAGTTCTGCAGCACTGTGAGGGCATTATAATAAGGCATTATTAACGTTGATGTGCTGTGCACTGGAGCGCGATTCCTTGAAGTCTTACCGCGAAGGTCGGTGTCGGGTGACGGACTCGTCAAATACTTTGTAGTACATCATATGAGTGTGTTTTTGATTATTGTATTGTACTTTCCGAGTTTGTCTTGGACATTATTGACATCGATGAATGAAAAACATCGTGAGGAATCCTGGACTTAATACATAGTGGATGAAAGTCTAAAAGAGCCAACCCGTCTTGATCAAGCGTGGTGATCAATGCTCGTGCCTTTTCTGTGAAAGACGAGGCCTTTGCCCGGCATTGGGGAAGGTATTATTGCAAGATATGGATGTGATTCTTGGTGGAGGAGGAATAAAAATTGTTTATGGAATAGAATAGCTTTTGAGGATGGTTTTACCATTCCAAAAACATTTGCGACGCCTGCAAATGTTTTTGAATTGGTGCGCAAAATTTTGCCAAAGTTTTATCACAATTAAATTAATTGTGTGGGAACTACGATGGGTACGCTTAAGAGAGAAATATTCACATTTATGGGAAGGCTCATCAGGCTGCATGTCACCTGATTCTTTAAATAATCAATTTTAATGTAATTTTCATTTTAGTCCATTTTAAATTATTTATTTTCATTTAAATTTTTTATCCATGTTAAATTATTTAATTCAATGTCATCTAATTAATTTATTATTAATTATTTATTTAAATATAATTTTAATTTATTTTCAAACATTTGGGTCGATTTTTATGTACTAACATAGTTTAAAGATAATGTAATTCTAACAAAATATGGACATTAATAGTCTGAATTAAACGAATATAAAAAAAAAAAAAAAATAATTTCCTGCCTAACCCTTCGGGAAACACAAGCGTGATGTTATGTTATATAAGTAGGTACAGAAGACGTCTAGTGGTACACATACATATGTGAAATGTAAGTAATGCAACATGAACAATTTCATGTTTCATTCCACAAAATGTATACTCATGTGTACCCAGGATTTTCAAAAGCAACAGGCGGATAAAATACTTGTACCGCGAATTTAGTAAAAGTTTCCTCAGATCTAAGTTAGCTACGGTTTCCGACTATAATTCTGACGCGACTGAGAATTTCACACGGTACGAATGCAACTGACCTTCACGGACCCGTTACCAGGCTACACCAACATCCTTTTGTTAGTGCGGACGTTCTAAGTTATCAGAAGACCAATTCACGTAATTAAAAACGTTCAAAATCTAGTTGCAATCTCATCTCAGCGACAATCAATGTCAAAAACTTTTCAAGAATGCAGGGAAATTAAAGGTATTTTTGGTAGATTGAGACCCAGATCAGACTGTGAACGATCTCAAAATTATACCGTTACTAATACGGAAGGATGTTGCAGTCTATCCACTTAACATAATAAGCACTGAAGCATCCTTTAGCATCTGTAATTGTAATTGTAATTAGAATGATCTCAGGAAGTCGTGGACCGGTCCATTTGTACCCAATAACGGGTCCATTTTGAACACATACATATCAAGTTATGCATTTCCAGTTTTAGCTACCTCGCTATAGGCTTACAGGTGTATAGGCTTTTCGTACAAGTCAGCTTTTACTGGAAATGTAAATAATATGTCGATTTTGAATATTAAAAACTTGAGACTTGTTCAGGAGACAGATTTTCCACTTCGTTTTTGAGAACAGCGGGGAGGGGGGTACTTGCGTTACACACTGTCAGTGGCACTGGCTATCATTTTGAAAGTTCAACAACATTCATTGCGTTATTTACGTTGTTAAGTAGAATTTTTTTTCCAACATACGAGCAATGGATTAGCAATATACTTCAAAATGATTCAGATTGAGATTGATAGTGTGTTGAGTAATTAGAGACAAAACGCGATGTGTCTGAATCTGAATCCACTGTATTAAGTACATATATGGCAGGGAGTCTACGAGTAGCTGCTAATGAGGCCAAAATTAGGTTGTGAAAAACCGCCCCTGGTTAAAGCTCTGCAGTATCATAGCTACCTAACAATCCGTGTCACGTTGCCTGAGTTCCACCCGGGGCATCGGAGATAAACCGGGCCGCCTTTTTTTTTTTTGGGTGGGAAATCATCAAATGACCTCTCCCGCTCTGGGCGGAGCAGAAGGGAGTGTCAGACTTTTACTGACTAAAACCCACCCGTGTTCCTTCAGTTGCCTGTGCCAGGGGCCACGGTATCTCTTTCGAACAACCCGCAGCCCCGGCGGCCTGTTCAAAAAGCCTTAAATATGATTTTTCGCTTTCAGCACTCATGATGCAACTGGCCATTCTTGTCATATGGTTGTCGCATTACCTGACAGTAATTGCAAGTTGGCTAACATGTAGCAATCATAATGTTACATAATCGCTGTTTCCAACTATCACCAAACCGGTTGGTGGTTGTAGTTGATCATGGGATTTGTTGGTTTAATTTTGTGGGTAGTGCTTGTTGAAGGATATAGTGAGAAGTGACTATGACTAAGTTATGACAGACTAGCTGCGCCCCGCGGTTTCACCCGCATAAGTTTCCATCCCGTGGGAATATTGGGATAAAAAGTATTCTATGTGTCAATCCTGGTTATAAACTATCTGTGTGCCAAATTTCATCCAAATCTGTTCAGTAGTTTTTGCGTGAAAGAGTAATAAACATCCATCCATCCATACAAACTTTCGCGTTTATAATATTAAGTAGGATTGTGGGATATGGACTTTCGGTCTTCAGGTGTTTAGATTTAAAACAAGTATTGGGAGTCAAAAAATGTAAGAGTCCACGTGTTAAAAACATGCACAAGATATAACCAATCGCCAAAATTCTAAGATTAAATTTTGGTGATTTGGTGATATCTTCTCACGGAGATCTATGTATCTTCTGCACTTGCAGCGGTCGTTGACGTACCTATAGGTTTCTGATTGTAATTATAGGATAGGTTTCTGATGAGGATACTTTAACGGAAAGATGTCGCAGCGCATCCTCTTATCTTAGTACGGAAGCATCCTATAGCATCTTAGTAATTAGAATGATATCAGGAAGTCACGGACCGGTCCATTTGTACCCCATAATAGGTTCATTTTGTACTTTTGAAATTAAAGTACTTAAAGAGAGCTAAAATGTTATCTTAGAATTTACTTCAAAGGTGTTTTCAAAACCAGTCAAAAAACAGAATTCAAGATTGTCGATTCAAAAACCTCAATTTACTAAAATATCTTAATAAAGCGCTGAATGCTATCCTACAGCGCATTTTTAAGTTAATTAAAATAAGGCTTACCCAGAAAGTAGATATCTGGCTCGAAGCCAAGTAAACGGTAAAAGTCGAGTGGACAATCGAAACGGATCCATTGGCGGAATTTAAACGAATCTCGATGGAGAGATTAAAAGTAGATCTACTAATTTATCGTTGCATCAGTCGACAGAATGCTGGGAATATATCACTGGGATAAAAGGAAAACTTTTTTATCAATTGCTTGGTGTTGTGTTTAGTGGTAAGGTTGAATTGTTAGGAAATAAAAGAGAAGATTTTGTTCGTTGAAACATATTGTTAGTGAAATCATCTTACAACATCAGCCTATAGCAGTCCACTGCTGGACATGGGCCGCTCCTATTGCACGCCATTTAACTCGATTTTCGGCAACAATCACCCAGCTGCTACCGAGAGCGTCAAAATTTTTCGCCGGTTGTTAAAAAAAAAAAATTGCTGTTCCATACGTTTTGATCGCGTAGGTATTACACTTTTCTACGAAACTGAAGATTTTTTTTTTGATAACCGACGAAAAATTTCTACGCTATGGGGTCTAAACTCATATGCTGAATCCATGGTTCCAGTTTGCGCGTCGATGTCCCTGCCACCCTGTATAAGGCGAAAGCGTCCGGGTATCCCGCGAAATTCAGATTTTCTCATTTTTATTGATATAGCTAATCCATTGCTCACACAACAACGTAAATATCGTAGTGAATGTTGTTGAACTGCCAAAATGAAAGCCATTCCTACTATTAGTGTGTTCCACAATTACCTCCCAGGTCTGCGCAGCAATTGTTATTAGTATTCATTCATGTATACTCAGTGTATGGCCTCCATCAAATACAATACGTACATTGATCACGTCCGGCATACTCTTAACAGACAGCGTCGTTGCAAATCTTGCTGACTATAAAGTCTTTCTCTGAAGCACCAGCTACTCGTGCCACCAACGTAATTTTTCTACGTGTTTGTCTCGTGTTTATACGAGGACGCGTGGATCGCGAAAGATGGGAAAGCGCAGGCAAGGAAAGGTAGATTTTGATTTATTTGTGAGTATCAAAATATGTCGTATAAATGAATTTTTGGATCGTAAACCTACATATTTAAAATAGAAAACAACTTGGTACCTTCACGCGTTCCAGAGAAAAGCGGTCTTGACATCGACAGACAGATGTCCATCTGTCTGTCGATGTCAACCAAGTGATCCTATAAGGGTTCTGTTTCTCCACGCAATGGTGCCTGAAGATGGACAGCGAGCTTAGGCCGGCCCAGAAAGAGATGGCGAGTACCGCGAAGGCTGGTTCTAGGTGAGGGAAAAAGAGTTCCTGGAAGGATTTAGGGGAGGCCTTTGCCCAGCAATAGGATAGGCTAAACGCTAAAAACCACGTGTTTGTGGGTTTATGTAATCCGTGGTCGCGACATATTCGCGAAAAATGTAAACAAATATGAGTTTATCGAAAAATAACTTTAATTCCTACACAATAAAGTTCAGTTTACGCTACAACTTCAAACATTTTTATAACTTTTTCAATAGTGCTAGTCACTCTGAAATCAACTTAATCATCATTAAAATAAAGTTGATATTGGTTTAACTTGAAATAACGTCAATTTGAAACATAAATCAAATTTGAATTTAGGTAAGTTGGTAATCCGATCCGTTTCTCCTTTATCAGTTTATAGTCTAGACAGTTATGATAACCGTTGTCATAAAGATTAACTACGAGACCTTGACCAAGAGATTTAAAATAATGTCACATCATTGATATTGATATCTGTGATTAAAAATGTTAATGCCATCCAACTTTTGATTGATCACCGGGATAACGCAATTATCCCGGTGACACACTATACTATGGCTTTCATTTTGTCAGTTCAACAACATTCATACGCAATGAATGTTGTTGAACTGTGTATTTACGTTGTTGAGTAGAATTTTTCGAACATATGAAGCAATGGATTAGCAATATCCTTCAAAATGATTCAGATTGTGATTGATCGTGTGTTACGCAATTAGGACGCTAGTGAGTACAGACTTTAGTTAAGGGGGATGCCCTGAGGTAGCCCGACTAACTATTACTTGCCATCAGGTGAGATTGTGGTAAAAGCGAAAGCAAAATTTGTTACGTTCGCGAATCATATTGTAATCAACATACAACCTGCAAATTGCAATCTTAGCGCATCCCTTTTAAGTTTGCAGTGAAACAAGAAAAAAGAAACCGTGGATGTGGACATGAGCCTTTAAAAAATGGGGTCAAAAGGGAAATTGCCGTAATAATAATACTTAGGCGAATATGCCGCCGTAGACTTGAGGACACTGCTGCTCATCCTCTTAAAGTTTTATACTTAAATTTAGAAATGTTTTGTCATTTTTTTAGTAATCAACTAATTTGGGATATCAGCTTAATTTGTTAAACACTTAAGCTACGTAAAATGACACAATTTCGTATCAACAAATCTTTTAAAATATTAAATACAACGACTTCAACAACCTTGGCCTAAATAGCAAGACTGCCGAACTACGTAACGATATCACCCGAATGAATCGTGATCGATTAATTTTGGACATTTAGATGCTTTTGTTTCATTCGATTTTTGTCACGATTTTTATCTAGAAAAGACTGCAACTTGGATACTATTGTAGTTTTTAGGCGTTTCAGGTGTTTAGATATCAAATACTTCTTGACTGAAATCCGTACAAACGTCATCATCATCTGCCTTGCCTTTTACTATGTTGAGGTTGGCTTCTCGTCTAACCGGATGCAGCTGAATATTAGTATTTTACATGGGCCACAACCCAGAAACTGGGTAAAACCAAACATGTCAGTCTTTCTGACTATCTGTAACGACTGTCAAAGATCTACGAATGGCAGCCGGGATCAACGGCTTAACGTGCTTTCCGAGGCACGAAGGGATCTCAGTCTCAGTATGTAATGAATGGTCACCCATCCATGAACCGATGTCGGCAAACGTTGGTTAACTATGAAGATTGACCCGTGCAGCTGTTATTATTTAGCCACGTACACACGTACAAACATACCTTGAATTTTAAAATACAGGGTGGCTGGGATATCTACGCACAACCTGTTACTGTGGCATCAGGTTGTGCGTAAAAAATTCAGGGAAATCAAAAGTTTTCGTCAGATATTTTTTTCAAATCCTGCAAAAGTGCGAACAATATCAATACAGGGGTTGAAATTTTGCGCACTTTTGCAGGATTACATTTTTAGTTCAGAATCACGTACTGAATCCGTAGTACTAAGCGTATGCCTGTCGATGTCCCCCTGCTATCCTGTATTAATAAATAGACCAATGTTACTATGTTAACTTACAGTTTGTTCAATTCCTACAGGTCTTACGATACTAAATTTCTATTGAACACAAATTCACACTCACACTTTTTGCACTTTCAAAAAGTTCACGTTTTCGTTTCGAGTCCCTAAATTTGAAAATGTCACTTTCACAACTTTTTTATTTTTATCATATTCATACATTATTTAAATTATTACATCCCAAGTTCATTTTACAGAACACACACGATCGCACAATGTGCAGAAAAAGAATGACTGATACAAAAGCCAGAGTGAGACCACGAATGCGTAAAAGAGAACTAATTTCATTTGAAATATTGAACGCTAAAGGGAAACTCCCATTATTAAAAAGGGGTGGAATTGGTCTTTCCCAAACTACATATATTTACACATACATATACGGTACATACTCCAGCACATCAAGCTACCCGAAACTGTAAAATTTTCCCAATCAACCTTGAACCTAATGCTCTAGCGATAAAGTTCAAAATCGATTAAAGAAATTTGACAGATTGTAGTAGCTTGATGTGCTTGGCGTCTGTACATTATTTTGATAACTTTTTGTGTTTTAAGTTTTTGGGTTGTGATTTAACTTCTTGGGTTAAACTACCACAAGTAAAAAAAATGTATGTATAAACTTATTTTATTTTATTAGAGACCATTAAAAATATATTTTATAATTATAGGGTTAGCGTTTAGCGTTAGCTTACTCAAAAACCACTCATCAGAACTTGACCAATGTTATAAGGGTACTAATTTCTTTAGTCATCATAGTCAGCCTAGTGTGTCGACTGTTGGGACACAGCCGTGAGAGGAAGTGGGCCATAATCCACCAGGCGGGCCCAGTGCGGGTTGGTAGATGTCACATGTCTTCGAATTTTTGGTTCTAGGACAAACCGGTTTCTTCACGATGTTTTTCTTCATCGTTTTGAGAGCTTCTTTAGGCATGTAGTTACCTATTGTTATATACCAAAACCAGCTTACAGAATCTACAAAGTTCTAGCTACTGAAAGAAATCATATGACTAAACCGAAACCCAAAAGATTTTAATAAAATTCTTTACTAATAATAAAGCTGAAGAGTTTGTTTGTTTTATTGAACACGATTACTACCAGTCGTTTTGAAAAAAATATTTGCATTTGATAGCCCAATTTTTGAGGCTATAGGCTATTTAACATCACGCTAGGATTCTTAGGAGCCGAGCAAAGAGAAAAAAAAGTAATAGTGCGGGCCGGCGATGCGATGTGATGGGGTGGGTCGGAGGAACTAGAAATTTGACGCGGACGAAGAAGGTCGCGGGCAGAAACCTTATAATTATACCATTTGCCTTGTAGTAGGACAATAATAAGCTAGTATTGTTGTAGTGGTTTTATAGCTATTATGTCAGCATAACATTATAGAGGCGTGAGGAACAGGGTGTAAAGTTCACTCAACCTCCATAGAAAAGGGAAGATCCTCCAACCAGACGGGTGTTGTGTCTGGCGGGCAATTGCCCAAAGATTGATGTTGGGAAGTTTGTATATATGCTAATTGCGCGGTAAACTCTGCTTGCGAGGTGCAGGATTTGCGTGACGTCAGTATGACGCGTTGTTCGCATGTGGCGTTGTAGATACCGATACAATATTATATAGCTAGGTAGGTACTTTATAAAGCCATTTAATACGAAACTACTTATCGATAGCACTCAGGCGGCTCGTGAACGAATCATTCCGTCCATTTAGATCCTATTGTTCAATTCTCATTGACTATTTAATAGTTCCAATCTTCGCTGTGGATTTATCCCAGATGCGGTGTGTTCTCGGAATACACATACTATAAGTAGGTAGATAGATACATAGATTTGCATATGGGAGCATATACAGGGTGATTCGTTGAGATGTTACACCAGTAAGGGAAAATCTAAATTTTTAACCGGGATTTTCTTTGATAAATAATATTATTTCGGTCCGGTCGGTTCGTATCTAGCTGCATCCGGTTAGACTGGAAGCCGACCGCAACACAATTAGGAAAAGGCTGGGCAGATGATGATTTGTTTCGGTCGAATTCGGATATTTCGGTTAACAAAATACAATTTTCATGTTTTGGGTAAAAAAAAAATACACGTCATAAACAACTTATGTTTTAAAACTAGATGAGTGCGGAGTTTCCAACCGGACTTCTCTGAGATGAAAGATTGAATTAAACTCAGAGGTCAAATCTCATTCATAATCATGGTCAGCACCCTAATTGCGCAACTCGCTATCAATTTTAATCTGAATCATTTTGAAGGATATTGTTATGCTAAGGTTAAATTTGAAAAATATGTCTGCTCAACAACGTTAATAACGCAATGAATGTTGTTGAACTGTCAAAATGGAAGCCATTGCTACTGTAAGTGTGTTACGCAATTACCCCGCAGGACATTGACGACCATGCAACTTAATATCTGAAGCGATCGTCGCGCGAATACGCGATCATCGCGTTCATAATGGCAATATGGATATTTTTTACCTTGGCCTGACCAGGATTATGAAAGAGATTGTAACCTCTGAGTTTTTTATTTGTGACGAGCGCTTTTGGTTTTGATGCGGCCTAATGACTCATCCACCTAGTGATCAGCCAATCGATTCTGTAAAAATCTCACCGTGAAAAGTTAGGTGAAGTGAGCTTAGAGTGAGCTATCAATAGTGTCAATCCCTAGCATTAGTTGGAATGACAGCTCACTCCACGCTCACTTCACCTAAGTTTTCACGGTGAGATGATTACAGAAACACTGCAGAAGTGTAGCTGCAGAGTGCAAGAACTGGGTTTGTCCAATCAGGCAGTATAATAATAATCACTAACTTGCAATAAAAGTCAATTTAAACGTAATTTTACATAACAATTTACTGTTGTAATCATTATTCAGTCAGCACGTGGTGATTATTTATTTAGGTATTTGAAAAGTAGGTATGTACTTCAAATACAATTCGATAGTAAAAAGAACATTTGTGTACGATATATGGTGTTGTGTGCCTTTTATAAATGTATTTTCTTTCTTTCTTTAATACCTATGGTGAATTTGTCACTTATAACGGGTGTAAAAAGACATTTAACGAAGCCGAGAGCCACTTGTACTCCCTGTAATTGTAATCATTTTTTTGTACTGGACCATACCTGGGAACCTTCTGGTTACGGAGATATTGGAGGTCAAAATTCCAACTTTTACTGACGTTTTTTTACAAAAACCAGTATTTGATATCATAATTCATAACACAACTTTAAATACCCCCACGACCCCTGTACTGTTGCATGCACCTATAAACACGATGTTTTGCGTGTAATTACATTGCGTACTATCACAAACAACAAGTTTTCATACCAAAAACAAAAGTCGTTTCCCAGCAATTAGTTTGATGTACAGAATGCATAGTTGACGGCTATGTGATGGGCCTTTTTACTCCCTGTATAACAAACCTTGATCTTAAAAAATAGTTAGCACATGCAGCTACTACAATCTGTCAAATTTCTTTAATAGATTTTCAACTTTATCGCTAAAGCATTGAGGTTCAAGGTTGATTGGGAAAATTTGACAGTTTCGGGTAGCTTGACCTGCTGGCGTCTGTACATATCCGTAGCAACATACTAAAAAGATACAACGGACAAAAAACTTCATAATTGCTTGAATTCACGTGGTTTTACCCTCTAGACATATTGTCTAGAGGGTAAAACCTGTGTGTTAGACCTTTCGAGAATCCCACATCGCGTGCTTATGGTAACATAAAGTATTAGCAAACAGTTCAATGAATACACTGTTCTTTGAATAATGCATCTGGTTGGCCTCTAAGGTATTTATGATGTTTTAAAAATAGATGTTGTTTATTATAAGGGATAAATGGGAGGTTAGGGGGTTTTAATGTAACTATGAAACTATCTTTGAAATTTTTTTCGATATCAGAGCGGTGATGGCCCAGTGCTACTGAAGCAGTGGTGGCTCAGTGATGACTTACGCGTTGTAGGTCGTGGGTTCGATCCCAAGCAGGCACTTTACTTTGTACAAAATTATTGTATCGCCACTGCTCTCAAATCGGTGAAGGAAAACATCGTGAGGAAACCGGCATGTCGTCGAACCAAAAATTCGAGGACATGCTACATCTTCCAACCACTGCAGTAGTGCTGGGCGTGGTAGATTACGGCCCACTCCCTCTCGCAGAGAGGAAGCCTGTGTCCCAGCAGTGGGAACATGATAATGTATCAGAGCGGTTAGCAAAAAAACTTACCTAAGTACTTTGGGTTGATGATTATTTTCGGTACAGTAGCACTGTCCTCAATTATCTCTTCAAGTGAACTGGATTTGAAATGCCTAATTCTGCCTATAATATACCTTTCACAGAGGACATCGGGGACAGCATTGAGTTAAAACAACAATAGATAAAACAAAATCCCTAAAAATAGTTTATATTTGATTTTTCACTTTATTAAGCTTTGAAAGGCAGATAAGATAAAAAACTGACAGAAGTAAAACAAATATTATCATAAATATTTACAAATTTTTATGGCTTTTAAATTACGAGCTGCCATATATTAAATCGATACTGGTCAATCGTTATTATCCAGCAATCGATTATACAGCAGTCGATTCGATTGAAGACACCGCGTCAATCAAAACGGATGTTCTAAGAGAGGTTCAGATAATGAAGACCATTTTATTATATCGATAAAGAGAATCTGTGACTCCTTTGTATATTAATACGCAGATTTTATAGCTTTGTATGCAAGTTCAATAACTTGAATGGAGATAAGAAAAGATAAAAATAGGGTTATCGATATTGATAAGTGGAGATAGAAAGTACTCGATAGTTGTTTTTAAGATAACAACGCTTTAGTTGTGGCACGGAATTGGTGACATGTTGGGTTTGGTTATTTGTTGAATGCTCTGATTTAGTTACGGAAGGTTTCGACAAAAAGTGGTTTAAAAATAGTACGCACGAGCCACGACAGATAATGTTATCGATGTAATCCGATAAAAATGCTGTTAAACCGCTACAGCTACTGTTTATAATATCAACGTTTTAATATTTATTTCAAATTCGGTTAAATATATTTTACATTTTACAATATTTTGGGTATTCTATGCTGTGTTTGAGTAATTGGTTTCTTTCTTATTATAATTGTTTCTAGACTAGTTTTCCTCAGCCTAGCCGGGTATCTGATGGGACGGCCCGAAGCCAAGTGTTCATCAGTGGGTCTAAGTGTTGGAGTAATATTAGATACTGCATGGTTATCCGCAGTAGGATGTATGTTAACCGAATAGTTTCCTCATTATTATAAGGAACACACACCTGATTTTGAACTAATGAATTATTTTCCTATTAACTTTGGAATGTCCCGAATATCTTCTTAAAGTATATCGATACTCGGAAAACAAAAAAAAATTGTCCCAACACTATTTTATCCTCCAATGAAAATGGCAACTGTGTATATTTAGAACAGACAACTATAAACAAAACAAAATAAGCAGTACCTAAGAAACCAGAAACCACGTGTAGATAATGTCGTCGTAAACTGAATCTAAGCTAATTTAAAACGTTGAAAATGTAGTTGCAGTCTCATTTCGGCGACAAATAAATGTTAAAAACTTGTCTAAAATATTAGAGTTATTTTTGATAGATTGAGACTGACATCAGACTATGAACATTCTTTTATTTACGAGAATAGCCCCTCCGTTATCAAACAATAAAGGTAGACATACAAAATGAGTACAACATCAAATTGTCGCAACTGAGTATTTAAACAATGAAGACACACAAAAGTTCAAGTACAATATTGTGACGCAAGTACGTCACACAAGTACGTACGATCACATATTGGTCACGTGTTGCTGTGCGAGGGTGTTGGAGGAAACGACTGTGTTTTGTTTTCAATGGAATGTGTTAATGCTACGCAAGTACACACAGAAGAAGTGTATTCTGCAAGTTTTGTTGGGTTTCCCACGTGCTATCCACCTTGTGTGCTGAAGACGTTCAATGTGGCCTTACTCGATATGAAACGGACATATCTTGACCCCTTCAAAAGAAAGGCATTGATGAGATAATCCGGTGTATAGGCTTCTTTCAGTTCTCTGCAATATCCCACTTTTTGACGCTGCAGTGGGATATTGCCGACACTCGACCTCTTCAGTTACGAATATACATTTAATGTTCGCCAAGAAATCGTGCTAATTGTATAACACACTTACAATCACAATCTGAATTATATTGAAGGAATCCATTGCCTCATGTGTTCGAAAAATTTGTATGCTCTACTACGTAAATAACGCAATGAATGTTGTTGAACTGTCCAAATGAAAGCCATTGGTACAGAGTGTGTTATGCAATTACCCTGCAGGTCCTTCTAGCGATGTTTGTATTATCATCGATTCACGGTCTCTTAAATTTTACACGACTATTCGTCAAGGAATTGTGCTATTCTCATCCAGGTTTCACCAGCGTTACTTACAGTATCATCCATCCACGTCACTATTGGATGACGATTTCGTCTAATATTGGCCATCACCCTTTTGTCATCATCTTAGCAATATGTTGGTAACTGCTTGGATTGCCTCAAAATTAGGGATGGCTTTTTAAAGTACTAGGGCCATATAATTAACTCATCATTTGCCTAGCCTTTTCCTAACTATGTCGTGGTCGGCTTCCAGTCTAACCGGATGCAGCTAAGTACCAGTATTTTACGTGGAGCGACTGCCTCTCTGATCTCCACAACCCAGTTACTGGGTGATACGAAACCCCTTGGTAAGACTGGTTGTCAGACTTTCCGGCTCCTGTCTACCCGTAACGACTGTCAAAGATCCACGAATGACAGCCGGGACCAACGGCTTATCGTGCTTTTCGAGGTACGGAGGGGTCTTGGTATGTAAAGATGGTCACCCATCCACGAACCAACCGCGGCAACGTAGGTTACCCTGATCGATCGACCCGTGCGGCTGTTATTTCTTAGCCATAAGTTCGTCGGCCATAATTAACCTTGATTATGTAACATAAGCCAAATTATTGAACCCACCCCACGTCTCCTAGATCTCACAGACAGCAGGCTTTAGTCCTAGCAATGGGAACGTTATAGGCTGATTGTGCTATGCATGACTGCTTATCGACAATTTGAGCTAATATTATAATCCACTTATCTCCACTTATATGGAAAGATAGGTACAGATAACAGAGTGGGATGCAATTGAAGAGCCTCCACGAATGACGTAACGTACCCTGACTCAACTTTAAGTAGGTATCTAGATCTGACGCAATCAGGGACACATTGGGTAGTCAGTTCTGTTAGCAGCTTTAGTATGCATACAAACGAGCGACACACGTCAGCGGCAGAGGTAACTACAGCCGTGCTTAACTCAAATACACAAGCGGCATGTTGCCAACGGCAGCCCCTGACGTGTCCCTCCCCGTTCCCTCTGCCGTTGACGCGTATCTCTTTTGTGTATGAGCACTTACTCGCTATTCTTTTCACACAAAGAAGGTAACCCAAAGGGCAATGAAGAGAGCTTAGCTCGTCATTTCAGTGATCGAGGCTTTTGTGCAACAGGGGCTGTCTTTCGGCTTGATCATCATGATGAGTCTGTTTTCGCCAGTACATGGGCTATTCTTGCATAGCCTCTAGGAACAAAGTATTATATTTGGATACTGATAAAGGCTACAAAGTAACAGGCTCTGATTGAATGGTTGCTGAGAGGTGGTAGTAGTCTTGGCATACCAACCAGCTAGATACACATCTAGTGCGTGAGCTAGATAAACGACCAAGCTCCACTTGCTGGAGTGTGCTAAAACCTAAGTACCCGTTCACCTGCACCTCGGATGACCTAATGAATGCTACTGATGCCGCAATCAACATGGCTACATACTCAAACTATATAAAAAAAAAAAACAAGCAAGAGTACCATCGACACGAAAAGAAGAAGATTAGCTAGAAGAAAGAAGACCTATGTACAAGGGATCCCGGGTAAGACCTGGATGAGACTCGCACATACCAGGAAAACATGGCTAAACAGAAGACCTATTCTATTCAGCAATCGATGGAACAAGGCTGTTGATGAAGGCACGACTGGCGGTAGGAGTCTTAGCAGACCAACCAGGTAAATGGGTGGCTGGAAGACAAGGGACCGTGGGTAAGACCTGGATGAGGCTCGCACATACCAGGAAAGCATGGCTAAAATGAAGACCTATCCTATTCAGCAGTCGATAGCCCGAGGCTGTTGATGATGATGATGATGATGAAAGGGTACATAAATGATGAACTTATTAAAGTATTCTGGCTAACCTTACCACAGAACGAGACTTAAATAATATGTATCTAGGTATACACATGTTTACATACATAAATTATATCTTATTGAGGTAATAAATTAAGCTTTATCTTATTAATTACCGTTAAGTACCGACACAAGCTCAAGATTATCGTTTGAATGAATAAAGTGGACTGTTTGGTTTAAACCCGAGCTTGAATGAGGCGACTGTGTTTGACCTTAGTTGAAAAAATTATCAATAAAACGATTTTGAACCTTTGGTATGAACGGATTTTTGAGAAGAATGTACTGATTATTGTTTTATTCAACTACCAGTAGGGGAAATAATCAAAAGGCATAAAAAATGCATCGCTGTCAATAGGAAACGTGCCCAAAAAGTTCCTAATCCCCTGCTTTTTATATACTTGTACATATTATTATTATTTAAAGACTGTTAGCTTTTTAAATAATTTAAATATAATCAATTTATTCTTAAGACTACCAGCAAGTATTAAATCAATCTATACTAATATAAGAGAGTTAAGTGAGGTGAAGACTTTCTTTGTTTGGACGCGTTAATCTCTGGAACTACAAGACGGATTTAAAAAAATATTTTTGCATTTCATAGCCCAATTCTTGATAAAGGTTATAATCTTTTAATATCACGCTATCCACTTAGGAGCTGAGTGAAAAGAAAGAGAAGTCAGAAAGAACGCTAAGCGAAAACAAAGTAATATCACGGACGGACGATGATGAGCAAAAAAGTGAACGAAGTAGCAGGTAGAAGCTAGTCATTTCATAAAGGACAATGCTCATGGATGTATGGAATCCCGTACCATGCTGCATCAAAGTTAAACTTTGTTTTTATAGACTACACTTATCATATTAACTCCCATAAAAGTACTTAAAAAAAAAACAAACCCCGTGCCTCAGAGATTTTCAAAAAATTCGATGTAAGTACCTAAAAACTAGGTACTTTATTTTGTTTGACATTTCATACACGTACGGCCATTATTTCTCTAAAAAAATGATAATCGTTGAAATGAAAATTCTATTCATTATATTCTAGTTATTTTTAATTAATGAAGAATCGGCAAAATATTATTTTTTTTTTCAAGTTTTTTGAAAGGCGTGATCATGACACTTTCAAAATTCAAGGTTATATTAGTCATATCATTTGAAACGGAACGTCACGTAAAGGGAATAAAACAAATAAATCAACAATTTTTTACTTTAAATTAAATTCCTTGATCAAAAATCAAATTCCCGACGCGTAATTTCGTAAAAAAATATAAAAAATAATTACTATAATATTTTGATCTTTATGCAGGAGACTTTTTGGTACGACTTTTGGCCATTCTCCTTTAAAATTATGTTGGTCGTAAATTATTCATCCTTTCTGTCCAACGTTGAAGCATTCCAAAGGCGAAACAATTCTTCAGTTTTGTTTCAGATAATTATTCGTTTTCCTCTTCCGATTCTTTTCATAGACACATATTCAAGGTGAATCTGACACAATTAATTACAGTATTTTCCTCTACAACAAAACAAATAAAGGTAAAAATGGTTAAAGTTACCTGTTTTTCTGTACCTACTTGAGTGTCATGATAAGACTTTCATCATAGTACAAACCGTAGCACATCAAGCTAGTACATTCTGTCAAATTTCTTTAATAGATTTTCAACTTAATCGCTAAAGCATTAAGGTTCAAGGTTGATGGGGAAAATCTGTACCTACATAAAAGTATTTTTACAATGTTTACTTTTGTAACGTTTAATTTCTTGATAATCTCTCTGACATTTCAATTACGAAATCTTATTTATTACGTCTTTATTAATAACCTGCTTATTGGTCTAGTGGTCGCAAACTGTACTACTGAGCATGACGTCCAGGGTTCGATACCCGGGTCGAGCAAAGTATTATTGGTTTTTTGCATCTGGACTTCGATTGTAATAGGCTCGCCCTCTATTACATGGGAAAGGTAATTGATACCATGCCTCTCTCTCTCTCTCTCTATAATACCCTTCGGGTATTATTATAGAGAGAGAGAGAGAGAGGCAGAGGCAGAGGCCCTTCGGGTATTACAGGCGTGATGGTACGTAATGTAATATTTTAGGCAGTCATTAAGGTTGGTCATGAATTCTGTTTGGTAGAATGTGCTAAAGAATTGTCACTTCTAACGACCTATTTCATTCCATGAAGGCGTGAAAACTTAGGTGAGAACAGACCGGCAGATAGTATCTCTGTTAAGTCATCGCATCTAATTTTAGCCGATATTTTTGTAAAGTGATCTATTTTCTTAACACTAGCTAACAAAGTTAAAATAAGATAACTTTTCAAGCAGTCTCATGCACTATAAGTGTACCATAAATACGCTTCTGCGTTACCCTTCGTGGATAAAAGGCGTGATGTTATGCTAATGCTATGTTTATTAATAGCTTATTAGTTTATCTAGTATTGATTTATAACGTTATTAGGAGAAAGTTACAGGCGTCACTATCTATTTATCAGTCGTAGCGTATTAATGCGTAGCAATAAATTGTTGAGGCGATAGTGTTTTGTTATAGATTTATGAAAAAAATAAAAAATTATATATATATGCATAAATTACAGAACGCCACTTGCTAAGATCTTTATATGCACCTTTTGCCTCGTTTACATTCATACATCTGGTCACACATGCACGCCGGTTGCGAGTACTACTCACCTGACCTTTCTGAAGAACATCACCAATAAGGTCACCATATGTCCTCCTGGGGCTTCCCCGGCGTTTCCACTCACATCTCCCTTATCCTCTCAACATGACCAAATCATAAGCATATTCTTTTCAAGTTTTGTAAAATACCTTTCATTTAAATGAAAATTAAATTAAAAATTAAAAAAAACCCCCGACAATGTGAAACCCTATAAAAAGGCTATTTTTTTCTTTTTATAGGGTATCACGTTGTCGGGGGTATTTTTTAATTTTAAATTTAATTTTTTATTTCATGCTTTTTGTAGGGACTCCTTGTTATTTCATTTCTTTTATTTTCTTGCGTTTTAAGATTCAGGTAATTTGGTATTTAATCAGGTTTTTTGTAATTCACCATTATGTGGTAGTGGCCATCTTGGATTTGAAATTTGTCATAGTGTATAGTATTCTACTAGTCAAGCCCTTTCATTTGATACCCATATAGAGGGAGTTGTGAAAAAAAAAATGTAATTCACCATTTGCATTTTTTATTTTTTTTTCTGCCGCTGAAAACCAGCGCTTGGGCTCTGTCTCGTATAGGGTCTTAGCATTATGCTGAGCGATGGCCGTTTTGCGTGAATGTGACGCATGTTTACCCCCAACTTGTTTTTTTGTGTGTTATGTCCTTTTTTCATGCGTCATGTTTGCCGCAAATAAATGCAATTTCTTTCTTTCTTTCTTTCTTATTTTGTGGTGGCGGCCATCTTGGATTTGAAATTTATCATAGTGTATAGTATTCTACTAGTCAAGCCCTTTCATTTGATACCCATATTGAGGGGGTTGTGAAAAAATATGTAATCCGCCATTTTGTGGCGGCGGCCATCTTGGACCGATTTTCATCAAACATAGCTAAGAACACTCCCGACAAATTCACCTTTCAAACAAAAATAAACAAAATTAAAATCGGTGCATTCGTTCGGGAGCTACGATGCCACAGACAGACAGACATACACATACCCACACACACACACACAGACACGTCAAACTTATAACACCCCGTCGTTTTTGTGCGTCGGGGGTTAAAAAGAAAGGCAATTGGCAAACGTAGGACAGGGCGCCCTCAGGCTAGGTGGTACGATGATATTTTTTTGCAGGATGGCTGGTAGCAGTTAGTTATTGAGCATGGCTGAGGGTTGAATAAAATGGCTATAACTGCTATTGGAGGTGCCTATGTCCAGCAGTTGACTGCTGGTAATGAAAGAGAGTATGAAAGAGGATAACATGCATTACCTAAAATTAAAGGCAAGTTAATCAAATAAACAAGGACGCACAGAACCGGTCGAAGTGGAGGTGCTTGGGGGAGGCAGGCATATGTCAAGCAGTATACACTGTAGCGTCTTTCGACTAAAATGATGATGAAACAAATAAATAGGTTCTAAATATAAATAAAATAGGTAAATTCGCTTGCAGATAATTAAGGAAAACTCGTATTTACGCAATTATCAAGTTGAAGACTTATTAATGTTTTATTTGCCTGCCCGGAGTTAACGTCTGGATAAAGTTCCGAGTTTCTGTTTGCATAAATCTCGGCTTATTTATTATTTGTTTGTTAATCTATGTTGAACGGAGTTAAATTATATGTATTTGTAGCTAGCCATCGGCACAACACCGCTTTGGATTGCTTGAAAACAAACTAATTTGATGTCAAAGTAGGTTAGCATTTATGTACTTATAATTATCTTTTAAGTGTAGTTCAGTATAAATGCTGTTTGGATCGTTTTTCGACATGGTAAGGGCAGCTCTTATAGCAATACAAGGGATGAATAGGTATGGCTCCAGATGTCGACATCATGCACCTCATTATGAATGATATAAAAACTCTTTAGAATGACACTGAAAAGTTAAAAATAATATTGGTGCGTACTGTCCAAAATAATCTATTTACTCCAAGAAATATACCTTTGCGAAACTACCTATCTGAAAAAATAATAAATTAACTAATTGAGAAGGAAGACCACAAAGCTGGAGGCTGGAAGCAGATAACACTTGGATGTCTTGTTTGAGAAATTACTAGATTACGCCAAGTCCTTAAGGTATAGACAGAGAGAAAATACTTGAATGATCGAGAAAACATGAACAAACAGACCCAATTGAACAAGGACCGCACAGGCTGAACTTTCCAGCGTGTCGATAGCAAAAAATAACCCAAAAAATATATATACAGGTTGATAATAAAAGATACTTATTTATTTCGATACAATAGCTGATCTGCTAGCTCACAGTCTGAGCAAAGAATGTGTAAGCTAATAAACAAGCGATCTTCAGAGAGTGCTGCGTTTTTATCTAATGTATTCTGTGCATTAACTTTGATGCGTTTGACGTACATAAACACCCAACACATTATTCGGAGATATAAAACTAACGACTGACGCGGTTTGGTTTGAAGTTTGACCTTCACTTTGACTTATTGGATTCGGCTGTTGCTAAGGCTCAATCGAACGACGGTTACTTCTTCTCACATAATATCAGCACGATTGTTATAATGACGATACCGTGATAGCTCATGCCATATGGTAAACAAATATTAAGCCAGTAAACGTAAAGTAAAGTAAGCCAGACCTCTTTTGAACTGCGGGTAGGAATATAAAATCGTAGGTCTAAGCCATACAGCTAAATTTGCTTCGTTTAGTGATATTAATAACGGCAACAGGTAGAACGCTTGAAATATTCACAGAATATTTAGTTGTATATTCATTTTAAAAATAAATAATTAAATTAAAATAAATATTTAAGGGGGCTCCCATACAACAGACGTGATTTTTATAGATAATGGTACAGAACCCTTCGTGCGCGAGTCCGACTCGCACTTGGCCGTTTTTTTTTATTTTACGTTGTTCGCACACAAAGAAGCAATAAGAATAATTTATCAAGGATTTTGTAATATCTTCATTTAAAAGAGTATCCTTGAAGTTTTCGTTCTCACAATTCGATATTAATATCATTTTTTTTAAATTATAATTTGCGTTATCATTTAAGCAGAGTTGACTCGTGTAGGTATCTAATGCCAGTCTTAACACATTAACTCTGTTTGGAAAATAGATCACAAGGCTTAGTAACTATTTGCGATTAGATACACCTATCTTGTCATTAGATGTACCTGTAAACAAGGTAAATGTAATAATCTTGGATTGATAAGATTCATATTAAATCTAACGGATGGTAAGTATATCGGGAATAGAAATACTTCTCTCATCTTTAACATCATCTTCACTTGCACACTCTCTCGCGTTCTATCTTCATCTTCTCTCTCTCTCTTCTTTCTTCACTTAATTTGAATTGTTCTTTTTTGTGTTTGTGTTCTTTTTCTGCGTTGTGTTTACCACAATTAAATGTATTATTATCTTTCTTTCTTTTCTTTTTTTCTTCCGACTCTTGTCACAATTTATTTGCAGTTTGTTCTATAGGTACTTGTTCTACTTGCCGTCATGTCCGTTTCACTATCTTTCTAGCCATTTCAGCTTGTACAAAGTTCATTCATCTTCTCGTTTGTCTACTCCTGGTAGCTTCATGTCATATGCTCATACGTCCTCCGTATGAAATGTCTATACTATGACCAATTGGTAACTCCTTTGATGTTTCATAGCTTGTTTATTCGTTCCCACGTCAAACCCAGGAAAACTAGAATTTAATTCGTAAACAAAGGCTATGTTTCCTAAGCTATGTTTCCTTTGGAATTGGTCAGCCAAGAGTTGTAGAATTCAATTGCTGGCTGGATGGTAGCGATACAAAGGAATTTTGGCCAAATAGTTTGGTAAAGTTTAGAAATAAACTCTTCAAGTACCTAAGTATAAAAATCATTTTGGTAGGTACAAAAATACAGTGCACGAAAAAACATTGAGCTGCGTTAAAAAATAGCCCGTGGGCACGAGGGCTTATAGCGTCGTAATACAAAAAATATCTTCCGGGCGTTCACACTACAATATTTAAATGATATTCTTGCAATGCCACTCAGGGTAATGAAATACAACATTAACATTAATATTACCAAAATATTCGTAGATTTTGCACCACACTGAGAAAAATATTTCGCAATAATATTTCGCATATGTTAACTGTAAGTAAAAACTCTTTTGTATTATTGCGAAATGAACATAATTTCAGCTTTTGTATTCCTCAATCAAGAGTTTTAAATATTAACAGTTATAATGGAGAACTGAAGGATTAAAATGGTCTGCACGTAAAAAACAGTAGATACATAAATATGTTTTTCAAAAGTTTCTCCAATACTCGAGTTCATATTATCTGCGTTAAATAAAAGACAGTGCTAATAATGGTAGGACTCATAATTTTACGCTTTCTGTATCTTTTATTAGCGACCCGCCAAAGTGCACTTTATAATTTCCTCTAGAAATGTTCCATTGTCAACAAGACAAGAAAAAAAAACCATTAAACGAAGTTATCGACCAACTTCATAGCAATATCTTTTATAATAGTTATTAGTTTAAAATGAAGCCAATCGAGTAAGTGGAAGTATATTAATTAATTAAATTCTTCAATTTTTATTGCTCGCTCTAAAGATTCCGCGGTTTCTTCACTCTCTGATAAACATAGTTATAAAGAAGCGAATGTTTTCAACAGAATAACTTTCTGAGACATAATAATGTTCTTACATTCGTTTATACGATCTGAGATAATAAATATTTATTGAAAATGGGCCCTTTTGACTAAATACAATGAACAATCTCAAGGGGTTCTACGATAATCCCTTGTGGAATGAACGGAGCAGGTAAGGTCCGATCAAAATTTATCAGGGGCTGTAAACTGGAAATAAAGTTGGGACTTAATCGAGTGTGGGAACGAGAACTGAGATTTCAGAGAACAATAAAAATGGGTCACATGCTTTAATAGATGTTGAAGTCGACAGTGTTTTCAAGAAAAAAAAAATGACAATTATGATGACGAAAATCATATATTGAATGAAACGTAGATCAAGGGATCTTTTGTGATTAAACTTTTTAGTAATACACTAAAATAGAGACATTTATCTTAACCCTTCACTTAGACCCAAATAGACTGCTCTATACTTTATTGCATATCTATTAATTCGAGCGGGTTGATAGATGCGGTTCGGAAAGCCACGTGGTCAATATCACGCTAAGTTTGCTTCAAATTGTAAAACAGCATAATTTTAAAATTCCTTAGCAACTACTTTTATAATTAATGCTGTGAATTATTTTTATTATCAATTTTAGTTTTGCTATTTCTCATCACAGTGTATTCTATCCACATGTATGAAACAAATATTATTATCACGTCCGGGATAGAATTGGCAGTCTGCGTACTTGGTCAGAGTTCCTCAACATTGAGAAACTAGTGATTGTAGTAAGTTATAAATGTTCAGTAGCGAATATTGCAAAACGACAATTTTTGAGTATGAACTCCCATTTGGTACAAGCATTCAGTCAGCTGTAGTCTACGATACAAATAAAGATAGTAAGTTGCCACATGTTGTGGCCATGACTAACAAAATTATTATCACGGGTCAATAATTAAATTAACAGCAACGATATCGCATCCGTTCAATACCCAAAACCACAAAGTATACAGTTACAAAAGATCTACAGCTGACAATGGACAATAACAAGCCAACATTGATGCCGAGCGAAACAAAAATATTGCTGCAACGTTACCCGTACAAACTGCATCCGGACTGTTCTAGATTGTTCCGTCTTTATTTACACCTTTCAGATACCTTATGAGTACGTACCTTTATCAGAGAGCGTTTGAAAGTGGCGCCATTGACAAAATAATTAAAATGAAATTGACTGTGTTGGTTTGAGAAAGTTATGTGCAGCTATTGACAGAAGATTAAAATTAAATTGATTGTGTTGGTTTGGGAAAGTGATGTGCAGCCATTGACAGAAGAGTTAAAATTAAATTGATAGTGTTGATTTGGGCAAGTGGTCGATCGATGTATCGACACGACGGAGAAGTAGAAGCAGAGACGAAACACGTCATTACAGAAAATTAAGAAATAAATACCATAGATGGAAGCGGAGAGGGAGACCAATGAAACGAAGCATTTATTGCATGAAGGATGATATAAAAGAAAAGGGAGTTTATAAAGAGGATGGAGAAGAATCGAAGAAAAAACCCTATTGCGTCGACCTCATACATACCGTGTTAAGAAAGCGTGCTGGGCCATAACCTATCGAAAAAACAGCTTTTGGTTTCAGTAGTTTTACCTGAATTACTCTATTCATAAATAACAATAGCTAACAATTATTGAGCTTGTTATTACATAATTAAACAGTAACTTGAGTCAAGCGTAGGCAAAAGAAGAAGTAACTAAGACTGGGGACTGGGGAAACCCAGTCTTATTCTGAGATTGATCTACATATAAAAAAACTCATTCGTCCTCTTTGACTGCTTTGACATTCACTCCTTATCAAAAACCAAATATAGTGATTCATTCAACGGTATGATTAACGTTGTGAAAATTATATTATTTAAACATTTAATTGTCCAAATTATCTGTTGAATGGCTCTTGACTTTAATGGTTATTTTATAGCAGAGTTTTGATTAAACAATTCTTTGATCCTTCAGTTTTTAATTCTCGTTAAATGTCAATCTGCTTACTTTCTGATTACGTTGCGATCCTTGGGAGCATCTAATACTTCCACTGGTTCTTTTACACTCTCTTTTGCATTTTAATTTTCGTCTAAAAGCATTTAATTCTTCATTTTTCTGAACTCATCATTAACCTATCTCTCTTTCATAATTCTCTATTATACGTAATTTTGTTAGTTACAGGGGTCACTAACCATTCTGACCATATCATCATTCACATAGTCCATCCATCGCTTCTGAACTACAAATAACGAACCTATACTACAAATACTATCGAGACTACCCAATAAATATGTGTAATTTTACTGACTTCTGATTTGAATGATAGAATCGGGTCGAATACAACAAAGATTGGTACTTAAACAAAAGTTTTAACTGTTTTAATCTATTCAGTACTTCTCGAAATCTGTAGATTAACATAAGACCTTCATCAAACGGTTGAGTTGAAACGAATATCGTGTACTTAACAAATAATAATTTAACCAAGCGAATAGGTACGTTGAATATTTTATTGTACGGTCATTTGGTCTGCATGATTAACATAATGAGCGTAAAGATTCTTGCGTTGCTTCTAATAATGATAAATCGATTCTTAATTTAATGTCTCAATTCGAATGAAATTAAAATTTTCATCGATTAGCTATTTTGTGTCAATAGATATTCTTTCGTTATTCATCTTTATCTTGTATATAAGGTCAATGTTAAAGTGAAGTTTTTTTAATTCAATCATTAGAACATTGCACTCTGTATCTTGACAATACAGATAACATCTAAGATACTGCTAAGTGATTGTTTTGACTAGTCTCAGTAATCTTCAGTCCGACAGAGATAATCTAATCGGATTTGCAGTTCATTGAAGAACTGCAACTCCAATCCATCCAATTCATTGAAGAACTGCAAATCCAATGCAGTAGAATTTAAACCAAAAAGTGTTGAAAGAGAAAAATATAGTATTCTCTAAGTGAAGAATAATGTCCTAAAATAAAAATAAGGAAACTAAGTCCAATATGCTACCATTGTTGGATTATCTTCCCTGACGACAGTGAATCACAAAATTATTTTTAGAACTGCTGCTAACGGAATAAAAACTTTATTTCAATGACTGAAACGCTATATTAAAATAGTTACCCTTAAACATGAGAGTAACAAAGTAGTTATATATTAGTCCCTTCTAATTTTAGACTCTTGTATATTTTACAGTTCCATAAAATGCAAGAAAGTAACCTTGCCATGTGAAATTAAACGTGTTGAGAAGTTTCGGTGTGGTATTCCTTTACAATATTGTTGCAGCTTGCAAGTATATGTTTCGTAGTGATGCTCCATAAGTTCTGTCATCGTTCGGTTGATTTTAAAATGTTGCTTTAATTTTACCAATTCACTGTTTTTTTATGTTTAAAGTTCGTGATTGTGATTCGTTTTTTTGCTTTTTACGGTAACACTGCAAACCACATTAGGGCCGTTAGTTATGGCTATTCACAACGCAACTGAACTCCCAGTGTGTTTGTGTTGTAAGACGTGTCAGGTAATTTTTAACAATACGACGAAACACGCTAGCCAAGACAATGAAGTTTGCTCACGCAAAAAAGCAATTTTTCAACAGTAAATTATTAAACTAAAAGATAAAGTTAATCTGTGTATTCGAATTGTCTTTAATAACAATTATTGACGCTTAAATACAGTGCGATTTATAGCACAGGAATGAGTGACCGTTATTGGTTATGATGAAGTACAAAAGATCCACGGACACAATAGATATTTCTTTTAAAAATTGTAGTAGTAGAAAAAGATATTGGCACTTTTAAATGGGTCAAATAATTAAAAAATTATCACAGCGATATAACAGAATACGTTGTCGGTTAAAAAGAACCGTAAGCGGTATGTTACGACACTCGTTACATTTCTGACGTTACATGGAATGTGTAATCCAATTACTTAAAACTTAATTATGAGAGAAAAATACGCTTGGATGTAAAAGGAATGAATTTTAAAAATAGCCACAAAAATTTCAACTCTGTACGACTAAAAATAATCGATTTAATCGAGCCGTACTAAATTAAGGTACACCGCCACCACTACTCTGATTTCACAATTAGAATTTTGAAGTTTTAAAAAGGTAATACTTACAGAGAGACGTATAAATTGTACACCATGACCCAATTCACAGAACACCACGTTGGAATGTGCAGTTTATAACCTTAAAAAAATCACGAGGACACTTGAAAATGCACCTGTTTTGTACACGATTCAGAAGAATAAAGTTTAAAAAGCAGCTGGAGTTGAATTGTCACGGATTTTTGTACGATATTTGGGTAAGAATGGCCGGCCGGCGAAGCGTGCGCGTCGGACTGAGGCGAAACGTCTAGCGGGCTCGACACTGCATTGGTTCCGAGCGAGTTGGCTCGTCACACAAACGTCATTTTATCGCGCGACGCGCTTACGCCGCTTTCCTTTCCAATCGTTGGCATCGCTTGCACGTCCTCCATGTCTGTTTATTTTAACGGCTTGTTTACGTATTCCGCTGTGCGAGCGGCATCGAATAGCGCATTTCAAGAAATCCAATTGTTGTGTTACAGATTGTTGATGTGTTGGTCGATATATGCAATGTGGGCTTAATGTTTAATGCATTTTAACATAATCTCATCATGTTGTGCTGCGATGAGAAAAATACCACAAGTGCTTATAATTACATTAGTATCTATTTGCTATCTAAATGAATGAGTGATGTTGACCCCATTAAATATTTTTTAAGCGACTCTATAGCGTGATTGTCGCGTGATCGTGTGTGCGAAAAAAACATGTGTTAGAAATGTTGAAGCAATTATGATTTTTAACACTTTAACAAACACACTAAATTAACGAATCAGCTGTTAATGAGCCAGAAGGAAGTTAGTTGTAATCACACGTGGCGTGACGTACTACTACATTTTGTATGAAAACATACGAAATATGTTACGATTGAAGTGAAGAAGTGTGACATTTTTGCAGAAATATTTGTAATCACTACTACAATTAACATTCCTGTTCGCTTGTGGCACATTGTTGAATACATAATATCTCCTTACCGTTACAAAAAAGAAGTCCCAGTAAGTCGTCAGCCATGTTTGTGAAATTCCTTTTTTATTCCTACTGGCTCATTGTCATTTATTCTGTAAATATGATTTAGTTCACACAATATATTGTGATGAAATGGTCATCGAATAAAAAAACATATAGTTTTTTTCCTGTTTTATTCAAGAACTGTTTAGCCACGCATGATTAACATAATAGTGCTCAGAAATCTAACAATATACGGTGCAATAGGGTTAGCGGTCTTTTTTCATTGTCGCTGCCTAACTCAATGTCAATGTTATACCTACTTATATAGGGTATCGGGTACAAGGCATCGACGCGCAAACTGTAGCTATGAATTCAGCACATGATTCTAGACAAGACCTTCTAGCGTAAAAAAAAATCGTCGGTTATTAAAATAAAATCTGCTGTTTCATAGACAAGTGCAATACCTACGCGGTCAAAATGTATGGAACAGCATTTTTTTTAGTAACCTACGAAAAATTTCGACGCTTCAGAATCGTACTAGATCCATGATAATTTGTAACAGGTTGCACGTCGATGTCCCTGCCACCTTGTATAGTTTAATTTTTACTTTCATTATCATAACGAATAACATAAACGGTAAATGGTATTTTTAATTTTCTTTTGTTTTATTTTGGAGCAGCTGTGAATGATTTGTTTTGGGCTTAACACTCTCACTCACTCTCTTTATATCCCCGTCTTTGTTTACTTCTCTGTTAGTTTTTGCTTTCGTAATAACTGTAATATTGAAATCATGGAGATTCTTCTTGTGTTGTGGTTTCTATGCAACAATGGCTACGGATGAAGCAATATCTTTTGATATATCTATTAGTATTATACTCAAATAACAATTTGTTCCCAATATACAGTAGTCTATCGCCGTTGATTTCTCAAAACTTGTCTTCAAATCAACATCGTAAAACTTATATGGAACAAATTCGTTCATTTCAAGTTTCTAGTACTACATACCTATTGCGCCCATGAGAACTTTCTCGAACGTCTGTCTGTCCTTATAAGGTTAAGAGCTATGAGCGATTGCGTCGTGCTTATGGCTGGCTACGTCTAGACAAGGTTCCGAGTCAGCCCAGTAGACGCACTGACACGTTTTAGATGACTCATCTGTATAGCATTGATAGTACGTTCTTTATCAGTTTGCTGAGCAAAGTCATTGGCCTATAAAATTAGAGGCATTTCATATGTAATACGTGCAGTAGGTTCAGTCTTTACAAGATGTCCTATTGCGTTTTCAAATTTTTGCAAACAAAAAACCTATCAAATTAAAAAATTTCCACCTCCTAATTTGTTTTAAAGCGTTTTTGTAAAATTTTCGTCGTTCTGCTCGCGCAATGTGTCTTTTCAAAATTGTGTTACTTTTCTTTTGTTTTTTTTTTGTAACGTTTGATTAATACTACCTGCACGTATTCACGTGTATACCTACCCATGCAGATTTTTTCTCCTCACATTGAAACCCTTTCTACATATTTTGGCAGATTATATAACTTGATATTTTGTTGTTAAAAAAAAAAAAACAAAAGAGATGACAAAAGAGAAACATAATTATTTTGATAATAATATAAAAGGGACTTTAAAAATTACATACTAACCTATTCCTCTATTAAAAACGAGTTTCTGAAATTAAAAAACAAAAAAAAAGTAATTTATTCTTAATTTCTAATACACCGTAAAATTTTGATCGTTTTAATCCTTAAAAGGGGTCATTGTATTCATCATTATGAACAAATTTTACTACGGGACCAACCCTGAAATCGTGACAAAAAAATCAGTTGATCCATACATTATGTCGAGTTATGCGAACATAAATCTATGGATCAACGGTGTATTATGTTAGATTGGCACAACACTTTTCAAGTCTATCATTAAAAGTAGCTACGATAGCAAAAAAGAAACAAAAATATAGGAAACTGAAGTAAATTAGACACTGTCAAAGGTGATGGACAAATGGATTACAGGGCTACATTATAGGCCTGAGGCTACAGCGACCTTGAGTATGATGTTGTATTTTATTTTGTTGGAGGAAGGATGTTTTCATATCTTCCATGTCTTTATCAATAGCTAGATTTCTCGCTACTGCATTCACATGCAATAATATTACATCTTTCTTTAATCTCAATTTGTAGATAAGTTTTAAAAAAATCTTTTTTATCATCTCTACAATAAGTATCTCTAGAATTGTAGTGGTTCGAACCCAGTCAGGCGCTTTACTTTGTGAAAATTATTTCATCACCACTGCCCTCAAAACGGTGAACGAAAACATTGTGAGGAAACCGGCATGTCCTAAAACCAAAAATCCGAAGACATGTGGCATCTACCAACCCGCACTGGGCCCGCGTGGTGGATTATGGCTCAGTCCCTCTCACTGAGAGAAGGCCTGTGTCTGATTATGTTTGTTATGATTATGATTAAGACCCTCTACATCCTCTTGGTAACATAACTCACTATCTTTTCTTTTAGTAGCACACGCTATCTTTCATTCACCTTTTAGCCTCTATTATGCTTTAACTAGATATACAATAATTTTCACGCATTTTATGGCTTGGATAATTTATTATTCCGTTCCTCTATTATGAAGTAACATAACACCCCATGGCACCACGTATTTGTTCAACGCGTCATCTAATTACCATTTATCCATCACTACTACATAAGCAAACCCTTGTTTGTACATAACGTTTGTATGTTGTAGAAGCCCTTGTTTCGGTAAATAGATTGTCTATTCAAGTGGTGTGTGATATGAGGAACGTGTTTTTTTAGACAGTCTATTTGTGATGTGGGTATTTTATGCCCATAAAAAATGGCTCAGATACCTAAAGTCTGACAACCAGTCTTACCAAGGGATATCGTATTACTCAGTCAGTTTTGAAGGTCAGATAGGCAGTCGTTCCAAGTTAATTACTGGTATTCAGCTGCATCTATGTAGTTAGACTGGAAGCTGACCCCAACATAGTTGGGTAAAGGCTAGGCGGATGTTGATGAGATGATAAAACGGCTCGCTAAGCCGTTGGTTTTGCACCGGATCTGTCCGCTCGTAGCCGTCCCATCGGTCTATGAAAGTGAGGGAATAGAGAGTGCACCTGCGTGCGCATGATCTTGTGCACTATGATATCTTCCGCGTCGATGGTGGCCAATTTCAGCGGAGACTGACTCACACTGATGACTGACTACTGATGACTATTATTTGATTAGTATTTCTGTAAATCTCTTTTCTCCTGCACCTGCCTGTCCTGGTTCTAGTTTACTTGAAGTTAGTGGAATATGTTTTTCTTTTAATCTCCCTTTTCAGTATGGTCACCTTATAAATCACTCCATTTCATTCGATCATGGAGATATTTAGCAGCATTTGATGGATTTAGAGGTCTTATTGAAGTCCCGTCAGGCTTCAAGGTAAGCATTTTTCTTTTTCTTGAGGTATTGTGTAGACCTACTACAGTTTTCATCGGAATATTATTTTTAGTAGTGTTTGTACAATCGAACAACGTATTTAGTAGTGTTTGTACAATCGAACAACGTATTTAGTTTACATGTTACACATATGTGTGGGTGAAGTCACGGTTATGCACACAAACACCAAATAAAACGAGTGAGCTCTGTGTTTAGTAGTGTACGGGGTTAGGGGTCATTCGGCCCACTATGGAACTGGGACCGCGGACCAGTTACCCCTTTTAAAAATTGATAATGGTTAACTGGGCCCACATCTGTTTTATTAAGCTCATTGTTGCGAACTTTTTGTATATTTTATAGTTTTTTACTCTTTAAAAATGTTTATGCTATAGTCCATATTTGTTGCAAAAATTAAGTGTTCATTTACAGAACGTATTGTGTAGTAAACTGTGCCAAAGGCTTTGCTAAGTTCCACAATCGTTTCACAATTTTTTCCTTAGCAAAGTTTGTTTTAAAGAATGTCATGTTCAAGTTTTATAGCTTCCTGTTTTAGGCTCGGTGTGAACGGCCGGAATTGTGTACTAAAAACATTATGCCTGGTTGGTCAAACGCAGGACCATCCTCAAGGTGAGTTCTTCCAAGAACTTATCTTTATTATGATCGATATTTTATGGAAATGTTAGGAGGTTCTTGTTCTATTAATCATTCATTGATGTTACTGAATGAGATATAATATTTCGCATTATATTACTATAGCGACCTTGGCGCAATGGCTATCGTCTTTAGTCAGTGAACGAGAAGTCGAAAGTGCAAACTATGTGTGCAGCAAATGTCTTATGTATTCATTATTTTGTTAAAACATTACTTAAAAGTTGAATTTATAACGATTCGATCCCATTCATGGATGAGTAACGAAGTTTGCAACGTTTGAGACAGCCACGGAACTCTCAGGCCATTTTATTTTGACTGTTTAGAAAATAACTAACGACAATTTAAAAAAATTGTTTTCAAGCACCCTATTTTATAAAAAATGAGCGTTCTTTTTTGTCAGTCTACAAGTATTTGCATTACTGAGTTTATAGATTTCTACTCGTATTGGTGTTCAGATTTATTTCTGTGTATCCAACCATGCAACATTTATCAATGTTAAAAAAGGCAGAACTAAATCGTTGTTCTGCATGAGCAAAACGTATCTATATGCGAAATTGCAAGGCGCCTAATGGTATCAGTGAGTAACAGTTTGATTTATTTATTTATTTATAGTTAATTAAAACGGTATAACACCAATTACATTAATTAACATAGAAGACAATAATTACGTTGACAATAATATAACTTAAAACTAACATGGAACAGTGGACTCCTTTGCATACATTCTCTCACAGAATACCAGACATATACGCATAATTTTAATCCATTCATCCGCAAACACATCACATTCAGGGTTGGCAGCCAGAAGGGCATTCAACACCTTTAGAGTACGACAGATTGGGGATTCAGCTCTGGCTACAGTTTTCGCTGGGAGTTGCGCAAACAGATTGTGCCGGCGGCTCTGACGGTGTCCGATGTATTTGTCGGGCACAAATAGTCGGCAGAAATGACCATGGAGCTCAGGGCAGTCGATACGTCTCCGTAAGATCTTACAGGCTACAGTGAGTTGATCAACGCCTTGATATTATACCTACTTCAACTTAACTAACTCGTCTCACCTTTCAATGTTTACCTAGGAATAAATTAATGTAACTGAAGTGCAATACTTACCATACTTATAATATAGGTAAATTATCATAAATGTATTATAGTTTTTTTTTGTCTAAGATTTTTATTTTAATAATTTGTAGTTTATTTAGTATTAGAAGTTTCTAAATAATATGTTTATTGTTAAAGATAATAAATTTCAAAACACAGATGATTATGATAAAATTAACTTGGTCTAGCCCATTTTTGTCCCATTACGGCATGGGCCTTTAGATAGATTAAAGAAAAGCCTTCGAATAACGTAAATAAAAATAGATAATAATAAAATAGATTATTGTTTACTAATGTCAGTGTATATTTAAAACATATAAGTATTTTAACTTGTATGCGCATGTATTGTATATGTATAAGTAATATTAATTAGATATAATTATATATAAGTATATTATTTATTTATTTATATATACGTATACGTACGTACGTACGTACACACATACTTATTATATACACAGTATATAAATATAGTAGGTATACAGATTTATTTGTTATAATAATAGCTATTATTATAGGTAAGTATTTTAAATACTGTTTGTTTTGTATCCACAGAGGAGAACCGTGCAGTTATGGGTCCTCCGATATGCGGATTCAGGAGACGTAGAACATCTTCAACGTGGGCCAAAACTAAAGGCAAATTCATTGGCTCGACACCACGACATCGTGACAATGCACAAGGTCCCTTCTTGTCTTCCCGCGTAACAGCAACAGCACACAACGTGTGCTTACAAACTGTGAGAAATCACCTACATTCAGCTGATTTGCGTTGCAGCAAGCCAGCGCGGAAGATTTTGCTGCCCACTGCGCACCGACAAAACCTCACTCATTATTATGCGAATTTATTTTTATTACTAGACGACTATGAACCTTATTTTCATGCAAATAATGTTCATATTTGTTAAGCAAATATGAACAAATACAAACCTTAGCATTATTTAGGTATACCGCCGTAATCCTCTTTAATTTTTTAAACAACAATTCATATTATTGAAAGTCTGATGGAGTGATGTTATTGTTATGCCGTTAGAAGTTGTCATATTTTTTTACTATCTAACATTTTGATTCAGTTCACCTCTAATTTTATTTTGTTTCAATTTATATTGCTACCTACTTTGACAAACTATTTACGTCCATCCTTAACCAACAAAAAACTTAGTCTTTGTCAAAAACACTGATAAATAACAGTGTTTTACTCATTTGAACGTCTAGCATGGATAGCTAAAGAATATATATTTCGTTTGAAACCTGTTTACATTAAATCATTGTATCGGCCACACAACCTTTTTTTTTGCTGACATACAGCCTACACCAAATTGAACCTTAAAACAACCAATGTAAAGAAGGCATATTGTAAGAAAGGATACGGATCATTTGCTAATGACCCAAGCGATAAGCTCGCTCATTCCAACCAATACCAATGTTTACCTAATCAAAAAATAAAATGATTTTATTAATTAACTTTCTAGTTTTTTGCTCGAGTGATTTTTGGACCACAAAATTAATTTAACAAAAAACAAAAAGTAAAAAGCAGCATGAAAAACCTCAGTTGGGATCGAACTCACGTCATCTAGCTTACATCAGTAGCTATCGCAGGCGCTTACACCACTTAGCTATGGGAACCTTGTTATATCAGACATGGGCATGATGATGATATGGGCTCATATTCCTTCATTGTGTACCCGTTTATTTTATCTTTAACCGCGTGTGTATATATTACGTATACCTACACAATAATAATGACAGTCACCGATGTATGCGCTATGTAAACTAACTAAATGGGCCCACTGTACACTTGATAAACACAAGTAAAGCGTGCGTCGCTTAGTGAGATAAACATACTATAGAATCAGGCCAAAACAATGCACTATGCCTTTTTAATTATGATCTTAATAATAATTATAGTTGAAGGCCACGACAAATTGTATGTTGTATGCCATTGTTATATTTATAGTCTTACTAAGTGCGCCCCGCGGTTTCACCCGCATATGTTTCGATACCGTGGGAATATCGTAATGATTTTGTCTTCTGTCCTGTTAGTATGATATAAGGTGATAAACGCAATCTTAATAAAATGCCTACTTATGGAAATAACATCACACCTGCACTCCCCAAAGGGTTGGGCAGAGGTACCCTCTTGGTCCACACTTGGCAACATTAAATTGCGTTTTTTTCGTGAAATAACGAATGCAACGTTGAAATACGACACATTACATAAACCTATAGGCTGGAAAATGCTATGTTCGTATCAACATAAAATTTCATTAAAAAATAAAGGAGTAAATCGTTTTTTAATAAAGCCGAGTGTCTACATACTTTTGCTCGTGACTGTACACCCACATTTTGCCATTTAATAGTGGGCGAGCTCTATTACTATCTTCGATCAATATACTATTATTGATCGAAGATTACTATCAACCGGGAACAAATCTGGGCTCCAGGCTGGGGCTGCAGTCCCGACATTCATAGCGATCGCTTTACGACCGAATTCGGTCGCAAAGTCTCGGATTGACAGGTGTAATGTATGGAGTGACAGGACTTTGCGACCGAATTCGGTCGTAAAGCGATCGCTATGAATATCGAGACTGTAGCCCCTGGTACTGAGACGAACGAGGCAGTACTTGTGAAAATAATAATGTATTGCAAATCCATTTTGAATTGGAGTTGGTTGTCGACAATGAATGATATATATATATTTTTAATGATATAAACCAGTGCCTGACTGCGATCCCGCCTGATGGAAAGCAGTGATGCAATCGTTAATGGTAAAGCGCACTAATTTATTATGAGCCTATTCACTCTAGCCTTTTTTTTTTTTTTTTTTTTTTTCAGGATGGGAAATCATCAAATGACTCCTCCCGCTCTGGGTGGAGCAGAAGGGAGTGTCAGACTCTTACTGACTAAAACCCACCCGTGTTCCTTCCTTAGCCCTTTATGTACCAGGGCAGCGGTAACCCTTTCGGACGATCCCGCTACCCCGGCAGGCTTCGGCCCTGTCGGGCCCCGTCATCTATGCTGACATCTCTTTGAGGCGCACGTGGAACACTTACGCGCCGTCCGGCACGGGCCTGGTCCTGATCGGACGGAGAGCTACCCATTGCTCTCCGCCCGCAGGCCCGCGCCTACGGTGGCCGGGAGTCGTCACGCGGCTCCCGACGCCCGGAGCGTGTCCCTCGGCGGCTGAGGCATGAGGATCTCTCCCTCATTCACTCTAGCCTTGAAGACACTTAAATTATAATCGGACGGGAAGACTGCTGCAGGCAAATTGTTCCAGTCCTTCGATGTACGCGGTATAAACGACGAGGCAAAACGCTTCGTCCGAGTTGCGCCGGTGTCAACAACGTAAGGGTGGAAACTCGCCGTACGACGGGTTGTCCGATGATAGAACGGTGATTGCGGAATTAAGTCATGTAATTCCCGCGCACACTCTCCAGAATGCATCCTGTAGAATACCGAAAGGCTGGCTACCTTACGCTTGTGCTCCAGGCTTTGTAGATTGATCTTAACCAAATCTGGGTGATATGATAAGAACTGAACTGACAGTAATGCTGAATGGCGCCTATAGAAATCGTTTTAGCATTATGTTGTGTGAATAGTACTAGATAGTACTCATCTGTGAGTGACGAATAAGTAACTTAATGTCTTGCACTTCACTTAGAAGGCTATATCGCATTAGACTCTTTGAAAGTTACATTTTTATTAAGAGCACTAGGTTCTCCCCGTGACTTCGTCCGTGTATATTGGTAGAGAACGTTACTAGGAATAATAGCTAGCTTTGTATTGCAGCGTACAGGAGTAAACTTTACTTAGTGCCATTGCCAGATTTCGTAGCTAGCTAAGTATTAGGCCCTAATTGCGTAACACATTTTCAATAACAATCTGAATCTTTTTGATGGATACTGCTAATCCATTGCTTCACATGTTCTGATAACCTGTCTGCTCAACACCGTAAATAACGCAATGAATGTTGTTGAACTGTCAAAATGAAAACCATTGGTACCGTTAGTGTGTTATGCAATTACCCCGCTAAACTGACTGTGTGATGCTGAATAGCGCCTATTAATATTGTTGTAGCACTATGTTGCAAAATGCGAGACCCTGTTGATATTCGTATAGCAATTTGTTGTGTTAATACTCATCTCTGAGTGACGAATATGTTTGTTATGTTGGTAAAGATCATTACTAGGAAATACAACTTGCTTTGTATTGGTACGTACAAGCGTACCAACTAGTACTTACTATACTTAGTGCCATTGATAGATTTCGTTGCCAGCTAAGTATAGACATTATGCCGGTACCCTAATTGAGTACCACACTATCAATCACAATCTGAATCTTTTTGATGGATACTGCTAATCCATTGCTTCACTTGTTCTAAAAACCTATCTGCTCAACCACGTAAATAATGCAATGAAAGTTGTTGAACTGTCAAAATGAAAGCCATTGCTACTGTTAGTGTACTACGCAAACCCCACTGAACTGACTGTGTGATACTGAATAGCGCCTACTAATATTGTTTTAGCACTATGTTGTGTAAATGTGCGTATTCTTACAGCAATTTGTTGTGTTAATACTCATCTCTGAGTAACGAATAAGTATCTTATGTTGGTAGAGAACTGTACTTAGTGACAATGATAGATTTCGTATAGACATTAGACTGGAATGCTTGCTTCATAATCCATACGGTATGGAATACACAATCTGAAATTAGCTTTGATGCAAAGGCCTCTGACTGATTTGAAACAGATTTCGAATTCCTGATTGATTTTGACGAACGTGGCACTAGATTAGGCTTCTAATATTTTGATTGATGTGCAGTAGTAGAAGATTGGGGCGATTAGAATCAATTCTATTTTATTGTAATTTTGACGTTCAAAAGTGCCTTTTATCTGCTTATTTGAAATAAATGCTTTGACTTTGATAGTGGCTAATGTTGTGCTGGAAAGTGTTGCTACAAATATAATGCTAGGCGCTCGTGACAATTTTTCTTAATATTACGGCTGTGTTCCACGAAGGGATAGGCAGAGGTGCACCTATAGCCTGTAGTACACCCACATTTCGCCAGTTATGTTTAAGTACCATCTATTAGTGGGCGAGCCAATTGCCATCAACCGGGCGCAAATCCAGACTCCAGTCTGCTACTGAGAAGTTCTAGATGGAAAAACACAATGGAACTTTGATTGACACGGGAATCGAACCCAGGACCTCATGCTCAGCGGTAGCGTTTGCAACCCAACCAACAAGGCAGATTTCTTATTGACCTTGTTAGCCCTTACAGGAAAAATCGTAGATTTACGAAGAAAATGGCGGAATTCCCAAAAAAAGACTGAACCGTGTTGCAGTTTTTAGAATTAAGAAATAATTATAATACGAGTACAAGCAATATTATTCCTACATTTTCGTTCAAAATAAAGATGATAAGATGTAAGTCTTAAAAAATTAAGATACGCGTTTTGGGGCAGGGTAGTATCGGAGCATATAGGTACAGTATGTACAGATGCAAGCATATCAAGCTACCCGAATCTGTCAAATTTTCCCAATCAACTATGGACCTTATGCTTTAGCGAGAAAGTTGAAAATCTACTAAAGAAATTTGACAGATTGTAGTAGCTTGATGTGTTGGCGTCTGTACCAGAATCGTGTGATCAAATTTAAGGGTCTATACCACACCCTAAATTTTCACCACACTTTTCTGATACATGATAAGGTAGAAAAAAAATAAAAAAAACATATTTAAAACTGTTTGAGGTAATTCTTTATTTATTTTTCTGAGGTTTAATTTGTACCATAAAGTTATTGCAGAAATCATGATTTGAAAAAAAAAAAAAAAGAAATAAGAAAATTAAATGCTTATTATTCTTAGTTGTATAGATAAGTAGTGATATACTTAGCATTGTTTATATTATTCAGTAAAATACAAGTTTAAATTATTATGCACCTGGTTATAATCATTAAACTTAAGTTATTTATTACTAACAGAATTTTTAATCATTAAATGATTATTTATTAATGATTATGGCACAACCATTCTCAGCTTACCACACACTGGGGTCATCAACCTTTTTCTATGAGGCTTGGAAATATAAATTAAAGGTTAAAATCAATGATTATTGCGTTTCATGAATAATTTAAGATGCGAATATTGTCAAGTCAAATCTTGAAACTTTTGAAGGGTTATTTTTTTTATAATATCTAGTTGTCAGGCAGAATTTTCTTGTTTTTTTTTTCAACATGTTTTGTCCCACTTCTGGGCAAACGTCCCCCTCACAGTTTACCAATTAGTACTTACGTAATTAGTATGCATTGTATGTAAACATTGCATACTAATTACAAAGTACCTATTTAAAAATAAAAGCTTTGAAATGGAAGACCTGCCGATTCTGTAAAATCTCACATTGGAAACTTAGGTTAAACAGCTGTCCCACGCAGAAGCGACAAGCTAAAATAGTCGCTCAAGAAACGTACAAAAGATTGTAGGACGTGTCAATAAAAGAGATACATATAATAATTATTATGATTAGATCATCGCTGACTGACACTACCGGCGAGAACTCATTCAAAAAAACAATTCGTTCTGAGTGCTTAGCTCTAATCGCTTATCGCTAATCACAGGAAGTAGGACAGGCGTCTAAAGATGTGATTCCACTGATACTAGGGATTGACACTATTGTGGACTTAACAGAATAAATTGGTAGGAATTATAGGTTCACATAACATCTCACTCAAGGATAGCACACACTAGATTTCCCCGTGAATACTTTAATACCCAAAAACCACTCATACACACCACCGTTATACTTAGTTATTTTATACTGAGCAATGGATTTTGTGCGCGAAGGTACTAACCTAAATAAATATTATATATATATAAATATGTATATATATATTGCCATAAATACTAAAAACTGGAAGGTTAATGAAACCAGCGGGGTAATTGCGTAACACACTAACAATAGCAATGGATTTCATTCTGACAGTTCAACAACATTCATTGCGTCATTTACGTTGTTGAGCAGACAAATTTTTCGAACGTATGAAGCAATGGATTAGCAATATCCTTCAAAATCATTCAGATTGTGATTGACAATGTGTTACGCAATTAGGTTACTGGAAGACTTCTGGGAGTAGATCAAAATCTTTATAAGCTCAAAGTTAAAAGCTCAAACTAAAGGAAATCGATTTGTTACATCAATAGTCATTATCAGTAAATAAATAAAATGCAAAACTTTGTATCAATCTCTTGGGTTACGAAATACATAAGAATTCCCCGGAAGTCTAGCCAGCCAGAACGAAGAACTAACAGAAATATTTCGCTCTGTCACTCCTAACCTGGAAAACCACCTTCATTTATTTCGAAAGCATCGTTTTTCCGACGTTTTGCTTTGGATAACATTTCGGCTTCTTCTATGGAGTCTGGTAGAGGCACGTTGATAGTTTCTGGCAGCGTAAAGACTAGCAGAGCAGCTATGATGGCTAACGTACCGAAGAATATTGATGGTAAGTTGTCGTAATATAAAGCCTGAGGAAAGATTTTATTACTTTAGTCACAATTTTACTTTTTACTTTGTGTAAATAATTTCATCACCACAGCTCTCAAAACGTTTCGTCACGATGTTTTGTCGTTTGACTGTAATGACGCTAATAACGAGCATTCTCGTCGCATAAATGAGTTGGGTAATTATTTTCATCATGACTGTTCTCGAAACGGAGAAGGAAAACATCGTGAGGAAACCGGCATGTCCTAGAACCCGGACTGGGCCCGCGTGGTAGATTACAGCGCACTCACTCTCAAAGCAAGGAGGCATGTGTCCCAACAGTAGGGGTATTATAGGCTGATTATGCTCATGCTAGTCACAGTTTTAGTTTCTTTCTACTACATTTCATCATCACTATAAGGCTGCCATCAGACGGACTGCATCGCAGCAACCACGCGCAGTCAACATATTCAACTGCATGCAGTTGTACGTTCGACTTCGTTCAATCATGATATCAACTTCACGCGGTCGGCTGCAGTCGTGTGAAGTCAATATTAACTGCATACAGTCGTGAATTCAACTATACGCGGTCGGCTGCAGTCGTGTAGTGTCGACGCACGCTGTCCATCGCTAACCGCATACAGTAAGAGAGGTAAAGTCTGTGCTTCCATTTCGACGTCAAATCTTACACTGAGCTCCTGGGCAAGACGCGTGGCGTTAACTGTGGAAAGCCAGATCCGACTGCATGCAGTTGAATATACCGACTGCGCGCGGTTGCTGCGATGCAGTCCGTCTGATGACAGCCTTAGCTCTCTTCCCAATTTATTTTGGGTCAGCGCAACATGACTTCTTCAATCATCTCTTCTTCTTCCATCATATTTCTATACAATTTTAGAAAATAATCTACAAAACAACTGCTGTCTTCAAACTACTCCCAACTACATAACTATGTCGGATTTAGTCAAAACTTCTTCGTCTGTATAACAGTATGGTAGCTTTATTAAAATACTTCATCCACTATATATTTTGGTGAGAGTCCCCTGAGATGCAGTTAAAAAAATACTTGGCATATCAAAGGCAAACTTTACAGAGGATTTGAATAAAATCGTTAGTATAACAAAGACTGATGATAAAAGAAAATAAGTACTTTTATCACTTACCAACAAAGGAGTCAAAGGCGCTAGCGTAGACCCAATTCTGCCAGTAGAAGAACAGATGGCTAGCAGCGACTGTCTGACATTGGTAGGGAAGACCTCAGACACGTAGATGTATACGGAACTGTAGGCCACCGTGATGGAGTACTTGCCGGAGAGGTAGAAGATGAGTGACCACCAGCTTTGACCTGAATGATGACAAGAGATAATTATGTATTTGTGGGAATTTATAACAGTCTTGTAGTGGGACGAAATAAAGAAACGACAACTTGGTTCTAAAGAAAAGTGATTCTGAACTTAGTATACATTAGAATACAGTTATAGTATACAATTATGAAATAAGTATACAATTGCGTGCGTTTGGAGAGTCTTGTGTTCAGAATTAGACTTCGAACGATCGGAATAATGAATTTTGGTGGAGTTCCAGCCGGTCTATTCTGTAAAAATCTCACCGTGTAAACTTAGGTGAAGTAAACTTGAAGTGAGCTGTCATTCACGTGATGCTTAGGTTAGTTTCACGGTGTGACATTTACAGAATAGATCGGCCGTTTTAAAAGGGTTCGCTTAGCGGGCGCTACTTAAAATTGAAGATAACCCAAGATTATTCAAGAGAGTTTATGTAGTGTGGTCTGTTTTAATTTAACAAGTCAACACTGATTTAAGTTACTTAAGCTCTCCAACTATAATCAAACTTTATTATGGCAAATACGAGACTATGATAATTACTTTTCGATTCCTAAAATCTAAATCCCGAATTCATTTATTCGTTCGAATGTTTGCGAAACAGACGATTCGAAAACGCCAAGTTTGTTAAAACCGCAAAAATTATTTATGTTTTACTATTGTCGTTTGCGTTGTCAGCTTTGAAATCGGTTTAACTTGAATATTCCATTAATTCAGGCTGTTATACAAGCAGTGATTACTAAATAAACAGTGGAGCAAAATTCTCTCAAAACTCGTGTCCGAGTTCGTTTCCATTAGCACGACAAAATGTTGTTTGTCGGATACTGCACTCGGTTTTGAGAATTTGCGCTGCCCGAGTCAAATCGAATTCGAGTGGATATAGTAATAAAAATAGCCTTGTTTGGCTATATTTCAGTATGCATCCGTAGGTTGTACGTAAATATCCTCTAGCATACCTTGACCCTCTGCCATTGATTCTCATAATAATCACTCTTTCGTGAATATTGTTATGATTACCGACCCTTGCTTTACTAATGTTAAATCGTACTCCTGGGACAAAGGGCCCCAACCGGAAAACCATCTTGCCGAAACACAATGGGAACACTCCGATGCCTCGTAAACTGTTCCAGGATTATCTAACTCGCCTTTTGTTCCCGTCAAATTATGTTTGTTCGTTTGATTGTTAGCGAAGTAATTGTGAACACAAACTACAACTCGTTTGGTTATAAAATTCGCGTTAAAACTGTTCCAGATAGCAATTGAATTGTTCGTGGTTAAATGGGTAAATCAAAATGTTTTTTGAGAATTGATACCAAAATGCTTGAACAACCATGCAGCTTGCAGGATGGGTCTTGTATACTCAGAACGTTAATTTAAAATCATATTTCCGAATGAAAGCCTCAATATTAACGTGCATTGGGCCCGTGTGGTGGATTACGGCCCACTCACTTTCAACGAGCGGACGCCTGTGTCCTAGCTGTGGGGACATTATAGGCTCATTCTGCCTTGTGTTGTGTGTTCTTTTCAAAAGAGCAAATAATAAATACTAATCCAACTCACCTTTAGGTAGGAACGATAAGCTGATACAGAGGACTGCACTCAAAATATAAGTGGTAATCATGACCCTCTTCCTTCCAAATCTGTCCAGCACGAACAAACAGGTCAAATTGGCAGGAATCTCTATGAAAGCCACCAACATGAAGTTGACGTACTTGTTGCCTGCCAATGACACCGAATTAATTGACAGCCCATAGTACACAAACGTGCAAGTTATCCATAAGAAGGAGCATGAAACTAATCTCCTTCTGATAATGCTTGATCGAATCACTTGCAGGAGGACTGACGACTTTTTTTCGATTACGATTTCCTCTTTATCTTCTTTTGGCTTTTTCTCCATCTCTTGTAGTGGTGCTAGAGCTTGGTCTGTTATTTCTACTTTGTTCATTTTAGCTGCTTTCCTAATAATTTCTACAGCCTCCTTATGTCTTCCTTTGCTAAGCAGCCATCTGATACTTTCATTTAAAATCCATAAGTAAGAGAATATTAAGCAGGATGGTGCGTACATAATTCTGAGGAGTGTCCTCCAGTCTTGTAATACCCAGGATAGCCCAGCTAGAGACATCAAGCCGCCAACGTAAACTATGTTGATGAGAGTGTTACCAAATACTCTTCCTTTGGGTCCCACCAGTTCCATAGCTGTGAAAAATTAATGCGTTATTGATAAAAGTAATCAAGAAATATAATACGATTAAAGTAGCTTCTTGGGAAGCCGACCTTAGTACAAAATTAGGACAACGCCAGATAATTTTATCGGAGGAATAAATTTGAATTTTTGGCAGTTCTTCCATACAAAAACTGTCAGACGTCAATCTTATTCCACGAATAAAAATTATCTGTCGATTGAAAAATCAGCCCTTAGGGTTCGTAATAAGTAATACGGGCTGGCGTGCTTTCTAAATTTATATCTGTAATTTTGATGGTGTACATAATAAAGAGTCACAATCTAATCTACATATCTTAATCCTCTTCAAAGTGCGTATTTTGCGTACGGTATCAACCTTCCCTAGGTTGATACCGTATAATTCAGAAACGATCAATTGCAGTAACTGAGAGCTTTGTTTTGACAACCACATTTATCTTAGTCCATGTTATAAATTATATAGATACTCGTCCTCGATTTGGGTAACATCTATTATGAGAATTGCTCATCACACATATTGTGTTTTGAGTTTAATGGGGGATTTGCACTAGGTCGATTTTCGCCGTGCGGCTGTTCGCTTACCAAATCGCTTCACAAGTCGAGGGACCCCTTTACATAGGTCGCTAAACATCGCAGGTGAGTAGTTCATTTTGCACAAAAATATCGACTTTCATGCGGGAGGCGATCGCCTGCAACTAAGCATTTTCACGGCCAATTTAAGTCATCCGTCGCATGAGAAAAGTCGAAATCTACTCTACTTTGGAACTTGTGATTTTAGTCTCCTGTGGCCCAGCCGAATTGCCATTTAGATGGCTCGGTTTGTGCGGCTATAGTCACCTGTGTAAAGCCCGCAATATCAAATACTTCAGAATATATTGATTCACTAGCTGCGCCCCGCGGTTTTACCCGCATAAGTATCGATTCCGTGAGAATATCGGGATAAAAAGTATTCTATATGTTAATCCTGGTTATTAACTATGTGTGTGCCAAATTTCATCCTAATCCGTTCAGTAGTTTTTGCGTGAAAGAGTAACAAACATCCATCCATCCATACAAACTTTCGCATTTATAATATTAGTAGGAAGTAGGATTCTTACCTAAAACAAAAGCAGTTGTATAAGCACCAGCTCCGCAGCTAGCTTCCAAGAACTCCAATGCTACCATCATGATATAACTGGTGGAGAAAGACCTCAAGAAGCCAAATACACTGTTCATGAGAGCGGCTACAGACAGCGCCACTCTCCTCCCAAACCTGTCCGAGATGATACCAGTCAGAGGCAGTGAGATAAACAGGCCGGAATTATGGATGGTGCCTATTAACGTCCTCTTCCAGTCTTGGCAGCCGAGATCGAACTGAAAGGAATAGGTACTTTGGTAAATAAGCAGCTTTTAAAAAAAAAGAGAAACCAGGGGCCGTAATGTATGGAGTTGGCGCCATTATTGGTCTAACTTCTGCGTGAGAGAGAGAGACATCAAGATCAAAATTAGGCTGAGTATCAGCAGGTTTTGAACGTCAACATTACATAAGATATTTATGCGCCCGAAAACGACCACCCTTCACCATTTCCTAGCTAGCTGGGAAGAAGTGGCGTAACAATGTCCTTCTGTCAGTTTTTTTTATCATCTAATTCGAGTCTAATTTTCATAACATACACATATTCTAGATTTTGATATTGATTTTTTTAAATAGATTTTTCTACATTTTCATTTCTCTAGATGCTCAACAATTAGACTATCAAATGCAAAATAAAATCAACTCTAACTAGTAGTTCCAGAGATAGCGCATTCAAACAAACCAACTCTTTAGCTTTATTATTAGTAGGTATAGTATATAGCAGGGATGGTGAACCTCTATACATCTACGTGCTATTTTTTCTAATATTCACGTAATATTTATTTGGAAAAAATAGCACATAGATGTATAGAGGATACAACTACGTGTATTTTTTTCCAAATAAATATTTCATGCGGCCATGACGTGACAATCTTGGCATAGTGATTACTGGAAAAAGACTATAAATATTTTCACAGACAGAACAGAAAAAAAATGTTTTCACATTATTATTGTAATTCTGAATATCTCTTGACATTTTTCGGTACCCTGGGATTCCGGACCTTTGGAAGGCCTATGAGGGGCCGAAACCAACTCGCAGAGGCCCGTTAGACGTTTTTAATTAAATGACACCAACCGCCGCTGTTCGTGTCCTGTTCGCACTGTATGATGTAATCCAAGGACAACCCTCGGTCGGTGTAGGACTAATGTTAATATTAACAGTTTCATATTTATTTAAATAAAATGTCAAATTAGTGCGACTTCTGCTGTTGCAAACTAGATGAATTACGTACCTAAATTCCTGAAATGATGCCGTGCCCAAATTATTTTGTTACGTGCTACCAATGGCACGCGTGCCATTGGTTCGTCATCCCTGGTTTAGAGTATAGATAGATAGATAACAATTAATATACAATATGTATTGTTATACAACCTAAGATCGGTGATAACGATAGCTACGAAACATGATCATGGTTGATAACAATCTTTATTGCAATCCATGCATCGGATTCGTGAGTGCAACATGATTAGCACCTAGATGTCTAACTAAAAAAGTTTTAAAAAGCAATTATACGAAGATATCCTTGTGTCCATTTCCTCCTTTATTTCATAATTGGACAAACGTACTTGAAGATGATTGAATGAAACATGACTTTTCCAATGAAGTGGTCTGAGGCTATACAGGATGGAAGGTATATCGACGTGTAAATTGTAACCATGAATTCAGCACATGAATCCCCTAGCGTAGTAATTCGTTGGTTATCAAAAAAAAAATCTGTTGCTTCATAGAAAAGTGCAATACCTACGCGGTCACCAAGAATCGGAACAATGGAACAATCGGAATGTATGGAATAACTAATTTTTTATATTCGGCTACTACAGAGAAAATCCTGTTGGAAAACCGCGCCTTGTTCGCCCTGAGAATTGAAGTCGTAATTGAACCCCAAAAATTGAACCCCACTTTCATCAGTGAATCTAACAACTACCTAGTACCAATTTATTGTATCTTCCTCAAAAATAATTTCCTATAAATGGAGTAGTAGGATTTGACAATGATAAAATTAATGTTCATCATTATCAAAATCGCACTCCCATAGTTAATCCATTAAATCCATTCACCCAGCACGTGCTGGTAAATGTAAATAAAATTATGATAAACGACCGGTGGAACGACAATGCCGACATTATCGGTCAATTGACACGATAACTGTCTACCGGCCCAAGTATTGACATGTCGCGTGACGATGTATCCTGTTACTGAGTATTCGAATGATTGGTTGAATTATTATGAGACGGATATTTCTGTTGCTGCCGGTTTTTGTTTATCAGTTTTTATTGAAAGGTTGGCAGCTTCTGTTTTTTTTTGTAAGTTGATTTTTGATTTTGACAGTACTGAGTTTTTTTTGTGAATGGCATCTAAGAGGTTATCGGTTGCTTAACCGGGGTGTCTAATATATAAGACCTTCAGTCAGGGCAAAAAACATTTTGAACACTATTTAGTGGATTTTATTTAACTTTTCACGTCGCGTTTGTTTCTGGACGATGATGCCTTGTTAGGCTTTGTCTAGTCTCTGAGCATGGAGGGGTGGTCTTCCTTAACCTGGATCAAATTAACCAATTTGAAGGCCACCAAGGCAATTGTCTTATGTTTCAATATTGTCGTATTTTTTTTCTAGTATAGAGGTATGATGAACAGTGTCTAAAGTTCACTCATCCTCCATAGAAAAGGAAGGATCCTCCGACGAGACGGGTGTTGTGTCTGGCGGGCAACTGCCCGATGAATCACGTGAGGCTGTTGTATACATTCTAGTTGCGCGGTAAACTCTGCTTACGAGATACAGGATTTTGTGTGACGTCACTATGACACGTAGTTCGCATGTGGCGTTGTAGATACCGCTACACTAGCCTATCCGGTCTCCTTCCTGGGTAAAGGCTTCCTTCCATCCTTCGCGAGCCCGCGCGTCATCCTCTCAGTTTTGACGGAACCTATCCAGCTCGTCCCGCCATCTCCTACGTGGTCTGCCTCGACCCCACTTCGCTGTATCAGGGCACCAGTTCTGTGCTATTCGGGCTCATAGTTTGTGCGCATGCGGCAGACATGTCCAACACAGTCCCATTTATGTTGGGAAGCTTCTTGTTTATTATGTTTAATTCATTTATAACAGTTATATCAATACTTACATCTTTAACAGCAGAGTCTTCATCGCTATAAACATAGGAAGAGCACTTTTCTTTCAACGCAGTATTAAATATATCTGCCGTACAAGAACTATTACTAATAGTTACATTGTTCCCTATAGTAGGGTGTCTCTCACATTTGGAGTATTTATTTTTTTCTTTTGGTATAGCCTGGTGTAGCCATAAGGTTGAGTTTATCGTGCTTTCGCATTCATTGATAGCGCATCTGGAACAAAGAAAGGGAAACGGTTAATCTGGCAATCATAAATGTATAACACCCTAGGCATTATGTAAAAGTCCTTGAAACGCATTTGATGATTCGATCACCGTATACACATTCCTAAGCGGTTTCTGCCGTACACAATTTTTTTTGCCAATTTTTAAAGAAGACAAGTAGGTATGAGGAGTTGCTATGGGCACTTGTATCGTATAAAAATCTACAGGGTGGCAGTGCCATCTACGCTCAACCTTTTACCATGGATTTCAGTGTGAATCTGAAACCACGTTGAAATTTTTTGTCAGTTATTAAAAAACAAATTAGCTATTCCATACATTTTGACCGCATAGATATTGCACTTTTTAATGAAACAGCAGTTTTGTTTTTGATAACCGACGAAAATTTTCTGCGCTAGAATCTAGAATCATGTGCTGAATTCATGGTTACAGCCCTGCCACCCTGTATGCATTCAAAGGTTTACAAATTCCACCGTATACCAACCTGTAGGTGTATGTAGGTTGTATATGTGAACATGCATCGTAAGGAATAGCAACAGCAGTAGCAATTTAAAGGCACGTGCTATGTCAATGAATGTGTGTACGAATGTTTGCACACATGTCTGGCGCATAGCGTAGTCTGCCTTAGGTTAGTCCGACGAATAAATAAATAATCAGTCAGTCGCTTCTTCGTAGTACAAAATGGAAATAAATGGAGTGATCTTTCAATCAGAGGGGCAATTCTCGTAATTTTAAGAACGTTCACCGTCTGAGGGGCAATTCTCGTAATTTTAAGAACGTTCACAGTCTGATCTCAGTCTCAATCTGTCAAAAAATACTTCTAATTTCCCTACATTTTGACAAGTTTTTGACATTTGTTTGTCGCCGAGATGAGAATTAAAATTACGAGAATTGGCCTTCTGATCTTAGTCTCAATCTGTCGAAAATATCACTAATAGGGAAATTAAAGTATTTTTGTCAGACTGAGACATTTTTGACAAGTTTTTGAAAGTGATTGTCAATGAGACGAGATTGAGACTACAGTCCATTCTCAGTAATGTTACCTCTGATTTTGTATTACTGTCTAAAGCACAATGAGCATTTTATTATATTACTTATATTAAGTAATTTTAAAGACACGCAATTAAAATAATTAATAAAAATTAACATTCTAGCCGTGGGAACATTTATCGTTTTAGAATTGAACAATATTAAACTTAATTTATGATTATTTGGTAACAATACCATAAAGTTTGTGTTGAATTGTTGATACCATCGCCCCGCGCGTAGCTAGTGCCTTATTACGAGTATAAGTAGTACGAGTGTCGGTGGTTTATTTCATGTCAATTTTTATGCTGTTTATTTTGTTTGAAAAATTCAGTTTTTATTGGAAGGTCTGATTTATCCATTGTCAGATAACTTTTATTCGAGGAATAAAATTGACGTTTGACAGTTTTTCTATGAAACAAATGTTAAAATTTGAAAATTATTCCACGAATAAAGTTATCATGTGATTGAAAAATCAGCCCTTAGTCAAATTGTTTATTTTATCAGACTGATAACTAGTTGTAATAACCGCTGTCCTGTTTAATGTGACTGATAACTTAATCGTCACTCTGTATACTACCGTATTTACTAAATTCTCAATTCTTGATTGCGTACCATAATGTATATAGTCGGTAGGGAAATAATTATATTAGTTACACTTATGGACCCTGTTGGGCACAGCATATACAAGAGGAGGAAGAACACTGGGTGGGTAATGTGATTAATTTTATTATTCGTTCAGGAATTAGTAAGTTATACTGTTTTATTAACACAGGTGGAGCGACGATTTTCGCAGGCAGGCTGGTAGCAGCTGGATGAGAGTTGCCGAAAATCGAGTTGAATGGCGTGCAATAGGAGAGGCCTATGTCCAGCAGTGGACTGCTATGGGCTGACGATGATGATTAATACAGAATTGAATTTAAGAATTATTGTTTTATAAATTACATTAAATTTATTTGTTTAGTAACATTTTGAACACCATTGATTTAAACCTGTGACTACGAACCTATATTGATTAGCGTTTGAAATGTAAATTCAAATACATTTCATTCGTTGTTTACTTTACAGGATACAGCTTGGAATACGTTGTTTGCTCCGAAAGATTGGGTAAATACGGAACAGAATATTCGATATTTTGCCTTTGCAATTATAGGATCGCTATTAAGTACTGGCGCATCGGCCATGATGCTATTAGGATTTCAGTAGTTAATGCAAATTGGCTGAAAATCGCCTTCGGTTATGGGCTGGGATGATAATTGATATAGGCTTTTATTAGCAATGGGAAGAATTTCTTCCTAATGTTGATATGTGTTACATCGATAACACAGGGGCAATTCTAGTAATTTTAAGAACGTTCACAGTCTGATCACAGTCTCAATCTGTCAAAAATACAATTTCCATACATTTTTGACAAGTTTTTGGCATTGATTGTCACTGAGATGAGAGTGCGACTAGATTTTGAATGTTTTTAATTACGAGAATTGGCCTTCTGATCAAAATATTTCGCTGATATTTTTTACGTTTCTTTGAATAAAACTTCCTTCTAAGAAGGTATAACCATACTATTATAATGTTCCCACTGTTGAAATACAGGCCTCCACTCTGTGAGAGTGAGTAGGACATAATCCACCATGCGGGCCCAATGCGGGTTGGCGGATGTCACAGGTCTTCAAATATTTGGTTCTAGGACGTGCCGGTTTCCTCACGATGTTTTCATTCACCGCTTTGAGAGCATTGGTGAAGAAGTAATTTACGCAAAGTAAAGTACCTGCTTGGGGTTCGAACCCATGACCTACGACTCATACGTCGAGGGCGTTACCAATGGGGGCGACCCAGAGGAACAGGTGCGACTGCTCAGATTAAGAAGGTAAAACTAATATTTTCCAAAATGTTGAGTAATGGAAACTAGTTTGTAGCTTTAGGTTCACGAGAAAAAAAGACTACATAGTAGTATTTTTTCCTTGTAAACGTTCATTTTACAAGCTTTTATTTTTATGTTAAAGAAATCTCTATAAAAAGAATTTCGCTTTTTATTCATTCCAGAGGTAGCAATATCATGATGATATTTAAAAATAAACTTGTACCGATACGGCTACTGTATTATTCGGTTAATTATTTAAAACAAAGATAATCTGAATTTGTCACCGGCCATGATTACCTCACTCCGCATGTTGTAAAAAATTATTTTATATTAATCCTGATTAATAAGTAAAATTATTATTCTCATGTAGATAACCTTTGGAGGTCCTGACCTCCTAACGTTATCTACATGACATTCACTGATTCAGATGACAATGCAAAAAAAATTCACAACGGAGTTCGATCAAGATCTCGGCTCAAATATAGACATATCTCTATGTTCAGCTTATGGGCTTTACCGAATGACAGGTAAACTCACATAACATAGGTTTCTCGTAGTGTGCATACACATGAGCGGCACGCGTCAACGGTAGAGGTAACTGCAGTTATCGACATGCGTCGATGGTATGTACAATTAGTAATCTTACAACACTACTAAGTGTTCACTACACATCCGTCAAAACGCTTCGACGTTAGCCACCGACGTATCGACGGTGGGTGTCAACGCATGTCGTTGGTATGCACAATTAGTAATCTTACAACATTACTAAGTGTTCATTACACATCCGTCGAAACGCTTCGACGTTAGCCACCGACGCATCGACGGTGGGTGTCAACGCATGTCGATGGTATGCACAATTAGTAATCTTACAACACTACTAAGTGTTCGCTACACATCCGTCGAAACGCTTCGACGTTAGCCACCGACGCATCGACGGTGGGTGTCAACGCATGTCGATGGTATGCACAATTAGTAGTCTTACAACATTACTAAGTGTTCATTACACATCCGTCGAAACGCTTCGACATTAGCCACCGACGCATCGACGGTGGGTGTCAACGCATGTCGATGGTATGCACAATTAGTAATCTTACAACATTACTAAGTGTTCATTACACATCCGTCGAAACGCTTCGACGTTAGCCACCGACGCATCGACGGTGGGTGTCAACGCATGTCGATGGTATGCACACTTAGTAATCTTACAACACTACTAAGTGTTCACTACACATCCGTCGAAACGCTTCGACGTTAGCCTCCGACGCATCGACGGTGGGTGTCAACGCATGTCGATGGTATGCACACTTAGTAATCTTACAACACTACTAAGTGTGCATTCCACAGACGTGTCGACGGCGGGCGTCGACGGCTGTAGTTGCCTCTGCCATTGACGCGTGCCGCTCGTGTGTATGTACACTTAGTAATTCATTACTTCCCATTTACAATAACAAACGATCTTACCATGGTGCAAGAAGAAGACCAGGAACTATGTAGTCTCACAGAATAATATAGAATTTCAACTATTTGCATAAAATTCTGATCTCCGTAACAACAAACCAAAACCATACGAGTATATTTATTTTTAAGTTATAATATTGTATTTTCTCTATAAGTGATTGTGTAAATCTTTTGAGAAAATAAATGTCTAAAACCGTATATCAAATTAATAAATTCTTCTAGGAAACTATCAAATGAAAAGGTCAATGTAATGCCTGGTTGGCAACAGGGAAATATTCAATTTATCCTCCCCAATTTGATGCTGAATTATGATCGGTATTTGTCCCGGCCTATCGATAAATACTACAGTTTATTAGGCCAATCAAAGCAGTTCATTGCTAAGTGGGCATGAAGCTCCGATAAGCAGAAAGGAGGCATTCGTAATAGCGATTCTTTTTGAAATACTAAATATACAACTATGCATTTGGTTTTTGCTATGAGTTATTTAGATTTTCTATACTAATATTAGGAGTATAAAGAAGTTAAATTTGTTACTTTGTTTGTATGTAGGGGGTAATCTCTGCCTCAAAGAGCTGTCAGCACGAACTGACGGGGTCCGCTAGGGCCGATGCCGCCGGGGCTGCGGGTTGTTCGAAAGAGATACCGTGGCCCCTGGCACAGGCAACTGAAGGAACACGGGTGGGTTTTAGTCAGTAAAAGTCTGACACTCCCTTCTGCTCCGCCCAGAGCGGGAGGAGTCATTTGATGATTCCCCACCCAGAAAAAAAAAAAAAAAAAAAAAAAGTGGGTAATCTCTGGAACTACCGGTCGGATTTGAATAATTCTTTTTGCAGTTGATAGCTCAATTTTTGAGGAAGGCTTTAAAGGCTATTTAACACCACTCTTAGGAGCGAGGCAAAAAAAAAACAGAAAGAACGCTAAAGGCGCAGGGAGGCGATGCGATGCGATGAGGTGGGTCGGGGGAACAAGACATTTCACGCGGACGAAGTGGAAATATTATAAACGTGAAACTTTGTATGGATGGATGGATGGATGCTTGTTACTCTTTCACGCAAAAACTACTGAACGGATTTGGATGAAATTTGGCACACTACTTTTATCTACACTACTTTTTATCCCGATATACCTACGGGATCGACACTTATGCGGGTGAAACCGCGGGGCGCAGTTAGTCGTTCATACTGAGGCTGCCTTTTATATTTGTAATAAAAAGTAATTCGTTTGTGATTGTAGTATTAGAGGAAGCATGGTGGCCTATGGTATCGACCCCGACTTACGAGATATAGTTCGTGAGTTCGAACCCAGGCAGGCTCTTTGCTTTGTGTATTTACCGTTAAATTATGATCGTTTTAATTCTTAAAAGGGGTCATTGTACTCATCAATAAGAACAACTTTTACTACGGGACCAACCCTGAAATTATTAAAAAAAAATCAGTTGATTATGTCGAGTTATGCCAACATAAATCTATGGGTCAACTGATTTTTTTCCCGTAGTAAAAGTTGTTCATAATGATGAGTACAATGACCCCTTTTAAGGATTAAAACAATCAACATTTTACGGTGTATAAATTTCAATCATTAGTATTAAGCTTTGCTCATCATTAGTTTATTTCTATTTCTCCCTTTCATCCATGCCGTTAATTGACTACCATATACCACTTTTATGGTATACTAGCTGCGCCCCGCGTCCTAAAGCAATTGTGACCATCAAAATTAATTGTTCTTTTTCTCGGGAACAGTATTTTTTTTCCTATGCCCTTTCTGTACCCCTGACAACGTATATGCAAAATTTCCTAATGAGATGAAAAAGTAACAAACAAGCAAACTTACTTTCGCATTTATAATATTAAGTTAGGATGATTTTTTGAATTCACAACATTAGTACGGTACCAGTCTTACCAACTTACCAAGGGGTATCTTATTGCCCAGTATCTAACAGGGTTATAGAAGTCAGATATGCAATCGTTCCAAGTAAAACACTGGTATTAAGCTGCATCCGGATAGACTGGAAGCCGACTCCAACATTGTAATGCCTGCACTACACTGCTCGAGAAGTTGATCGAAGTTAAGCAAATATGAGAGTGTAAGAAGGGCAGTTCCGTTCGCTTCGTCCAACCTCAGTTCGCCTCGGGCGATTTCCGACCGTTGTCGGTTTTTGCGCCCGAGTCAAAGGACTCGAAGCGTCCCGTAGTTCTTATCAAGAGTGTGTATTCACGTACTTCGGACTGTGCACAATTTCGATCAGGACATCGTCGAAGAAACTTCGCGAGTAGTGTAGTGCAGGCTTTAGGACACGGCGAGGCAGGTAATGTTAGTACATTACATAGACGGCGGGTGCCATTGATGACATTTTCTACCAGTGAACCTTTTGCTCAAAAAAGGCTTCTAAAAAGAAATATACCTCCTCTCTGTGAGAGAGAGTGGGCTATATTCCACGCAGGCCCAGTGTGGGTTGGTGGATGTCACATGTCTTTGAATTTTGGTTCTAGGACATGCCGGTTTCCTCACGATATTTTCTTTCTCTGTATTGGGATCAGTCGTGGTGAATTTATACACCGTAAAATGTTGATTGTTTTAATCCTTAAAAGGGGTCATTGTACTCATCATTATGAACAACTTTTACTACGGGAAAAAAAATCAATTGATCCATAGATTTATGTTGGCATAATTCGACATAATCAACTGATTTTTTTTAAATAATTTCAGGGTTGGTCCCGTAGTAAAAGTTGTTCTTATTGATGAGTACAATGACCCCTTTTAAGAATTAAAACGATCATAATTTAACGGTAAATACACAAAGCAAAGAGCCTGCCTGGGTTCGAACTCACGAACTATATCTCGTAAGTCGGGGTCGATACCATAGGCCACCATGCTTCCTCTAATACTACAATCACAAACGAATTACTTTTTGTTACAAATATAAAAGGCAGCCTCATTATGAACGACTAACTGCGCCCCGCGGTTTCACCCACATAAGTGTCGATCCCGTAGGTATATCGGGATAAAAAGTAGTGTAGAAAAAAGTAGTGTGCCAAATTTCATCCAAATCCGTTCAGTAGTTTTTGCGTGAAAGAGTAACAAGCATCCATCCATCCATCCATACAAAGTTTCACGTTTATAATATTTCCACTTCGTCCGCGTGAAATGTCTTGTTCCCCCGACCCACCTCATCGCATCGCATCGCCTCCCTGCGCCTTTAGCGTTCTTTCTGTTTTTTTTTTGCCTCGCTCCTAAGAGTGGTGTTAAATAGCCTTTAAAGCATTCCTCAAAAATTGAGCTATCAACTGCAAAAAGAATTATTCAAATCCGACCGGTAGTTCCAGAGATTACCCCCTACATACAAACAAAGTAACAAATTTAACTTCTTTATACTCCTAATATTAGTATAGAAAATCTAAATAACTCATAGCAAAAACCAAATGCATAGTTGTATATTTAGTATTTCAAAAAGAATCGCTATTACGAATGCCTCCTTTCTGCTTATCGGAGCTTCATGCCCACTTAGCAATGAACTGCTTTGATTGGCCTAATAAACTGTAGTATTTATCGATAGGCCGGGACAAATACCGATCATAATTCAGCATCAAATTGGGGAGGATAAATTGAATATTTCCCTGTTGCCAACCAGGCATTACATTGACCTTTTCATTTGATAGTTTCCTAGAAGAATTTATTAATTTGATATACGGTTTTAGACATTTATTTTCTCAAAAGATTTACACAATCACTTATAGAGAAAATACAATATTATAACTTAAAAATAAATATACTCGTATGGTTTTGGTTTGTTGTTACGGAGATCAGAATTTTATGCAAATAGTTGAAATTCTATATTATTCTGTGAGACTCCATAGTTCCTGGTCTTCTTCTTGCACCATGGTAAGATCGTTTGTTATTGTAAATGGGAAGTAAAGAATTACTAAGTGTACATACACACGAGCGGCACGCGTCAATGGCAGAGGCAACTACAGCCGTCAACGCCCGCCGTCGACGCGTCTGCGGAATGCACACTTAGTAGTGTTGTAAGATTACTGAGTCTGCATACCATCGACATGCGTTGACACCCACCGTCGATGCGTCGGAGGCTAACGTCGAAGCGTTTCGATGGATGTGTAGTGAACACTTAGTAGTGTTGTAAGATTACTAAGTGTGCATACCATCGACATGCGTTGACACCCACCGTCGATGCGTCGGTGGCTAACGTCGAAGCGTTTCTACGGATGTGTAGTGAACACTTAATAGTGTTGTAAGATTACTAATTGTGCATACCATCGACATGCGTTAACACCCACCGTCGATGCGTCGGTGGCTAACGTCGAAGTGTTTCGACGGATGTGTAATGAACACTTAGTAATGTTGTAAGATTACTAATTGTGCATACCATCGACATGCGTTGACACCCACCGTCGATGCGTCGGTGGCTAACGTCGAAGCGTTTTGACGGATGTGAAGTGAACACTTAGTAGTGTTGTAAGATTACTAATTGTGCATACCATCGACGCATGTCGATAACTGCAGTTACCTCTACCGTTGACGCGTGCCGCTCATGTGTATGCACACTACGAGAAACCTATGTTATGTGAGTTTACCTGTCATTCGGTAAAGCCCATAAGCTGAACATAGAGATATGTCTATATTTGAGCCGAGATCTTGATCGAACTCCGTTGTGAATTTTTTTTGCATTGTCATCTGAATCAGTGAATGTCATGTAGATAACGTTAGGAGGTCAGGACCTCCAAAGGTTATCTACATGAGAATAATAATTTTACTTATTAATCAGGATTAATATAAAATAATTTTTTACAACATGCGGAGTGAGGTAATCATGGCCGGTGACAAATTCAGATTATCTTTGTTTTAAATAATTAACCGAATAATACAGTAGCCGTATCGGTACAAGTTATTTTTAAATATCATCATGATATTTCTACCTCTGGAATGAATAAAAAGCGAAATTCTTTTCATAGAGATATCTTTAACATAAAAAAAAGCTTGTAAAAATGAACGTTCACAAGGAAAAAATATTACTATGTAGTCTTTTTTTCTCGTGAACCTAAAGCTACAAACTAGTTTCCATTACTCAACATTTTGGAAAATATTAGTTTTACCTTCTTAATCTGAGCAGTCACACCTGTTCCTCTGGGTCGCCCCCATTGGTAACGCCCTCGACGTATGAGTCGTAGGTCATGGATTCGAACCCCAAGCAGGTACTTTACTTTGCGTAAATTATTTTATCACCAATGCTCTCAAAACGGTGAATGAAAACATCGTGAGGAAACCGGCACGTCCTAGAACCAAATATTCGAAGACATGTGACATCCGCCAACCCGCATTGGGCCTGCATGGTGGATTATGTCCTACTCACTCTCACAGAGTGGAGGCCTGTATTTCAACAGTGGGAACATTATAATAGTATGGTTATACCTTCTTAGAAGGAAGTTTTATTCAAAGAAACGTAAAAAATATCAGCGAAATATTTTGATCAGAAGGCCAATTCCCGTAATTAAAAACTCTATGTATATATACTATATATGTATACTAGCTGCGCCCCGCAGGAAACCGCGGGGCGCAGCCCGCGAAAATATCGGGATAAAAGTATCCTATATGTTAATCCTGGTTATTAACCATCTGTGTGCCAAATTTCATCCAAATCCATTTAGTAGTTGTTGCGTGAAAGAGTAACAAACATCCATCCATCCAGCCGTAAAAACTTTCACGTCTATAATATTAGTAGGATTCACAGTAATAGTGTTCCACTAGACAGCCGTTATGTATAATGTATTTATTTATTTTCGCCGGTGGATCGGCGCGTGCGACCTTACATGTATGTATCTACTGTCACAGCAATGCCACAGAGACAGAGTGTCTGACACTCAAAGCATAGACGAGCAAGGAGGTTACGTCTGGCGCGGATTAAAAATTAATATTTTATTTTATTTGCTAATATTTTACATACATACAATTATCTATTTTATTATTTATTCATTTCCATAACTGCCCATGACATCACAGCGGGTCCTGTCAGAATACCAGCGCTGTGACATTTATTTTTTAAATATCGCAACATCATGCTGAGATAGGAGCCTTTTAGCCTCGTATAGGACTTTCTGTTTCATTTTTATTTTTGTTCCTTTTTTTAATATTTATTTTTTTCACTAGCTGCGCCCCGCGGTTTCTCCCGCATAAGTTTCGATCCCGTGAGAATATGGGGATAAAAAGTATCTTATGTGTTAATCCTGGTAATAGACTATCTGTGTGCTAAATTTAATCCAAATCCGTTTATTAGTATTAGCGTGAAAGAGTAACAAACATCCATCCATCCATCTATCCATCCTTCCAAACTTTCGCGTTTATAATATTAGTAGGATTTACTTTACTTTGTGATCTTCCTGTACGAGTCGCAATAAATACTTTTTCTTTCTTTCTTTCTTTCAATAGGATTTGGATAAAATTTGGCACACAGATAGTTTATTATAACCTGGATTTACACATTTCCACGGGATAATTTCCGACCTCCACGCGGTCGAAGCCTCGGGCAAAGGCTAGTAGTTCTATAAGCTGGTATCATTGTGTGTAACCTACATTTAAACGATCATTGTAGAACATGCCTGTTCATACATTTGCCCATTAATTCACCTCAAAAATTACTCTTAATAATTTTGTTAAACCAAATGATACTCAATCACCTAGTGAAAAGTATCCGTCTGTCGATCGCGTATCGTAATGATAATTAATATCAGTCTCGCTCATGATTGATTGCAGGTCGCCCAGCTGTTTGTGATGGCGTCTCAGCGTGGTACAAGATTTGGGGGTTGGTCGAAGATAGAGGCGGGAAGAGGAATGTGGAGAACTGTTTTCCGTCACTTTTCCCTGAAGTTTCATTACAAAACCAGCGTCAGACAGCATCTGTCTGGCATTAATGCTGAAATGAACCTTTTTGGTGCAGCCGTGAGGTACACACTATTGTTGTCTGAAACATTGTTTTAATTTTATTAATTTTGTATTTTGTGTTTCACGAACTGTGTCCAAATAAACTTTTTTTCTTTCTTTCTTTCTTTCTGTTTTCTAATGACTGATTGCGACTTCAGTTATGGTACTGTAAAGGTTTCTGCTAAAGTCGACCTTATGTAGCGCAGGCTGGCAATGAAATAACTCTGGTTGCATTCGAACAGTCAAACGAGTTTAGAATGAGATATCAAATATTTATATTAGGTTTTTGTTTGGAAGAAGACGATGATAATAATATATCGGGAGTGATGTAAAGTTCGCTTGGAATAAACGTAGTGAAATCATAACGTTGTTTGATTTCTTACAGTACGGTTGGAAAAACAAATCACTTTACATAACTAACATAAGTTATTGATCCGGATTTTAGTTCTTCTCAGGGACAATGTCAAATTGCTCAGTTGGCCTAACCCTGGCATAATAGCATAGTTTTATTCAGCCCATACTGTTCGCACTACTGGGACAGAAGCCTTACGCGGACTCAGTGCGGGTTGCCAGATGTCACATATCTTCAATTTTTTGGTTCTAAGACATGCCTTTCCTTTGTCAACCAGACATGTCTTCCTTTTGGTTTCCTCACGATGTTTTCTTTCACCGTTTGAGAGCAGTGGTGATGAAATAATTTACAAAAAGTAAAGTGCTTGCTTGGGTTCGAACCCAGGACTTAGAACTCGTAAGTCACGGTAGTTACCACTGGGCCACGACTGCTTTCTCTAACCCTAGGAATAAAAGATTTGTATCGCGATCATTGTGAAGCATGATAGTTGTAGGAAACGTTATTGCGAAAGAGCTCGCCGAAACCAGTGGGCAATCGTTTTTTTTTGTACACAGTTATAGAACAGAGATACTACTCATGTGAACCCAAAATTACGTTTTATTAGAAAAAGAAATCAAATTCTAGTAATTTACCATTAAATGACTAGCAATCTATTTTTAAATGTTGCTAAAGTTATTGATTCTCGACATCTTAAACCACAACTCATAAATCCGTGTCACCCAAGGTCTACTTCGTAAGACCTGGTCGTGATCCCCACGTGCTTGATAATGATAACCGAGCGTCGCCCCACATCCCGGTGCTTTGATATCATATCAGTTTTTAGCTGTTTGTGTTCAGTTACGAAAACAGTCAGATAAAACCGGTGCCTACTATTTTGTAAGCCATTCTTCTTTAGGTCACAGTCAAGGAATTAAAATGATAAGCATCAAGCAGCATCAATTTTTTATTGCCACCTTAGTATATACACATAGTTTTAAGATAATGTAATTACTACTTATATAAACATAGTTTTAAGACAATATAATTCTAACAAAATATGGACATTTAAATAGTCTGAATTAAACGATTTTTTTAATTTTTAAAAAAATTTTTTTTAGTATGTCCCATGGTAATTTTCAATGAAAATGTCAGTTCACGACAGACCAAACAAATCGTACCATGACAGCCATTTTGTTGCACCCCAGTTATTGGCTATAAACTGGGGTCAGACAAAAAGTTTGCATACATGAATAAGATAAAAATATATATAATAATATAAATAAATTGTCTTATTTGCTTTTAATATTACTTAATGACTTGTCTATCGGCCTTCCCGAATTCTTTGGTGTTGTATGCCGAGTCGTTGAGCTCCTTAAGTTCTGAGTTGAGCTACACGATTACTGACAAATGCTTGCACTGACTTAACAGGTCCGCAGAAATCTGTGTGGAAAACATATTTGTATCTGATATGGTCTATTACAAATATTTTTTTCATTTTAAAATTGCTTTACATTTTCTATTATTCGCTCTGCACAAATTTGACATACACATGCCCTGAAAGGAGAACTAATCAACCCTATTAAATTTAAATTGCATTTGCCACGGCATTTGTTACATCTTGTTTTATAGCAGGACAAATACATGTAACATGGCCTGGATATGGTAAGCCGAGCCTGATGTAAAAGGTTTTTTAATGAAGTGCATTGCTCTTTGTACACAAACGGATACTATATGCGGCAATTGGCTAACGACAGTCAGGAAACGGACAGTCATTCTTGATTTATGATCGATGAATTGTGGGAGACCCGTGAGTCATCGAAAAATATATGAGAGTACTAGGTGTTTTCCCATACATAATTTCGATCCCGCAGGAATATCAGGATAAAAAGTATCCTATGTGTTAATCCTGGTTATAAACTATCTGTGTGTCAAATTTAGATTAATTTAGATTTGTTTTTTGTTTAGTACTCTAGGCATGAAAGAGTAACAAACGTCCATCCATCCATACAAACTTTCACGTTTATAATACTAGTAGGATTTAGTATTGGAGCAGTGGAGGCCCAGTGGTAATGGCATCGACTTACGAGCTGTAGGTTCGAGCCCAGGCAAGCGCTTTACTTTATGTAAATGATTTCATCACCACTGTTCTTAAAACGGTGAAGGGAAACATCAAGAAAGAAAGGAGGCCTGTGTTCCAGCAGTGGGATCATGACAGACTGATAATGTGGATACTATATGCGGCAATTGGCTAAGGACAGTCAGGAAACGTAGTCATTTTTGAGTTATGATCGATAAATTGTGAGAGACCCCTCAGTCACCGCAAAATATATGATGGTATTTAATATTGGACGCCCTTGCGTTGTGTTGACACGAATAATAATGATAATCAGCAGTAATGTTTATACTTGTTTTGATCAGTATTTATATAAAGTACCTATAACTTATCTCTTAACTCGACTCATCACGAAGTGGTTGCCTAAGGATTGTAGTGGCATCATCGCCAATTCAGGTCAAGAAAACTGTCACGGTGAATTACAGTATTTGTATCTCACGAGGTGACGCGTATTTTACTTGTAGTAACCAAGTGTACAAACCAGTGGCGTAACTATACTCTTTGGGGCCCATGGCAAATTCATGGGATTGGTAGGGCCCTCCCTCAATGTAAAGTAACTCAACCAACGTTATAATTTTTTTTTAACTGGCACTTCGGCTGCGGGTACGTCCGCGTAGATTTCGTAATTTCCCCTACAAAATGGAATACCTGACTGCTTCTTTGTTCTAGTGGTCGAAAAAAGTTTGCATTTTTATTCTTAGGTATGTTAGGATCTTCCTGTGCTCACAGCCCCCTCGGGCGGGGGCCCCCGCCGCCTAGGGGCCCGTGGCATTTTGCCACTCCTGCCACCCTATAGTTACGCCACTGGTACAAACGCTGTGAATAAGTGCGTAAACGCGAGTAGCGTCAGCACGAAACACACACACACTTTCGACTTCACCTGTGTTTTGGTCGGTACTGAGAGCTCCTGCGCTTACGCTCACCGCGAGTTTACACACTTGGTTACCACAAGTAAAGCACGCGTCGCTTCGTGAGATAAAAATACTATACCTACGCAGGAATGACCGTTTCTTTTTGAGTGACGTAGGTGAAAAAAGTTGTGTTTTGGTAAAGTCATGGAAATTAATTATTTAATTTATTACCAAATTGACTACCAACTTCAATTATCCATACGAGTATAATTATTTATATCACATTATAATTCTTTGACAGTTGTATGTAATGGCTATAACAGGGGAAATTGATAGACGATGGTCGAGATAAACGAACTTGCCAGAGGCCTTTGGATATCACTCATTGGAGCAAAGTATAAAGCCAGGTTCTTCAACTCTTTTATCCCGCCTTCTATAATCAGTTAGCTCTTTATGGGAAGGTATTTACGGAGCCACACATGCATGATAGAGTGCAGTGTGATAGAGCAGTTATCCCATGTAGTATCGGGCCCGCCTTACGAGTTGTAGGTTATGAGTTCGAACCCAGATAGGCACTTTACTTTTATCACCATTGCTCTCAAAACGGTGAAGGAAAACATCATGAGGAAAACGGCATGTCCTTGAACCAAAGATTCATCCACCAACCCAGAATGGGCCTGCGTGGGGATTATGGCCCATTCCCTCTCACAGAGAGGAGCCCTGGATCCCGGCAGCGGATTCTAGGCTAATTATGCATGCATAAAACAAAATATTGAAATATTAGACTCCAAATATCTAGGTCAACGAACTATGTGTGAAATACACGCGTATGATAACGCGTGTATTTCACTAAGTCATGATGACTATCTGACAACAATAAGTACTTGAATATTATTTCAGGAAACGTTAAGACTTGATAGATAGGTTTAAGACACAGTTCAGCCACGTGTTGGTGCCTATCTTCTTCGTGTAGCAGTTCTCTCATCAGTAGAACATCTGTACGAAAATCGTGTAGTTTTGGCGTGTACAGATAACTGAGATAAATACAGTAGCGTCTTGCTGTAAGCACTCGAGCGTGTAAGCACCCTGCAACCATGTGTGAAAAAATATGGTGATTATGTATTTACGCTTCAAATGAATATTAAAATAAATAATTAAAATCTATTTTGGCTCTTTGACCATGACCTCGATGGATGAAGAGGATTTTTTTAAAATGAATACTTAACTACAGTCAAATATAAGGTGTCGATGAGCTCCTTAAGTTCCGAGTCCTGCTACACGATGCGTGCACTGGACAGGTTCACTCGTCTCCATCGGGTTCTTTCCTTAAAAATAAATCTCAGATACTAATCTGGCACACGGTGGAGGTCTGCCCGGCTTGGGCGGAGCACCGCCGCGTCCTCGTGGCGGCGATCGGCGGCGGTGATCTCTCGCGTCCGGCCCTGGTCCAGGCCATGGTACGGAGCGAGAGTGCATGGGAAGCCGTCACCTCCTTCTGCGAAGCAGTAATGTTCGCAAAGAAGGAGGCGGAGCGTGTGAGGGAGAGGCAATCTCTGCGCCCTCACGCCCCTAATCGCCGCAGGAGACGCCCTGGACGTCGGGAGTCAACAGTCGACTCCCGGCCACCGTAAGCGCGGGCTTGCGGACGGCGAGCAATGGGCAGCTCGCCGCTCGGTAAGGACCAGGCCCGGGTCGACAGCGCGTTGTGTTCCACGCGAGCCTCAAAGAGATGTCAGCACGAATTGACGGGGTCCGCTAGGGCCGATGCCTGCCACTAGGGCCGCGGGTTGTTTGAAAGAAATACTGTGGCCCCTGGCACAGGCAACTGAAGGAACACGGGTGGGTTTTAGTCAGTAAAAGTCTAACACGCCCTCCCGCTCCGCCCAGAGCGGGAGAAGTGATATGATGATTTCCCAAAAAAAAAAACACAAATCTGGCGTGATCTTCATATAATTATTATTATGATTTGACCAAGATAATATCTGGATTTCAAAAGACTCTGTGACCTCAGAGATTGTTTCGGCGTTTCTTCTTACGGCCGAACCCCTATAACCTATTGACAGATAGCTACTGACGGCTGGTAATATATGTGTAATTATAACTGTCAGTATAATACATATAATCATACAGATTGCTACTGATTATTGGGACTTTAAAACCAGATATAGGTTTTTCTACCTCCAGTATGCCAAAACTGGTGATAGATAGGTGATTTGGTTCGGCCGTTAGAGTAATCGGATAGGAAACACAGACCTCATCTAGTTGCAATATTATTTTTGTCTTTTTGAAAAAGTGTTTGTCAAAACCAATAATAGAAATAAAAGTCATAATTATATCGTTTAAAAACTTCGTTGGTACACGTACCCATAAAATTCCAGTCATAAAGCCGTATTTCGGTGTCACATGTAAATATATAATTATTTACATGTGACATCAATGAACAAAAGTTTAAGTAAGTTTCCGCAATTAGTTTCGTAATGTAAATCCGGCTTTACAATTGAGTCCAAAAATCTATCATAAGTCTTTTGACAGAAGGGTAATATGACTTCACAACTAAAACGAGAAACTTCAGGAGCCAGGTTTCAAAACTAGGGCAAATCCACGTAAGCCCCGGCTCAAGCTGCCTAATCTCAGCTAATGTTCTGATGAACATTTACATACGGAGGCATATGGGACACTGTTCTACAGTGTTGCTGCAAATTCATGCTGTTTTCCTTTATGAGGTGGGTACGAAGTTTGAGATTTATTTTTGCATAGGTAGGTGTGCTTTGGAATGTCATGATGGCTTAGAGAATTCATTGAGGCCGCAGATTCGAATCTGGTAATCAATGTAACTACAGGTTACTCGTTTTTTTTTGTCACGTGATTGATCATACTGTTTTGTTCTTGTATTGTAATGCTATGTTGTTCGCATACAATATATTGGTTTCTTGTACCCTTTATCGTCTTTAGTGCATTTAAATCTCGTAGATTTGCCAAGCATTTTCTGCCTTCAGTCTGTGTATTGTGAGTCATTGATTCAGTAAGGGGCTTGTGGCTAAGTAATAACAGCCGCACGGTTCGATCAATCAGGTTAAACTATGCTTGCCGCGGTTGGTCCGTGGATGGGTGATCATCTTTACATACCAAGACCCCGCCGTGTCTCGGAAAGCACTTTAAACCGTTGGTCCCGGCTGTCATTCGTGGATCTTTGACAGTCGTTATGGGTCGTCAGAAAGAAGCCCGAAAGTCTGACAACCAGTATTACCACGGGGTATCGTATTACCCAATAACTGGGTTGTGGAGGTCAGATAGGTAGTCGCTCCATGTAAAATACTGGTATTCAGCTACATCCGTCAGGCTGGAAGCCGACCCAACATAGTTGGGAAAAGGCTATGATGATGATAGAATTTAGGTAGTAAGCATTTTGGTAATTCAATTAATCTATTAACAGGCACTTTTGAATAGGCTATTTTCCTAAAAAAAATCTAATTAGTCCGTCAGTTAGATTATCAAAAAATATTGAACCCGTATTTTTTCTTTTGTCAATTATATAAAAAATGATGAAGATCATTATCTATCACCCTATTGTCAAGGAGTCGGTTGGCCGGTTCCAAAAAGTAGATCTCCAAATGTGCGGATAGTTATGAAAAATATAATTATCTTCCATGTTTCTCCGTCCCAAAACCTCTACAAAATGGCACACCACGCCGGTAATACGGAACACAGCTGGAATGATTTGAGTGATGCAAATATATGCTAATATTGTGCATGGTGTGTCTGTGAGTAACTGTGCCTTTCGATCTACTGCTTTGACGATTTGCGTTTGGGAATGAGGGTTATTAACCTGTGATACTTCTTTGGGAATTCAAAGTAAATATTACATTTTACAGTTTTAAATTCTTTTGAAGAAAGCTTATTTTGTAAACGTTTTTGAACGATTCTAAATATGAATTTGAAAAAATAAATTAAAAACAAAAGATTTACGCGGCATAATGGTAGCGAAGTCCGAAGGCTTCATTTACCTACAGTAGTTTTTGGCTATTTTTTTGTGTCAAATTTAAGTTTTATAACAAGTTATCGGTTAATTTCGAATTAATGTTATTGTGTGCATCATGCAGCGGCGCCATTTAACGAGAGAGGAAATGTTAAGGGCAGTAGGCATGCTTCAAGCTGGGGCTACTCAACGGAGTATTGCTGAGGAGATTGGAACAAGACAAAACGTGATATCAAGGTTATGGTCACGTTATCGTGCTACTGATGATGTGGCTGAAAGACACCCAGGCGGGAAGCGCATAACCACTCAACGACAAGACCGATTTTTGCAAGTTGCCGCGAGAAGACAACCAAATGTTACGGCCATGCAGTTGGTTCAGAGGCTCCAGTCAGAGCACCAGTTGCTGGTGAGTGATCAAACTGTAAGCAGAAGGCTGCATGAAGCTAACCTTCATGCTCGCAGACCGCTTCGTACTCCAGCACTACGCCGAGGAAATCGTGGACGACGACTAGAGTGGGCTCGTGAACATTTGCTCTGGGAAGATAACCAGTGGTCAGTAGTGCTGTTCACCGATGAGTCCCGGTTCGGTTTCCATCCCGATACACGTAGAGTACGTGTTTGGCGAGTTCCTGGTCGTGAGAGCCGTCTGCAACATCCTCAGGAAGTCCATTCATACCACGGCGGGACAATTATGGTTTGGGCGGGAATTCGTGTTGGTGGAAGAACAGACCTCGTTTGGATCAGAAACACCATGACGGCTGAAAAATACCGTAACGAGGTGCTAGTACCAATAATCTACCCCCATCGACTACAAATGGGCCAAGTATTCACGCTCATGCACGATAACGCCCGTCCGCACACAGCGAGAGTGGTGACGAGCTAGTTGCAGGAGCACGACGTATCGGTCTTATGGCGCATCCACACATGCCGCCGGCTTTCAGGCTGCTTTGCCGCTGAATTTGCCGCGGGCTTTACCGGCGGCCTGCAGATGCGGCAACCAAAAGCCGCGCGTGCCGCAGGTGAAAGATGCGCGTGCCGGCGGCCAGGCCGCCGAGTTGACCGCCGGCCGTGCCGCTCGGCATGTGTGGATGCGCCATTAGGCTGGCCCGCTCAATCACCTGACCTAAACTCCATAGAACACGCCTGGGACATGCTCCAAAGAAGGGCTTTGAGGAATTTCCCTGCAAAAATTGCGACGGAAGAGCAACTTTTTTTGCATCTTAACCGGACCTGGGACAATATACCGCAGCAAGACTTGGATAACTTAATCCAAAGCATGAAAAACCGTTGCAGGACTGTTATTAACGTCATGGGGTGTTTTACTGACTACTGATTTTTCACATAACTGTTAAAAACAGATTAATTTTTCCTTATTATTCACTTTTTCTTGAGAAACACATTCATTGTTAGTTTTACCATTATTTCACGTTTTTTCATTATTTGAATAAAAATTTGATTACGCAAAAAAAAATAGTTTTCTTTTATTCTGGAGTGTAGTCTGATAAATGGGCCTTATAAAAATATATGCATGCTGTATGTTATTTTTAATAAATTTTGAGTAAATTGAGTAAATCCAAAATATCCCTAGACAGTGTTGATGTGTGTACTTCTTTTGCCTCGTTTACGTTCATACATTGCTTCCTTCCTTCCTTCCTTGCTTCCTTCACAATACCCAATTTACTAAACCAAATACATGTAGACATTAGAGAGTCAATGAATAGTAAAAACATAAAGCGTAAGCTGAAAGAACATTACATCAATTCGATTATAACTTAGCTGTTAATAGCGCGTTGATCAAATCTCAGGCCATGGCATGCTAAGGCAGACCCCAGAGGTCTAATTGTGTGCTTTGTTTAAGTTAAAGAAATTGTAATTTTTTTAAAAATAAAATGAATAAATATTAAATCTGCCAATTCTCGTAATTAAAAACGTTCAAATTTAAGTCGCAATCTCATCCCAGCGACAATCAATGTCAAAAACTTGTCAAAAATGTAGGGAAATTAGAGGTATTTTTGACAGATTGAGACTGAGATCAGAATGTAAACGTTCTTAAAATTACGAGAATTGCCCCTCTGGTCATAAACGCACGCCGGTTGCGAGTACTACGGACCTGACCTTTCTGAAGAACATCACCAATACGGTCACTATGTCCTCCTAAGGCGTTCCATGTTGGGGCCGGATCTTGCGGAGTGCCAGTTTGGCTTCCGCAAGGGGCGTTCGACGGTGGACGCCATCATGCGCGTGAGAGCCCTCACGACGGGAGACGCGGTGTCCCGGGGTGGGGTGGTCGTGGCGGTGTCACTCGACATCGCCAACGCGTTCAACACCCTGCCCTGGAGCTGCATAGGGGAGGCACTCCGGTATCACCGGGTGCCGACTTACCTCCGTAAGTATAGTCGGGGCGTATTTGACGGACAGAGCCGTCATCTACCCCGGTCGCGACGGGAATTGGAACCGGCGAGAGATGTCGTGCGGTGTCCCACAGGGATCGGTTCTGGGGCCGCTCCTGTGGGACATCGGTTACGACTGGGTGCTGCGGGCCGACCTCCCTGATCGCGTCAGCGTAGTTTGCTACGCTGACGACACGCTGGTCCTGGCGCAGGGGAGGTCGCATCAGGCGGCGGCCGACGCGATGACACGCGGGGTTGCGATAGTCGTGGAAACGATCCGGCAGTTGGGTCTCGAGGTGGCATTGCACAAGTCCGAGGCCATGTCCTTTCATGGGCCCCGGTACGGGCCACCTTCGGGATCCCAACTGATGGTAGGAGGGGTTCACATCGGCGTCGGGACAACGATGAGATACCTGGGTCTCGTCCTCGACAGCCGGTGGAACTTCGTCGAGCATTTCCGACGTTTGGCCCCCAAACTGGAACGGGCCGGGGCCGCCTTAAAGCGGCTCCTGCCCAACCTGAGGGGGCCAAACGCCTCCTGCCGGAGGCTTTACACGGGGGTCGTGCGGGGGCCCTATATGGGGCCCCGGTATGGGCGCGTTCACTGCGGCTGCGAGCCGCACACTACCTGAACGCGCCCCAAAAGGTGGTAGCCGTAAGGCTTATCCGGGGATACCGCACGATCTCGGGCGAAGCAGCAAGCCTCCTTGCTGGACTACCACCATGGGATCTGGAGGCAATAGTCCTCGCGCGCCTGTATGACTGGCGCGCGGAGGCACTACGTCGGGGGGAAACTCCGCACCCGCGGCAAATCGCGGCGGAGCGGACGGACCTCCGGCGCGGTCTCATGGTGGAATGGAAGGTGCGACTATCGCAACCCAGCGCAGGGCACGCCACTATAGCGGCGGTAAGATCCCTCTTTGAGGAGTGGCTAGAGAGGCGTCACGGCGTTCTCACGTACCGCCTGACGCAGGTCCTCTCCGGACACGGATGTTTCGGGAGGTTCCTGCACATCATCAGGCGGGAGGAGACGCCCGGGTGTGACCACTGCGAGGATCGCCCAGAGGACACGGTGGAGCATACGGTGGAGGTCTGCCCCGCTTGGGCAGAGCACCGCCGTGTCCTCGTAGAGGCGATCGGCAACGGCGGCGACCTCTCGCGCCCGGCCCTGGTTCAAGCCATGGTCCGGGGCGAGAGGGAGTGGGAGGCGGTCACCTCCTTCTGCAAAGCAGTCATGCTAGCGAAGGAGGTGGCGGGATGGGCGAGGGAGAGATCCTCACGCCTCAGCCGCCGAGGGAGACGCTCCGGGCGTCGGGAGCCGCGTGACGACTCCCGGCCACCGTAGGCGTGGGCCTGCGGGCGGAGAGCAATGGGTAGCTCTCCGTCCGATCAGGACCAGGCCCGTGCCGGACGGCGTGTATGTGTTCCACGCGTGCCGCAAAGAGATGTCAGCGTAGTTGACGGGGCCCGACAGGGCCGAAGCCTGCCGGGGTAGCGGGATCGTCCGAAAGGGTTACCGCTGCCCTGGTACATAAAGGGCTAAGGAAGGAACACGGGTGGGTTTTAGTCAGTAAGAGTCTGACACTCCCTTCTGCTCCACCCAGAGCGGGAGGGGTCATTTGATGATTTCCCATCCTCAAAAAAAAAAAAAAAAGGCGTTGCATGTTAGAGTCAATATAAGTTTGAAATCGACCACCCATCTTGAGCAAGCGTGATGATCAATGTTCGTTCTTTCTCTGCATGAGAAAGAAGCCTTTGCCCCTCAGTGGGATAATAATAGTCTGTTATTATTTATCAAATTTTAAAGTAGGTAAAATAAGCTGTGTATTAGCTAAAGATTTTACTATTTTGGAATGAATAGTATCTAACGTCGTTCGGTTCGGCACATACATGCTCGTACTTAATCTGAAATGCTGATTTTCCTATTGTTTGAAAAACAAAGACTTATAGGCACGCGAAAATGTAAGTATTTTACACAGTTTCAATATTTTAATAACTTAACAAACAAAATATTATCTATCTAATATAATATTATTGCGTAGTGAAACTTTGTCTAAACATTGACACAAGTACATAAATAATATTGAAATAACTATATTTACTTTAATTCTAATATGCCTGCGCTATTACGAGAAAAAGTAAATAATATACCTACTATCATAATAAATGTTTAAGGACCCTTTCATATTGATGTTCGCTGTTTATCTATAGAAATATTGGCAACTTCTATCAAGTGGAAAAGTCACTATTTTCAGTTTGCTATCGACTGGCAAAAGTAGTAAATATTCATATTTTTTATTAAGCTTGTTAATGGCTTGCTAGCACGAAACGCATTAGAACAAAATGTAGATCAAAACAATAATCACAAAGAGATTTTACTGAATTCAGTTACATCACTAGTGCCTGCCTGCCTGTACTTACAATCCATGCACAGTTATTTTACCTCTGATTTTGGATCACTCTCAATATCACATTAATCTTTTTTGTCGTGGTAATAAAGTCACTATTGGGTTGCTGCCATTGCCAACCCTGTAAAAATCACAATGATGTTTATTGACGTTGCAATAAGGTTGGTATTCGGTTGCTGCTGTCAGAGGCAAAATAACTGAGAATGGACTGTAGTCAGAAGCCCGAGGGTATGACGACTAGTCTTACCCAGGGGGCTCGTGTTACCCAGTAATTGCGTTGTGGAGGTCAGATAGGCAGTCACTACATGTAAAATGCTGGTATTCAGTTGCATTCGGCTCGACAGATGATGATGTACTTTCTGTGTTTTTCTTGGACATTCCTACTGACATCGGTGAAGAAAACATCGTGTGGAGACACCAAAAGGCCAATTCTCGTAATTTAAAACGTTAAAAAAAAACAAAAAAATGTCAAAAGCTTGTCAAGATGTAGGAAAATTAGAGGTAATTTTGACAGATTGAGACTGAGATCAAAATGTGAACGTTCTTAAAATTACGAGAATTGCCCCTCTGGTCTTTCTAGTTAATATAAGTCTGAAATCATCAACCCAACAACATAGGAAAAGGATAGGCAGGCAGATCATTATATGATGACTGGCATGTAACGAGAATGTTGGTTATAACTATAAAGTAACTTGTATAATTGATAGACTTTAGTGTCAAATCAATGAAACATTCAATGTTTGTCCTCGGTAACAAGTTGTTACAGTTGTTAGTAATAACTGTAAGACTTTAAGCATCCATATTATGAGACAAACAATAAAATAAAAATTCAATACACAAATCTGTATGCAAATTGTCATCGCCATCCGCCATCTTTTACGTCGTCGAGACCCTTCAAACACGATATTGTCACGCGTTTGAATTGAAATCGCGCGATTGCATCGCTGCAGCTGTTCGTGTGAAAGGAATCTAATGTTTGTTTAGTTATATTTCTTTTTGATAACTTAGACCTTCAAAGTGTGTCTATTTGTAGTTTATTTACTTTAGTTACGGCTAAGTGCAGCTGTTATAAGGTCAAGGGATGTCAATTTGCCTAGCTTTTATCCAATTATGTTGGGGTCGGCTTCCAGTTTAACCGGATGCAGCTGAATACCAGTAGTTTATATGGAGCGACTGCCTATCTGACCGCAACACCCTAATAACTGGGAAACACGATACCCCTTGGTAAGACTGGTTGTCAGAAATTGAGGCTTCTGACTATGCGTAACGTTTTTAACGATCTACGAATGACAGCCGGGACAATGCGATTCTTGGGATCAATCCATACTTCGACAGTAATCCTAATTAATATTATATTGGCGAAAGTGATTTTGTTTATTTGTTACGCTTTCATGCTCAACGGCTGAATGGATTTGGATGACATTTGGCACATGGGTAGACCCTATGTTACCCTATGGTGACCATGTCTTAGCTCAAGTCATGACCTGAGGGGCAATTCTCGTAATTTTAAGAACGTTCACAGTCTGATCTCAGTCTCGATCTGTCAAAAAATACTTCTAATTTCCCTAAATTTTGACATTTGTTTGTCGCCGAGATGAGACTGCGACTAGATTTTGAACGTTTTAAATTACGAGAATTGGCCTTCTGGGCTAAGACATAGGGTACTTTTTATCCTGGTAGTATGTTTGCATGGGATAATTTACGACATCCACGCTGGTGAAGCCTCGGGCAAAAGTTAGTTTACAGACGATTTGGGTTATTGTTTATTCTTGTGTATCAATGAGTAGGTACGTAATCTAAGAAGGGCTACATCAATTGTATAAATCCCTATGACACAACTACATTGTTGCTAATTGGCACAATGAGAGATGCTTGGTAACAATGATGTACAGTCATACGCAGTAGTTTATTTGTACATTGTGAATTAGTGATGAGCGAATTATAAAAATGTTTTATCGTTACTGTAGGGTCTTGATGTTTATTTGATAGGTACTGAATATGAAGTCAGCAAATATTAAACAAATAAAACTAAATAGCTTAAACAACAATCAACAACAACGTTTATGCGGCTAACATGGCCAGAGGTCGCATAAAATGGAGAGGTATGGAAATAAAATTGGAGGCCTTCCTTTGCCAAGCAGTGCGACACGCGACACAAAATAGGCTAAAAAAGCAATAAAACGATGATTTCATTGGTGTTATTTTATTGCTATAATATTAATTTCCGGAAAAGAAAAGGAAAGGAGTTCCTGGTAGGACTTGGGAGAGGTCTTTGCCCAGCAGTGGGACAGTATACATGGAGACATTATTATGGTTTCCCGTATACTAAAACTAGTAACATTGTCTAGTTTTAGTATACGGGAAACCATAATAAAATTGTATATTTGCGGCGGAGACCTGGTGGCCTGAAATATAGGCTTCGGCTTAGCTTAGGCACCAGTCTCCCAAAACATTTTTCTTTAAGCCCATGACAGGACAATATTGTTTTTTTTTGTTATTATTTTATAAGGATATTGTGGTGAGAAAATAAAAATTATTATTAGTATAGACTAAACAAAATATGAATTTAATTTGGTGATAGTATGTACCAGCAGGCAACAGGAAGCTCCACTCATAAAAAGGCTGAACTATTCTTCCTCTACCTCATTGTTACATACATTTTACAAAACGTGACTAATTTTTTTAAAATTTTTTCTTCCGCACATATTTTTGCTCTTGACTGTACTTAATGTTAATAGGCAAGGAATGTGTATATTCATTCAATTATTAACTGTGTTATTTATTTGTTTTGGAAGAAGGAAGTCCGAAGAAGGAACTCTCTTAAATGATTTGTTTATTGAGTAACAATAGTCCCCCATTGTTACCCATTATACATATTATTTAACAATGGTCCCCCATTGTTGCATTATACATATTATTTAAGAGAGTTACCTAAACTACGTTCATCAACTTCTGCCTGTCCTTTTTCACAATTATGTTAGGGTCAGCCTCCAGTCTAACCGATACCCTAATAGCGTAACACAATATCAACCACAATCTGAATCATTTTGAAGGATATTACTAATCCATTACTTCATATTTTATGTTCGAAAAATTTGTCTGCTCTACAATGTAAATATCGCAATAAATGTTGTTGAACTGTCAAAATGAAAGCCATTCCAACTGTTAGAGTGTTACGCAATTACCCCGCGGATGCAGCTCCATAGACATAGTCAGTCTATGTTCCAACTGCTGGGACACTGGCCTCCTCTCAGTGAGAACGGCCCACCCGTTCTCACTGAGAGCCCTTTTAATCCACCACGTACATGTCACATGTGTAAAGCGCTTGGTTTTGAACCTGCGACCTACAACTTGTTAGTCGCAGCCGTTGTCACTAGACTGTCTATCTCTGCTCTATCTATCTCTATATATCTAACTATAACTACTAGACAAGATCAAACTGGTTGCTAATGTAATTGTATATAATATTTTTGTTTTTTTTTTTAATTTGACATTGTTTTACATTCTGTAATTACTTGGGGTCACACCCGGACTTATTACTAATTATTTATTTATTTTGGAATGTTTGTGAATGTGTGAGCACCATGTATCTAACACATAATTAATCTATATGTCATGGTTTCATTTGTCCATTTTAATTCTTTTACTTATTGTGGTATAGTAATTTTATTTTTAGGTGCATCGTCTTCACATATAAAATGCAAAATATTGTAAGACAGTTTAAAAGAGTAACGGTGGACTTTCTTCTCCATACGAAAACTACCTTTTAGAAGGGGCAACTAGAATCAATTTAATTTAAATTTTATTTTTGACGTTCAAAAGTGCCTTTTATGTGCCTATTTGAAATAAATGATTTGACTTTGACTTTGACTTTACGATAAACTGCGTTTGCGACTATTCACCTGTGTCGATGCCTTCGAAGACCATAAAGTAACGGATGTAGAGGCACGTTGTTTGTATTTTTAGATCTTCATTATGTCCATAAAAATGGTACCTACAGAATGGTTTTTGTGCGATATAATTATTCGAATTAGAAAAAAATATATTAAGTAAAAAGAAATCAGTTTGGAGTTTGGAATTGTGTCCGATAAAGGGCATTATTTTTTATTTAAGGGCAATGAGCTTGCCCCAAATTTAGACTTCAGTAAGGTAAAATATCACCTCAAAAAAAAAAAAAAGAATTTAAAACCTCCTCATGCTTGTTACCAACCTACAAAAAAAAAAATCCAATGCAAATGCCTAGTTTTTTTATGTGTGTACATGATTTATATTACTGCACTAAAAATACGTTTTGCATAAACAATGTCATTTTAGATTCACCGAGGTCTTCGGGTGACTGACTTGAAGGTCACCAGGACGACTTCAGACAAACTCTACAAATATTACGATAGTAAATATCAATAGCTAGCGACCCTACCCGCGACTTTGTCCGCTGAAATTTACTTCGTTTTCACTTAGCGTTCTTTATGGCATTTTCCTTTTGCTCGGCTCTTAAGGGTCCTAGCGTAATATTAAATAGCTTATAGCCTTCCTCAAGAACTGGGCTATAAAATGCAAAAATAATTTTTCAAATCCCAGTTGGATTTTTTTAGTAGTTCTCGGGTATAGATAGACAATATCTATATAAATAAAAATGGATCTTCGAAATGTATGTACGCCTATAACTTTCAAACGACTGCACCAAATTGGATAATTCTTTTTTTTTGTGTTCGTTATTATCAGGACAAGGTTTGTATATATAATTGGACCTGGTAAGTGACGGTAGGAGTTGTGTAGGAGTAGGGTAGGATTAGGTTAGGAGTAGGGTAGGAGTAGGTTAGGAGTAGGTTAGGAGTAGGGTAGAAGTAGGGTAGGACTAGGGTAGGAGTGGGGTAGGAGTAGTGTAGGAGTAGGTTAGGAGTAGGGTAGAAGTAGGGTAGGAGTAGGTTAGGAGTAGGGCAGAAGTAGGGTAGGAGTAGGGTAGGAGTAGGGTAGGAGTAGTGTAGGAGTAGGATAGGAGTAGGGTAGGGGTAGGGTAGGGGGTAGGACACCACACGAACGAAGTAGCGTCGGGCAGCTAGAAATAATTTATATGGCAAAACAACGTTTGCCGGGTCAGCTATATTATATATATACATAAGATAAGAACGAATGTTGTTTGATTTAATTTAGTACCCAGTGTAAATAGTTGTGTTAAATATTTTAAAAGTTATGTAAGTAAACCAATAAAAGTAAAAAAGTACAAAGAGAACAAATATTGTGTCAGGTGTGATATCAAGAGGGCATTAACCAGTTGTGATAACATAGGTCAAACGGGGCAAGTATTTGTAAGTTCTTATTTACTTTCACAGAAATCTTGCAGCGATTTTGAGGTGTTGAAAAGTTACTGTATGAATTCCTTTTGAATAAAATTACTGTTAGCTTGTATCATCCCACTGCTGGGCAATGGCCTCTCCCCATGACTTCCAGCTCTTTCGATCCAGGGCTAAAGTAGACCACGTGTCGTTTGTTTTATCCAGTTTGTTCCGCTATCTTCTACGGGGTCTGCCACGACGCCTTCTAGCTGTATCAGGGCTCCACGTGGTGGTTATTTTGGCCAACAGCTCATTGCAGCACATCAAAATTACGTTAAAATAATTCAGCTAGGCTGGGCAGCGTTTGGGAAGCTTCGTCGCGTATTCCACAGAGCCCAAAGAGACAAGTCTTCAATCAGTGCGTCCTGCCAGTTATGAGTTACGGAGCCGAAACGTGGACAGCCACGGTACGACTTGTCCATAAATTCAAGGTCGCTCAGCGAGCTATAGAACGGGCTATGCTTGGAGTTTCTCTAAGGGATCGAATCCCCAACGAGGTGATCCAGCAGAGAGCCAAAGTTGTCGACATAGGTCACAGATTAAGCAAGCTAAAGTGGCAATGGGCTGGCCATATTAGCCGTAGAACCGATGACTGTTGGGGTAGACGTGTTCTTGAGTGGAGACCGCGAATCGGTAAACGTAAGGTGGGACGCCCTCAGGCTAGGTGGAGCGACGATCTTCGCAGGATGGCTGGTAGCAGCTGGATGAGAGTTGCCGAAAATCGAGTTGAATGGCGTGCAATAGGAGAGGCCTATGCCCAGCAGTGGACTGCTGTAGACTGATGATGATCATTAATAGAATAATTCCAGCCTGACATTGTCCCCCTGCAAGGCAAAGGCTTCTTCTCATATAGAGAAAACGCGAGCATGCATCACCACGCTTGCTCAAGATGGATTGGCGATTTCAGACTTATATTAACTAGAAAGACCAGGTTTCCACACGATGTTTTTCTTCACCAATGTCAGTAGGAATTTCTAAGAAAAACTCAGAAAGTACATTTGAATTGAAAAAGTCACATCGGTACTAGCCCGGATTTGAACCTACAACCTCGTGGATGGGAGGCGAGGCCTAATCGGTGGAAAAACACAAGGCCAATTCTCGTAATTTAAAACGTTCAAAATGTAGTCGCAGTCTCATCTCAGCGACGAACAAATGTCAAAAACATGTCCAAATTTAGGGAAATATGATGTATTTTTGACAGATTGAGCTGAGATCAGACTGTGAACGTTCTTAAAATTACGAGAATTGCCCCTCTGATTAATTACCGATTTAACGGCTATAAATAAAACTGAGCAGCCCGGAGTCTGGATTTATGCCCGGGTGGCCGGTTGGCAATAGGCTCGGCCTCTATTACATGGGGCTTAAACATAACTGGCGAAATGTGGGTTGGTGTATTATAGGAGCACCCCTGCCTAACCCTTCGGGGAGTATTTCCCTGTATAGGCATGATGTTATGTTATGTTAGATTGCAAAGTCATAGGGCCGACATACACGGACTGCTCGAGCAGTTAGCGATTGATCAACATAGACGGACCGCTCTTGCAGCCATAGTCACAGCTTGAAGCTGCCATTGAAACCTGCTGGACAGTTGATATCAACACTGCTCGTCATTCAGATCAGGTAACTGCGCGAGAGCAGTCGACAGCTCGAGCAGTCAGTGTATGCCTGGCGACTGCTTGACCGCACGACCGCCCGAAGCAGTTGCAACTGCTCGAGCGGTTTCGTGTATGTGTGTACGTAGAAGACTGTAGTTTACTATGCAGTCGCAGCTTGAAGCAGTCCAACCTGACTGCTTCAAGCAGTCCGTGTATGTCGGCCCTAAAGTCCATCCAAGTTATTTAGCCTCTGATTTTGCATCACTGGCAAAATCACAGATTTTTATTATCGTTGCAATAAGGTTGTTGTTGGGTTGCCAACATTGACAAGCCTGTCTAAATCACAGTGATCTTTATAATAGTCACAATAAGTTTGCTATTGGGTTTGGTTGCTGTCAAAGTAAAATAACGCACGATTATCAATTGTCACTGCCTATCAAAAGATTTGTCAAATAATCACATTTTAGGTTTTTGCGATTTAGCTAATAGCTATCGATTTTGTATTTAAAAGACGCCACAGAAAAACTCGTTGCTAGAATTAATAATGAACTATTTCGCTAATAATTTTAAACTGCCATTTTTGTCGGTTTGGTAGAAAAAATCCATATTAATATTAAATCATTCGTGGAATAAAATAGTCTCTCAATGTGGCATTCAGATTTTTGAAGTGAAACTTCTTAGGCGGCGATTCGATAATCGGACGAGAATTGATAGTGTTTCAAGGACGCATCACATTTAAACATAAAAACAATTGTTTTAATACTTGTTGATGAACAATTGTTTGCTGCACCGGACGACGTCATTACGTCGGCGCCGGCTGTCGCTGAAAACCAGCGCTGGGGCTCTGTCTTGCATAGGGTCGCAGCATAATGCTGAGCGATAGCCGTTTTGCGTGGATGTGACGCATTTGTTATTGTTTTTTTTTCTTTATTTGTTTTTTATGTTCTTTTTTGCGTCATGCTTACCGCAAATAAACGATTTTCTTTCTTTCTTTCTTTCATTTAGGTATATTTTGTTACATTAGGGAGAAGACGGATATGCAACCCGCAAGAGTTAACTTGTGACCCGAGTAGCCCCTCCCGACCCCTGTGCTGTAAGGGTGCTTACATAAAGAAGCGGGTTGTCGGGCCCGACTCCCGGTACAGGTCTCTGCAGGTTGATCTTCGGAAGGAAACGGTTACATATTTTACCTGTTCCTTTTTGTGTGAGCGCATAAGTTAATGTGTGACTATTTTACCCGCACCGATCGGTACCGACTTGTCTTTACCGGGAACCCGCTTCGTTCTGCAAGCACCCTTACCGCTCTCGCCATCGGCGCCTCAACGAGAGAGAGAGAGAGCTGGGTAATTGCGTAATACATCAGTAGCAATGGATTTCATTTTGACAGTTCAACAGCATTCATTGCGTTATTTATGTTGTTGAGCGACACATTTTTCCATCATATGAAGCAATGGATGAGCAATATCCTTCAAAATTATTCAGATTAAGATTGATAGTGTGTTACGCGATTAGGGTGTAGAACCCCGCGCATGCGTCATCCGAGTGGAGTCTCAAGTTAACCCTTGCGGGTTGCAACTCTCTCTCTCTGTCTCTCACACAAAATTTCTCTTTCTTCTTTATTTTTTAAGAAGTTACATTCCAATCACGTGTACTGTGCTGTTTCTGCATTGTTATATTTATGTGCACTAGCTTTTGCCAGAGCGAAGCCCCCACGTGGAGGTCGGACATCATCCCACGGGAACGTACTGCCGGGATAGAAAGTATCCTATATGTTAATCCTGGTTATAAACTATCTGTGTGCCAAATTTCACCGACATCTGCTCCGTAGTTTTGGCGTGAAAGAGTAACAAACATCCATCCATCCATACAAACTTTCGCGTTTATAATATTATTAGTAGGAAGGAGGATTATGACAAAAGATGGTTTCTCATAGCAACTGACATCATATAATCCATTACAGTACCTTTTTTTTTGAACTTTTCTCTTTATACTCACCTGTTGCATGTTATACTGAAACTACAAAAGACGCACAAGGATAATTATGAAATGAAATTTAATGTTATTGATAAACTTCATGGCTTAACCCTAACATTGTATTTATAATAAAATTCATTTATTTATATTTACATCATTTAAAAAGTTAACAGTTTTAAAAGCATAATATGTAGCAGTATATAATAAAATAAGTTTTTGAAAGTATGCCACAGTTTTGCAAAATGGGTCAATTCAGTACCCCGAGGAACTCCAAATTCTTCATCGACGACGTCACGCATGCGCAAACTTGACTTTGGCGTGAGAAACGTCAAATTCTAAAGCAATATAACCCCTAAACGAAAACACCGATACATAGTAATTTACACAGAATTCTTACGATTTTACATTGTTAAAAGACATACCGGCTTGAGAGGAACCATTTTCAATTTTAGCTTTGGCTCGTTTAAGTCATAGAACCAAAAATAAAAAATCAAGACTCACCTGTAATCGATGTCCGCGGCCTCAAAGACGAACACAGAACCATACATTCCTGCCAAGAAGCACGGAAATAAAAATAAAGCATAGTTTATGATGTTATACTTCCCAAAAGGGCCTAACTCCTTCAGGATCGCATCTAGCCCAACTGACGACGTTCCCTTCGACATTTTTACAACGATTATAATATCAGCCTTGATTAGAACACTTTAAATATCTCTCGGAATGCTTTTATTAATATTTTAATTTATAAAAATACGATTTACAACACGCGGCGTCGAATTCTCCCAATTTTGACGTAAATATTTCTCGCGTTTCTGACAGATACGCACGCATGCGTATTCGAATACTACGTGGTCATTTTTGCGATCAAGTTTGTTGTTTTTTTTCACCCGACGAGCGGTGCCGGCAGATGTCTAAACTTGTATGCGTTTGAATCAAAAATAAACAAGAAAAACCGGCTAAACTCTGTTGAGTACGAAGAGATATTGTTCTGATTGCGCGAATGTGACGGAGTACATTTGCAGTTTTGATTGTATGGGAGGGAAGGAGATGGATATAGGTTGTTGGTTGCGCTGCTAAGAAATTAAGGGCTTTTTAAATTGGCGTGAGAATAACTATAGTATTTTTGATAGCATGATTAGGTATTTTAATGATAGTGGGAATTGTAGTAAAGGGTGACTGTGGGTTAATGAATTCCGGTGTTCTAAATATAGGTACGATAGTATAGTATTATTTTTAGCGCAATGGGTGATGTATTGTTACATTTATTTTTTCTTTGATTACAGTGTGAATTTATTATTTTTAGCACATAGTTTATATTATGCACAGATTCGTAACGATACTGGTATGTGGAGTTTCTTTCGTATTTCTTCTAATCCATTAGAAATGTATTATATTATTAAGAATAATTTAAAAAAATATATATTTCGAAACTAAGAATCGCATTATTTTTTTTTATGCAAAGTTGCTTGCTAATAATAGGTATATAATAATATGTATGTATAAATAAAAAAATCTATATCATATAAATAAATCTATTTGCTAACACGCACGTCGTAGTTTTTTCCTTATACATAATACATATATGAAAAAATTACCATAACTTGACATTTGTATTTCTAAAGATTACTAGAGACACGAAGAGTAGTTGAAACAACAGAAAAAATTAAAAAGACTTATTGTAATAATCAAAAGTTTTACTATGCGAAAATAAATGAAATCGTGAAAAAAAAACATTGCAATCTCTATTATGGTTCGCGTAACTCTGCAAAATGTAGGGAACAGCTGATTGTCTTACCGCGATTTTCATATTATCTTTAATCATTATGCTAAGTTAGCCATATCTATTCGTACTTGGCGGAAACAACACGAACGACGCGAGACTATTACCATTAACTTAATGAACATAAAACTTTGCCTGGCACGTGTATCGAACCGCATACCATGTTGAGTAACCGCACTAAGACCTTGATCTATAAACGTAATTTTGCACGTGCTTTGAATAAGATGGGTTCCCGTATCTATCTTGCACTTGTAGTTTGACAGTTGTACCGCACAACTGTCAAACTACAAGAGCAGTCGCCGGCTGAGATCTAATGTATACAAGGTTGCAGGGACATCGACGCACAACTTATATTACCATGGATTCAGTACATGATTTTGAACGCCCTGGGTTGAAATTTTACGTAGGTCATCAAAAAAAAAAAATTGCAGTTTTCTAAAAAATTGATTTTTTTTTATGCAAGTGGTTCAGAATCGTTTAGTTATTGAATCCATGGTAACGTAGCGGGATCGTCCGAAAGGGTTACCGCTGCCCTGGTACATAAAGGGCTAAGGAAGGAACACGGGTGGGTTTTAGTCAGTAAGGGTCTGACACTCCCTTCTGCTCCACCCAGAGCGGGAGGGGTCATTTGATGATTTCCCATCCTCAAAAAAAAAAATACCATCGTAACAGTTTGCGCGTCGATGTCCCTGCCACCCTGTATACGTTACTTAACACATACTTTGACCAGCTTATTCCTTTCATTGTCACATAACAGATCTCAGCCTGAGACAGCGTTTTTTGAAAAGTTGTACTTCGTCCTAGAGAAGACCAAAACTTAACAATACAGCCGATCTATTCTGTAAAAATCTCACCGTGAAATCTTAGATGCAGTGAGCTTGATGTGAGCTGGCATTTTAACTGATTCTAGGGATCGCTAGGGAATTACACCATTGACAGCTCATTTAAAGCTCACTTCACCTTAGTTTTCACGGTGATTTTTTTACAGAATAGCGTACCATTAAGGGCCGGTTTTTTTATCCGTAGTTAAACTCAACCAATTGTTAAAAATAATAACTAATAGTTAAATTTTTGCAAAATGTGTTTTTCGATCAATTTTTAGTTTATCTAATGACATAATATTATTGCTAATGGTCATCAATAATTAACTATTAGTTAAAAAAAAATAACCATTGGTGGCCATTAGATAAACTGACAATTGATCAAAAAACACGTTTTGCAAAAATTTAACCATTAAACTATTTTCAACAATTGGTTGAGTTAACTACGCATCAAAAAACCGGCCCTAAGCGAGTTGGGGTCAAGGAACAACAGCTCAAAAGGGGAAAATTACTTAAAAATAACTAGAATATTTTGTGTTCGTAATTACTGAAGCACTTTATTGTACAAACAAAGAGGAAGAAGTAATCATTCAATTTGCTCACTTTGTGTAGAAATGGTTGCTCCATTAGATTCTGGAAGTACTATTGTAATTTGAGGAAAAAACAAACGTATTACGTTTTAACGAAGAGTAGTACTTTCAATTAATCTACTTACGAGCTGTTGTTGATCCGGCAGAGAGCCAAGTAATTTTAATTTATAATAGTTTACTGTTACTGTTAGCCTGTATCATCCCACTGCTGGGCAATGGCTTCTCCCCATGACTTCCATAATTGGTCATCATCTGCCTAGCCTTTTCCCAACTATATTGGGGTCGGCTTCCAGTCTAACCGGATGCAGCTGAATACCAGTATTCTATTATTTATTTATTTAATATTTCAAGCACATACATGTATGTCCGCGTCTGTACAGAGTAGGACTTAATGCCATAAGCATTTACATGGAGCGACTGCCTATCTGACCCCCACAACCCAGTTACTGGGTAATACAATACCCCTTAGTAAGACTGGTTGTCAGACTTTCAGGCTACTGACGATCCGTAACGACTGTCAAAGATCTACGAATGACAGCCGGGACCAACGCCTTAACGTGGTTTCCGAAGCATGGAGGGTGTTGGTATGTAAAGGTGGTCACCCATCCACGGACCAACCGCGGCAAGCGTAGCTTAACTTGACCGCTCGCCTGTGCGGTTGTTATTACTCAGCCACAAGCCCCTCTCGAGTATAAATAACAGTTCGTGCCATTTGTCGCGGCTGGTCCATAATTTCAAGGTCACTTTGCGAGCTATTATGGAACATGCTATACCTTGAATCTCTTTTCGGGAAAGAATCTGGAATGAGGTGATCCGGCAGAGAACCAAAGTGGTCGACATATTTCATAGAATAAGGAAGTTGAAGTGGCAATGGGCTGGCTGGCCATGTTGGCCGTAGAAAACGGTCACGGACAAGAAGAGGGGAGATCGCGAATCGATAAACGTAAGGTAGGGCGCCTTCAGGCTAGGTGGAGCGACGATCATCGCAGGGTGGCTGGTGGCCGCTGTGTCCTCGTGGCGGCGATCGGCGGCGGCGATTCCTCGCGTCCGGCCCTGGTCCAGGCCATGGTACGGAGCGAGAGTGCATGGCAGGCCGTCACCTCCTTCTGCGAAGCAGGAGGCAGAACGCGTGAAGGAGAGGCAATCTCTGCGCCCTCACGCCCCTAGCCGCCGCAGGAGACGCCCTGGACGAGAGTCAACAGCCGACTCCCGGCCACCGTAGGCGCGGGCTTGCGGGCGGCGAGCAATGGGCAGCTCGCCACCCGGTAAGGACCAGGCCCGGGTCGACGGCGCATTGTGTTCCACGCGCGCCTCAAAGAGATGTCAGCACGAACTGACGGGGTCCGCAAGGGCCGCTAAGTAGTTCGAAAAAGATACCTGGCCCCATAGGCAACTGAAAGAACACGAGTGGGTTTTAGTCAGTAAAAGTCTGACACGCCCATTTGATGACATACCACCCAAAAAAAAAAAACGGGTGGCTGGTAGCAACTGGATGAGAGTTGTCGAAAATCGAGTTGAATGGCATGCAATAGGAGAAGCCTATGTCCAGCAGTGGACTACTCAAGGCTGCTGATGATGATGACGAACTGTTGTTTCCCCTCTAGCGTCCCAATTCAAATAAAAAAAACTTTAAAGGCAGTTTTTAAATACTCTTGGTTTACTCATCATCTACCTAGCCTTTTCCCAACTATGTTGGGGTCGGCTTCCAGTCTAACTGGATGCAGCTGAATACCAGTATTTTACATGGAGCAACTGCCTATCTGACCTCCACAACCCGGTAACTGGGTAATACCATACCCCTTGGTAAGACTGGTTGTCAGACTTTCGGGCTTCTGACTACCCGTAACGGCTGTCAAAGATCCACGAATGCCAGCCGGGACTAACGCCTTAACATGCTTTCCGAGGCACGCAGGGGTATGTAAAGATGGTCACCCATCAGCAGACTAACCGCGGCAAGCGTAGCTTAGACTGATCGATTGATCTGTGCGGCTGTTATTATTTAGCTACGGGCCCCTCACTTGTACGCTTGGTTTACTATCATCAGTAATTTTATTGTCCTTTATGTTTAACCAGCCTGTTTTTAACTGTGAAACACCCTACCAACGTTATGTTCATTATCAAATTGTCTTCAACATAATGTATAATTGAAACACTTAATTAGAAAACAAAGTAAGACACAAGCATGAACACCAAGGTAGCTATTTACGTTGCAAAAAGTTTGACAATGTATATGTTACTCGTACAAATCTACAATGTCCTATGTAACGGTTCAGGCCCGTATTACACCTCATTACCACCAGAACCTTACTCAAAACTAAATTACTTCTTCTTAGCGTGTGGATAGCAATCTAAATGGACTCGACCCAGGAATCGGCGACTTGTTTGGCGCCACCACCAGCCATCGTGGTGAAAGGATTAGCCAATCAGCGTGGATAACTCGCTGATTGCCAAGGGTGCGCCGGACGTATAGTGGCTCTGTACATACGTCGCTCGGGGAGGCTCCTTTCGTGCAACCCCTGGACTTACGCTTATCGCTGAGATCTGTCACCCAAAGCACGGTAACACAGTGTTTGCTGCTCCCGGCGTAAGCATACTGTCCACCAAGTGCTCAAACTCAATTACTTAAAACCAGAATAAAGCCATTAGATTGGTTGGGACGCTTGAGCCTATACGGTCTTACAATTCGCCTTTGCTCTCAAAACACTGCAATCTTGATACTGAAGTATTACTGCAAAATCAAGACCCAAAATATATCCAAACATCAACACAAAATCTTCAAAATCAGTAGCAACAAAGTGTCATAGTAAACTAAAACACTGCCTATCGAGCGGGTAATCTTGTGCAACAATGAAGGGACCACAAGATTATCTCATAGTCGCGGGACAATGGAGCATGGCGATGGTACGCCACGTGGAATAGATAAGGGTATGCTATAGTTTCTTATGGGGGTGGATATCTGTGTAAACAAAGATGTCCACATATGTAAGACAGTGTTATTTTGTTGTATGTTGCGTTTGGTTTTCGGCTGTATAATTTTTGGGCTGTGTCATGCAATATTTGTTTAAGAGAGTGCATCTTTTTCTACGAGTTGAGAACGAGAGACGCGAAAAAGTCGTCAAAATCATACCGTTTTTCCACCCGACTACCCCAACGGGGAATGGTAATGTGTTTTTGCTTTGTACGCTCGATTTATCTTTTAAAAGAAAGATTCAAAAGTTAATGTTAAGCAGAAAATACCTGATAGCATAATCAGCCTGTAATTTTCCCACTGCTGGGACTCAGGCCACCTCTTTGTGAGAGGTAGTGGGCCTCAATCTACGACGCGGGCCCAGTGCGGGTTCGTAGATGTCACATGTCTTCGAATTTTTTGGTTCTAGGACATGCCGGTTTCCTCGTAACTGATAGCAGTTACTGTTATTTAAAAAAATGGTCTTGATCCAGCATCTCTTTTAAATATTTCTCAATGAAGGGCCCACAAGATTGTCTCATAGTCATGGGACAATGGAACTTGGCGATGGTTCGGCACGTGGAAAAGATAACGTGCTGCTATAGTGTCTTGGGTGGATACAGATATCCACCCCCATATATGTATGTACCCCCATGTTTAACTCCATATGTTATTTTGGTGCATGTTGTGTTTGACATTTTGGCTGTACAGTTTTTGGGCTTTGTCCTGCTATGGTATTTTTAAGAGAATGCAACGTCTGAAAATCGGAAAGGAGCAAATGAAAATCATATCCTTTTAATCGCCATCGTCAGACAGAAATCTGCATCTTTGTTCTGCAGAGTGCGGGAAAGCTTCAACTCCATCCTGAAGGCCATGGCGGGGAGGTGCAAGTCTCCTCTATTAGGTAATGTTGTTTGAAGATGTATTTCAAACAAAAGCCTTGTTTCCAAATAGATAATAAGTTTACTAACATAGGTATAAGTTATCTTTTTGTTTACTAACCCATATGGATGTTGCTATCTGCTATCTGAAATAAGGATTATTTTATTATTATTTTGTTTTATTTATTATATTTAATCCAAGTGCCCCAGAAAGAGGGTAATATTTTACTTATGGTGCGTTAAATTTATCTAATAATTGACAAATAATATTGAAAAATGATTTTATCTTTTTTCAGTGACTTTTCAGTGACGTGACCGCAAGATTATCTCATGGTCATTCATGGTAGGACAATGGACCATGGCGTGATGGCTCGCGTCGTGAAATACATAACGTGTTGCTATATCTTCTTATGGGGGTGGATATCTGTCTTTATCTCGCGGTTTACCTACGTAATGTGTTATTTTGGTGTTTCTCGTGAAGTATCTATTGACTATTTTGAGGCATTACCTTATTGTGTTCTTTTAGATTTCATGCAAGTCTCAGTTCGTTAAGTGAACATATGAACTTTTGGTTCTAGGTCAAGCCGGTTTCCTCACAATGTTTTCCTTCACCGTTTTGAGTGCAATGGTGATGAAATAATTTATACAAAGTAAACCACCTGGCTGGGTTCGAAAACTCGACCTACAATTCGTAAGCCATTAGAAATTATGCATCAAAGGATGATTTCAAATTTTTTTTAGAGCAAATTTTCTGTTGAGAGGAAGATTTTACAAGTCATATACTTAATAGAATGGGTTTGTGTGTCGTGGCACAGAATAACTAATAGTACTGTCGTGGTGAAAAAGGGGCACAGTTTATATGAGACATCTTATTCCTTTGATCTATAAATTTGAAAATTGGTGAGACTTGAAAATACTTGTTGATATCTAAATAAATGATACAGATCGTAATCATTCATTTTCAAAAACAGAAAAGCAGCTTTTGCAGTCGTCGACAATTTCTGCTTTGTGCTCGTGATTATAAATATATTTTGTTTTTATTTTTCCTTATTATTAGAATAAAGGCTGATTTTCAATCATTTGATAACTTTATTCGAGGAACAATTTTGAAATTTTGACAGTTATTTCATACAAAAACTGTCAAACGACAATTTTATTCCTCGAATAAAAGTTATCTGGCGATGGAAAAATCAGCCCTTAATTATCTTTTTGTATTCACGTGTGTCAGTGACAAATAAACCTATTTTTAATGTCTATCTTTTAAAGGAGGTGGAGGTGGTGTTATAATTATAAGAGGAAGTACGAAATCCACGTGAACGACGTCAAAGTTCTAGTCATTATTATATGCTTTATGTGACGATACTGTATGGAAGTCAAAGGTCTTTACTATCAAAGGCGTTGAACCTCTCTATACATAGACTGGAGATACTAACTGTCAATATACCTGTGTACCGTTGGTTCGATATTACATAATAGTGCTGCAGGGGTTGCAGTTGCTGATTGCAAAGCATTCAAACAAGATTACCTAGTGAGTATTGATTTTAGTTAGCTGTCGCTAATAGTACAGTCACCACTAAACGTCAATTTACACCGTTTATTTATTTATTTTATTATTTATGTAAACACAGTAAAATATAAAAATAAATATATATATATATTATGTATCATCTAAATTGGTACAAAATGATTCAATACATTGTTTAACAGCCCGGAGTTTGGAAGTTGGCGTTGTGATACCCCGTGCCTCGGAGAGCACGTTAAGTCGTTGGTCCTGCGCCTGATATCTCTCCGGCCGTGTTAGATAACATGCGATCCCATCGAACAATGAGAGTGACGTAAGAGATAGTGTGCACCAGTGTCTGTGCCAACACGTGTGCACGGGTAGTCAAGGGTAGTCTCCTTTGAGATTGGCCACCATGGCCGAAATACAGTCTGGAGGACTATAATTACTTTTAGCATTTCATGTATGTTAGCTAACAGTTAACAGTTTTTTTCTATACTAGCTGACCCGACAGACTTTGTCTTGTCCATATTTCAATAAATCTAACATAAATCCCACACAAAAATAGACTTTCAGTTTTTTCCGAATTTGTAAATTTTACGGAAAACTTTTCAATTTTCTCTCTCCATAAAAACCTAATTTGGAAAATTACGAACATCTTATAACAAAAAATATACTAGATATCAGTTCAGATTTTTTATGGATATATTATTATTGTTCAATAATTAAGATTAAAACAACTGAAGTGTTAATAGTCTTCTGCCGCTGACCATACCTACTTAGGTCGATGAATGGATTATCTTACTAAGGAGTCCATAAGAGATAAAATAATTTTCCTGTACAGTAGGAAAATTGAGTAAGATCTTATTTTGGATACCTACTTATCTTATTAGGACTACTCCTTTAACCCAAAAAGAAAAAAAAAAAAACGGGTTGCACTCCGGGAGTGCCGGCAGAAGTGAAAACTTGAATATTAACGTTGTGCGTTTTGATATTTTGGAATGCGGTCTACTCCCCCTCCGTCTTACGAATTTTCGATCCGGTCACGTGTCCTGACGCGAGCTCCGTCTTACGAATTTTCGATCAGGTCACGTGTCCTGACGCGAGTTTAACATTTTTTAAAGAAGTGTTCACTTCAAAAATAAAGCTACCTTAATTTTTTTTATCATATTTTTATTATTTATTATGATGTTTGCAGTATTAAATAAATAAGTCATGTGTTTCCAATACTAAATAATAAAGTCACAAATAGCGTAGCAAAGAAAAGGCTACCCTATATCTCTTTGTGTCTTTAAAAGTTGAGGATAAAAGAAATGCCTGAAAAAAAAACTTTTCATTCATAATGCGCACCATTAGGTGTGATCTACGTCACTGGAGACGTGTTGCTCAACACGCTTATGTTATGTCGAGCGAATATGGGTTTGTTTATTAGAAAATCTTTTTTTGACCTTGTAGGTATTATTGCTTGCCATTTGATCGTAAGTTTCGCCCATTGGTCGTCTGACACACGGCATGTGTCGAGCCCAATTCTATTTTAGCGTGGCAAGCGACATCGCGACAGGCCAAGACGGAGATGGCGGGGTGAGCTGGACTCCTTCAACAAGAACTGGTCGTCAGAAGCTTTAAAGAGAGAGAAATGAAAGGAGAGTAGGGAGGTCTTTGCCCTGCTGTGGGACATCACGGATAATAGGTATTATGCCACTACTAAGCAAATATTAAGAAAAAAAATATCACACACTTTGCAAACAAATCATACCGATGGCCACCAAAGAGCTGTGTAATGATGGAGCTGGAAAGAGAGTTAGATGGTCTTAACGTGTCCTATTCATGTCTTTAGTAAACGTAGTTAAAAAGTGTTTCTTTCAAAATCAAAAGTCATTTATTCAAATTAGGCTGAGAATGAGCACTTTTCGAACGTCAAAATTACAAAAGACAGTCCTCCAAATACACCCGCCCTTCACCACTTCCTAGTGCTATCGCTGGGAAGAAGTGGCGCAACAAACTCCCCAGCAGCATAGCTGTCTGTTCAGTTAGAAAATACTTGATTGTATACAATAATAGGTATGTTAAGTAATTAACATTACAAGACACAGAACATTAAATTAAATTATTTGCTAAATGTCAGCTAGCCACGCCAATATACCAACAAATATAATAAAAACTATAATGTATACGTACTCAAGCTAAAAAATAATTAATTAAAATTAAAATGTAAATAAAAACTTACTACCTAAATAAAAGCCTCCAGGCATAAAGGACGTGACAGCTTACATATTTATGCATTGCTGGGCTCTGTTCACATAGCTGTCACTTGAAGTCACAAATGATAAACAAGGACCATCGAAGTAAAATAAATAAATAAGTTAATACTAATAACAACAATAAAACCATGGTCAGCAAGACGACCAGTCACCACAAGCAGCACCCGTTCACGAGCATAACACAAAGATCAGCCATTACCCGCCTCGCCATATTTGAGGAAAGGAGGCCACCCGACCCCCGACGCTACCGCAAGCAGTGACATCTAAGGGAGCATGACGAACTTGCTGCCGGTTGTTCAGGCAAGAATAATATGATCAATGGTCGAGGTCACTAGCTAACCACATATTGCAATCAACTCATTAAAAAACATTAAAATGAGTAGATTATGTCAATAATACATTAAAATAAAATTGAACTGAATTGACTTATACAGTCAAATAAAAATAAAGAATTATATGAACTCATATAACCTGTCAGTAAGATAATTCAGGAGAAAGAACATAAACATTGTCTTGAGTTAATCAGGGTTACCAACTGTTCTTACCGTGTAAGTAGTCGTTGATGGAATAGTACGAGTATGTCTTTGGTTTTTCAAATTGTTACTGTTACAGTTAGCCTGCATCATCCCACTGCTGGGCAAAGGCCTCGCCCCATGACTTCCAACACTTTCGATCCAGGGCTACAATAGACCACTGGTCGTTTGTTTTATCCAGCTCGTCCCACCATCTTCTACGGGGTCTGCCGCGACGCCTTCTAGCTATGTCAGGGCTCCACGTGGTTATTATTTTGGCCCAGAGGTTATTGCGCATACGGCAGACGTGGCCAGCCCAGTGGACGCGTTTTTCAAAGTAGATAGTAAATTATTTATTCGTCATTGAGTTGAAAAGAAAAAGGAAAAATCTATCTTCATTCTGCTCCTAAATAATAACTGCATGCCAGTAACAAAGTTATAATAGAAATAAAAAATAATGAGAGAACGTCTTATACGAACGCAGGATGTGGTAGGAGCTAGAAGTTCTCTTAGAAAACAAATAAATGGCAGGATTTTATGAAAGATTCCTACGCGTATCGTAGTGTGTACATGGCTTGTTAACTTTTGTAGTGAGGGAGAGGATAGGTATCGATGTTTTTTAATGAATAATCATAATAATCATAATTAAATCAGAGCAGTCAGTAGTGGCCCAGTGGTAACAGCCCTGACATACGAGTAGTAGGTCGTGGGTTCGAACCCAAGCAGGCGCTTTAGGTTGTGTAAATAATTTCATCACTACTGCTCTCAAAACGGTGAAGGAAAACATCGTGAGGAAACCGGCATGTCCTAGAACCAAAAATTCGAAGACATCTACCAACCCGCACTGGGCCCGCGTGGTAGATTACGGCCCACACCCTCTCACAGAGAGGAGGCCTGTGTTCCAGCAGTGGGAACATTAGGTATGGGCTGATTATGAATAAACAAATGAGGAAAATATCGTGAGGAAAGTTTTTTACTATGAATGTCGATGGCTATAAAAGTAGAGGAAGACCAAAGAAAGGATGGATGGACTGTGTGAATGATGATATGGTTAGAAAGGGGGTGACTACCGAGATGACGACTAATAGAGAAGTGTGGAAGAAAAAGGAATGTTGTGCCGACCACAAATAAATTGGAATAATGGCAGGAGAATGATGATGGTGGTGATTTATGTTAACCTAGCTGCGCCCCGCAGTTTTACCCCCATAAGTTTCGATCCCGTAAGAATATCGGGATAAAAAGTATCCTATATGTTAATTCTGGTTATAAACCATCTGTGTGCCAAATTTCATCCAAATCCGTTCAGTGGTTTTTGCGTGAAGGAGTAACAAACATCCATCCATCCATTCATACAAACTTTCACGTTTATAATATTAGTAGGATTTTTATTTAACTAGACATCATTATTACAGGCACTGGTTAATAGAATGCACAATCTTAAATAGAGAAAGGTGTGTGAGGTAGGAGGGTCCTGACTTACAGATCACCCGGCTCTCTTAGATAGGATATGTTAATTTACAAAACGGTTAGAATCAAGATATTATATAATAAAAAATTAAAATTGTAATTAATTTAAATAGAACCTACAAAATCAAGACAAGAATTGAAAAACGTACAAATTGATTTTTGTATTCATAAGGTTGGGGAAAATTGCAAATTATATTGACTGATGTCATAATTATTATTTTGAAGTATTTTAATGGATAGACGTTTTTGCCTTTGCTGTGTGAAGGTTAAGGCGAAAAGGAATTTGGGTATCTTCTTTCATATTATTTTACATCTTTGATCACCTTTAGTTTAGTAGTAACCAATCAACCCAAGAATACGATGTTGTGTACGTCAAGGCAGTTTAGCTGGTTTAACACATCAAGACACGGTGACGAGTTTATTGCATCAGCAGCAGTTACTTTAAACAGTTGTACTGCTCAAATTCAATTGATACGGATGATGCTTATTTTGACTGCCTCGATGGTCTCGTGGTTGCAAGCGCGTCTGCTGAACGTGGGGTCCTGGGTTCGATTCCACAAAGTGTTATTGGGTTTTCTATTAGGAATTTCTTAGTAACAGTCCGGAGTTTGAAAGTTGGCAGTTTAATATCCCCGTGCCTCGGAAAGTACGTAAAGCTGTTCGTCCTACGCCTGATCTCTCTCCGGTTGTGTCGGATTACCGTCCCATCGGACTTTGAGGGTCAAGGAACAAAGATACTTGTGATTGCGCACACACTTGTGCACTATAATATCTCCTGCGAACCTGGTCAATATCCGTTTAGATTGGCCACCGTGACCGAAATCGGTCGGGAGGCTATTACAGATAGTTCAACTCAGTTGTGCGCGCTTGTAAATATACAACTTTCATTTGTGTGGCAGTGACGCGGCAGTCGTCGTCCGAGCAAGACGTGTTCTTATCGCTTTGTACAAGGTTTACCCACACAAAGGGCCGCTCGCACAACTGAGTTTAACTATCTGTACTATTGTTAAATAGCCTCCTAAGAACGTTTTTCTGTAGCTAAAACGGTAAGGTAGCTTCCCTTACTGCCTTGTCTCAACTTCCACCCTGTATTACTCAGATCGGACAAGGAATCCAGACAAGGGTCATTAGAATTCTTGTTCTAAATCTTAATACCTTTCTAATGATAATATCATTTGTTCCTAGTGGAGCGGGTACCAACTTCCATACATTGAGTGGCATTTGAAAGAAAGAAAATACATTTCTTTGGCACAAACTAAAAGACACACAATACATCAGATTTATACATCAGACAAAACAAACAATAAAATAAAAAAATAAAAGATTAAATAAAAAGTGTGAAGTCCGATGTAAGAAAATTATCAGGAAAGTGTGCCTCACGGCTGAGCCAAAAAGGCCCAGTTCAGCAAAAATGCCAGACAACTAGTGCCTGACGCTGTTTTCAACTGGACCTGATGTGTGAGAGGACATTATACTCTAGCAGCGACCAAATTTTTTAAATATCCATGGAATTTACGTCTTATTAAACTGTCGATATTCCCTTTTGAACCCATACTGTAACAATCGATAGATACTGGCGCAACACTAGCTTGTTACCCACAAGCCATGATAATGAGCGATCTATATTTTATAGTAGCACAAAGTGCACGTTTTACGAGAATACCATCAAAACCATACAATTTCTGATGAAAGCAGAACTCCTAGTTTATGGGAGATTTTATTAGAATCCACCATGATTTTCCCCATATCGTGCTTATTATGGGAATATGTCCAGCTATTGTTATCGAATTTATTATCATGGAAATATCGTTTTTCTTCTATTTTGGGGCATAAAAGTTGCATGGAGTTCTGCTGGTTATGGATAACAGAATAGCCATCTGTCTGTTATTGGCGGCAACTCTTCGTAGATCATTACAGCGGGGTAATTGCGGAATACAATATCACTAGCAATGGGTTTCGTTTTGACAGTTCAACAATATTCATTGCGTTATTTACGTTGTTGAGCAGACACATTTTTCGAACATATGAAGCAATGGATTAGTAATATCTTTCAAAATGGTTCAGGTTGAGATTGGTAGTGAGTTATGCAATTAGAGTGCAGGTAGTGTTATCCACGAAGACGCGCCCGACTCGTCTTCTTAGTGCTTACAGTAGAAGTGTGCAACATTCCGCTAATGTTTTAGTTTTGTCGATACACACTATAGTCCATTAGGTTAACCGTTTTTTGACAGCTGTCTTAGAACGTACATATTCCAGATTACGTAAAAGTTAACTTTAAAATGTATAATAAAATTAATATATAAACTGCCTAATCTTATTGAATTATCTTATTTATGACTTCTTACAGACATTATAATACCGTACGTGTATCAGTTTTGACAAAATAAATATAATTACCCACTAGTTCGATCTGTCAAAAAACGGTTAACCTAGTGGACAGAAGTATAATTCGTTATTAGTGGGTAATTAGTGTGTATCGAACACTAGCGGAATTAACTAGCGATAACCACTAACGATTAGGAAGAAGAGCGGGACGCGTCTTCGTGGATGGCACTTTTTGGCCAACCAACAATGGGGAATCAATTATTGCCTGTCACGAAATGAGAAAGTTGAATAGTGCTGGCAGTATTTTACAGGGTGGTGGGGACGTCGACGCGCAACCCGTTACCATGGATTCAGTACATAATTCAGCATTTAATTTTTTCGCCGGTTAAAAAAAAATGTTGTTCCGTACGTTTTGACCGCGTGGGTATTGCACTTTTCTATGAAACTGCTGATTTTTTTTTAATATCGGACGCAAACCTTCTATGCTACGGTGTTTTGGTGTCTGCCACCCTGTACAGACACGAGCAAAAGTATGTATACGTAGGTATACATACTTTTGCTCGTGCCGAGTGTAGACTCGGCTTTATTCAAAAGCGATTTACTCCTTTATTTTTTATATAAATTTTTTGTTGTTACATACAGCATTTTGGAACCCATAGGTTTATGTAATGTGTCGTATTTCAACGTTGCATTCGTTATTTCACGAAAAAATCGCAATTGAAAATTGCCAACTGTTGACATATTGGTGCTCGTGACTGTACATATGCTTATAAATGTTATTTTACATCCATACAACACGTGGATTGGGTGTGTGATATCCGATCGCTAAAATGTAAGATTAATTAATATATTCGAGCGAATGGAATGTGGCGACACAGGAATGAATGGAAAAAAACATGGCGAATGATCGAAGACATAACGAAAACACGTTTTTTTCTGGGTAATAAAGTATATCTAAAATTAAACTGCAATTTATCTTCGATTCCCACATACATAGGTGGTTATACATATATAGGTGTTTTCTTTTTTTAAGTTTTAGTTTATTTATAAATGTATTGTAATTATTTTGACGCATCGGTGCAATTTTCTTTAACTAACCATAATAATTAGAGTTCAAGCTCTTTTTTGGGCTTATTAAAGTTCGTTTTGTAATCCCTGATACTAATCTGACATTTAAGTCTTTTGTGTTTGCGTTTTTTAGTATAGAAATTTGACATCACGTCTGTCAAATTAGTATCTGGGCTTAAAAAACGAACTTTAGTCCTTTTGTACGAATTTACTCGCCCGAAACGAGCGAATCGTCACTTTTAAATTATATTATTTGGTCTATAGGCGACTCGCACGAGGTTTATTTATTTGGCGAGTCGACAACTCCAGAAATATGTATTAGGCAATTGGCACATTTGGAATTTAAATTAACTTCGTACGAGTCGCCTATAGAAAAAATAATATTATTTAAATGTGACGACTCGCACGTCGCACTTGCCGTATCGATACGTTGGTAATGTCCTGATCAAAGAATAAATACGTCACATCACTACAAACTGTATACAGGTGCTGTTTGGGAACTAAAAACAATTTTGATAAACTGTTCCTCCGAACCGCACGTTACGAAATTTTGTTTCAGTGCGGTTAGTGGAAGTGCTCAAGTACGGTTCGGGCAAGTGCGGTTGAAATCAGTGCTCTGAGTGGAATACCTGTAAATTCGTGCGATTTGATAAATAAGCCATTTTTTTGAACTGACAAAATAACTAACTACTATGACAAACAAAGTGTTAATTGTATTATTATCTGCCTAACCCATAAACCTTTTAAAACCCCATTTACTTATAAAAACCCCATAAACTTGACTGCACCAAATTGTGATACATCAGTAGGTATCATAATTATACAGGCTGCTACAGCAGTAAATTATACAGCTTGCTATCTGGCGAGGACACACGCACGGCGTGTCGATAACGTTACGTTATTAGTAATACATGCCCGTGACTTTGATTAATAGGAGCTATGTAGCTTAGTTGAGTTGAAGGGGTAAGCAGGAGTGGTAGTGACGGGAAGTTTTAGTTTCGAGTGCCGTCGAGTTTATCTTACGGGTTGAGCTTCTTTTATAAGTACTAGGTAATTTTTTGCTATGGAAAGTTTAGTTTAGTTGAAAGCATTACTAATTGGTACTTATTACAATTTTTGTGAAAATCAATTCTGTTGTTTAGAAGTAACAAAAAGTACGACAATATTTTCAAAGATTAATTATTTCTTTTGATTTTTATTAAAACTCATGAACCTTTATACTGACCTGTATGTATGTGTCTATCTATCTATACTTGTTTTTTTTGTGTTTGTGTTCTTTCTTTGCGTCATGAATACCACAAATAATCGTATTTTATTTCTAAATCAAAATATTTTATTTTACATAAACCTACATGGGCACTTATGGAACGTCAGAAGCTAGGTACACGGTTCCAATTGGTCGTTTCTTATGGAGAAGAGCCAGCAAGAAACGCCACGGTTACTCTTTTAAAAATAATTGCCTTTAAAAAAAAATTCTAATTACATTAGGTAAGGGAGGACAGCGTAGGCCTGTGTACAAGTCATGATAATCAGCATATAATGTTCCCACTGTTGGGACACAGTCCGCCTCTCTGTGAGAGGGGGTGGGCCATAATCCACCACGCGGGCCCAGTGCTAGTTGGTAGATGTTACATGTCTTCGAAGTTTTGGTTCTAGGACATGCCGGTTTCCTCACGATGTTTTCCTTCACCGTTTTGAGAGCAGCGGTGATGTAATAATTTACACAAAGTAAGGCGCATATCAGGTTTCGAACCCACGACTCGCAACACGTAAATCGCGGTCGTTACCACTGGGCCACCACTGCACACTGCTCCTCAACAAGTATCAGATACTTAATAAAATAAAAAAATGGTTTACACCATACCGTTGTCTTACCACATAATTAATTAGACACATGCTGTATATTAACCGTAGATTAACTAATCTATTTAGTACATCTGGTCCATCATACACACGCAGGTACAGCGTTGTCGATGCAAAGGCAGGAGCGACTAAGCTTATTGTTTTGAGATATTAATTATCGCATCACAGCTATTCCCGGTAATTAACTCGGTTATTCAGAGGTTAACTGGTTCAGTTAACATTAACAAAGGATTAGTAACTAATTAAATATCTTGTATTTCCGTGTATAATGTTGGGTGAAGATTGTTTTAATAACTAAATAAGGGAAGTTTAATGTCGAGGGTTTATTTGAATTGTTTGATTTGATATTCGATTAAAAATGGTTTATTCAATAAAAAAAAGACATATTAAATTTAGGTTAAATAAAACCTTTCAATATCGGTCCTCTGACAAAAGCCATGTATGGTTTTTGTCAGATGTTTGGATTTTGGATATATGTAATAACTTGTTCTCCTTTCCTACGAGGATATAATCTACCCTGGCTGAATACATACATAAATTCCAGTACGTCCCATCAACAAAACCTGGGACTTGGGACCTGTCCTCTACGGACGATACCTTCTTTTAGATAAGCATTTAGAGAGCAATTGTTATCACTGACCTCCACAACCCCGTTATATTGCCAGCACAATCACCATGGTTTGTAGCAGGAAATTCTGCCCAAAATGAATCTCTCTTCAATATAATCGAATCTCTACCAAAATATTAGCCCTTTAAACGATGGGAAAACATTGCAGATAAAAAATTACTATACAAGGGTATCTCCAGTACCCGCGAGGAGTCGCTGGGGACTCTGAACAGAGACCCGTGGGGACGCCCCTACAAGATGGTGCGGGATAAACTCCGCCCATGGGCTCCCCCGCTGACGCAGAGTCTCCGGCCCCAGCTCGTGGAGGACGTGGTGAGCGCTCTGTTCCCTTCGCGTGGGGAACATACTCCCCCGTCCATGGCTCCGCCTCCTGCGATGCCAGATGCGGACCACACCGACGACGACGACGATGCTCCGGAGGTGACCGAGGTAGAGTTGAGAGTGGCGGTACGTAGGCTGAATGCCAGAAACACCGCCCCAGGACCCGACGGCTTACCTGGAAAAGCCTGGGTCCTGGCCTTGGAGGCTCTCGGGCCTCGACTAAGGGGGCTACTAAGCGCATGCTTGGAGAGGGGCCGGTTCCCACTTCGTTGGAAGACGGGGAAACTGGTCCTCATCAAGAAGCCGGGGCGCCCTGCGGACTCTCCGTCCGCTTACCGGCCCATCGTGCTGCTCGACGAGGTGGGCAAGCTCTTTGAAAGAGTAATTGCAGACCGCCTTGCCGGGTAGCTGGTGCGGGTGGGGCCAGATTTGGCGGAGAGCCAGTTTGGTTTCCGCAGGGGGCGCTCTACGGTAGATGCCATCATGCGCGTGCGAGCCCTCACGACGGGGGATGCTGTGGCCCGGGGTGGGGTCGTCTTGGCGGTGTCTCTAGACATCGCCAATGCCTTCAATACCCTGCCCTGGAGTTGCATCAGGGAGGCACTCGGGTATCACCGGATGCCGACCTACCTCCGTCGCATTGTCGAGGCCTATTTGACGGACAGGGCCGTCATCTACCCCGGTCACCGGGGAGAGTGGAACCGGCGAGAGATGTCGTGCGGTGTCCCACAGGGATCGGTCCTAGGGCCGCATCTGTGGGATATCGGATACGACTGGGTGCTGCGCGCCGACCTCCCTGATGGCGTCAGCGTAGTTTGCTACGCTGACGACACGCTGGTCCTGGCGCAGGGGAGGTCGCACCAGGCGGCGGCCGAAGCAGCGACACGCGGGGTTGCGACAATTGTCGAGAGGATCCGGCAATTGGGACTCGAGGTGGCATTGCACAAATCTGAGGCCATGTGTTTTCATGGTCCTCGGGACGCGCCACCGTCGGGTTCACAAATAACGGCGGGAGGGGTTCACATCGGCGTCGAGCTGACGATGAAGTACCTGGGACTCGTCCTCGACAGCCGGTGGAATTTCGTGGAGCACTTCCGACGTTTGGCTCCCAGACTGGAGCGGGCCGGGGCTGCCTTGAGGCGGCTCCTTCCCAATCTAGGGGGACCAAACGCCTCCTGCCGGAGGCTCTATGCGGGGGTCGTGCGGGCCATGGCCCTTTACGGGGCACCGATATGGGCGCGATCTTTGAGGCGGCGACCAGCCCGCCGGTTGATCGCGTCCCAAAGGGTCATGGCTGTCCGGCTCATTCGAGGATACCGCACGGTCTCCGCTGAGGCGGCGAGCCTCCTTGCCGGATTGCCGCCATGGGATCTGGAGGCCAAAGTCCTCGCCCACATATGGGAGTGGCGAGAGGAGGCAAAACGCCGGGGCGTTGCTCCGCTGCCGCGAGAAATCACGGCACAGCGGACAGAGCTCCGGCGGGATCTCATAGCGGCATGGAGAGTGCGATTGTCGCAACCCAGCGCTGGGCACGCCACAATTGCGGCGATAAGTCCCCTCTTTGAGGAGTGGCTAGAGAGGCGCCACGGCGCCCTCACCTTCCGCCTGACGCAGGTCCTCACCGGACACGGTTGTTTCGGGAGGTTCCTGTTCAGGATAAAGCGGGAGGAAACGCCAGGGTGTCACCACTGTGGGGATCGCCCGGAGGACACGGTGGAGCATACGGTGGAGGTCTGCCCGGCTTGGGCGGGACCCCGCCGTGTCCTCTTGGCGGCGATCGGCGGCGGCGACCTCTCGCGTCCGGCCCTCATACAGGCCATGGTCCGGAGCGAGAGTGAATGGGAGGCCGTCACCTCCTTCTGCGAAGCAGTTATGCTCGCGAAGGAGGAGGCGGAGCGTGCGAGGGAGAGGCAATCGCTGCACCCTCGCGCTCCTAGCCGCCGCAGGAGACGCCCTGGACGGGAGTCAACAGCCGACTCCCGGCCACCGTAGGCGCGGGCTTGCGGGCGGCGAGCTATGGGCAGCTCGCCGCCCGGTAAGGACCAGGCCCGGGTCGACGGCGCGTTGTGTTCCACGCGCGCCTCAAAGAGCTGTCAGCACGAACTGACGGGGTCCGCTAGGGCCGATGCCGCCGGGGCTGCGGGTTGTTCGAAAGAGATACCGTGGCCCCTGGCACAGGCAACTGAAGGAACACGGGTGGGTTTTAGTCAGTAAAAGTCTGACACTCCCTTCTGCTCCGCCCAGAGCGGGAGGAGTCATTTGATGATTTCCCACCCAGAAAAAAAAAAAAAAAAAAAAAAAAAAGGGTATCTCCAGTATTCTGCAGTGATAAAAAATATCTCTGGCCATCATTTGGAGAACAAGTAGGTACACATAAGGATCTCCCACCTGGACATGAGTTATCTTGGGTAACCGGTTGGCCGAAACAAGGATTACCTGTTCAGGTGGAGATTCATAGACGACTCCGTCTTGGAGTGTAAATGTGATGCTGTACCACAAACGATGGAACATTTAGTACCTAGCATGTTGTACGTGTCCTGTCCAGTGCACGTAACAGAAACTGATGGACGCTAGTGATGGCGCAAAAACACAGCCGAATTTTGGGCCCAGTCCATTTAGATTGCCATGGACACGCTAAGTAGAAAAAGACACATACGGAGGTTGCTAACCTCTATAATTGTAACCTTTGATTCCAAACTCCATGAAGAAAGTTTAGAAATAAGTAAGTAAATATCGTAGTTCTCACAGAGCACGCTACGCTCAAAGGGCTATTACAGTAATCAAGTCTGTCTGTCAGGACGGACTGTTTGTGATCACGCCATAGCTGCCAAGTGGTAGGCGATCGATAGTGTTTATTGAAATGGAGGCCTTTGTCCAGATGTGGGGAAGGCTAGGACTAGAAGGAATTGTTGGGAATGTGACTTATACAGGATTAAGGGCTGACTTTTCAATAGACAGATAATTTTTATTCGTGTAATAAAATTGACGTCTGACAGATTGTGTGTGGAAGAACTGTAAAAAATTCAAAATTATTCCTCGGAAAAAAATATCTGGCATTCGAAAAATCAGCCCTAAGTTGAATAGGTGCGCCAAATTGAAATATCGAATTCAACGTGTTATAAAGGAAATTTAGAGCGTATCATTAAGGTGAAAATGATGCACATACGTGCGCTTAGGCAAGCGATTTGACAATATCGACGCGCGCTCTGTTTTTCCGTTAAATACCGCTAGTTCAACGCGTTGCCAACTGGTTTCCGCAGTAAATACTGCTAGTTCAACGCGTTGCCAACTGGATTCCGCAGTAAATACCGCTAGTTCAACGCGTTGCCAACTGGTTTCCGCAGTAAATACCGCTAGTTCAACGCGTTGCCAACTGGTTTCCGCAGTAAATACCGCTAGTTCAACGCGTTGCCAACTGGATTCATGTTGTGAACTCTGCGATGAATGGGATTGCTTATCGGGCGCAAGCTGGCTTGCAATGTCTAAGACGATAATTACACGATTTTTTTCAAGAATTTAGATTTGGGAAATTACAATTTTTGTAACAGTTACTGCAGCTCCTATTTCGAGTTGGCGCAAGTTTTCAATTTCACCCCTAGACTTGAAAATAAATTAGTACGCAAGTTTTTTTTTTTAAACGTTGCCCCACACTAGGAATTTCTCTTGTATCGTGGGTGCGTTTACAAACATTTAAACTCCCATACACAAACAGCCAGACCCGGAACAACTACTTGTAGGTCATACAAATATTTGTTCCGTGCGGGAATCGCACCCGCGACACGCAGCGCAGCAGTCAATCGCTTAACCACTGCGCTAACCGTGCCGTCGAAGTGAAGTTTATTTATTTATTTTATTTATATATACTTTATTGTACACCACAAAAATAAATAGCACAAAAAATACATTACACACTACAAAATATACAATGGGCGGCCTTATCGCATTACTGCGATCTCTTCCAGGCAACCTTAGAATGGACAGTGATTTTCCTTTACATAAAATGGGACTGTCGTTGGTGCAAATATTAATTATACAATACACTAAAATAGATACACAAATAGATACATATCCAAAATTATAGATACATAAATACATACATACTATATATACAAGCAACGAAAAATAAAAGAAGACTGTAGACGATTGCAGTTAGGACAACAAGATCACAACGACAAGTAGTGCTCCTTTACAAGTCTTTTGAACACCTGTAACGACTGCTCGCGTTTTATTTCCACTGGCAATGCATTCCACAAACGAGCGGCCTGGACAGTAAAGGATTTATCAAGGAAAGTTGTGGAATGCATAGGCATTTTGGGCTTCAAGTTATCTGATGACCTTAACAATTTCGTGTGGGAGTCGCAAAGAAACTGAAAACGTTTCTTGAGATAGAGAGGGGTGGAAGGGGAAAAGAGCACATTGAAGAGAAGGGAAATAATATGAGCATTCCAGCGAAGGCGAATTGGTAACCACTTGAGTTTCAAACGAAATTCGGAAACATGGTCATATTTCCGCAAACCGAATATGAACCTTATACTAAATTTTTGAAGCCGCTCAAGTTTATCTAGTTGGTCTTGGGTAAGATCAAGATAGCTGGCATTGGCATAGTCAAGGATGGGTAGAAGAAGCGATTGTGCAAGCGCAATCTTGGTGGCAGTCGGTAGGAAATTACGCAATCTCTTCAAAGACGCGGCGGATGCAAATAGCTTGCGGCTAACTTCCTGTAGCTGGGCAGTCCAAGAGAAGGTCTTATCAATAAATATCCCCAAGTTCTAAATAAGATCTTTTTAATCTGTCAGATTCAATTGGTGGTATCAAATCTGAGATTGAAAACTAAACCTGCTACCAACTGCATGAGACTGCTTGAAAAGTGATCTTATTTTAACTTTGATAGCTAGTGGTAAGAAAATAGATCAGTTTACTAAAATATCAGCCAAAATTAGATGCGATGACTTAACAGAGATACTAACTGCCGGTCTGTTCTCACCTAAGTTTTCACGCCTTCATGGAATGGAATAGGTCGTTAGAAGTGACAATTCTTTAGAACGTTCTACCAGACATAATTCATGACCAACCTTGATGACTGCCTAAAATATTACATTGCGTACCATCACGCCTGTAATACCCGAAGGGTATTGGGCAGAGGTGCATGGTATCAATTACCTTTCCCATGTAATAGTGGGTAAGGATTATTGTCATGTACCGGGCACAAATATTCCATAGAGTAAGCTTATGTTGTATGAATATGAATTACAAGAGAGCAAATGAAGACCTACTTGCTTAAGATGCATCCTAATGATGACTGAGTACTGCCCGTTTACGTTTACACTGGACGACCACTAAATGATTAGCTAAATATTATTGTGCTGTTGTATTTTCAACTCTCGATGCTGAGTCTAGTGTTGAAAATTCATCAGTAAGTTTTGCTTAATCTTAACATTTAAGTTCTGTTGACCGAAAGTTATAGAGAGGAAGAGCTGCAGGAAATGATAAGGTCAGACGCGATAAGATCAGACGCAGTCCTTAGTTTATTCATATCCCTTCAAGTAGTAAGGTGTAACTGCGGTGCAAGCAAATAAAAACACTTCTGTTTTTGTTCATGAGTATTCAACATCATCAACTGATTTTTCACATTCTAAAATGTGATGACCGAAGCGTGACCGAAGTTTGTGTAGCTGACCCGGCGAACCTCGTACCGCCTCAGAATCAATAAGAACGAATGTATGCGAAACTGAATTATTTTTTCCCATGTTTTAATAGTTATTGTGCTATCCGGGGCGGAGACAAATCCAAAAAATCAAAGATCATAACAATCGGTCCAGCCGTTCTTGAGTTATAAATGCTTTATTTATATAGATTAGGTTAGATTGTGTGGGGTACTGTGACCCAAATCAACAGTTTGTCACTAACTACCGCCTTTTATTGACGTCCCATTGGCGACGAACCCACGCGTGCAAAGCACCATGTAAAATACCCACATAACAAGCTTAAACACATCCCAAACAGCTCACAACACACATGTAAATAAAACTATAGCCAAACCCGATTACAATACATTTTCCAATCAGCCATTGTTATCGTTCGACAATACTTCATGCTCGGATCTACATAATTCACTGCCCCTGGATTAAATATATGATGGAAACCGATGTAATGTGAAGGAGGATCCTATCGGAATAATGGGATAGCGATACCCGTTAGTTCTGGGTTTACGCCTGTTGAATTCGCCTGTATTGTGTTTTGTATGACTACTAAGAGTGAGGACTTCGGAGGGTAGTAGTTAACATCATCATCATCATAATCATTTCATAATCATCTCAACTTCGACCGGTTCTGTGCTTCTCGCATCCAACGGGTTCTTGCGGCCTTCACAAGGTCGTCGGTCCACCTTGTGGGAGGCCTTCCTTCCTTCATCCGGTACGCGGTCGCCACTCCAGAAACTTTCGGCCCCATCGGCCATCTGCTCGGCGAGCAATGTGCCCTGCCCACTCCTACTTAAGTTTGGCAATTCTTTGGGCTTTGTCGGTTGCCTAGGTTCTCCTGCGTAGTAGTCCTGTGTAGTTCACATAAGAATTGGTTATTCACGGAGGGCTAGGCAAAGGTGCACCTATAGTACATCCACATTTTGCCAGTTATGTTTAAGTCCCATGTAATAAGGGACGAGCATATTGCCATTAAAACTCAAAACGGTGACGGAAAGCATCGTGAGAAAACCGGAAAAATTGGTTCTAGGACATCCTAGAAACAAAAATTCGAAGACATGTGACATCTACCAACCCAGACTGGCCCCGTATGGTGGATTACGACCCACTACCTCTCACAGAGAGGAGATCTGTGTCCCAGCAGTTGGAACATTATAGGCTGATTATGCTATTGCCACCGCAGGACCTCATGCTCAGCACTAGCGATTGAGCCACTAGAACCACAAGATAGTCAGTAACGAGGTAGCTGTTAGTTGTTTGTTTCTGGGAAGAGATAATGAATTACTTGATTTCTTGGACTTTGTAATGAAACTTAGTAGTTTGTAAGCTCACTTATAATCTGAAGCATCCAGTACAAGCAGCATGTTTTCCTTATTTTTTTTTGTGTTCTTTTTATGCGTCATGTTCACCGCAAATAAACGTATTTTCTAGTATAATAGATGACTGACTACTGCCCGTAGAAATAGTACTAATATAGGACTATGACCTGAGTAGCTTTAAAGAAAATAATATATTGCCGTCATTGTATTTGAGGGTAGGATTTTACGGTTGTAAGGAGCAAAAAACTGCTGGCATTCTTCTTCTACGAATAAATGCAATCGCGATTTTTATTATTGAGATTTTCTGTAGAAATAAAATAAAATTGCTATTAGGTCTGGCTAATTGAAGCAATGCTTTTGGAAGTCTGTTTAGCCTTTGGCTAAGACGAAAGATGGTGTGTTTAAATTTTGGGTTGATTATAAACTACTGATATAGTTTATAATTAACCCAAAATCTAAACCTACACCATCTTACAAGCTGCATAAAGTAAAGAGATTATTGTATGAATTGGCAACAAAGTAGTTAATAAATGATTAAATAATGGCGAATTGGTATTCAAACTCGAAGCATTTATTTTAATAAAATCATTTACAGGCTTTGTATTTTTAGATTGTCAAGAAGTCGGTTAGTCAGAAAGGTAAAAATCAGGCAAAAATTCAAATTTTAATATCCTTTTTATTTTTTGGCCTATTTCCGTAGTTACTCGAGTTGGAACACGCTCCATTTTCATCTCAAGTACAATCGAAGACCACGACCGTTGAACCGGACACCAATTGTCTGTGATATGCACTACTTTGTACGTATTTATGCATGTAAAGATCTCATGTGAACGTGGGTATTGAGTTAAGTGTTGGAGTTGTGTGTATAGTATACATATTCACGCCTTCTTCCCAAGCGGGTAGGCAGGACCTACAGAACGCCTACTACGATCCTTACACACTTCTTATGCCTCGACTACGTTCATACATCTGAAGGCGTATTCTCATAATTTAAAACGATCAAAATCTAGTCGCAGTCTCATCTCGGCGACAAACAAATGTTAAAAACTTGTCAAAATGTAGGGAAATTAGAAGTATTTTTGACAGATTGAGACTGAGATCAGACTGTGAACGTTCTTAAAATTACGAGAATTGCCCCTCTGGTCATACACGTTTCTGAAGAACCTCACCATTAAGGTCACTATATGTTTTCCCAGGGCGTTCCCTCCCAGTGTCTCCTCTCACATCTACCTTGTAAATACCTTTTTTTGTCGCCATTAATTCATACTTGTGTTTATAGGGTTAGAGATAAGTAGTAAAAAATTAAAAAATGTTTTTGTAAAAAAGAGATTTTCAGTGATTAGCGCGTTCAAACAAACAAACTCTTCAGCTTTAGTATTACTATAGATGAGGGAGAGATCCTTACGCCTCAGCCGCCGCGGGAGACGCTCCGGGCGTCGGGAGCCGCGTGACGACTTCCGGCCACCGTAGGCGCGGGCCTGCGGGCGGAGAGCAATTGGTAGCTCTCCGTCCGATCAGGACCAGGCCCGTGCCGGACGGCGCGTATGTGTTTCACGCGCGCGTCAAAGAGATGTCAGCATGATTGACGGGGCCCGACAGGGCCGAAGCCTGCCGGGGTAGCGGGATCGTCCGAAAGGGTTACCGCTGCCCTGGATCATAAAGGGGTAAGGAAGGAACACGGGTGGGTTTTAGTCAGTAAGAGTCTGAAACTCTCTTCTGGGCCACCCAGAGCGGGAGGGGGTCATTTGATGATTTCACATCCACAAAAAAATCAAAAAGGATTACTATAGATTATTAGGATTTCTAGTTTAACTATCTAATAACAAAATATATAGCAGAAATACCATCAAAAACCATTTTAGTTCACAAATTTTTACTACCTATCTATTTCCTTTGCCCTAAACAATACTTGGCAAAAAAAAAAAATAGATTGATCAATATATTAAGGACAGAAGAATTCGGACGAGCGACGTAATAAAGTAAATTGCGCGTAAAATTAACCTAGAATAGCATCCGGTAAAATATTGCTTCTCAAAGAAAACAAGAGGAAAAGCCAATTACGATTAATTCTATTTGTATTAAGATTTTTTGTACTTTTCAATATTCTGATTTTCTATTTTCTTCTTGTTGGTATAAAAAAGTTATAATATTAATAATAAATAATAAATTTTATTTATTTCAAATAAGTTACAGACGAGAAAATACATTATGTAGTTGTTATGGTTAGGAATAGGTAAAAAATGGATTACAACTGGTTGGCATAGGAATAAAGACAGGTACTAGGTACATAATTGTGCTGTAACCACAAGGTCTGTACATGAATTGGGTGAGCCCTGCCTCTTAAACTAGGGTGACCTATATCTTAAGAGACAGTGATCAGCTATAATGTATCATAAAAAATAAACAAAACTTGTGAAGTGTGTTAGTTTGCCATGTTTGTGTTTATACTTCTGTAAGTATCTTGCTTATATATAGAATGTATTTTTCCTAAACATAAATTTATGGTAAAAAGGGAAGGGAGTGCAACGCAAAACGTAGGAGAGTATGTGTGAATGTATGTAACTGCACACCCATGTCTATATGGAGAGTGTAAATTATGCGTGTGCAATGAGTAAAAGTTATTATTATTAAGCAATGTATGTAAGTAGGGACTCTGTTTGTGTTATACTACACTAATTGTTCGAAAACAATTATTTTTGAATCATTAGTGATAACAGCTGCACGGGTCATTCGGCCAGGTTAAGCTACACTTGCCGCGGTTCGTCCGTATATGGGTGACCATCTTTCCATACCAAGACCCCTACGTGCCTCGGAAAGAACGTTAAGCCGTTGGTCCCGGCTGTCATTCGTGGATCGATACGGGTCGTCAGAAGCCTCAAAGTCTGACAACCAGTCTTAAGAAGGAGTATCGTATTACCCAGTAACTGGGTTGTGGAGTTCAGATAGGCAGTTGCTCCATTTAAAATACCGGTATTCAGCTTCATCCGGTTAAACCGGAAGCCGACCCCAACACAGTTGGGAAAAAACTGGGCAGATGAGTTTACGTGCAAACGAAATCATCAATACACTTTGAATAGGCACTACTAACATACAGAATTCTTTTCTATTTATCAATATGTCAAAGTTACAACTAGCAACTTTGTGAAACATTACCACCATCATTGTTAACAAAAATTTGAAACTGCCTTTCCAAAAGACTCAGTAAACGAAAGCGGAATAAAAAAAACCGAGTTAAACACTCCATAATAGGAAACAAAATTATGAATATTTCGAATACTTGAACATAATCACATTCAACGCGGCTGTTGTAAAATTTCGTTTTATCTCGTAAGCCGGCTCGCGAATTTCGATTAAACCTTCAAAGGTTTCTGGTACATTTATTCGGTAAAGTTAGTTTCGGAACGAGTTCGGAAGTTTATCTGAGGCCCCTACTATTTGTTTTGCTGTTAAATTATACAAGGTGGAACCTACCTAGTTCCACCTTACAGTACAGAGAAAACTATGTATTAGGTATTTATTAACTTAATCAAGATAATATTTACATTATATAAGCTAACATTTAAAAATATTAACATGTATATGAAAAAGTAAGCAAAACAATCATAGGGCATCAAAAAATTTGTCCGCATCTCTGTCAACAGGAACAGTGCCCAAAAATCTGGCAGCATTGCCACGTTGTAAAGCGATGCTAATTCTTTGGCCAAGAAATAGGCCAAAGAATAAGGTTAGGTTAAATATAATGAGAAATATCGATCTTGACAAATAGCTAGTATCAAAAATGGACAATTATTTCTTATGTAAACTAATATTTGAATTAAGCGAACTGAGGTGTTCCACGTTTTTGGAGTTTATGAATCTGCTACAGGAGTATTTAAAACACGATGTTCAGTTTATAATCTAAGCCATAGGGTAGGTTTTTATTAGTTTTAAACGAGTGTTTTAATACCTAGTTATGTCCAGTTGCATACGCAATTATATCTACACTCATGGAATTTCATCAAAAACACAAATAATATCGTAAATATATATGTATGTAATTTTTTTTTCGTTGCTCTTGTTTCATGTTTATTATTGTATGTATATATTTATTTAGACGAGTAAAATATAGTTTATGTATATATTAATAGTATAATGTAAATGGTACACAACAGACTACCTACTATATTTGTCTCTCCTTAATTTTTAATCTATTCAAAGGTTGTCTTTAAAAGATCGCTCTTAGCGATAAGACCGCCCTTTGTATAAAATTTATATATTTATGTTCTGTAATGTGTATGGTATACAATAAAGAGTATTCTATTCTATTCTAAATATGTCGCCGAAATCCATCATTCCACACACAAAGCTTCACAGTATCAACCGAGCAGCTGTTGCGATGGCGCGCCGCCATTTTATTCAATTCTGGGAAGTGCTTGCTTGGCCCATCCAGGGATATAAGTCACATGAATGAAGTCTCTTTGGTACGGTAGTAGGGGGTTTCGTCAACCTTCCGAGAAACCGGGACGAGTCGCGATCCATGGAGGATACGTGCCGTGTTTAAGTGTTTAAGATCTCGATTACGTGATGCTGAGCTTTGGCTTAATAGCTTCCAGGTATGCCTGGCTTCTGTTGGGGATGGCCAGTTGATTTTGGTGGTCAACAACCAGGGGCATATTTAACATAAGTGGTAATGCGACATAATTTGTCAAAAATATTACATTAGAAAACCAAAATGACACTTTCCTCGTGACGTTTTGTTTGATAAAACATAAACGCCTGTTTTCCCCGAATCGTAAGGCGTAAGTGTAGTGTCTATAGTGCACCCACATTTCGCCAGTTATGTTTAAGTCTCATGTAAAATGGGTGTCCCGTGTTATAGGGGCCGAGCCTATTGGCATCAACTGAGCACAAATACAGGCCCCGTGGATTGAAACTTGACAAATTATGGGTTTTATTAAAGACTGGGGAGGTGTTGCAAACTCCAGTTGGTGATGTTTAGTTTAAAAAGTTGATTATAGTGGTCAAAGTAGCTACCTACACAGTGAGAATTTTGGGTAGACTTTGGTCTTTAGCAGGTACTTGCACACCTTAATCTACGGTTCACCTTTACAGCTATTGGTATTTACATTTCACTTTCTTATTTCTGAATTTTTACTTTGTATTTTGAATAATTTATTTACATTGTATTAGGGGTATGAAATTGCCGATTTGTACTGAAAAATAGAAATTCGTTTTTTTTTTTAAATTTAACATATTTATTTAAACAAATTAATTACCATTATTATCTATACATTGTTGCCATCTAATAGGAAGGTCATTTATGCCTTTGCGATAGAACTCTCGTGATCTAGATTCGACAAACTGTGCGAAAGCATTTTGTACTGCCTCCTGAGAAGAAAACTTTTTATCACGTAGAAAATTGTCCAAATCACGAAAAAAATGGTAGTCCGTTGGAGCAAGGTCTGGCGAATACGGAGGGTGGCGAATGATTTCTAATTGCAGTTCCTGTAGAATTAAAACGGTTTCTCGTGCTGTATGAGATCTCGCGTTATCATGGAGCAATAATGGTAAAGATCGATTCATGAGTCGGGGCTGTTTCACTGCTAGTTTTGCTATCATTGTTCGGAGTTCGGCACCATAGACATCTGCCGTTATTGCTTGACCAGATCGGTGAAAGCTATAGTGAATAACACCATGCTGAGACCACCAAACAGTTACCATTACGTTTTTATTGGTAGGCTTTGCTTTAGGACACTGTTGCGGCGTTTGACCTGGGGTCAGCCATTGCATTTTTCGCTTACGGTTATCGTAAAGAATCCACTTTTCATCACATGTCACAATTCGATCCAATATTCCTTCATTTCTGTATCGATTCAACAAGGCAACACAAGTTTCAACACGCGTTTCTTTCTGCAGATCACTCAAATCATGAGGCACCCATTTCTCATATTTTTTTATTTTATTGATTTGACGCAAATGAGTCAATATTGTTGGTAATGTAACGTTAAACCATGCCGCTAATTCCTGGGTAGTTTGGCTCGGATCGGCTTCCACCATCTCTTTCAATTCATTGTTATTCACCTGTGTGGGCGGTCTTCCACGTGGCTCGTTCTTCAAATCAAAGTTTACATCACGAAAGCGTGTAAACCAAAATCACACGGTGCGTTCATTAGCAGTCCCCTATCCAAATGCAACATTAATATTGCGAGCTGTTTCTGTAGCGTTAGTTCCGCGTCGGAACTCGTATTAAAAAATAACTCGAATTTTCGAAGTCTCCATCTTTCTTGTCTAAGCTGAATAAAAAAAACAACTGAAAGTCTATAATCGAATGTTGCACATTTTTTAAAAGAAGAACTTCATAGGTACCATGTGAAAAAAGTTTCACTGAAAAATCTCAAACCATGAAGGTTCTATGTCAATTCGAAGTAACTATTACAATAAAACGGCAATTTCATACTTTAACCCCTATTATTTACAAGCTAACATTTAAAATAATAATACATATGTACATGTGAAAAAATAAGCAAAAGAATCATTAATTAATCATCATTCTGAATTTGGTTGCTGTCAACCACATGTCACTGATTGTGATTGCTAGCTACGAGGAAAAATACCAGTACCTTCCAGTCTTACCAAGGGGTTCGTATTACCCAGTAACTGGGTTGTGGAGGTTAGATAGGCAGTCGCTCCATGTAAAATACTGGTATTCAGCTGCATGCGGTTAGACTGGAAGCCGACCTCAACATAGTTGGGAAAAGGCTAGGCAGATGATGAGCTACGAGGAGAAATAGAAATTAACTTAAAAAAACAAAACGAAAAAAATAGCCACAAAAACTACAATAAATCCCCATTATCCGATCACTGATTTGGCAAAAAATCTCGTAGTCGACAAAACACGTTCCGACTCGCGCGCTTTTCACACGGGCGTCAAAATGGCGGCGCGGCGGCGGTACCAGACTAACGAAGCTCTTTGTTGCACCTGTTGGGTCGTGAATATAGAAAGGGAGCGACATTCTTTAAGTGAGCGATAGTTTGATTTTTATGGATCATTTCATCAAGACAGGGATGTGGGTTGGGAAAGTCTTTGGAGGTATCTATGAAATAAATATTACAGTTAAAGTGGTGTTGTTTTTAGAAGGTGTTGTTCAGGAGAGGGACGTTTGTTTTTGTAGATAAGCAATAACATAATCAGCCTATAAAGCTCCCACTGCTGGGACTCAGGCCTCCTCTCTGTGAGGAGTGAGTGCTCATCTACCACGCGGACCCAGTGTGGGTCACATATCTTCGAATTTTTGGTTCTAGGACATGCCGGTTTCCTCACGATGTTTTCCTTCACAGTTTTGAGAGCAGTCGTGATGAAATAGCTTACACAGTAAAGCGCCTGTCTGGATTTGAACCTACGACCTACAACTTGTAAGTCGCGGCTGTTTCCACTTTGTAGATAAACTAAAATATTTTCTACGAGAAAAAGTAGTCTAACTGGCGTACGTCTACAGTAAAAACTAATTAAGAATATTTACTTGCATGAAGAAACTTTTTGTAAATTATAGCACTTGTAGCCGACATTAGTAACAGGTTTTGTTCAGAACTCTAGTTCCCAACAAAACCTTGACTCAACAACTCACGAAGTCCCTTTAATCTCAAACTCTGCCCCAAAAAAATAACATTGGCAAAGTTAGGCGGCGACTCCAAAGTTTTCTATATCAGGGGCGGAAAACCTGGAAGTCGAAACGAGACCATTATTTTAGGCTTTGCTGACCATTCGCCGCGTTACCTGCAGAGATTTATAAAAAAGGTGGTGAAACCAACACTGAATACTTTACAAGCCTAGTTTTTGCGCGATTGGCTTTTACAGTTGTGGGACTTATTTTGGCTGTGAGAGTGCTGGGCAGCTGGTATCAGAGATTCTGAAAGGATGTAACTGTACACCGACATATTTCGTGATAACTTGATACGTTCCAGAGACATCATTTTGCCTAGTCTTTTTTCCAACTATTAATTTTTTATCAAAAAACACGTAGCATAACATCACGTCTGTTTTTTTTCCCTGAAGGGTGTAGGCAGATGTGGGTAGGACTCATGGTACACCAACATTTCGCCAGCTATGTAAAACACAGTAAAAAACGCAGGGAAACGATATAAATAAATGTTTTGGGATCGGCTTCCAGTCAAACCGAATGCAGCTGAATACCAGTATTTTACATGGTTTGACTGTGTGTTTGAACTCCACAACGCAGTTACTGGGTAGCACGATACCTTTATTTTAAATAGGCACCTTTGCCTATGCCTTCGGGAAATGCAAGCGCGATGTTAAACTATCTTGAAGGTACTATAAAGTAATAAGAAGTTCCTAAGTAAGAAGAATTAATGATATCCTACTAGTATTATAAACGCGAAGGTTTGTGTGGATGGATGGATGGATGTTTGTAACTCGTTCACGCAAAAACTGCTGCACGGATTTAGATCAAATTTGGCATACAGATAGATGGTTTATAACCAGGATACAACAAACAACATACTAGGAACATACTAGTTTTTATTCTTTTATTCTGATATTCCCAAGGGATTGAAACTTATGCGGGTAAGACCGCGGGGCAGCTAGTACTTTATACAGATAATGTGGCCAATATGCTTAGAATGTCGGGCTTACTATGGCAAATATAATTGAACTCATTTATTAGATTATATTAGCGAGGTATGTAACTGACTGGCCTATCCTTCATTAGTTTAGATTGTATGCAGACTTCTATGAAATACTAATATAATATCCTCATCTACTGAGATCTCGTGAGACTGAAAACCTACATAATAGTTACATTTCTTTACTTCAACTGTTTCTTTCTGAGTTTATTTTGGATGTTACTCACATCGGTAAAGAAAAAACATCTTTCATTCTTTTTTATTTTTTTTAAAAAACGTTGCCCCACACTAGGAATTTCTTCTGTATCGTGGGTGCGTTTACAAACATTTAAAATCACATACACAAACAGCCAGACCCGGAACAACTACTTGCAGGTCATACAAATATTTGTTCCGTGCGGGAATCGGACCCGCGACACGCAGCGCAGCAGTCAATCGCTTAACCACTGCGCCAACCGTGTCGTCATCGTGAGGAAACCTGGACTTAAGTATAGTTAATACTAGCAGTGCCCTGCGGTTTCATCTGTATAAGTCTCGATCCCGTGGGAATATTGTGATAAAAAGTATGCTAAATATACTATGTGTTAATCCTGGTTATAAATCTGTATGCCAAACATCCAAATCCCTGCAGTAGTTTTTGCGTGACAGAGTAACAAACATCCGTCCGGATGTTTGTTACTCTTTCACGCAAAAACTCTTTCATCTCTTTCATCCATCCGTTCTCACAAACTTTCGTGTTTATAACATTACTAGCTGCACCCTGCGGTTTCACCCGCATAACTTTCGATTCCGTGGGAATATCCAGATAAAAAGTATCCTACGTGTTAAACTTGATTATAAACTACCTGTCTACCAAATTTCATTAAAATCCGTTCAGGAGATTTTGCGTGAAAAAGTAACAAACATCCATCCATCCTCACAAACTTTCACGTTTATAATATTAGTAGGATTATAGTAGGAAGTAAGATAAGTTTGAAATCGCCAACCCGTCTTGAGCAAGCGTAGTGATCAATATTAAGCCAAAAGAAACCGAAAATTAATACCCAATAATAATTATAAATTCCTCTTAGCGTGTTGATAGCAATCTATGTATATGAACTCGACCCAGAATTCGGCCACTTGTTTGGCGCCATCACAAGCGTCTATCAGTTCCTGTAACGTGCAGCTGACAGCGCACGCAGGACACGATATTAAATATCCCATAGTTTGTGGAACAGCACCGCCTTTACATTCCAAGACAGAGTCGTCTATGACTCTCCACCTGAACAGGTTTTCGTTGTTGTCTGTTTAAATACTTCCAGGTTACCCAAGGCAACTCATGTCCGGGTAGGTCTTCAGCGGATGGAACGAATGATTTGGGTAAGGAAGCACTGTCTCGTTACAGCTTCAGTCTTATAAATTTATCTAATCAACTATCATTAGAAGTTCGGGGATGTGTGTTGTTGATGTGTGACTTAAAATCATCAAAGGAATTTACAGGTACTTCAATAAGGCACCTGCTGATCTCATGAAAAGTCGATGTTAACGATCCCGTCAACGTTTTGATTTCGTATATCAACATCGTTATTTTACTTGTTTTTTACTTGTTTCTTATATCAACATGGTGTGGTGGAAGTGAAGAGCTGATGGATCAATCAATCAACTCAGTATATCGCAGTCGACTGCCGGACATAGGAATCTCACAGGTTGCGCCACAAAATCCCTTCCTCTGCCTTCCGCATCCAGTCTGTCTGAGTCAACTTTTGAAGGTCATCAGTCTAGCTGGGTGGCCCAGTGGTAAAGGCCCAGACTTACGGGTTGGAGGTCGTGGGTTCGAACCAAAGCAGGCAGGTTAGTACTTTGTGTAAATAATTTAATTACCACTGCTCTCAAAACGGTGAAGGAAAACATCGTGAGGAAACCGGAATGTCCTAGAAACAATAATTTGAAGACAAGTGACTTCTATCAATCCGCACTGGGCCCGCGTGGTGGGTTATGGCCCACTCCCTCTCACAGAGAGGAGGCCTGTGTCCCAGCAGTGCGAACGTTTTAGACTGATTATGTATGTTAATTTAAGGTATTTATGCTCGTGGCTGTATATATGTAACCTTAGTATATAAACCAAAACAAACGAGATGTGGGTAGGTTCTATAAAACGTAATGAAGAGACAACTTACGTCTGTTTACGTACTCGTCTAAGTTGACTTACACAACATCTTTGCGCTTATTTAGGTTATCCTGAGAAGACATTATGTGAAGTTACTACTCACTTATAAAGTTCCAGACAGACTAGACGTCTGTCCAAATATAGTATGTACGATTAAAAAAGTTTGTGGGCCCATGGCTAAAGAAATACCTAATAACAGCCGCACAGGTCGATCGATGAGGTTAAGCAACGCTTGCCCGGTTGTTCTGTGGATGGGATCTATACATACCAGGTGGATCTATACATACAGGAGGGGTCTTGACCCCTCCGTGCCTCGGAAGTCATTCAGAGATTCAGTTCAGAGATTTCTTATGAAATAAGCATCACCTCTGTACCTATTTTTTCTGTTCTGTTTTTCATTGTTATATATGTGTTTACATAAATGGTAAAATAAATAAATAAGTCATTCTTGGATCTTTGACAGTCGTTGCGGGTAGTTAGAAAACCGAAAGTCTGACAACCAGTCTTACCAAGGGGTATCGTGTTACCCATTAACTGTGTTTTGGAGGTCAGATAGGCAGTCACTCCATATAAAATACTGGTATTCAGCTGCATCCGGTTAGCTTGGAAGCCGACCCCAACATAGTTGGGAAAAGGCTAGGGAGATGATGTCGTTTAAAAATGTTTATGAGTTTACTCGCTGATCGCATGTAAGTTAACCCAATATTTTCGATTGCAAATATTTTACAAGACTTCGTTTTAATATAATTATAAAGTATCTCGTCGACGTCTAAGATGTTTTATTGAATTTCAGTCAATAGAAGGTTTATTTTGTAACGAACACACATAAGTATGTTTTAATACTGGTTATAGACTATCTCAGTGCCAAATATTATCCAAATCCGTTTAGTCGGTTTTGCGTGAAAGAGTAACAAACATCCATCCATCCATCCATACAAACTTTCGCGTTTATAATATTAGTAGGATTTATCCTCACACTGGAATGCCATGCAAACGGCAATAACACCAACGGAGCAAAAATCACTTCATGTTCTGCTTTCCATCCATACTGTGCGTAGTTGACATTGAATGAGTGGCAATGGATTACGCACGCTCACGCAGCGTCAAGACAATATGTATGGGGGATCCTACCTAAGCACTCATTGAAGAATTCAATAAGAAGCTATTTCAAGAAATTACAATAAGGGGTTTTAGTGAACTGACAACGACTGACGACTGAGACGGGCTTGTGGCTAAGTAATAACAGCCGCAAGGGTCGATCAATCAGGTTAAGCTGCGCTTGCCGCGGTTCGTCCGTCGATGGGTGACCATCTTCACATACCGAGATCCCTCCGTGCTTCGGAAAACACGTTAAGCCCTGTTGGTCCTGGCTGTCATTCGTGGATCTTTGACAGTCGATACGGGTCGTCAGTAGTTCAAAAGTCTGACTACCAGCCTTACCAAGGGGTATCGTACGATACTGACGCTAAAGCAACTTTTTTAGATTTTTTCCGTTTGTCTATCTGTCTGTCTGACTTATACATAATGTAGATACCTACCTAGGTATCTACATTATGCACCAAACCCATGGCTTAGGATACTCAAAAATAAGTGACATGAGAAATAATGTTATAGGAAGGAGTGATCTTGTAGCGGGATCGTCCGAAAGGGTTACCGCTGCCCTGGTACATAAAGGGCTAAGGAAGGAACACGGGTGGGTTTTAGTCAGTAAGAGTCTGACACTCCCTTCTGCTCCACCCAGAGCGGGAGGGGTCATTTGAAGATTTCCCATCCTGAAAAAAAAAAAAAAAACAAGGGGTATCGTATTAGCCAGTAACTAAGTTGTGGAGGTCCGATAGGCAGTCGCTCTATGTTAAATACTGGTATTCAGCTGCATTCAGTTAGACTGGAAGCCGACCCCAACATAGTTGGGAGAAGGCTAGGCATCTGGCTAGCCTTTTCCCAACTATGTTGGGGTCGGCTTCATCTGATGATGATGGTTTATAATGAACTGAGGGTCAATTCTCGAAATTTTAAGACCGTTCACAGTCTGATCTCAGTCTCAATTTGTCAAAAATACCGCTAATTTCCCTACATTTTTAACAAGTTTTTGACTTTGATTGTCGCTGAGATGAGATTGCGATTCGATTTTGGACGTTTTTAGTTACGGGAGTTCGCCTTCCGGTGTGTGTGTTTATAAGATTTTGAGTAGCAGGTATAGTCAGCGCCGCAAACCATGCTCACTGGCAAAGTTATTTTTTGCGCAAATCACAATGTTCTTTTGTTTATTTCATACTCCATGCGCGGAAATGTACAAAATCAATCAAAATCAAAAGTCATTTATTCAAATTAGGCTGAGAGTCAGCACTTTTCGAAAGTCAAAATTACAAATGACAAACCCCAAAAACGCCCGCCCTTCACTGTAAAAAAAGCTGTACAGAGACGGACTTGCCGCCATAGGCATTAAGGCAGTGGGCATGTAATTATTATTGCATTTAGCACTAAACATATCTAAAATATCATTCTAAGTCTATCAATCGTTTGAAGGCGACAAAGACAGATTGATGTATTGAATGTTTTTAGAGCTAAACGCATTTAGTGATTTGTGGAACATTATAGGCTATAATGAATGAATGAATATGAGCAGTGGTGTTCCAGTAGTAACGGCCGGGATTTACGAGTAGTAGGTCGTAGGTTCGAACCCAGACAGGCGCTTTACTTTGTGTAAATTATTTCACCACCACTGCTCTCAAAATGGTGAAGGAAAACATCGTGAGGAAACCAGCATGTCCTAGAACCATAAATTTCAAGACATGCGACATCTACCAAGTGCACTGGGCCCAAGTGGTGGATTGTGGTCCACTCCCTCTCACCGAGAGGAGGCCTGTGTCCCAGCAGTGTGAACAATATAGGTTGATTATGATATGACAGATTTTCATTTGTTCATAATCTAGTAGACTGTGTAAAACATCCTGCGGAACCAATAATTAACAAATTACCTATATCTTTAGGCAAGTAATGGGTCAAAGGAAATCTCCTCAACATATAAGATAAAACATCCAACAATTTATACAAAACTCAAAAGCCATTCATAAGCAAAGTCAAAACCCCCATAAATACTTCGATGTGAGACTACATATCGCCGAATACCCCGGGGACCCACCTTATCCAAACTTGGAGAATTATATCTATCTAGTTGAACCATCTGCTAACTTTTAAACTTACAAAGGAAGGGGTACGTCCGTATCAGTTTGCAGATTTGGACGTATCTTGGTTGAATTCGTTTCGGATAAGTTATGTCGCGTCAATGGGTGAAAGGGCCACTATGTTATAAGGAAGTGTATTCTAAGGTCCGCCTGATATACAGGGTCAAATTTAATTAGCTAGCGAAACTCTGAAGACGTGATCGGTATCGATATAAAAACATACGAACCATATTATGAAGATTGACTTAATTGCGGTCACATTCTTCGAATTTTTGGTTCTAGGAGTTGTCGGTTTCCTCACAATGTTTTCCTTCACCGTTTGGAGAGCTTTGGTGATGAAATGATTTACAGAAAGTAAATCGCCTGTCAGGGTTCGTAACTCGTAAGACGCGGCCATTTCCACTGGGCCTTTTTTTTTTTTCTTTTTTTTTCCTGGGTGGGAAATCATCAAATGACTCCTCCCGCTCTGGGCGGAGCAGAAGGGAGTGTCAGACTTTTACTGACTAAAACCCACCCGTGTTCCTTCAGTTGCCTGTGCCAGGGGCCACGGTATCTCTTTCGAACAACCCGCAGCCCCGGCGGCATCGGCCCTAGCGGACCCCGTCAGTTCGTGCTGACAGCTGTTTGAGGCGCGCGTGGAACACAACGCGCCGTCGACCCGGGCCTGGTCCTTACCGGGCGGCGAGCTGCCCATAGCTCGCCGCCCGCAAGCCCGCGCCTACGGTGGCCGGGCCACCACTGCTCCACTGGGCCTCCACTGCTTTTAATGAAAATCTGTGCCCCTTACAAAATATTACTTAATATTGGGTCGTCTTTGTATGGAACTTCAATTGTTTTTTGTTTAAGACCAACAACATTCTTACCTATCACCGTGTAGGTTTTAAGGCGGTTAAATATTAACCACGTTTATTTCAGAAATGATCGATGTTTGACGAATTTACGATGCCTTTTCCCAACTTTATTGGGGTCCGTTTCCAGTCGAACCGGATGCAGCTGAATACCAGTATTTTACATGGAGCGACTGCCTATCAGACCTCCACAACCCAGTTACTGGGTAATACGATGTTAGACTGGTTGTCAGACTATCGGGCTACTGACGACCCGTAACGACTGTCAAAGATCCACGAATGACAGCCGGAACTAACGGCTCAACGTGCTTTCCGAGGCACGGAGGGGTCTTGGTATGTGCAGATGGTCACTCATCCACGGACCAACCGCGGCAAGCGTACCGTAACCTGTTCGATCGACCCGTGCGGCTGTTAATACTTAACCATAAACAAAACTTCCATAACATGCTATGTTAAATAAACTAGCCAGCTCCATTTTCGAAGGAGAGAAGAGGATAGGCCTGTGTCCCAGCAGTGGGATCATTATAGGCTGGTTATGTATATAAACTAGGACAAATGACAGGACATAGGTCTTGCCCTGTATCTGGGTTGCGGAGGTCACACAGCAGTCGCTTCGCGTAAAATATTGATAATATTCACATGCTATTTTTACGCTGTAGGTAGTTTCTAAATATATCGACGTATCGTTTCTAGAAGCTTGGCTTTATTCATGTCTGATAAATAGGTATTGAGTTATATTTTTAGATTTGCATGAATATTTTATACTTGAAAGTCTTCAAGACTTTTTGTAAATTGTATTTTAGTCGCCAGCGCCAAGGCCAACAGTTTGTACTGTTTTTTATGCTGTATACAGCAAAGACGGGATATAATAATGTTGACGTTTTTCTATTATTTGAATTGATTAGTTAAACAGTTTCTCAGAAAGCGCCATTTTCTAATGTTAAATAAACCCATTTTGTTAATTTCCCAGTCTACTTTTGACCGCAAAGATCAAAAACGATTCACTCAAACCGCAAACGTTCATAGAGTAATATTTGCCCAAAACTTTTGGCCATTCTCAGAAATCACAAACACACTCATTCACTCACACACACATCACAATACTTGTTCACTTTTCAACTGAACATGTAATTACCGCACCTGGTAACAGATGGCGTTACTTGTACCAAAGCACTTTATCTACCACGGAAAACGCTCAAACGATTTTGTTTAGCCACAACTAAATACACGAAAAGTTAAACTTTTATATACATATCAGTATACTATGTACTATATTATGTGTATGCTACGACAGCGTCAGTACTTCAGTCCGCTACGAGCCGTCGTAGCGTTGCTACGAGTCTACGGCGCTACGCTAGTGTTATATAAACTTGGAACAATGTGACAATGTCGGTAAATAGAAAAGATGTGAGAAAAACCTTTCTATTTATAAAACAAAACATTCTTAATTTATAAGGGTTATAGTGAGGCAAAGATTGTGTTAAAATCAGTGAGAAGTCGAGATTATGTAGAGGTATTCGGTTCCTTCCTTTCGATTTTGAAACCGGAAATAAGGTAAGGCGAATTATATTTTATCGTTTATGTGAGGATTTCCATTGAGGTCGTACCATTACAGTGGAATGTGTTAAACATTTATTTTAATGGGTTCCCAAAGTTCAGTCGAATGTGTTTTCCGTTATATTTTATTTACGTTTGTCATTTTTCCATTCTAGATTTAATTTGACTTTTTGTCATTCATAAATAGTTGTGTTTGGATATAGCTACCATGTGTCTATAATAATATTTTTCAAACTATTGCGTCTCTTCGGAAACAAAAGGTTTATAAAAGTTTTTTAGTATAATTTACCTTAATATTTTGTCCAAAAAATTGGCCATCCTTCTGGTCATTGACATTGCCAAGTGGTTGGTCGGCTGAAGAGTCGACCAACCGCTTGGCAATGTGTCAGTAAAACTAAGTGGGCACTCAGACCCCATGGCCCTATTTTTTGGACAAAGATTCAGCATTGCCATACAACGTGGTTATGCTGCCAGCCTTTCCTGTTGACAACGATGCGGACGAATTGTTTGATGCCCTGTGATTCCTTCCTTTTTATATCCTAGTACATATTATCATTATTATTCTATTTTCTTGTTAGTATGGATGTTCAAAAGTTGAACTAGCCTATATTTTTTCATGGTAGTAGTTTTGTGGTTTTCATTCATTATTAGGTATGTAGAAGTTTATCCTACAAATGTTATTAGGCGATTGCAGTATAATATATTTTTATGTAGGTAATCAAATTTTTTCATGTCGTTGATACATTTCAGTTCCATCATTACTTTAGAGTAGGTACTAGTGTGCTTCGGACCTTCAGAAAGCTTGACCAATAGACCGAAGTCCTATGCATAAGTTTATCATAGTTGTCATAAGAACACATATTATGACTATTTTAACAAGCCCATGAACCGGTTTCACGGAATGGTATCACCCTAGGGACATAAGTATTGCTTAGTAATTGGGTTGGGTATGTCATGGCAGTCCTTCCGTGTTATTGAGCCATGTCCGCAATAATAGGTATCGCAGAGGAAGTATAAGTTTCTAAACATTATAAGTTTCCCAGTATAAGTTTCTAAACATTACTTTGAATTTCCAACTATGTCCAGGTGTAAATCTGCAATGATTTCCTTTAAAAAACAACTGGTTCGGTTTCGAATTGTACGTGGCCATTTGAGTTGGTGCTATTAAGTGACTGGAGTGCTGAATTGCACGACTGGTTTAGTTGGTTGTCAAAGTCGTCAGTGGCTCCGATTCCCTTGTTCACAAACTAAACTAAATTTAAGTTCAGTGTATCTTTTTCTTTCTATTTCATTAAGAAAAGGACGGAAGATAAATATTAGTTTAGTCCTCTGAAATTAAGATACTCGATAACCAATTTTAGCCGTGATAAAAGGTTGCCGTCAGGTGCTGACTAATTTGACAAGACTAAACTAATTTTTATCTTCTGTCCTTTTCTTAATTAAATATAAAGGAAAAGATACACTGAACTTAAATTTAGTTTAGTTTATGAACAAGGGTGCCAGTTTCAAGCTGAGCGAGACCGATGATGCTGCACGCGAATTGACAAAGATCTCATGTTGCCAGTGACCAGCGGGTCCAACCAGTGACTGTGTCCGGTTTTCTGTGATGGTTTCCCGTCGATAACAAAGAGATTATATGCTTCCACAACGCGGAAAAAATATTTTCAAAGGTACGTTGGGGTGTAGTAAATTTACTTGACATGTTTTGAATCAGTGATCTAGTGGTTTAGAAGCGTATTAATGAACCTCCGAGCTATTGTGATGTTTCTGTTTGTACTTAATTAAATTCTGTTAGAACATAGAATATAACGAACACTGAAAATAGCGAAATTTCTGTTTGAATCAAGTTAATGTTTCCTCTAATTATTTTTCTGTAAAGAGTAAAGGATACTCAGCATATAATGTTCCTATTGCTGGGACACTGGCCTCCTATCAGTGAGCTACACGGGCCCAGTGAGGGTTGGTAGATGACAGAAGTCATCGAATTATTTATTCTACGACTTGCCGGTTTCCTCACGATGTTTTCCTTCATCGTTTTGAGAGAGTATTACTAGGTCACCATTGCTCTGCTCGCAAGAGTAATTAATAGTAATGCCTATTTTTGGAAGAGTTTAAAGGCAGCTTTTGTATTGTTACCTACCCCTCATATCGGAGTTAAGGATTTTGGTGTAAAAGGTTTCAATTCATTCTTAATTTTTTTAAAAATTATTCTTGATATTTATTTTTCAGTTACCATTCGATTCGTAAATGAAGTAACGATGACTCTTACAGGCAATTATCTTTCAATAATAATTATATTTCGGGGTTTTTTTTTTTCTTTAGCAAGTGTGCGGGAGAATGAAGGTATCAAATCTGTAGTGTACCTATTGACACGAATAACATAAAAATAAGGTGAAAAGGAAAGAAACTACGTTTATTTGCGGCAAACATAACGCAGAGAAAGAACACAAACACAAAAAAAGAGCAAGTTGGGGGAAAATATGCGTCACAACCACGCAAAACGGCCATCGCTCAACATAATGCTACGACCCTATGCGAGACAGAGTCCCAGTGCTGGTGTTCAGCTACAGTCGGGCTTGACGTGATGGCGTCAACCGGTGCAGCATACGATAAGATAAAAAAATATTTAGTTCTAGATTATATAATCACTAGCTGCGCCCCGCGGTTTCACCAGCATAAGTTTCGATCCCGTGGGAATATCGGGATAAAAAGTATCGTAATTTGGCACACAGGTGGTTAACCAGGATTAAGATATAAATCCTGGTTAACCACCTGTGTGCCAAATTTCATCCAAATCCGTTCAGTAGTTTTGCATGAAAGAGTAACAAACATCCATAAATCCATCCATACAAACTTTCTAGGTTATAATATTAGTAGGGTATATTTTATTTATATAAACATATTATTAAGGTTATGCCGTAGTTTAAATATGTGTTGGTGAGTAGGCAAAGAGGTAGCGGGAATAACTGCTTAGTATACACCAGACATGTTTATTATTACGAGTATATACATATATATATTTATTTAGATTTTTATACTATACTTTATGTAAATGGTACTCCACAGACAGTACAGTATTTGTCGCTCCTTCCCCTTTTTAATCCATCTAAAGGTTGTCTCTTAGAGATAAGACCGCCCATTGTGTCACCCTTTGTAAAATTTCTATATTTATGTCTATAATTTATATGGTGTCATAATAAATAGAATTCTATTCTACTTAAAATTAAATTCAGAACACATAATCATAACAGAAAACAAACATACATTTTGAAAATCTTTTGAAATCCATAACATAATTATAAATGCGCAATGCTCGGTCTTTCATTAAGGCACACTCGAAATATTTGGCCCGCTTTTGTGCCCCCTCATGCGTGAACGCAGTACAAAGCGTTTAATTGTGAAAAATTAATTAAATTCCCTGTTTTCAATATGTATGTCTCTTGTTTGGTTCCCTATATAATATGAAAGTTTTTTGAATGATTTTAATAAGACAAGGCATTTTGGAAAATATTGGCAGTAGCAGATTCCTCAGCATGAATCTCTATTTAAAACTTACTGGCGTTCTGGCGTTTCTGCCTACCCCCATGGAAGGTGTGAGTTTATGTATGTACTAGCTGTACCCCGCGATTGAATGCGTAATGTTGATTCCGTGGGAATATCGGGATAAAAAGTATCCTATGTGTTATTTTAATGTACAAGTTTTATAACTGTAGTTTCATCAAAATCCGTTCAGGACATGTTTATAAACGAAATTATACTTACATTATATTTTCTTTTCTCCTGTTTCATGTTTATTATCATATAGATATATATATTTATTTAGATTAGTATAATATACTTTATGTAATACTAGCTGCGCCCCGAGGTTTTACCCGCATAAGTTTCGATCTCGTTTGAATATTGGGATAAAAGTATCCTATGTGTTAATTCTCGTTATAAACCATCTGTGTGCCAAATTTCATCCAAATCCGTTCAGTAACATTTGCGTGAAAAAGTAACATACATACATTCATCCTCACAAAGTTTTGCGATTATAATAGTAGGCATTAGGATAGTACGTTGTCTATCAGAAAGAAAGAAAGAAAAAGTATTTATTGCGACTCGTATGTACAGCTTGGAGTTGTTCTAGAATATGAATCTGCCCAGGCTTTTCCCAATTATGTCGGGGTCGGCTTCTACTCTAACTGGATGCAGCTGAAGACCAGTGTTTTATATAGAACGACTGCCTATCTGATTTCCACAACCTCGTCTCACTTCCACTCCCCCACACCCTACCCCCACTACCTCTCATAGAGAGGAGGCCTGTGTCTCAGCAGTGGGAACACTATATTTTACATTTTAATTTTAATTAATTATTTTTTAGCTTGAGTACGTATAGTTTTTATTATATTTGTTGGTATATTGGCGTGGCTAGCTGACATATGGCAAATAATTTAATTTTATGTTCTGTGCCTTGTAATGTTAATTACTTAACACCTAGTATTGTATACAATCAAGTATCAAGTATTTTCTAACTGAACAGACAGCTGTGCTGCTGGGGAGTTTGTTGCGCCACTTCTTCTTCCCAGCGATAGCACTAGAAAATGGTGAAGGGCGGGCGTTTTTGGGGGACTGTCCTTTGTAATTTTGACGTTCGAAAAGTGCTGATTCTCAGCCTAATTTGAATAAATGACTTTTGATTTTGATTTTGATAATAGGCTGATTATGGAGACGCGTTGTATTCGGACCGCCATTGACATATTAGTAATGTGATATTCTAGCTATTAATTGGCGATGAAAGTATGTAACACGTTACTTTCGAGTAATATCGTGGACAGCATTATCAGATTATTGTGTTCCCACTGCTGGGACCGGGAGTAGGCCGTAATCCACCACGAGGCGAGGGCCCAATACGGGTTGGTAGGTGTCACTTGTCTGCGAATTTTTGGTTTTAGGACATGCTGGTTTCCTCACGATGTTTTCCTTAGAAATAATTTACACAAAGTAAAGAGCCTGTCTTCTTTCTGCGTTTTGAGAGCAGTGGTGATGAAATACTTTACACAAAGTAAACCGCCTTTCTAGGTTCAAACCTATAAGACCGTACAACCCGTAAGTCGCTGCCGATACCACTGGGTTACCACCGGTCTCGTGTCACCACTCACGTCGTCGTGGAGAATGGCCCTTTTTTTTTTTGGGTGGGACATCATCATATGTCTTCTCCCGCTCTGGGCTGAGCGGAAGGGCGTGTCAGGCTTTTACTGACTAAAACCCACCCGTGTTCCTTCAGTTGCCTATGCCAGGGCCACGGTATCTCTTTCGAACAATCCGCGGCCGTGGAGAATGGGCCTTAATCTCACTTACCTACCTAACTTCGGCAATATATTCAACGGTACAGATGCCAACACATCAAACTACAAAAATCTGTCATATTTCTTTATTTTATTTTATTTTATTTTACCATTTATGTACACACATATATAAACAGACAATGAAAAACAGAACAGAAAAAATAGGTACAGAGGTGATGCTTATTTCATAAGAAATCTCTTCCAGCATACCTGAGATAGGACAATAGATACAGAGATGTAGACAGCGTGTGATAGAGCAAAGGAGACAAAAAATAATACATAGAATCAAATAAAACAATTCACTTAAAAACTAAACAAGAATTACGAGAATATATTAACATACATACAAATAAACATACATAAATACTTCTAAAATAAATATTACAAGAATGATAATAATTATATCATACTCAAAATAATAAATACATACACAACTAATTCTTTAATAGATTTCCAACTTTATCGTTAAAGCATTAGGTTCAAAGATGATTGGGAAAATTTTACAGTTTCGGGTAGCTTAATGTGCTGGAGTCTGTATCTAGAGATAAGAAGTGCGTATTTAACCTCCCTTAATCATTATAAGCGTCATAAGTACTCACAAGGTGAACACATAAAGGTGTATGTTTTATCTGTAATTTCACAACCTGAGGCTTAAGAGTGCAATTAGTTGAAGAATTTAAAATTAATTGGTTTTTAAATTAACCATTATACTCCGAGTTTGAGGAAACAGGGTGTAGGGTTTGGGTGCACTTCGTTTCTTCGAAGCTGTTTTGAGGTTAAAAAAAAATAAAAAAAATATAAACATCCGCATTGAGAACCTCCTCCTTTTTTAGAAGTCGGTTAAAAATAGAACTTGATTATAACTGTGGGTGATATAAAGGCCGTAGGCAGATGGTGTGGGTGTAGAATTGACTAATTGAGTGCGACAGTTTTGACGATTTTGTGAGCTTTGGGAAAGATACTCTGTGGCTTTCAATAAACATAAAAAAACAGCGTCATAGAGAACAGACTGTATTTAAATGTGTTAGAGCGTTTCTACTGTTGCGGATCCGAATCCTGGAATGGACGGTCCAAGTAGCGGTTCAGTCCGCCTCAAAAAGATGTATTCATTGGCAAGAATTTATTTAATTGGCTACGATCTGTGTACCATAATAAGGGGGTCGTGGCTAAATGATAACAGCCGCGCGAGTCGATCGGAAGTTCAGCTACGCTTGTTGCGGTACCCCTTCGTGTCTCGGAAAGAATCCCGGTCTCGGCTGTCATTCGTCGATCCTTGACAGTCGCGGTAATCAGATACTCAAATGTCTGACAATCCGTCTTACCAAGGGGTAACCTGTTAGTAACGGGGTTGTGGAGGTTAGATAGGCAGTCGCTCCGTGTAAAATACCAATATGCAGCTGCATTCGGTTAGACTGGAAACCGACCCCAACGTAGTTAGGAAAAGCTGGGCAGATTGAATATTTGTTCTATAATATTGTATTACTGTGTAGTCACAAAAAATCGTGTCGGTTTGCCGTCCCATCGAACTGTGAGAGTGAGGGAAGAGAGACTGCACCTGTATCTGTGCACCTTGTGCACTATAATATCTTCCACGCCGAAGGCTAGTCTCCGTTAAATTGGCCGCCATCGCCGAAATGCGGTTTGGAGGACAATTTTTTTTTTTTTGAGGATGGGAAATCATCAAATGACCCCTCCCGCTCTGGGTGGAGCAGAAAGGAGTGTCAGACTCTTACTGACTAAAACTCACCCGTGTTCCTTCCTTAGCTTAGGCTTCGGCCCTGTCGGGCCCTGTCAACTACGCTGACATCTCTTTGAGGCGCGCGTGGAACACATACACGCCGTCCGGCACGGGCCTGGTCCTGATCGGACGGAGAGCTACCCATTGCTCTCCGCCCGCAGGCCCGCGCCTACGGTGGCCGGGAGTCGTCACGCGGCTCCCGACGCCCGGAGCGTCTCCCTCGGCGGCTGAGGCGTGAGGATCTCTCCCTCGCCCATCCCGCCACCTCCTTCGCTAGCATGACTGCTTCGCAGAAGGAGGTGACCGCCTCCCACTCCCTCTCGCCCCGGACCATGGCTTGAACCAGGGCCGGGCGCGAGAGGTCGCCGCCGCTGCCGATCGCCTCTACGAGGACACGGCGGTGCTCTGCCCAAGCGGGGCAGACCTCCACCGTATGCTCCACCGTGTCCTCTGGGCGATCCTCGCAGTGGTGACACCCGGGCGTCTCCTCCCGCCTGATGATGTGCAGGAACCTCCCGAAACATCCGTGTCCGGAGAGGACCTGTGTCAGGCGGTAGGTAAGAACGCCGTGACGCCTCTCTAGCCACTCCTCAAAGAGGGGTCTTACCGCCGCTATAGTGGCGTGCCCTGCGCTGGGTTGCGATAGTCGCGCCTTCCATTCCACCATGAGACCGCGCCGGAGGTCCGTCCGCTCCGCCGCGATTTGCCGCGGGTGCGGAGTTTCCCCCCGACGTAGTGCCTCCGCGCGCCAGTCATACAGGCGCGCGAGGACTATCGCCTCCAGATCCCATGGTGGCAGTCCGGCAAGGAGGCTTGCTGTCTCGCCCGAGATCGTGCGGTATCCCCGGATAAGCCTTACGGCTACCACCTTTTGGGGCGCGTTCAGGTAGTGTGCGGCTCGCAGCCGCAGTGAACGCGCCCATACCGGGGCCCCATATAGGGCCATGGACCGTACGACCCCCGCGTAAAGCCTCCGGCAGGAGGCGTTTGGCCCCCTCAGGTTGGGCAGGAGCCGCTTTGAGGCGGCCCCGGCCCGTTCCAGTTTGGGGGCCAAACGTCGGAAATGCTCGACGAAGTTCCACCGGCTGTCGAGGACGAGACCCAGGTATCTCATCGTTGTCTCGACGCCGATGTGAACCCCTCCTACCATCAGTTGGGATCCCGAAGGTGGCCCGTACCGGGGCCCATGAAAGGACATGGCCTCGGACTTGTGCAATGCCACCTCGAGACCCAACTGCCGGATCCTTTCCACGACTATCGCAACCCCGCGTGTCATCGCGTCGGCCGCCGCCTGATGCGACCTCTCCTGCGCCACGACCAGCGTGTCGTCAGCGTAGCAAACTACACTGACGCCATCAGCTGACTGTAGTATTTGTATGCGCAATAGATCCAAATTCTATCCATCCGAATTCAGAGCATTTTCTGCGGATCATCCCCCTCACCATCTCCCTTGCACAAAAACCACTTTCTCTCTAAACATGAACATAGTATAATATTGAAATATGAACGTAAAAGGTCGATACATCCTTGTTTGAGACCCCCGGACCCCCCGGGGGACAAAGCCTTCTTTTCTCGTGTCGTAAAAGATACAACTGTACCTCAATCTGCCAAACATGAATTATTGTAACATTTTCTCACAATCTATTTTGAATTGGTTTCCTTGGAACTCTGCATTGAGCATTTGGATACTTTCCCTTTATGGATTCAGAATGCAAAATTATGGTACCTTTAGAGTTAGTAATTATTATTCAGACTTAATATGACTATTGAGGATGAGGATGGCTATGAATAATGCACATTAAAAATGGAAACACGATCACGATTATTTGGTATATATATTTTTCACAGAGTCAGAGAGTAAGACAAAGATAGGCAAAGACATACGAACAAATTTAATAGGGAAACATAAATATGAGTATAAAAAAGGTTGGTTGCTGGTCGTCAACAATGACTGCTGAGACCTGCAATTCGATACTTGGAAATAAGCTTTTTAAAATAAACTAAACTAGATTAAACTTTCCGGGTCAGTTATCGGAACTATAATAAGAACTGACACTAAACGAGCGTCGCTTTCATAAAGAGAGAGGAAACGGGAAATCTTAAAACCTTAACTTGTCCTAATTCAATTTATCCACTAGATCTAAACTGAATTATAACAAATTTAACCTTCTCTCAGAACTGTAAAATCTTTTCAAGATAAGACTCCATTCTTCGGAATAAAGTTCCTGGAAAAAACTAAAGAGTCGTCTTTAAAAGAAAAACATTCTTATTTTCCGCCTTAGGTATATTTGGGCACGACGCATTTCGAGTCCACTTTTCTGTGCAAATATTTAAGGTACAAAAAAAAAAACCAGCGATTTGATTAAAATTGTTTACTTAGGAGCAACAAATGGACGGTTTTTTGCTCAGTATTTTTCATTGGCCGGAATTAGGCTGTTTCATGGGGTACCCTCCAGATGTAATTACTCTATTGGATTGGTGAAAAGGCTCCCTTTTAGGCCCTTAGGTTGCGTTTCTAAAAAGGGCAACATATTGTGACGTGTGTTGAATATGTTTGAATTGCATTGAATATTGGGTTCCGGATGATTGTGTAGGGCAAATAACGTGGAATACGTAGTGTATGGATGGCGATTTTTTTTAGCAAATTTATTTTGCTACGATATAATGCTCTTTAAAAAGCTGTTTTTTTATTTAAAATACTTATTTATATTTATCTTGACAGGGTTCTGGTAGCACCCAACTTTTGCCAAAATCATAATATCCAGCAGGAGGAGCTAAAAGAAAAAGAAAAAAAAAAAACCCTTAATTTGCGGTAAACATCACGCAGAGACAACGCAAAAATGAACCAGTTGGGGGAAAATGTGCGTTACATCCACGCAACACGGCCATCGCTTAGCATAATGCTATGACCAGCTTAATAACTAGCTAGCTAGCTTAATTCTCTTATGAGTTAAAAGACTAAAAAAGAAAAAAAATATAAATATAATACTAGTTTACAAAAGAATATTATAATTATGTATTATTGATTCTCCGGTCTTGTATCAGCAACTAGATAAAAATATCGTCACTATGCACCGCTTTTTTGACCTCCAAAAGTGTCCTTATGGATTCAAAAGACTAACACCATTTTACACCCCACCACACATAGACTGACTGTCAAAAAAGCAACTAAGATGTTAGGATTTCTGAAGCGTATCTGCCGCGACTTTACGTCTATTCGTACTCTCAAACTCCTCTACTTCACACTTGTCAGAAGTGTACTCGGTTATACATCGCAGGTGTAGAATCCTATCTACCGGGTTCATATCGATCGAGTCGAACGCGTCCAAAAAGGCTTCGCTAGGTACCTGCGATATAAATCTAACAGCTGCCCCAACACATCGACGACACGGTTGGCGCAGTGGCTGAGCGATCGACTGCTGGGCTGCGTGTCGCGGGTTCGATTCCCGCACGGAACAAATATTTGTATTGCCTACAGATAGTTGTTCCGGGTCTGGCTGTGGGTGTATGTAAGTTTAAATGTTTGTAAACGCACCCACGATACAGGAGTAATTCCTAGTGTGGGGCAATGTTAAAAAAAAAAGAAACGAATTACCCTGAAAGATTGAGTCAGTTCAACCTTACATCCCTCAAAAACCGCAGGAAACTGATGGATCAAATTATGCTCTTCAAAATTATTAATGGTCTGATACATGTTCCAAAACTACTAGAGGACATAAATGTATCTGTTCTCCGTAGTAGTCAACCCAGGACCGACCGCAAATTAGATGTGTTCACACCATCTACAGTTCGAACCAACCTCGGGCGATCTGCACCACTGAACCGTTTGATGAGGACGTATAATGAAAGCCACTCTCGCACCGATACCATTGACATCTTCTCCAACACCCTGGCTCAATTTCGCAATCATCTTTTACGACAACTTACAGATTGCTGACAGTTGACTCTTGTTTGAATTCCGTCACTCATGTATTGTTCTGTATTTCTTTGTTACAGTTTTAACTTTTTTAACCAATGTAATTATTTTATGTTATTCATTTGATTGTATTTTTTTTTATTGTATTATTTATTATTGATTTATTTGATTTTTTTATTGTAACGTATTTGATTTATTATTGTAACTTAATAGATTTTATCATTGCAACTTATTTGATTTTATAATTAATAAATTATTCGATTTTATTATTATTAATTTACTTTCATATTGTTATTTTTATCACTTTAATTACCTAGTAAATCAATTAGGCAAACTATGTAAGTGCTGTGCACACGTTTAATTGATAAGTTCACTGTAGTACTTTATATAATAAGACAAGCTCTCTGTTAATGTTTATGTGAATTAATCGTTGGAGTGCCATAATAAATAAATAAATAAATAAAACACGGCCATCGCTTAGCATAATGCTATGACCAGCTTAATAACTAGCTAGCTAGCTTAATTCTCTTATGAGTTCAACGACTAAAAGTTTACAAAGGAATATTATAATTATGTATTATTCTCCGGTCTTGTATCAGCAACTAGGTAAATATCATCACTATCCACCGCTTTTTTCACCTCCAAAAGTGTCCTTATGGATTAAAAAGACTAGCACCATTTTAGTAATACCAAGTAACTTTACAATGCTCATGAAAGTTTTACCTACATCGAACAGTTAAAATTCAAGGAAATTCTCACATTTAAAACTGCATGTGAGAGTTTTACTAAAGCTGGTTGGTTTACAGAAAGCTTCAATCAACGACTTAATCTGTATTAGCATGCTAACTCCTCTTTTGTGTAATATCTGAGGGGCAATTCTCGTAATTTTAAGAACGTTCACAGTCTGATCTCAGTCTAATCTGTCAAAAAATACTTCTAATTTCCCTACATTTTGACAAGTTTTTGACATTTGTTTGTCGCCGAGATGAGACTGCGACTAGATTTTGAACGTTTTAAATTACGAGAATTGGCCTTCTGGTCATGGAGAGCTACCTATGTGCTTTACACTTTCAACACTTTTAGCAGTTCAATCAACTCAGCTTAACGCAGTCCACTGGTGGACGTAGACCTCTACCAGGCTGCGCCACAACACCCTGTCCTCCACCTTCCGCATCCAGCCTGTCCCAACCACCTTCTTAAGGTCGTCCGTCCATTTAGCTGAGGGGCGTCCCACACTACGCTTGTCGATACGCGGTTTCCAAACCAGAAATCGTGTGCTCCACCGGCCATCAGTCCTTCGACAAACATGGCAAGCCCACTGCCACTTCAGTTTGCTTACCCTGCAAGCTATGTCGGTAACTCCGGTTCTTTTCCGGATAATTTAATTCCGGATTTTATCCTTCAAAGAGAATCCGAGCATCGCTCGCTCTATAGCGCGCTGAGCGACCTTGAATTTGTGGAGCATCCCGACCGTCAGTGTTTTAGCAGTTAAAGAATGAAAAATATTATTATGGTTAGTGCAAAGATACCTTACAGGGTTTGTAGTCATCATTTTCCTTAATTTTTCACAACTATGTTGGGGTCGACTTCCAGTCTAGCCCGATGCAGCTGAATACCAGTATTTTACATGGAGCAACTGCCTATCTGACCTCCACAACCCAGTTACTGGGAAATACGATATCCTTTGGTAAGACTGGTTGTCAGACTTTCGGGCTTCTACCGACCTGTAATGACTGTCAAAGATCCACGAATATCAGCCGGGACCAACGGCTTAACGTGCTTTCCGAGCCACGGTTATTTAATAGACATGTGAACACTATCTCATTCACACAAGTAGTGAGGAAATGCTGTCACTAATGTGCAGTGGTGGCCAGTAGGAACAGCCCCGATTTACTTTGTGTAAATTATTTCATCACCACTGCTCTCAAAGCGACGGACGAAAACATTGTCAGGAAACCGGCATTTCCTAGAAATAACGATTCGAAGACATGTGACATTGACATCTACCAACCCACACTGGGCCCGCGTAGTAGATTACGCCCCACTACCTCTCACAGTTAAGAGGTCTGTGCCCCAGCAGTGGGATTATTATAGGCTAATTATGTTATTCATAATGTGTGTTAAGGGTAGGCCAAGGCTAAGGAAGCGGTGAATGGATCGTGGGAAAAATGGTATGGAAAAGAAGGGAATGACATGCTTTGCTGTACCCATAATAAAAAGTGATAAATGATCAGATGAGGTGGCTGCTATGCCATGCCATTGAAGAAGTCTTAAAGAACAAAATATGCCATCAACATTTTCTTTGTTCACAAAAATCGCAGCTGGAAATATAGGTAGACTTATAGATAAGTACCTAACAAATTATTTAAATACTGTCATTGAAATTAGGTCTACTTTTTCTTTTTTGTAACAAAATATCTGCTTTCAAATTCTGTGGTTAGAGCTAAGTGCCTAAGCGGACTTGTAGCTATAAGGTAAGGTATCCTAGAATAAATAAAAGTGAGGTCGGTCGATACAGAATATTTAAGGCAAGGTTAGGACACGTAATTGTAACGAATTCTAGTACGAGAGATATGAATAAAAGGTAGAATTTATTTATTTTGTTATGTTGACAAGATATTAGGTTTTGTGGGTGTTAAGGACCTACCTGGTAGTAGAACTGGCTCCCGTCTCATCATTAATAATCGTCTCACACTGCAGCATGCTGCTCGCTTCACAGTTCCCTTATGGTTTGCACCTGATGAGCCGGGCAGCTACCTGGTAGCTCAGGCGCCCTTCTCCTGTGTCAGGACAGCTTCGATGTAGGAGGTCTGGCTGTCCAGTATAAGTCCAATAAAGACTGTGACCTCTTTGTTTAGTTTCATGTTTTTTCTCAGAGTATTTAGTTAGGAAACATCGACCGTATCTAGTTTTTTTTTCTTCTAATGGATAAGTTTGTTAAAACCAATTTACAACAATAAATATAATTTATCATCATTCACAACTCCACCGTGAAACTAAAATAATTAACGAATTCCGCTAAAAAACATAACTACATTATGTCGCGATTCAAGTAGCGAAACATCATCAGAGTCAGTGGAATTTAAGCAATTAGAGCATAATGTATATCAATGCATAGTAAGACCTGTAATGATTATTTTTAAGGCATTTAAATAAATAACTAAATAAAATAATGTCTACTTCGGACCTCTTAGTTTAGTTTTCCGGTAATATCAACAACATACATTAAAAAAAAAGAAGTTTGGCTTTTTAAACTTGTTAACCGCTACAAATACGTGCGAAACATACGCGGCACCGTGACAAAATAGCGGGCTGACTGCAGAGGTTTAACTGGCTTCTAAGCCCAGCGGCGAAATCATGCGTGAGAGATACAGAATAGTCAAATCTGTGCGTTAGAACAGGAAGTTTCGCTTGTCATACAATGGAAAAGTCATGGCGGAACGACTGCGGTTTCGCTGTTATGGTTTCGCCGTGGAGATGTGATACCCACCTTAATGATATACCTTTTATAATATGTTTTTATGTCAGTAATTATCTTACTGAAGGACTAAAACCCTTTAAGAATCACCAGCAATCTTTAGTATCCCACGTTCATTTCTCCTACGTCTTAAGGTGCTAAGTACGATTATTTTAGACAAAAAAAACCCAAGAAACTGGGGCCATAGATTCATTCTTACCAAGTTTTATAACCTTTCAACTTGCTGTTCCTTTAATAACGGGTTCCAGTATGTTTATTTTTTAACCCCCGATAAAAACAGTGTGTGTGTGTGTTATAAGTTGAACGTGAGTATCTGTGTGTCAGTGTATAAAGAAAGAAAGAAAGAAAGAAAATGCATTTATTTGCGGCAAACATGACGCATAAAAAAGAATATAAACACACAAAATAAAAAATAACAAGTTGGGGGTAGACATGCGTCATGTATCTGTGTATCTTTGTGTCTGTCTGCGCCATTGTAGTGGTGCTTATAGCACAGGAGTCCTCCTAGTTTAAGCCCAGTTGCACATGTCTAGAATCTTGCCACTAAGTTACAGTCTAATTTAAGGTACAAAATAGTATGTAAATAGGTTTAAGTCTTGAATTAATAAATATTGTTTATTGTTTGTTTATTGTTTATATTGTAGTTCCCGATAGGCTGAACAGATTTTTTTTACGCTGTCATTCTTCGTTTATATTAATCCACGCAAAAAAGTTGGTACAGTACGTATATTAAGCAAGTTCGTTTCTTGTTGAACAATACCATGTGCCTTAATGTGACCTATATAAGATATGTGGGTTGATAATGATAATAATCCGGATACCTACTTTAAATGTCACTCCCTACTTACATACGAAAGTTAGTATGAAATAATTGAACACTGGAATAAGACAACCTTAAAACCTTATTTAACGTAATGGACGACATGAATTACGTAGTCAATGTCAAATTGTTACGATGGACGTAATACCTATAAAATCAGCCTACGATGTTCCCACTGCCAGGACGCAGGCCTCCTCTCAGTGAGAGGGAGCGGGCCGTGATCCACCACACCGACCCAGTGCGGGTTGGTAGATGTAACATGTCTTCGAATTTTTGGTTCTACGACATGCCGGTTTCCTCACGATGTTTTCCTTCACTGTTTTGAGAGCAGTGGTGATTAAATAATTTACAAAAAGGAGTACCTGTCTGGGTTTAAACCTACGACCTACCACTGCGCCACCACTGCTCCTCACTGTGGACGTAATTTAGGTAACATTACGTAATATCTAGTAAAAATACTTACCAATACCTACACATAGTTATTCTGTTTTGTCAGTTATTACCAATGCCTAGGGTATAATTTATTACCCAGTATAACTTTTGTAGCAACCAATTTTTGTAGTAAGTAAGTATACCTATTTTTATGTCACTTCTATGATGTCATGTCTTTACATGACATTGTAGAGATGATTGTTGTTTTTTTTTTTTAATTGTCGTCACGGCTGTGTTTCGAAGGGTTGGGTAGAGGTTAATAGAAGCGAGCCTATTGCCATCAATCGGCCACAAATCCGGTCCTTAAGCTGCAGAATAGGCTATTTTCCTAAAAAAATCTAATTAGTCCGTCAGTTAGATTATCAAAAAATATTGAACCCGTATTTTTTCTTTTGTCAATTATATAAAAAATTATGAAGATATCGCCCGTTAAAGTTCCGTGTGACGTCACTTGCTTGGGACACTTTTGCAAGCAAATGACGTCACGACCCCCCACTCCCAAATTTTGACGCGCTTTATCTTTGTCATTTTTTGTTTCATTCACAAAAGAAAAAATACTTGTCCATTATTTTTAGATAATCTAACTGACAGACTAAATATAATTATTATGATTTTACCCAGGCAACTACCCTATTGTGATAGGCCAATGTCACGAAAAGATGTAGGATGCTTGTCCTTCATTATATTTGAAACGCTTTATTGTAACGACACTGGCAAAACAGGTATCTTAAAAAAAAAACTTTAATTATCATCATCCTACTAATAATATAAACGTGAAACTTGGTATGGATGGATGGATGTTTGTTACTCTTTCACGCAAAAACTACTGAACGGATTTGAATGAAATTTGGCACACAGATGGTTTATAACCATGATTAACATATAGAATACGTTTTATCCCGATATTCCAACGGGGTCGAAACTTATGCGGGTGAAACCGCGGGGCACAGCTAGTACATACAGAAACTCAAGCTTTCTTCCCATTGGAGTAGGCAGAGACTACAGAACGTTATCTGCTATGATTCTTACCTACTCCTTTTGCTTCGTTCATAACCCGGGTCATACACTCACGCCGGTTGCCTGTAATACGCACCTGACCTTTCTGAAGAACATCACCAATAAGGTTACTATGTCACTTTAACTTTAATTACAACCTAGATAAATTTTAAATGTTGCTTGCTGCGGCCTAACAGGGTTATGTACTCTTAAGTTCTAGCCTAGTCATAGACTGTAACTGTGTGTCCGGAATGCAAATAAAAAATAAAAAAAAACATTGATACACAACACGCAATCAGTCCATAATGTTCCCAGTGCTGGGACACAGGCCTCCTCTCAGTGAGAGGGACTGGGCAGTAATCCACCACGCGGGCACAGTGCGGGTTGGTAGAGGTCACATGTCTTCGGATTTTTTGGTTCTAGAACATGCCGGTTTCCTCACGATACATCACATAAACATTGATAACGTCAGGCTTTTTCGATTTATATCTAGAAAGACACACATGGCCAATAACTCAAAATATCTCAACAAAATAATTTCAATTTATTACGTAACAAATTTTCGTATGTCACCGGATGGGTTCCGCAGAATCACGTGCGGACGATTTATCTCTTCCCGAATATTCAGTCATGGAAATTGTGGAAAAAGTGCTTCGGCTGTTCCCATCTTTAGGAACACAGATATATTAAAAAAAGTTCCAACTCAATATCGGGGGCTATTGCCGATTGGGACAGCAGGTGCTTAGGTAAATGGTGAACGTATTTTTGAGGTATAGATTTTGAATAGCTGGGCCAAAAAATACTGTAAAAAAGAAAACTGAAGCTCAAAGGATTTTCTTTTTCGTTTATTTGTAGACGATATTTTTCACGATAGTCTTGAAATTTTTTCAGACTTTTTGATTAATTTACTTTCGTTATTTACTCTAGTAGATATTATGAGACAAAATAACACAAACAAAGGCTGTCATCCGGTGCTCTTTGACAGTCGTTACGGGTAGTCAGAAGCCCAAAAGTCTGACAACCAGTATTTCCAAAGGGTATCTTGTTACCCAGTTACTGGGTTGTGGAGGTCAGATAGGCAGTCGCTTCATGTAAAATACTGGTATTCAGCTGCATTTGGTTGGACTGGAAGGCGACCCCAACATAGTTGGGGAATGAAAAATGTTTTATATACAGATGTAAGTGAAGTGTAGAAATTGTGGACCCCCGGCCATAGGCAGTGGCGGAACACCGCTGTGGTTTTAGCCGGTAAGAGTCCGGCATCCCTCTCTGTCACCCTCACGATGGAGGAAATCCTTGTAGTCTGTGGTGTACCATTAACATAACCACATTAGACCTACATAGTCGTGACATATCAATAAGCCATCAAAATAAAAAATAAATACAACACACGCTTTAAAGACTATCAAAAATAGCTCCACATAACGACCATTTGATAAAACGATTCAGATCCGAATAAAAAACTTCGAAACTCGAATATAAAAAAAGACTACAACCATAAAAATGTAGGTATTAAAACGTTCTGGTAATAAATTATTTATGGTCTTACCCGCTTCCACTCCCTTGATAAAAGTTTCATGAAAACTCTGAACGTATGGGTTTTTCTAACCATAACGTGTAAGCACGTATAAGTTATCAATACGATAGATATATTTAAGGGCCATATTTTTTACAAACTTGATGATTTATCTATTCATTGCTGTGTAAAAGAAAATGGAGTGAGACGGGTGTTTATTTTTTTGTGAGGTTTTGCTGGATGTGCGGACATGGGTACCAGAGTGGTGTGTACGAGAAGTATGGCATTGGGTTTATCGTTATATATATAATTTGGGGGATGCCTTTGCCCAGCAGTGGGACAGCATGTGCTTACAATAAAAAAAATCTTCTGTACGTGTCTATGTCAAGTAAAGGCTAACAAAAAAAACCTTCTGTACGCTCCTCCACTCCCTGTAACTCCTAAACGGCTGCACCGATTTTGATGACAAATGATTTTATTTCTGTAAGTGGGTTTGTAAAAACACTTTTACACGTCAATCATATTTTTAAAAACTATTAATGAGTACTCTGAGAGAAAAGGTCGAATTACCGACAGAAGGTCTGTGTCCCAGCAGTACCTTATAGGCTGATTATAATGCCGTTCAAACAAACAAAGCAATGCTGCTTGACGGTAGCAATAAGTGTGGTGAAACCACCGACAATCAAGAAGTAACTCAGTTCAAGAAACTACAGCTTCAATCGAATTCGTCAAGCGCTGCAAGATTTACGTGCTTTATGTGCTGCCTTCAAAGATGCAAACTATCACAGACTTCCAGAACAATGCTTAAATCTAGACTGAAAGAGACCCTTGTAATAATTCTAGCCATTTTCAGTCCAATGGCTTTAGACAAACAGAAGCCTGGCTTTAGACAAACAGAAGTCTGGCTTTAGACAAACAGAAGCCTGGCTTTAGACAAACAGAAGTCTGGCTTCAATTTGTATATTCGTAACATTATTTACATTGCTCAGAAGTAGTCCTTTTCTTCTTCTAGTGTCATTTTAAGCTTAATATTATAAATATTACACTGTTTGTATGTTTATTTATTACGCTTTCAAGCTAAAACGGCTGACCGGATTTGGATGAAATTTGGCATGTGTATGGATAGACCATGACCTGGATTAGGACATAAAAACTTTTTATCCCGTTATTTCAGACAGAAGACTTATGTGGATGAAACTGCGGGACGCAACTAGTGACTCATATTTTTTCTAAACGTAGTGTCCTGGACAGTTAGTTCTATCGTTTGCTTCACTGAAGTCCTGGAGGATGCAAGTAGTTGTGCACGATGGACAAGAGAGAAGGTGCTGCACAAACTTGGATACTAAGTAGTAAAAACGTGGATTATTTCAGCTGAAAACCGTAACAGAATTCCCCACGTATTTACAAAACCGAACATGCTAATCACGACCAAAACCTTTAAACCATTACCGCCCATGTAGATCCATGATTGATGAACCATCGAACATTTTATCTTTATCTCGAACATAGCCAGCAAACATACAAATCCGAAACGTTGTTCCATTGAATCGGGAGTGGGAAATGTATGCGCATACATTCAACCTCGTTAGAGTCCCACTTTCAATGGACCACGGATATCGATGTGCAAGATGAGATATTGTTACTCTGTGAGTGATTGAGCGAGTGGGGTTGTGGATTAAATATATAACATTGGGATTTGTATGCGGGATCCGTGTCCCAGGAAGCACGTTAAGCCGTTGCTCCCGGCTGTCATTCGAGGATCTTTGACCATTGTTACGGATGTAATGCGAAAAGTTTGACAACCAGTCTTGCCAAGAGGTATCGTGTTACCCAGTAACTGTGTTGTGGAGGTCAGATAGACAGTCGCTCCATGTAAATTACTGGTATTCAGCTGCATCAGGTAGAAGACAGGTCAGGTAGAAGGTTCAGAAGCCGATCCCCACTTAGTTAGTAAAAGGCTACGCAGATTGATTTTATTGTGTGCGATATCTGGGATCTTTGAACATAACTTATATTAAGTACCTACATCGCTCTTTTAAAACAATAATTATTTTTCTCAAAGATAAATAACAATCAATTTTCTATAAATAAGAATAGATTTAATAACATAGGAAGCAAAAAGTTCATTATACTGCAAAGACTCCGAAAACTAAAAGTGTTAGAAAGAAAGTTGACAACGTATACGTTACGTATACGTAACGTATGTAATGTGGGAAGATTTCTTCCTAACATTGGAAGAAGAGATGTTTTCAAGGTTTTGTTTAGCATTTACCTACATCATGCAAATGTATTACTTAAAAAGTTACCAACTAAAATCGAGGAAACCGCATAAAGCAACTCAATAAAAATAAACCCAACAAAAAAATAACTCACCTCATCCAGCATTCCCAGTTCCTTTACATCAGATTATTCCAAAGAATATCGGGAATTTATATTCTAACGATGGCCAGTAATTGGAATTTTATATTGGATCGTGTTCGATAGCGTCAAGTCCCATTTTCTATAATTAGGGGCAACAAAATTTCGACTACATTATGGATGGGTGTGGACACAAAATGTGTTTTATGTGATTGATTATTAATAAATATCAACTTGTTCGCCTAGTAAGAGAAATTAAATCTCGTTACATGATGTTATTTTATTATAGAGAGGTTTTATTGTCAATTGAGAATTTCAGCCGACCTAATCTAGCAATTATTTTATAACATGTCGTGTAAAAGTGAATCCGATATTCTATTTACAGAATAAACAATTTCATTTGGAATGCGGAAAATGGTTGAAGAGATTAAGGAAAATCAAGACTGGCATTCGGACAATCTTGACTTCCCTATCGAGGAATCCGGAGAAATTCACTCCTGGAAAGGAAAGTTCAAGATCTTCTTGTTCTTAGCGTATCGATAGCAATTTAAATGGACTTGAGTGACTTTTCCTGGTTATAAACTATCTGTGTGCCAAATTTCATCCAAATCCGTGTCGTGGTTTTTGCGTGAAAGAGTAACAAACATTCATCCATCTGTCCTCACAAACTTTCGCGTATATAATAATACTAGCAGCGCCCTGCGGTTCGACCCGCACTAGTGTCGATCCTGTGGGAATATCAGGATAAAACGTATCCTATGTATTAAACCTGGGCCCGTATTCCCGTAATTTAAAACGTTTAAAATCTAGTCGCAGTCTCATCTCGGCGACAAACAAATGTCAAAAACTTGTCAAAATGTAGGGAAATTAGACGTATTTTTGACAGTTTGAAACTAAGATCAGACTGTGAACGTTCTTAAAATTACGAGAATTACCCCTCGGGTTATAAACTATCTGTGTGCCAAATTTCATTAAAATCCGTTCAGTAGATTTTGCGTGAAAGAGTAACAAACATTCATTCATCCTGACAAACATTCACGTTTATAATATTAGTAGGATTTTAGTAGGAAGTAGGATAATTCTACCCGTCTTGTGCAAGCGTAGTGATCAATATTATGCCAAAATAAACCGAAAATTAAAACCCAATAATAATTATGAATTCCTTTTCTTAGCTTGTCGATAGCAATCTAAATGGACTATATCCAAAATTCGGCCACTTGTTTGGCTCCATCACCAGCGTCCATCAGTTCCTGTAACGTGCAGTTGACAGGACACGCAGGACACGATATTGAGTATCCCGTCGTTTGTGGAACAGCACCACAACTTCAAGATACTAACACATTACTCAAAGAGTAAAAGTTAAGCGCCTGTTTGGGTTCGAACCTTCACGTCCACTTAGGCGGTTGACCAACGAAGAATAGGTTGTAGGCGGTAGAGGTTGCAGGTAGCAGCAAGACTAAACGTGAAAGAATCTCCTTAAACACTTCCGTAGGTCTGATTAAATTAATGCCCGTGTTCCCTAACACCTCTTGAATGTCATTCCTTAACAAAAGCGCACTGTTGGATTTTCAACGCCAGGCTCTGTGCCAAGAGTTGAAAATCCAAAGCGCAATAATATTTAAGTATTACATTTAGGTGATGCCTAGTGTTAGTGAAAACGGGCATAGAAGTATTAAAATTTATGCTTTAGTTCTGTTTTTGTTAGATATTGAGAGAGCAGTAGTGCCCAAGTGGTAACGGCTGCGACTAACAAGGTTGTAGGTCGTAGGTTCGGACCCGAACAGGCGAGTTACTTAGTGTAAATTATTTCATTACCACGGCTCTTAAAACGGTAAAGGAAAACATCGTGAGGAAACCGCCATGTCCTAGAACCAAATAATCGAAGACATGTGACATCTACCAATCCGCACTGGGCTCTCGTGGTAAGTTACAGCCTACCAGCCCAGAGAGAACGCCGGTCTCCCAGCAGTGAGAACATTACAGGCAGATTATGCTTATGATGATACACGGTGGCAGGGACATCGACGCGCAAACTGTAACCATGGATCAGCACATGAGTTTAGACCCCATAGCGTCGAAATTATTAGTCAGTTATTAAAAAAAAATATTGCTGTTCCATACATTTTGACCGCGTAGGTATTGCACTTTTCTATGAAACAGAAGATTTTTTTTTTGTTAACCGACGAAAAATTTCTACGCTATGGGGTTTAAGCTCATGTGCTGAATTCATGGTTACAGTTGTCCGCCCGATGAACACAACGTGAGACAGACACACAACCTACATACCATTATATGAAATGATACCAACAGTCTTTCGAGGCCGGTACCTACTTCAGAGATGCCTACACGCAGGCTATTGAATGTTCTCAATAGCCCCGTAATGACTGCTGGCAGGGTCATCGCTACAAGTATCATTGAGCTACCCTCACGATCTTTAGAAATCAATTCAATGCCATTCATAAGCAACCGATGCCTTGCCTATTTTTATAACAAGCTAAGTCTGCTAAAAATACAAAATAAATTGTGGTGATTAATATTGGAGTTGGTATATTCACAGTTTGTGAGTTCAAGCACATAAGAAGAAAAAAATAGTTGTTTGGTTTCTTCCACCTAAAATGGTATAGTTTCAAAAGATGAGTAAAATACTTTCGAAATACCTAATTGGAGTTAAGACTAGAGTCAGCCTTGGCCATGGTGATTTCACTATCACTTGTCTGAATAACTTTTTTTTTGCGAATGGCATCTCGCAGTTCAACCTAGCAGGTAGTCGTCTGCTTAACTGGACTTGCCTGTGGTTGCCTCAATAAATTTAGGCCTAAAGGGATTAAAGAACTTCAAATCTAAGCAACTACACGCTAAGGGCACCCGGTATGGACCCGGTATGGATAGGGCGTCGCTGGGAGAGGGCAGCAAGTGACAGGCTGGATCGGAATTGAACCGAAATCATCCTAAATAACAATGTTTATTGATTATTTATGTTTCTATGGATGACTATAAAAGAATGACTACTGAGATGACGACTTATAGCAAAGTATAGAAGAAAATGACATGAATAGAATAGAATAGGATACTCTTCATTGTACACCATACAAATTACAGAACATAAATATTATTTTTTTTACAAAGGGTGACACAATGGGCGGTCTTATCGCTAAGAGCGATCTTTTAAAGACAACCTTGTCACGCTGCGCTGACTCTAAGTAAATTGTGATAAAGACAAGAAAATGATAAATTATACAATTCGGTAAATTATATTATGTACTACGTTGAGGTAATGTAATTCTATACCTGCCTGTTTAGTCTTTTTCCACTACAATATCAGTATTTTACATGAAGCGATTCCACAACGTATGACACTATATAATTCTATACAACACAATAAATACATCCATTTTAAAATACCAGACAACCACAAATCTAAATACCTGTACACATTTACACAACAACGCACTGATAACGCCAAATAAATGATAGCTCGCCACATATTCCGAATCACGTCATACAATAGTCCACGCAATGCATAAAATTCAACAAATTACTGTCGTTGGGCAGCAACCGTTCCAACCGTCATGTGTACGCACATAACGGTAATATATAGTGGCGATTTGTGATTTATGTGATCGGGCGGTATTGGACCAGCAAATTGATTCAAATGCTGTATGTATTGAACTGTTACTGGACGCGGTAGGAATGTTTTTGGCTTTGTTCTTTGTGGTTTTAGAGTAACGTTTTCGGATTGTAGTTTATTTTGTTTCATGTCAATTTGAACAGTACTGCTACAATGTAAAAGTAATGAAACAACATTGTTTGGAACACTATCATTCCACTTCATCATACTTAGTTGTGTATGTATTTATTATTTTAATAAAATAATAATAAATAATTTTATTTTGGACAACTATGAGATCCATAAATTGTTAGTAAACAGTCTTACACTTAAAATACTATTGTTAGTAACTTAAAACTAAAGACGAATGAAAGCGAAGACCAGAAACTAAGGAACAAGTCTTCGCACAAATGGCCTTATTATGGCGGAGGAGGTATCAGTCGCCATAGCCCTCAGGATGCTTTTGCGACTGCCTCTTATTCAGCTCAGGAGTGAGGCTATTTTTTTGCGGATGATGGCATGAAACCCATCGGTATGGGTTACCGCGAACATTACTTACACGATTACGTTATAATTATTAACATTGTAGTGATATTTATTTTAGAAGTATGGATGTTATGTTTATTTGTATGTATGTAAGTATATTCTCATAATATCTGTTTAGTTTTGTTAAGTGTATTGTTTATGATTTTATGTTTTTTTTTGTCTCCTTTACTCTTTCACACACTGTCTACATCTCTCTATCTATTGTCCTATGGCAGGTATGCTGGAAGAGATTTCTTATGAAATAAGTATCACCTTTGTACCTATTTTTCTGTTCTGTTTTTTTCTTGTCTGTTTATATATGTGTTTATGAATATGTTTATGTATGTTTTTCTTTGGCAAAAATTGTTGCAGCCCAAAGGTGTACTCACAGATTAATTGTTTAGTCAGTTCAAACATAATATCAGTACAACGCCTTACCTTTTTTTTTTGTTTTAATGGAGGACGTTAGAATTTATGTCGTTGTGAAGTCATTTCCCTAGGTGACACTTCTGTTTATGAACTACATTCCCAGTTTTTTGTTCCCGCTCTCATTAGCAACCGAAAGACCTCACGTTCATATTCAGTTTCTACCTCTATAGCCTTTTTACTATGTGGATAGGTGATAGTAGTGTCTTTGGTTTTATAATTTCTTGTTTTGGCACGGGCTTCCGAAATTAAAGTTATTTTTCACTTTGTAGTATTTTTTTTGAACATAGGTTTTTTTGTGATAAAGTCTATATTTTTTACTTTTTAGTTGTGGTACCTACTGCACACAAATGCATATACCACTACTTGCTATGTAAATATCAGTGACAGGAGCTCCTGTCACTGATATTATTATTTATATAATAACCTTATTCAACATCAATTTTTGATGTGTAAAAGCGTGTAAAATTTGTTTGACCTGTAAAAGTGTTTGTACAAACCTACTTACATAATAAAATCATTTATCAACATAAAATTAGTTGAAAAAAAAAACGTATTATTGAAGCTAACTCAAAAACTTCCCAAGAAAAGTTGATATTTTTTTATGGGAACACCGCGCATGCTTGTTATACCAAATGAAAACAAAAATTTTCAGAATCAGTCTCAACATAATATTAAAAAAATACGTTTCGATTCTCCGTCTATCTTCCAATCAATTTCCAACGAAGGTCAACAACCAGAAAATGCTTAAGGAAGAAGATATTATTAGTGTTATTTACGAACAAAATCCAAACTTTAAGAAACTCCATCATCAAGAAACTTCTAGAGCTAAAAACAGTTTCATTCGTGAAATTATCTGCGCAATTGAACGTGAACGAGCCCAAACGGACTTTATACTAGTAAATTGATGGATTATGAAAATTCCTTTAATATTCTTAGTCGACGTTGAATATCTAAAGTTTGAACTTGGCTATTGGCTTCGGGGAAATGAATTTCACTTTACACTAATGAAAATACTTTGATACCGGTATCCCGGATCAGCGTCAAAATTTTCGCCTTCTGAATATTTAAAAAGTCTAAGCCACTATTTATTAGGATATCGGTTTTAGACTTGGAGTTTGTGGACTAAGTTTCGGGTGGAACTGTCTAGTGAGAGTTTTGTAATGGTAATGAGCAAAAGTTTTTATGGTTGATTGGCGAAAACTCAAATCCTACAATTATTATGTTGATATTCTGTTTAAGTACTTGATGTCTATAATATTTACATAATATAGAAGCTAACAGACTTGAAATAATATTAATAATATATAGATATGTATATTCAAAAAGAGAGAAAAGAATCACAGGGCATAAAAAAATACGCCATACAACGTGGCAATGCTGCCAGCGTTTTGGGCACTTTTTCTGTTGACAGCGATGCGGACGAATTTTTGGATGGCCTATGATTCTTTTCTCACTTTTTTATATACATATTATTAAAATCTATTATGTTGCCAAATTACAAATGTTTATTCTGTAATAAGTTTCTGTATAGGTAGGTTACTCAAATCTCCAATATAAACAGACAATAGGCTATTTTCCTAAAAAGTCTAATTAGTCCGTCAGTTAGATTATCAAAAATTATTGAACTCGTATTTTTTCTTTTGTCAATTATATAAAAAATGATGAAGATATCGCCCGTTAAAGTTCCGCGTGACGTCACTTGCTTGCGACACTTTGGCAAGCAAGTGACGTCACGACCCGCCACTCCCAAATTTTGACGCACTTTATTTTTGTCATTTTTTGTTTGACTGACAAAAGAAAAAATACGTGTCCATTATTTTTCGATAATCTAACTGACGGACTAAATATAATATATATTTTTTTTTAACCAGGCAAATACCCTATTAGCGACGGGATCTCCTGTCTTTTTTGTATAAATCATATTTATTCTTCCTCATAACATGCCGCTTTCTTTATTTATACAACCAAGAGATCGTCGGTGAATGCATGACTTGACTTTAAGTGCTTATACACACGACCGACACGACGACACACGTTTCCTCTTCCATTACCTCTGCCGTTGACGCGTGTCGCTCGTGTGTCTGCACGCTAAAACTCTTGTTCATGGATATAGACAATTTTGACCAGTTTTTATTTAACGTATGGGTTTCACAGTTTCCAAAAATCAATTTTGGATCATGGATACACAAAAGCATACCTCCGCACCCCTTTAGAGATTACAAGAGGAAACAAAGGCCATGTTTCAAGCTCATTGATAATACAATCTGTTTACATTTGATCCTGAGGCTTCGTTAAGAGTGACAGTGACTAAGGCGGTGGTGGGCGCGATTTCGTGGTCACAGTGTTGTTGTAGTGGGCAGAATGGGTAGAAGGGTTTTCACACGGTTCAACAATAGATGGTCGCTAGCTAATACTCGTATCATACTCGGGTGAATGCTTCACTCGAGTGAGGAAGGTTCATTTTTGTTTCATTCCACGTTCAAACGACACTGATTAAATCATAAACAGGAATGAACGATCATCTGCTCCTTTCATTTCATTTTTAGATCACTTGGTAGGCGAGTGAAAGATGCCGTGGCGAAATTAAACATCGTTGGAGAGGTTTTTTTTTCACTACTAATTTTTCACTCAAGGTGAACCCAAATTCGGATGGTTCACCTTGAGTGAAAAATTCACGACAATAATTAACAAAAATTGAAGCGTTTGATTTTGACCTAACAGCGGGCGGTATTTTATGATATTTCGCGCTCGCGCAAGCTCCTCACCCTGACCGAGGCCCTGTTATTCCAGTCCCAATGAAACGCAGACCGCGGTCGAAACCGCGCTAAGCTCAACGCTATAATTAATTCATGATATCTTAAAAGCGGATAGTCTTAGCGACCCCATCGTAATTCGCTGGATGCTGGGCAAAGGTCGCTTTCATTTAAATATTGAAATCTCCTAATTCCGAATGTTAAATTATGCTCCAATTTTCACTTCCTGAATGGATTTTCTGAAGTTATTTTTAGATAAAACTTCCTGTTGTTATAATTATTTTTGTTTGTACCTTTGTTGTAGTTTTAATCTGCTTAACAGAGGTCACTGGCCGATGTCTATTTTGGTCCCACATTTCCGTTCCATTGTCTCGGTACACGCTTGCAAACATTGATTGTCGATCTATATGCCAATTTCAAACAAAAGACATGTGCCATGTTTAACCAGTATGTTTAAGTGAAATATCATGAACTGCATCAAACTTTGCAAGAGACTAAGATAGTGTTATGCTTAAACTCTTACTACCCCTTTGTTGTCACATAAACAGTATATTGTATGAAAAGCAATGTTTTGTGGAGAAATACCGAGACAGCGAAGCTTAAGTGGGCGAGTCGCGTGAACGTTTACAAAAGACTTAGTAAAATATTCATATTTGTCGAGCACCACCCCTAAACGCTAGGGTTGCGCCACTTACCGGATCTTTATACATTGTTACTCTTTGAGCGACGTGTAACTTTTAATTGAACATGCTGTTTATGTTATAAGCCATCGAGGTAAGGAGTCTTTAATGTGGAGTTTGTTACAGAATTATAAATTGTTATCGTTTTACAGGTTGAGTATGTAATTATTAAGCCGTAAAAATTGAGCAAAACATGAAAGAAGCGCTGAGCTCGATTACGGAAACTGTTATTCGGTACTTTTAAAAATATGTCCTAAGTGCTGCATAGGTCATTAATGAACTGTGAAACTAATGTAGAAATACGTACAGTTCGTTAGTTTATTAGTTTCGCACACAGTCAACCAAGGGTGGTGCTTTAGTTGAGAGAGAAAATAAGATTAAAATATTAAATAACAATAGCTTTATGTTTAGAACCGAGGTAATAGATAATAGATTTTGTGTTACGAGGATACAGACTGTGCCTAGTTTGGGAGCAGTCTAAGATTTCTGTTGGTTAGAATTGCATACCAAAATACTTGTATGTTTGTGAACTGTGTGTAAGTTTAATAAATGAATTTCAATTTGTCCGATGAATAATGTGAACCAAATGTGTTTAGACGAGGCCATTGAGGACAAAGCTAGCACGTATCTAACGTTAACACAATGGGTGCATTCGAATTATAGTTCTAGAAACTTGACAGCCAGTAACAATTTGGTCATAACTTGTATTATTGGGTAGGTATCACAATAGTAATAATAACCCCACCGCCGTATCTCTACGTTGACGACATGGTGGGGCTTGTGTGCTCCCAACTCTAAGCCTGTGCCGGGGGAGTTTATTTTACCGGAACAGGTCTAGGGTGAGGAGCCAGACGAAGAGAGATACAGAAGCCCGCAAGGCAGCATGTGGCGAGCTGTTGGGCAGTAGCGACCCCACGGACCCTATCTCCCGGAAGAAGTCTTGTTCCTCACTTCTGGCTTGCCTTTATTGGCCGGCTGGAGTGAACAATGACGAGGAACAGAGCTTCCACCTCATTCTTGCCTTTATTGGCCGGCTTGAGTGATATTCGCAAGAGCAAACGTGCTCGGAGGAAGGAAGTATTCTAGTAAGATGCTAGTAGCATCTTGACTGTACTTCCGGGATTGTCCTGATAGCCGTGGAATACCTCTCCACTCCTCATAAGCACCTCAGGACATGTTGCCCCCTTGTCGCTACGACACTATGTGCTAGCGACCGTTTTGGGGAGCCCATTATTGAGTGTGCAAGTCACCCCCTGCATTTTCATCTGTGTAATTTATATAAAACATTGGTCAGGCAGGGGCTATAGACTTTCCATAGTCCTCAATAACCAGTTCACTTTAGCCACCCTAACCCATAATAAAATATATTTGTTTCCTTATCCTGCAATAGTCCTACACCAACCGTGGGTTGTCCTTGGGTGCTTGCATAGTGCGAACAGGCATAATCGTCGGTTGGTGCCTCATTTCATTAAAAAGTCTAACGGGCCTTTGCGAGTTGGCTTCGGCCCCTCGTACGCCTTCCAAAGGTCCGGGATCCCAGGGTCCCAAGAAATATCAAAAGAAATAATAATAATAAATGATAAAGACATATAAATATAACAAGGACTCATTGCAGTAAACTTAAGAACTATGTTAGTTTCTTGTATTTATTTAATCCCATGGGACGATGAGATGACGGATGACACTGCACTGATTGATGTATATGCAATTGAGCCTGTTAGCGATCATTTTTAGTTTAACTTACAATGATAATGAATTTACATATATGATATACAGTACCTTGCTATTATTGGGAGAGTTCAGGAATTCTTACAGTATTTTGCAACGACAATACAACATGTCCCGGAATTAACGCACACCACCGAACAACCCAATTAGAATATTATGTTATAATTATAATACATACTGAATTTATACTATTATGTATAAAATATTGTTTATTTGTTAAATTAGATAAACTGGTTGTAGGAAAAAATTGTGGTCACTTAAAAAATCTGCGCACGCACACAGTCGCACAGTTATAAAAGGGTCTAACGTAGTAGATAGGTACTTCGTTCACTCTACCACGTGACTACGTAGTTTAACTATTTTTAGGACTAAAGTTACCTATTTAAAAAATTACAGAAATCGATTCTGTAAGCTATTATCAACAAACTATTTTCATAATGTGCATTAATTCAGTTACATAAAATAAAAACTAAGTACCTTTTGTAAATAAAGTTTATCCTCAGGCAATGTTCGCACTTACATTTTGATTCGTATCACCAGTAATTCCCTACACGATGAATGATTTATCAGTTCAACGACCGAGTGAACGAACGAATGAACCAAATGGCGCATACCGTGGAAAAAAATAAAGATATTCTCTATGAAACCTCGGTGAAGGATTTCTGTGTTGAATTTATTCATAAAGAAACTATTTTCCGTACAGCTTTGCGTGTTGACGTAAAAATGTTTCTTTTTCATATTTTTTAATGTAGGAAAACTTGAATACAAGGAAAATATGGAATTATGCAGATATCGACGGTATTTTTGGTACAGACGCCAACAGGTCAAGCTACCCGAAACTGTCAAATTTTCCCAATCAACCTTGAACCTTAATGCTTTAGCGATAAAGTTGTAAATCTATTAAATAAATTTGACAGATTGTAGTAGCTAGATGTGCTGGCGTCTGTACATGCTTACGTTTGAATGGTATATCATTTGACATGGCAAAAAAGACAAGTAAATAGTCCCCCAGCCCACATAGCACTTTACTTTGTGTAAATTATTTCATCACCACTGCTCTCAAAACGGCAAAGGAAAACATCGTGAGGAAACTGACATGTCCTAGAACAAAAAAATTGAAGACATGTGACATCGACCAACACGCACTCGGCTCGCGTGATTACGGCACACTCACATTGAGAGGACCTGGCCTCGCTCATCGAGAGGAGGCCTGTATCCCAGTAGTGGGAATATTATAGGTTGATTATGCTTCCAAGCGCATCGCAAGCGCGCGCATCGGCAAGCGTAGTGTAGGACGCCCGCCAGCTAGATGGACGGTCGACCTAAAGAAGGTGGCTGGGACAGACTGGATGCAGAAGGCAGAGTACAAGGCGTTGTGGCGCAGCCTGGGAATGGCCTATGTCTAGCAGTGGACTGCAGTAGGCTGAGTTGATTGATTGATGCTTACAAGTGGTCACTACCACCTATGGACATTTGCAATATCAAAAGCTTCGTATTACGTGAAATATCTTGTCCTTGTGATTACATCGAAAAGACAATGGCCAAAAGTCGCACCAAAATGTCTCATGCATCAAGATCACAATATTATAGTAATTATTCTCATAATTTTTTACTACATTACGCGTCGGGGTTATGATTTTTGAACAGGGAATTTAATTTTAAGTAAAAAAAGTGTTGATTTTGTTTTATTCCCTTTACATGACGTTCCATTTTAAATGATATGATTAATATAACCTTGAATTTTGAAAGTGTCATGATCACGTCTTTCAAAAAACATGTAAAAAAATTATACTTTGCCGATTCTACATTAATTAAAAATAACTAGAATAAAATAGAATACATTTTTATTTAAACGATTATCATTTTTTTAGAGCAATAATGGCCGTTCGTGTATGACATGTCAAATAAAATAAAGTACCTGGTTTTCAGTTTATTCCGTTTTTTTTTTGAAAATCTCAGAAGCCCGGGTTTTGTTTACAAAAAGGACTGGTGTTAATATGGTACGATTAGTCTACAAAAAACAAAGTTTGACTTTGGTGCGGGATTCCATACATCCATGAGCATTGTCCTTTATGCGGATCAATGCTTACTGGGAACTACTAGAGGTTCTGAGAAAACCATTCATTAAGAGCGGGAGGAAAGCCATTAGGCGATCTCTGTGATCAGTTCTTAGTAAGTTTGCGATTTCCGGACTGAGGACGACGTGCACAAGAACTCGCTATAAATAGCAACCTAATTATTTTAAAACGTCATTCAAACCAATGACAGAAATATAGTTAGGTTTTATTATTTATTTATTTATTAATTTATTTATGTAGCTTTAATTGTGTTTTTGTTGACTTCAAAAAGGAGGAGGTTCTGAACTCGACTTTTTGTATGTATATTACGCGATGTCTCCGGCAATTGGGATCGATTTCGAAAATTATTTTTTTAATGGATAGGAGTTTTTTTAGGGGTGGGCCCATATAATTTTTATTACCTTTGATTGGTAGTTTTTGAGTTAAATTTGATAATACGTATTTAATCCTTTTTGTGTATCTTGATGTTATAATACTTCCAGTCACTGTTGTTTGTATCGCAAGTAGTGGTATACGAATAGGTGTGGTAGTAGTACCAATTTTTTTTTTTTTTTTAATATTAGGCGTTCGTCTTGTGTTGTCATGACTATTACTAAAATTGTAACATACCATCACTCCTGTATTTCCAACGGGGAAGAAATGTGTGTGTGTGTTGATGTGTGAGCCCTACATTTAGTTGGTTAACCGTTAACCGGACATACCTATATCTAGACTCAGACCACAGATTCTCCTACTAATAATTGCCCGACCTGGGGCTCGAACCTAGTACTCACGCGCAGGAATTGAAGTCAATACTAGGTTTAGTAAAAATTGGAGAGATTTTATCCAACATTTTGTTTACAATCCTTTCACAGTCATTTTACCTCTGACAGCAGTAACCCAACAGCCACCTTATTACAATGATAATAAAAATCAATGTGGTTTTGAAAGATTTGTCAATGGCACCAACCCAACTACAACCTTATTGCAACAGCAATAAAGATCACTGTGATTTTGAAAGACTTGTCAATGGCAGCAACCCAAAATCAACCTCATCACAATGGCAATAAAGATCACCGTGATTTTGGCAGTGGTTCAAAACCAGAGATAAAATAACTCTGATAGGACTGTACCGAGTTATCATCAAAAAGTCCAAGGTCACAGATTGATTTCCATCTACAACCGTTCGAAAAAACAATTGAAAAATCAGCCAGTACGCGAAAAACAACAAAAATAAAATCAGTAGCCCTACTTTTTGACGTTGAATTAAAACAATCTTACAATAGCCCCGTTGGTTTGACAGTCCAATTATCATGGCTTCGTCTCGATCTACCCTGTTTTCGATGTCTAACTTTTTATCTTGGAAATAAGAGATGAGACCGGGGAATTGCTGCAGCTTAATAGGTACATAGTTTTTTCTCTAGGTGTTTTGTAAAGAGGTTCTATTCGCTACGTTGTTTTGTAAGGTGCCTGCAACAGTTATTATCGATTTTATTTTACTGTGAACCTTAGCTAAGGTTAGGTAGATACAATGTTTTTACGATTTTTTTTATATCGATAAATGTTTTCATTTCTAATTAGTTGCCTAGTTTGTTGATATAGTCTGCTTCAATAACATTGGATGACCATATTGAACTAGCTTATACTCGCGACTTCGTCGGCCTAAAATTTCTTGTTTTAAAGCGCGAAATTCAAATTTCCTTACGTTTTTTGCAATTTGCAGGTCAGTGTCATGTTGTTACAATATGTTGTGAGTGTAATGAGTGTAACAAATATGACTTTACAGAATTATAATCATTAAAATTTTGAATACAACCCTCTAAGTTCATATAATGCTATTGAATTAATATCATGAAATATCAATTAATAGGATTATACGAACTTCGAGAGTGATACGATTAAAACATTTACCTCTGTTAAAAAAACATTCAACCCTAAAAACTATTTGACATATCTATTTCAAATTCACCCTGTATTGCTAACCATTACGTATAGTTTTACCAACTTACTACAGCCACCAGACAAAGAAAACTCGTCTCTGCCCCAGCGGAATAGAGGGTAAATTAGACGCATTATAAGTGTGTAAGAGTGCAGATCTATTTTCAGAGATGGGACAGCCAATTTCGTCGCATGCCACCCGTTTGAACATATCCTCTCGATGGCGATGTTCAGCGGACGGCTGTACCTGAGTCTGACGTTTATAGATGAATACTTAAGGGTGACGGGAAGACGGGTCGCCGTGTACTAGGTAAGAAGGATATATTGGTAAAACTTTTATTGGTGTGCTGTAAATAAAGAATTAGTTTAGACTTGTCCATATAGAAATCCAAATGAACGCTACAATGAAAAGACATCTTCTATATTATACATCTAAATAAATAAAATTGAAGTGTCTGTTTGTAATGTCAATAAGAGGTTTTTACTAAATGCATATGAAAGTATATACGGTACCTACTTATTGTTTGTTCCGGCTAATCCCCGAAAAGGGTAGAGCAATTTTGATAATATTTGGTATTGGGATACTTTGAACTCTAGGTAAGGACATACGCTACCCGCCAAGCTAGCTCCGATAGTGGCAATAGCATAAAAGGGGCACAAATCCAGACCCCAGGCTGCTTCTGAGAAATTCTTGATGAAAAATCCAATAACAATTTGCTCGATCCGGGAATCGAATCCAGGACCTTATGATAAAAATACCCTCTGCTCAGCCCAGCTATATTTATAGCGCTCCATCACGAAGTGGCGATAAAAATCTAGCAACAAGAATTTTCCCGAGTTCGCAACAGTTAATAACATCGAAGTAAAAGTTTAATCGAGTGTACTCTAGAGTTAAACTTTGTAAGTACTCGTCAGCGCTTTCAAACTCCACGAGAACCCTCCATATTTTTTCACATAGAAATAACGCTCATAATTTACTAGGGTAGGTAGAGGTTTCAAGATTAATCAATGCTTAGCGTAAGGTGCTGTGGGTCTAGCATGAACGGGAAGAGCAAACATACCGTACATTCGAACAATTTTGGAGATCCGAGATTACTTTATTTATTCACGAAGACACAACAATTACAATTTACAATCTAACACTCAAATATATATATTTATATTATATGTAAGTATATAATAAAAAAATAAAGAAAAAGGCAGGAGCTCATTGGGCATCGAAAAATTCGTCCGCATCGCTGTCAATGGGAAAGTGCCCAAAAGGCTGGCAGCATTACCACGTTGGATGGCAATGCTGACTCTTTGGGCTAAAAGTAGGCCAAGTTAGCCCTCTGGTCACGTGAAGAACGATTTTACAATTCTAAATACGCTTTTTACGCATAATATTTAAGTACTTACTTAGTTTTAAGACTATATTTATATCTATTGGTGATACTTATTGCTTGACGCGAAAATTTAAGCCAAAATGTTATAGAATAGTTGTATTTTCGATTTCAAAATCGTTTGAATTTACGTTACGTTTACGTCACGCTGTCGTGCTAGGGCATTTGGTCCTGTATAATTGGGTAACACACTATTAGTAACAATGGCTTCCATTTTGACAGTTCAACAACATTCATTGCGTTATTTACGTTGTTGAGCAGACACATTTTTCGAACATATGAAGCAATGAATTAGCAATATCCTTAAAAGTGGGTTCGATTCCCATACCAGGTAGTATTATTGGTTTATCCATTAGGTTATCATGAGTCTGGATTTGTGCTCAGTTGATGGCAAAAGACTCGCCTCCGCATGAGACTTTTATAAAGAACTGGCGAAACGTGGGTGTAGTTTATGCGTCCACCTTACCCTTCAGAGAATACAGGCATGTTGTAATGAAAAAAATATGTCAGTGACAGGTAAAAGAAAGAAAAAGATAAGCGCATATTACCATAATTATCACGGTTGGCAAGCGAGTAATTACCGTTAAAAACGGGGCGCGGGAAAACGTCGCTATCTCTTGGCATAATCTCTTCGTTGTTTTTATGATACCCACAGGTGAAAAGGTCTATGGGCTATTCTTTCACAAGAATGCTTAAAATCTTTATGGCAGTAAAGTGACCCTTAAAAATATAACAGACGAATTAAGAACCTTCTCCTTTTTGAAGTAGATTAAAAATGAGTGCTAATAACCCCTGAAAAAACAGTAAGAAAAAAAATATTCTGCGCCATTACTTACATACATAATCAGCCCAAAATGTTTTCACTGGAATGGAAATGGGCCGTAATCCACCACGCGGGCCCAGTGCGGGTTGGTAGATGACACAATATGCCTTTGAATTTTTGGTTCTAGGACATGCCGGTTTTCTCATTCTATGATTTCTTTTGCCGTTTTGAGAGCGCCATTATGACGCACATTATAAAATACACAATACTAATCGAAAGTAGCCAAAAGCCCAGTGTTTGACAAATGAAACTGATAAAAACAAAAAGAGAAATTAAAAACTTGAAAATTTTACAATATCTAGCAACAAGCATCTTTTGGCGCCTGCATGACACTGACAGGGGGGCGTTGTTGGTAAATATTGCCGAAATTGTCACAAAAACTAATATGAAAAAGAAGATGGCGTGTTAGTTCAGATATTGGCCACGTGCCAAAAGATGCTTGTAGCGTTGTGGATCTCTTGCAAACAGTAATTAAGGCAAAGTCGAATCATTTATTTCAAATGAGGCACTTTTGAACGTCAAAAATTTTAAAGAAAATTAAATTGATTCTTCAGTCCGTTCACAGTTATTTTACCTCCGACAGCAGCAACCTAACCGCAGACTTATTGTGACGAGAATAAAGATCACAATGATTTTGACAGTAATACAAAATTAGAGGTAAAATAACTGTGAACTTACTATAGTTCCCTCTTCCAAAAGACAGTTTCGTGCGGAGAAGAATGGGCAAGAAACTCCACATCGTAATGACAGTAAACAACCAGATACCTCAGCTTACTGATAAAACTTTTCAAAAGGCGCTTACCAACAAGAATATTGTAAAGTACGTTACTGTTAATAACATCAGAGAAAGTTTAATCGAGCGTTCTTGCAGTTACACGTCAGCAGTTTCAAACTCCATACTTTTTCTACCCCCCCGAGATATTTACTTTTCAATTATGGACGTTCTTCATTTATCATCGTTTGTGATGAAATTGTCTTTTGTTTTGTATCTATGTTGCATCTTTCTCGTTTATTTAGTCGAGACGAACTAAAAAAGGATAATAGCCAGCCAGGGTTTTTTTATAATTCTATTGTCGCCTTAGCGCTTCGATAGCAACCTAAATAGACTCGGCCCAGAATTCGGCTACTTGCTTGACGCCATCACTAGCGTTCATCAGTTCCTGTAACGTGCAGCTGACATCATTCTATTGCAAAGGCTGAAATCATTTAAAATTCTAGGTTCTGCTTCATGATAAATTAGTTTTATTTTTTTCTCTTAAATCATCTGCGGTGTAGTATGATGTTGTGATAAATAATGATTTTTGATTATAATTATGATTTTCATTTTCACTGTCACTCTAATTTCCACCTTAATATGTACACTCATTCTTACAACCAGTATTATTTTGTTGCCCTGTAATCATAGATGTAAGAGGGCAAACAAATAATTAAACACATTTTTTTTTATAAAACCGCAACTTATACTAATACATGCAACAGATTTACCAACGATACCATTTTTTTTCTTTTTTTTTTATATATTTAAAAACTAGCGGAGGTATTAAAAAAGCAAATAGCATAAAATCTAGGGTTTAAAATTTTCCTACACGAGTTTCTAAAAATATCATCGATTTAGCAGCAGATCCCATTTAAGCCCACATGACATCGACACGACAGAATTTTTACCCTGACCAAAAAAACATGAAATTGCCACAGGCTAGGATAGACAGATATGCAACAAAATAACATACACGACTGGTGATACAAGCGAACCCTAAAGCGTTTGAAAGTTGTATGGAATTGTTATAACACGGCAAATTTACATAGGGTGACAATTTTTTTGTAACTAATTTCTCCGACTTTACCCAAGTCCCGCTACCAACTTGCTGACGGGCATTCAAAATATTGTTCTTTACCCCGAAATGACATCTGTTTTCATGATTATTATAGTTCATACCATAGAAATGTAAAAAACAGGAGAAGTAGCAAAGGGGCGTGTCTGTGTCGTCGCGGAATGTTCAAATTGACCATGTTCTAGTCAAATGGCCGTCTCCGCGAACTAGTGCGCTTTCGACCGTGATCGTGAAAAAATATAAGAATACCGTGTTGGTGAGTCGTTTCTTGTAAAAACCGAAGCCAAAACCAAAACTTTGTAAATCATGGAATCACTTACCATATATAAATAAAACTATTTTACTATATTTGTCTTTAAAATCATGAAAAACAACAAATCGTAAAATATTTCTTGCTTTTACCACGTTAATTTGGTTTTCAAATATCGCAGCGACTGTACTATTTTCGTAGTTAATACATTGCTCCTTAACCACTACTTAAGTATGTCGCTAAGTGACTAGACAAGCAATTTAAAAATCACAAAACGATACTGTTGGAATAAGCATATACATGCGGCTTCGAAGGACCATATTGTGGGCATATAATTTTGCGGGGAGTGAGCTATTGACGACACGCAGTTTGATCTGACCAGGGTAGGATGATGGACTGAAGAACTTACTTGGGAATCCTCTGGATGATGCACGTTGATGCAAGGACTGCTTGAGAAGATTGTAGCACGTGTTCGCTGACTGTCTCATTTCACTGCATTGTTCACTTCACTTGGTCTGTGTATATCAGACGCGTGTCGGCCAAAACGCGGATAAAAGAGAATGTTAAATATATTAGCGGTTTATTTTATTTTTCGGCGCGGCGCGGTGTAAATCAGTTTTTGTTAGTTTTATAGCGGAGCGGTGCGATTGTAACAGTAGTTGAACTAATAATATAATGGCGATCTTTTCGCAAATCACAGCGTTGGGCAGTGATTGGTTGCGGTGAATGCGCCGCTGATTAGCGCGTGCGGTGATCATTTTTCTTCTCTGTCTGTTGCATGGGAACGAGATAGGAGGGAAAGGAATATAGTTATGCCAGAAAGCCTTTTATACCGTTAGGGCTTATATCGAGGACAAAAAGGCTTGGGCTAAGCTGCTTCCAATTTTCACATATTTAATGTTTTTATTTTTTTTTTGTTTTGTTGTTGATTTTTTTTTTAATACACTTTGACGTTAATGAGTTGATATATACTATGACATTTGCTTACTTTGTAAAGTATTTTATTATTTTAATTATTGTGAATGTGAAGACTATGTGGGTCATTTTATTTATATTATTTTTCTCTGTGTTCTCTTAGTTTTTGTCATGGTCTGGCAGTTTGAGTAATTAATGTGGCCTACCCAAATGTCCTTTCTTTGGTATTGTTCGTCGAATCGTTGAGCTCCTTAAGTTTTGAGTTGAGCTGCACGATTTCTGACAAATGCGTGCACTGACTGGACAGGTCTTCTCAATCTGTGTGGTTCTTTCCTCAAAAGACCATCTCAGACATGGACTTACATGGTCTTCATATGATCTGACCAAGATTATGTCTGGACTTTAAAAGAGACTGTGACCTCTGAGTTTGTTTCGGCCTTTCTTCTCAGACTAGTCAGATAGGAAACGCCGACCTCATCTAGTTTTAAAATATGATTGACGTGTAAAAGTGTTTGTACAAACCTACTTACAAAAATAAAATCATTTATCATTTATCGTTAGCTCAAAACTGCGGTCAAATAGGAATTCTGTATTGGTGTGAGATGCGTTCGGAAACATTATAATAAAAATTTATATTACGAAACTTGCGCGAGCATCCTGCCTGGCTTTGAGGATATGTAGTATTCTCAAAAGGAAATAAATTATATTAAAGCGGACTACGAAGAAAAAAGAAAAATATTTCAAGTATGGTAACTACAGCTAAAATTTATTTATTTATTTATTTATTTATTTATTATTACATGAAATGTTTCCTTTAAAATTATGTTTTAATTACGCGGTGATGCTATTGAGAAGGTAAAGGACATAGTTTGACAACGGGTCTCTTGAAAGAGCCACTGCCTGTCTTCACCATAGCAACGCGGGTTTTCCCATCCTTGCCGGGAAAAACTTCGGTGATTATACCCATTGGCCAACGTAAAGAAGGGACATCATCCTGATGTATGAGAACCACTGTACCAATCTTAATATTGTCTGTGACATTCAACCTTTTTTGTCTAACTTGAAGATTATGTAAATATTCAATACGCCAAAAATATAATAATAATATAGTTTTTTACTCTTGAAACTACAAACCATCTGGTCAAGCAATTTTTTGCGGCAAGTTAGAGACTTCATCGTTTCGGGAACATTCATGACAGGCAACGAGGTCAGGCGACAGAGCGGTCTGGAATTTAGAGCTGCCTCAATTTCAGTGAGAACAGTCGAAAGCTCCTCATGGGTAAGAAGTTGAGAACCGATAACACGGTATAAATGCGTTTTAATAGATTTAATATTTTTAACCCTCCAAAGTGGGGAGCGCGGGGTGGAATCATTTTCCACTCTATGCGGTAGCGGTTAGCAAGTAGTTCTTGCAATTGAGTCTTGGCACCAACGAAATTGGTTCCGTTAATATCATAAAAATAAAAGATAGGTCCTCTGCGGGAAATAAATCTTTTAAAAGCGGAAAAGGCAAATATATTATTAACAGCGGTACGAGTGCGGTAAGTGTCTTAAACTAATTTAATTAATTTAGATAAAAGAACAGCGGCAAAAAGCTCTAGACGAGCTAGAGATACGACCTTAACGGGTGCAACTTTGAATTTAGCACACACCAAATTTACCTGTGTGTTACCATTTGTATCAGTGACATCTAAGTATATTTTTTGGTATTTTCGATGCTCATCAATAACAGCAATTCGAAAATACATCTGTTTTATGTCAGCTGTAACTGCAGTAGGGAACAAGCGGACATTTAAAAGTAATAAAAATATATCAGCCTGTAAATTCGGCCCTCTTTGTAACAAATCATTTAATGACACGCCATTATGAGCCTTAGAGTTCGCGTCAAGAACGATGTGAACTTTAGTGGTTTGTTTATCATTCCTAATAACAGGGTGATGCGGTATGTAATAACCTACAGTCGGATCAACAGACCTAGGTGTAATTTCAGTTAAATCATTTTCAGCGGTAGCTAATTCACGGACAGTAATTGTCTTGTGTGATTTATCATAAGGAATAATACGCAAAAATCTTATTATGTATACAATTATGTGCAATATTTTATTTAATGATGCAAACTTTTGAGAAAGACTATATATTAAATTGAGTTTTGCTGCGGCAGATACCAATGTTAGAGTTTTATTATTAAATTCAGGCAATTGTTCGTTGCATGAAGAAATAAAAGGAGTGATAGGTCATTCAGCAGTTGGACGCAGAACCTTAGTTTTTTCCAAATTAATTAGATGTCCATAAGCGACAGCATAAGAATTTCCAAGTGAATCTGGATTTTTACATAATGTTAACGCGGTGCAATATATACCACTGGAGTCACGTGACACAGTTGAAGCGTACAGCTGTTCACACTCCAGTTCCGCAGGGCTCATAAAAGGTTTTGAAGGTATTTCTTCGAAGTTCCAAAATGTATGTAAAGATTCGTCTAAAGACAGAAAACAATGAGGATAATTTATATTTAGCGCGGTAGAAAAATATGAAGCGGTATTTAATTCAGCGGGACTATAATTATTATTAGATAAACTAGCGGGTACCTCACGCATAAGTATGTAACCAAACACGGTTTCAATAGCGGACGGAGCGTTATGTGAGATAATTTTATTGTGAAGTAATAAATACGGGAACAATTTTGCCCCTAGAAGCAATTAAACCTCACCAGGTACATGCCATAGTGGGTCAGCGAGCGGCAAATCAAACAAACGTTGCACTGCAGAAGTGTCAACAAAGTGAGATGGTAAGTTATCCGTGATAAAATCGACAACAAGGGCGGTAATTTTAAAAGAATTTATTTTATTTTTAGCAGTAACTGTTATCTCAACGTAACCTATGATTGACCGCGAAGAGGTTCCGACACCCTTTATAAATGAGTTTAAAAGCGGTATAATGTTTAATTGTAGTTTTTTACAACAGGCGGAAGTCATTATATTATTTTGCGAAGCGGTAACTATTAAACATCTCACAGAAATGTATTTGCTATATGTGCTTTCAATGTAAACTTGCGCAGTCGATAATAATACTGTAGTAAGCGGTGTGTTGGTACCTACGCGAGAGCACGCACACAGCGCCACCTGTTGTGAATTCGCGGAGCTAGTGACAGTGTAGTCACAACAATCATCATAGCACATTACCACGTTTTAGACATCTCTTAAAGAAACACGGAAGCAAACAGCCCTGAGAAGAACTGACACCACGTTTTGACAAGTCGTTAAAGAAACAGGAGTAGCCATAATTCATCATAGCACACTACCACGTTTTAGACAACTGATAAAGAAACACGGAAGCAAACAGCCCTGAGAGGAACTGACGCCACGCTTTGACAAGCCGTTAAAGAAACAGGAGTATCAGGACTGCAGATGCCCCACGCCGACATCGTGTTCTCCGGGAACACCAGGGTTGTCCAACTTCGGTTCGCGGCGACTTCCTGTCTTCCATCGCCGCGCCCGATAAGTACGCTAACACAGAGCTTCCGTGTTTCTTTATCAGTTGTCTAAAACGTGGTAGTGTGCTATGTGAATTATGGCTACTCCTGTTTCTTTAACGACTTGTCAAAACGTGGTGTCAGTTCTTCTCAGGGCTGTTTGCTTCCGTGTTTCTTTAAGAGATGTCTAAAACGTGGTAATGTGCTATGATGATTGTTGTGGCTACAACAGCGTCAGTCGAGACCGATCGAGGTGGCTGGGAGCTGTTTTCTAAATGTAAAAGAGAATGATGCCTTTTATTACATGTCCTACAAGTATGTATAGATTTACACAGCCACGTTTGTTTATAATAAAGTCCAAACGCGAATTGGCTGATAGTGATTGAAAGGTGGGATAAATGTAAAGTTTACAATGATCACTTTTATTGTCAACATGTCCTGTACTCTTACCTGACTGATTGCGGGGAGAATTATTTTTATTATGGTTGTTACTCACTGACGCGGTTCGAGATGAAATAGTGCGATCTAATATTTTAACTTGCGATTTTATAAATTCAACGAAATCCGTATAAGTAGGAATTCCCTCATCTCTCTTATGCATTTCGAATAAATGTACGGTAGCGGGGTCTAACTTTCTCAAAGCTAAATTTAACAAAATGAAATCCTTTAAATCGTTAATTTGTAATTGTTCTAAAGCAGAAACAGACGCGTGAAAACTTTCAATGAAACTATTTAAAGGTGCGGAATTATTGATTGCGGGTGTAAATATTTAATATGTTAGACATATAAAGTGAGCCTAGTGCTCGTTTATCTTGATACTTTTTAACTAAACTGTCCCAGATAGCGTTATAATTATCACCTGAAGGAATAATTCCGGCAGTGACTTGCAATGCGTTTTCCTTTAAATTATCTATCAAATACTGCACAAGATGCGAATCTGTAAGGTTTAAATTACTATGGCTATTTGATTTAAATGATTCATAAAAAACAGGTCAGTTGTCAATCCTACCATCAAAGGACGGAATTGGAATCGGTGGGAGTTTGACCGAACATTTATATTGTTCGACGATAAGAGATCGTATTCCTTCCACCCGAGTATATACCCCGTCAAAAGATGTAAGACTGTTATAATCGATTTTATGATCAGGATTTAATTGCAAAGAATATGTATTTATTTTATCTAAATTGGTACTAAATTCTTGACGAATGACTGAGAGAATCTCCGTGTCCGCCATGTATGTTTCCGCGGAACGAAGCTCAATGCTAGTCGTATTTATTTTCTTAGCAGTTTCATATAATGACGATAAACGTCCAAAGATTGCTTGATTTTTAGCTTGAAGTAATTTTACCTTCATTTTAAGATCTTCCATGTTGGAATGGTCACAGAAAATATAGCGGATAAAATATTAGGTATAGCGGGTAGACTTAGAATAATAATTATTCCAAGCGGGTATAATAAAGGAATGCGATTGAACATAAGTTGTAGGTATATTAGCCAAGCTAACTCACGATAACTAGCGGTTAGAATATTTACCTATGCTATTTCAATGCAATTGGATAACTATTGAGTTGATACAGTAATTCTCAATGAATTATGTACCTAGCGGGAATTTACGAACGACGCGTTCAATAACTAGCGGTTAGAATATTTACTTATGTTATTTCAATGCAATAGGAAATATATTAAGTTGATACAGTAATTCTCAATGAATTATTTCTTTTTACAGAAGTCTAAGGATACCTTCAGCCTTTGAGAGTGCATAATCATAAGCACCCTTTAATGTTCCCACTGCTGGTACAAATGTCTCTTCTCTGTGAGAAGGAGTGGGCTATAGGCTAGTGGCTATCCACCAGGCAGGCCCAGTGCGGGTCGGTAGATGTCACATGTCTTAAATATTTTTTCGGTTCTAGGACATGCCGGTTTCCTCACGATGTTTTTCTTCACCGTTTTGAGAGCAGTGGTGATGAAATTAATTACACAAGGTAAAGCGCCGGTCTCGGTTCGAACCCACGACCTGCAACTCGTAAGTCGGGGATGTTACCACTCAGTCACCATTGGTATCTCTGACTTTAAGAGTGACTGTGAAACAACACCCAGAACTTGTCAGAAAGATCCATCCTTTTAATTCGGCGCAATGCTCAATGCTCATCTAAAAATATGACCCAACCAATTTATTTTATCGATCAATTTATTGGACATCTGCATCGACCATACTGTGTCCAAATGCCCTGCCTAAAGCCAATTACAGGCACGCGACTCCCCATTCGCGTTAATTTGCGTGATTAACCTTTTTGCCAAAGGCTAATGGGCGATTTTTTTTTCGACCGCTGTCAGTCTAAATTCCCGTAATGTTATTGGTGTTTTTCGTAATTTTTGTTTTATTTTCAGACGCTTCTTGCGTTTTAATTACCAAATGTTTAATTTTAAGGTTGATTTTTGCGTAATGTGCTCTAATTTGACCGTTTTATGTTGCGTGTGACAGGTGTTTTGGTAAAGGGTTGATGAACGGTATATTTATATTGTGGCTTTTATTTATTATAATATTACATGCCAAAAAATTGTAATGAGTACCTAAATAAATACCTAATGACTTTTAGGTCGTGGTTGATAGTAAAGTTGCTACGAGCTACGGCGTAGCGATCGTGTAGCATCGCCAGTATCTATGCTATGCTGTCGTAGCAGATACACGAAATTCGTGCTTTTGAATTTGCCAAAATGATTATAACTAGCGCAAAAATATCTAGTAAAATGTACTTATATTACGTACGTATGTATTGCACGCACTATAGGTATACTTCTGCCTAACCCTTCAGAAAAAACACACACGCATACATTCAGGCGTGTTGTTATATTATAACGGCTTTGATATTTGGACAAATTCATTTTCTTTCCGTTGTTATCTTTTCTCTTAAAACTATTATAATTGGAAACGCGGCTTATATCCCGTATTAAAAATGCAAATATTCAGTTATAAAATCTTAAACCTAGATACTTTAAAGATCCACCTGTCTTGCAAAATAATTCACAAAGTTCACTTATGTAAGCACCGCTATGGATCAACCAACATAAATAAAGTCTATACCGCTCCGTAATAAATACACTTTTAACCCTTCATAATATAACGTAATACGTAGATCCACGCGAGACATGATGGCTTTTTAATTGTGTATAATTATGGTCTTCAACGGGTTAGTCCTTACATTAAATATCGAAGCATCATGCTATAGGAGCCTTTTGGCCTCGTATAGGACTTTCTGTTTCATTTTTCCTTTTGTCAATTAAAAAAATATATAATTTGTTTTATTTTTAACTGTGTTTAGTTTGGTTTAGTTTTTGATCCTGTGCGAGTCGCAATAAATACTTTTTCTTTCTTTCATTCTTTACAGGAAAGCGATGCACAAACAAGTGTTGTAGTAAAAATATGTACTTTAGAAGTTACAGCGTTGCGCGGTGTACTGTACCAAAGGATTGTCGTGTTTCTCCGCGAAAGAGAGATTTAAAGTAAATATTTTTCTTTGTGATCTTTTCACAAAAAGAGCTTTTAAAATTGATGAGATTCTGATGTGCGAATTCTGAAACATAGTAAGCTATGAAACTTGAAGTTCAGTAGGTTTCGTACTTTGGTAATTCAAAAGTGATTATGCTACTAATATTAGGTTTACCTATGAAATTAGAGATCTGTATGATAATTTTAAGATATAAAAATTTTGGTAATTTTTTTATTTCAGCTAATCAAAGTACTGGCCCAAATTATCTATACAATTTTGCCATTTTGATGGCAGTTTGTTTATCCCTTTACTGTAGAAGTCTGCCGGACGGGAGGCGATGAAGTCAGCGAAAGCGTTTTGTATTGCCTCTCGGGTGTTTAATTTTTTCCCACTTAAAAAATTGTCTAAATTTTGAAAAAAGTAGAAATCTGTTGGGGCAAGCTCCGGTGAGTACGGTGGGTGACGGAGAGCTTCCAGCTGTAACGGGAAGAGCGATTGACTAGTCTTGGTTGTTGAATTGCGAGCTTCTCCATCATTGTTTGCAATTCTTGGCAATAGACATCTGCCGTCACTGTTGTGCCATTCGGTAAGAAGCTGTGATGTACAAGTCCGACACTGGTCCACCAGACAGTCACCATCATCTTCCTATGAGTAATCTTTTTTTTAGCGCACTGATTAGGTGCTGCTCGCGGGTCCACCCACTGAGACGAACGCTTACGGTTGTCGTACAGGATCCACTTTTCATCGCAGGTAACAATTCAATTAAGAATTCCCTTGTTTCTATGCCGATTCAGTAGTGCTATGCATGCTTCGACGCATAAAACTCTCTGTTGGTCGCTTAGTTCGTGTGGCACCCACTTATCTAGCTTTTTTATCTTTCCGATTTGACGCAAGTGCTTCAATGTTGTTTTGACACTAACTCCAAGGCCCGCAGCAACCTCAGCCGTAGATTGAGTTGGATCCGCTTCCACTATCGCCTTCAATTCGTCGTTGTCGACAATGGTTACCGGCCGACCGCGAGGCTCGTTCTTCAACTCAAAATTTCCAGATTTAAAACGCTTGAACCAATAATGAACCGTGTTTATGCAAGCAGTGTTAGGCCCGTACACGTCGTTAATGTTTCGTGTTGTTTGCGCAGCGGTATTTCCACGTAGGAACTCATATTCGAAAATTGTACGAATTTAGTTATCCGGCGCCAAAAACTACCACAATGTCACAAAAACAAAAACTATCTAAAAACAAATGACTGAATTTGAAATTAAATTAACACGTCTTTCGAATAAAATTTATTTGAATTTCGAATTGCGCGCCAATCCACAGATAATTAAATCTGAAAATGCTGGTTATAGAATCTCCAATTACATAGGTAGGACCTATTATTAGAAACGCGAAAGTTTGTATGAATGGATGGATGGATGTTGTTGTTCTTTCACGCCAAAACTACTCAATGGATCTGGATGAAATTTGGCACACAGATAGTTTATAACCAGGATTAATACAGAGGATACTTTTTATTCCGATATACCCACGGGATCGAAACGTATGCGGGTGAAACCGCGGGACCCTGCTAGTTATCTATAAGTGTTTGCAATTTATTATTTGTTTATTTTTAGCCTATGTTGTCTCACTGTCTCAGGAAGGCCTCCCTTTCTCCTTTCCACTCCACTCAGTCTTCAGCAAGTGTGGACCAATCCTGTCTACAGGCGTCAAGCTCGTACTGCTCCTCCTAGGTCTGCCTCGACGTCACAGGATGTAACGAAACAAACACAAAACTTATCGCACTACTCGTATTGATGAAAACCGACTCGATCTCTCAGTTAACATAAAATATGTATGTCGTCGGGGGGCCCCCGACAGAAACGAAGTTCCTTACGCGATACTCACACGTACACACTCGTTTATGTATAATAGAAAGAGACAACGACAGAAATTTAGAATTTAATACGCGATTTTAATACAGAGCCATCTTGTATTAGTTTTCAGAAGCTCTCATAAAGTTGTCGCCATCTCTCGCCGCATTGGGAATAACGGTTTTTGTTACGTAACAATTTCTACCGGTTTACAACTACCGCAAGCCGCGTTAAAGAATCTCGTTCCAAAAGAAACACTTTTCCAATCTATAGGTAGTTCAGTTACAAGTATATCACCAGTTTTATACAATGTTACAGAACTATTAGAGCCAATTGATTCTGGGTGAGCGAGTTTACTGGGCAAAGTTCCAATATCAAATTGTTACCGTGAATTTCTCTACTCGTATTACACTTTTCACAACCTGAGGCTGCTACCTGATTTTTCGGTGATATTGTATTCTTTTTCTTTTCATAATGCGATTCTACTATACAAGAACGCAGGTTTAAGATAACTTAACCTCAAAGCAACATCAACCAAGCGTCTCAATCAACTCAGCCTATCGCAGTCCACTGCTGGACATAAGCCTCGTCCAGGCTGCACCACAACACCCTGTCCTCCGCCTTCCGCATTCAGTCAGTCCCTGTCACTTTTTTAAGGTCATCGATCCATGTAGTTCTCTCGCGAGTCTCACACTACGCTTGCCGATATGCGGTCTCCGCTCTAGGATTCGTCTGCTACACCGCCGGCCATTGGTTCTTCGACAAACATGTCCAGACCACTGCCACTTGAATTTCCTTATCGAGAGTCTACTACTGGACAAAGACCTGTACCAAAATGTGTATCAGCACTCAGTTTTAAGCCTTCCGGATCCAGAATAACCATCCAGCCGACCCCAAAATAGCTGGGGAGAGGCTATGCAGATGATGATGGCTTCTTCAGGCTATCTGTCTATCAGGTTAGTAGTCCTACTTCCGATTTGATTCAAGTCCTGTTTAATGACACAATTAATTATTTAATGTTTCATTACTTTCGGGAGTTATACGACCAAATATACAAATTGAACTACTTTTCAATTTAATCTGAAGATTATTTTCATCATATATATTCATGATTGGTTTAGGCTTGCCCCCTATAACATGGGATTTAACCATAACTGGCGAAATGTAGGTGTATTCAAAGGTATACTTCAGTCTGCATAACCCTTCGGGGGAAAAAGACGCGCTGTTAGATGTTATGTATCATGATTGTTTTATGTTGGTCAACCAATCACAACAGCAAACATTCAATGTTGACATCGAAAGGTTACAAAGCAAATAATAAAATATTTAAAATTCCTAAAAAAACAATAACAGAGCATAACAATGAAAAATGTCCCTTACTTGTTTTGTTGCAACAAAAAGGTTCACAAACAATTATTTCACAAAGAGAATTATTTGCTCCGTAATTAAAACTGACCCTAATGAAATAGTGTCATTAATTAGTCGTTTTTTTTTTCGTAACGGAACAAGGCGTTTTCTCATTCTGCCAGACTTTTTTCTGGTGCTAAATAAACAAGATTATTTTCTTTGTTTATTTTTAAAGATAGGCCTTTCTAATTGATCTCGTCGTTTCGTAAGATGACGATAAAGGAGGCTATTTTCGTGTAGGATTGTTTTAATTAAAGGTCGACAGGGTCCTGCTTTTGTTGGTATCCAATAATCCAATTATATTTTATGTAATAACTACCTACTGCCGGAGAATTCGTCTTCTTCTAATTACTTCGTTCTCGCTTAGCGTTCTTTCTGTGTTATTTTTTATTTTTTTCGGCTTCTAACGGTCGTAGCGTAATGTTAAATAGACTAAGAATTGGGCTATTAAATACAAAAATATTTTTTCAAATCCGAATGGTAATTCAAGAGATTAGCACGTTTAAACAAACGGGAAAACACAGAAACTCTTCAGCTTTATTATTAGGGGCTATCAAATGCAACAAGATTTTTTCAAATCTGATGAACTACCAAGTTCCAGAGATTAGTGCGTTCAAACAAACAAACTCTCAGATTTATTATTACTATACACCGTTAAAATTTGATCGTTTTAATCCTTAAAATCAGTTGATCCATAGATTTTTATTCGCATAACTCGACATAATATCAACCGATCAACGACCAACGACGACGATCAACTGATTTTTTTTTCACGATTTCAGGGTTGGTCCCGTAGTAAAAGTTGTTCATAATGATGAGTACAATGACTCCTTTTAAGGATTAAAACGATCAAAATTTAACGGCGTATAGATAATAATGGCTTCCAGCTACATATTTCTTACCAAGCCTAATTTGGACCATTGTCTAAAGGTTAAGGTCCAACTGGTCCCACTATCATCTACGTGGCCCCCGCGGTGCAATTTGGCTGTGTTAGGCTCCACAATCATCCGGCGGGCGCCGCCACCCGGCTCACACATCGTGGTCGGGGGGGCACGGATCGCTGTCGAGTCTACCATGAAGTACCTGGGATTGGTGCTCGACAGCCGGTGGGACTTCGGCTCCCACTTCCGGCGGCTGGCGCCCAAGTTGTTGGGCGTGGCTGGGGCGCTATCAACGGTGCTTCCCAATCTGGGGAGCCTGAGCGCCGCCTGTAGGCGGCTCTATGTGGGGATCGTGCGATCGATGGCCCTGTATGGGGCCCCGGTGTGGGCTTCTGACCTGACGGCCGGCAGTATCGCAATATTGCGGAAACCGCAGAGAGCGATGGCCATCAGAGTCATCAGGGGATATCGCACGTTCTCCTACGAGGCGCCCTGTGTACTGGCTGGATCCCCGCCCTGGGACCTCGAGGCGAAAGTACTCGCGTCATTGTATCGGTGGCGCGAGGAAGCGAGGGCGCGGGGTGAGCGACCGATGCAGCGACACATGGAGCTGCGTCGGTCTCAGCTTTGCGAGGTCCTGGTGGCGGAATGGCGGGACAGGCTTACACGCCCTACCGCTGGCCTCGTCACCATCGAGGCGGTCCGGTCGGTGCTCGAGCGCTGGCTTGGGAGGAGGCACGGCTCTCTGTCGTTTCGGGTGACGCAGGTGTTCTCGGGGCATGGTTGCTTCGGGAAGTACCTGTGTCGCATAAACAGGGAGCCGGACGCCCGGTGTCACCACTGCGTCGACTGCCGGGAGGACACGGCGCGGCATACGCTGGCAGAGTGTGCCAGGGTATGCCGTGTGCTGGGAGGAGCCGCGCCGTGCTCTCATCTCAGAAGTAGGCAGTGACCTGTCGCTGCCGGCCGTGGTCGAGTCGATGGTCGGCAGCGAAGAGTCCTGGGACGCGGTGGTTTCTTTCTACGAGACGACTGTTTCGCTGGAAAGAGAGAGGGAGATCTCGTCCACTCATCCGGCCCGCAGCAGGCGCACCGGGCGTCGGCGGAGGGCGGACAACGCCCTTCCAGCCCCCCTATATATGTGTGGGGGGCGACGGACTCGGGGACGTCCGTTGCCCCCCACACATCAGGACCCGAGGTGGCGGCGCGTAGTGTTCCACGCGCGCCCCTCTTAGACGTCGCGGGGGAAGTCTAACACCTCACTCCCCCCCCCTGTCCCGAGGAGGCCCGCGCTGGCGGGCCGGCATCAGTCAGGGGTTGCGGAAGGAGCGTACGTTCCCGTGACCCCCGGCGTAGGTGTGATATGGAACACCGAGGTGGTTTTTAGTCAGTAAGAGTCTGACAGACCCCGTCGCCCGCCCCATGGCGACGGACATCCATGAGGATTTTCCATCCCGGAAACAAAAAAAAAAGGCTCCACAATCATGGTGGTTATATTGGCCTTAGCTTAGCAATGTGATGCAGATTGACAGCAGTAATGAAGAAGTGGTCATACACACGACCGAAATGCGGAGGAGCTTGTGGCTAAGTAATAACAGCCGTACGGTTAAGCTACGCTTGTTGCGGTTGGTCCGTGGATAGGTATCTTCACATACTAAGACCCTCGTTTCGGAAAGTACGTTAAGCCATTGGTCCCAGCTGTCATTCGTGGATCTTTGACAGTCGTCACGGGTCGTCAGAAGCCTGAAAGTCTGACAACCAGTCTTACCAAGGGGTGTCGTATTACCCAGCAACTGGGTTGTGGAGGTCAGATAAGCTGTTGCTCCGTGTAAAATACTGGTATTCAGCATCATCCGGTTAGACTGATAGTTGATCCGAATATTGTTGGAAAATGGCTAGGTAGATGATGACACACGAGCGACACGCGTCGACGACAGAGGCAACTTCATCCGTCGACACGCATCGGCGGCTGCCATCGACAACGTGTCGCTCTTGTATTTGAGTACGCTTAAATATACTGGCGGCATATTGTCGATGACTGCCGCCGACACGCGTTGACGGCTGCCGCAGACACGCGTCGACGGCTGCAGTTGCCACTCTCGTCGACGTGTGTCACTCATGTGTATGCACACTAAGGTTCGTTTACTTTTCTCAGTTGCTATATGCAATGTAAAGTCACATTTCATATTCTATGTAATCGACCTTTGTAATAAACTCCACTTCTAGCTTTCGTTATGTTCTGCATACGTTTCAAAGCGCACGTTCCCTTTGAATGGCATAAGTTATTCTCGTTATTCCACGTTTTGCCATTTATACTTTAAAGATGTGACGTCATTATCTGTAACATTTAAATATCACACGTGCCTGCATGCACGGCAGAATTAAAAAGGAAATTATACGAAAATACATGCTTATGAGAAGCATGTATTTTCATATAATTATAATATCTTGCTATGGCGTGATTTTATTAATTATACACAATGAATAGATACACGTGTTTACAATATTTTTAGGGAAACTGGTGGTACGAGTACGTGCTGACTGTTCCGTTGGTCTCGTGGTAGAGACTGCTGAGCGTGGAGTCCAGGGTTCGATTCCCAGGTCGAGCAAAGTGTTAATGAGTTTTTCCATTAGGAATTTGGAAGTGAGCAGTGTGATACCCCTGTGCCTCGGAAAGCCCTTTAAGCCGTTAGTTCTGCGCCTGATCTCTCTCTGGTCGTGCTGGATTGTCGTCCCATCGGACTATGAAAGTGAGGGAAGAGAGAGTGCAAGTTTTTCTGCGCACACATTTGTGCACAATAATAACTCCCGCACCGAAGGCTAGTCTCCGTTGAGAATGGCCGCCATGGGCAAAATACGGTTTGGAGGACTATTATTATTACCTGCTGCTAATCCTGATGAGGCTAAGACCACTAAGAGTGATCAGGATTCAGAAGACGCAATAGCATGGTAAAACCACAAAGACTAAATATTCTACCGGCATCCTATACAGGCTGGCAGGGACATCGACGCGCAAACTGTAACCATGGATTAAGTCCATGAGTTTAGACCGTCGCGTTATAGCGTCGATATTATTCGTCGGTAATTAAAAAAAAAAAAATACTGTTCCATACATTTTGACCGCGTAGGTATTGCACTTTTCTATGAAACAGAAGATTTTTTTTTGTCACCCTGTATAGAATACAATGCTATAAGCGTCGCTAAATTCTGGTCAACAGTAATTTGAAAATTTTGGGAGTCAACGACACAACGACAGTTATAAGTACCTACCTACCCAGTTAATAGACATCATCAAACAAATGACGCATGGCATTAACGTTCTACGCATGAGCTCGTGCCTCCCCCTAGAGAGAAGCCCCTAAATTAGGATATATCTCTAACCTCACACAAACGGCGTATTTCACCAAGTTTCCTGTGTTACTCCCAATGTTAATCAAGTATATCTCAACTGTATAAATTATATTGTCAGTACCCAGCCGTGCTTACGTGTAATCGTTAGTAAACATCCTGATTTTGAAACAAAACCTACCTTGATTCGGATCCGAACAGAGCAGAAACATCCGAAAACGAATATCGAACTTAACACACCAGAGATACAGTTCAGAATCGTTTGCTAATTCATTAATAAGATTGTTAACCTCACGCAAGAGCTTTCCGGGGCGTGATTTGTTGCGTCAAGCGATTCTGGTTGAGGAATAAATTTGTCTGTTCGCGAAAGTACTGGCATGGTGGAGTTACCCAAAACACTGAATAATTGCTGAATAGACTTGGTTTTGTTACGGTTTTTGATAAGACTGCAGTGTTTATAACTAGTTTATTTGTGGCAGTTGATTTGCATTTTGGTTTAACGCCTTTTGTGTTCGGAAAAGGTTTGTGGAGCTGCTTTTCTGCCTGTTGTTCAGTTTCGGTTCTTTTGGTAACACACATACACAGAACATCACGCCTGTTTTTCCTGGAGGATTAGCTCAATGGAGATGATTCTGTAAGGCACATACTTACAAGGATAATCAGCGTGTAATGTTCCCACTGCTGGGAAAGAGGCTTCCTATCTTCGAGAGGGACCATAATCTACCTCCCGGGCCTAGTACGAGCTGGTCGATGTCTTCCATTTTTTGGTTCTAGGACATGCCGGTTTCGTCAATATAATGTTTTCCTTCACCGTTTTCAGATCAGTGGTGACGAAATAATTTACACAATGTAAAGCACCTGGCTGGGTTTAAACCCACGACCTACAACTCGTAAGTTAAAATATTACATAACATCACCATCGCTGTATAAACCTGCTTGGGGTTAGGCTCAAGCTACGTCAAGTCTAGAGAGAGAAATTAGTTTACTCAGTGTCATATGGCATCACAATCACAACGGTAAACTCTCTTACCTTCGAATACATTATTTACTTTATATAGGATTATAATTAAGTCTTTGTTTACTTAACATTACTCGTCTACCACCCATTAAGCCTGAAATATATGTCCGAGTTAATTCCCAGCACTAATTCAATGAGTTGGGTTTGCACTCACAACCTCTTGATTGCCATTTCGTAGCTTAGACGTGGGCTATTATCGGCTTGTTGTGTCTGCAAACAGATCAGGCAATCACCTCCGAAGAGGTTAGGGAGCAATATACCTCAATATATACTGTATATATACATCTGTATAGTAATAACTTTGTATTGTTATCTAGAAATTGATTGAAATAACTCAAAGGGCTGGAATAGTTAAGTTCTGGGGATTAGCTCTTAAAAGAGCCGTTTGGGATAGGTCTTGAGAAAGACCAGTTCGTGCCATCGTGGTGAAAGGATTAGTCACCTAAACAAATTAAACCAGGCTCCACCTCCTATCCTGCCCTTTGTGTCCCAAAACATGCAGTCAAAGTGACCTCTGCGCTGTCACCGACAACGCCGTGGAACTGGCAAAGCTTTGGGAAAACAATATTCAAAAACAGTCGTGCAGCGACACGAACAAGAAGAAGATCTATACATTATAGCATGCAGAGTAATGAGAAGCATGTCGTGAGGAAGATTTTGAAGTATCAATGTGAATGGCTGTAGAAGTAAGGGAAGACTAGAGAAACTATGGAAGGATTATGTGAACAATTATACAGAGTGGCAGGGACATTGACGCGCAAAGTGTAGCCATGAATTCAGCACATGATTCTAGGCGTAAACATTTTCGTCGAAAACCAATAACAAAATCAACTGTTTCATAGAGAGTGTAATACCAATATATCTCGTCTTCTCAACGTCCGTGTGTCACAGCAGGGATCCAGCAGAATATCAGCGTCAGGTACATTTGCCTGACACATGCTGAGCTGGACTCCCATTTGGTGCAACCTTGAGACGCACACCGCACTGTGTATGTTTCGTTATTAATTTTATTCGTCATAGTGTCACTTTTATTTCGATATTTGTGTGTTTTTCATTTTGTTTTTTAATCGGCACCTTGTTTTTATATTATAAACATGTGGGTAGTTTGGTTAACATCTAATAGTGTACTTTTGTGTGTTGTGCTGTCTTTTTTGTGTGCGCCAAATAAATGGTTTATCTATCTTATCTATCTATCTACCTATTCAGTCAAAATATATGGAATAGCAATGTTGTTAAATAACCCACGAAAAATTTTAACGCATGAAATATTTCAGAATCATGTACGGAATCCGTGGTAATAGGTCATGCGTCAATGTCCCTTCTACCCTGAATGCATGTGTGAAAGAAGAAGACATGTTACATTGAGAAAAAGGACGATACTGATGCTAAAGAGGAACAATAGTCAGAAAACTTTTACTAAGAACTTTCTAACAGTCAAATTCAATTACAAAGTTTTCCTTAATTTAATAAGAATCCATTAAGTCACGATGAACAGCCTTTTATATCAGTGAGAAGGTAACTCCAGTAATTTTAGGTAAAGTGAACCGTTTTTCCGAAAAGAGCATTTTCTGAGTCGACTGTTTCTTAACAAATCGAAATGCAATGCCGTGCTTTCGAGCAATTCCGAAGCGATTCTGAAGAAAACGTTTTGAGAACACACGAGCAGTTCCTATAGAATGTTCTACAGTAAGACCTGGTTGGAATGGGCAAAACCTGCCGGTGCAACTTAGATCGAGTGCCAAGCATTCAACGGAGTATGAATAGTGCATGTGCGACTTGATTTAAGTCAAAGTTTCCTCGCAAAATAAACAACAAATTCAAGTATATAGTTGTTAGGTGTGAGAGAGAATTCTGAGGTGGCGTTGCGAAATTGTTTTGGTTTCTAGGGAAATATACACTGTTAAATTTTAATCGTTTTAATCCTTAAAAGGGGTCATTGTACTCATCATTATGAACAACTTTTACTACGGGACCAAGCCTGAAATCGTGAAAAAAAAATCAGTTATTCCATACATTATGTCGAGTTATGCGAACATAAATCTATGGATCAACTGAATTTTTTTTTATTGTACTCGTCGTACAATAAAATAAATACCCATTTTAATGATTAAAACGATCAAAATTTAACGGTATAGATAAGTTAACACTTTAAAGCAGTGGGTTTTAGTTATATATTTAAAAGGGTTTCGAATAACTAACAGAGAATTAATTATGCTTGAAACAATAAAAGTAAAGTAAAATTTCGAAATTCAATACGCTTAGTTGACTTATTGATGAACGGTTTTAGTTGCTATTAGTGAATAGAAGGGCACTTTTGCTGATTCTCTTGCTAAAATCATTGTTGCCTTAAGACATTCAAGGGGCTGGAGAGAAGAGGTGGCTAATTAATTTTCGAGACGCGTTGTCTTATTACAGAATGACTTCCAACTTTAGTCCAAGCTCGATGGTTTATCGAACCAGTTTTTGTATTTTGAACTTTATTCCGAGCAAAATAGGCAAGTTAGACATCGGTTTGACATCATTAATGTAACGTTAACGTAACGTTTTTAATTAGAGCTTTAACGTTATCGGAACTAAGTTTGAATTACAAAAAAAAGCTCGGTGGTTTGATCATGGGTACAAAGTAAGATCTCGTTTTGTAATAAAACGGGCGATGTTTAAATCAAGAAAAACTTAACGTTTAACTTTAATTTCGGAAGTCGGTGTCGCTGGTTCTGCATTTTCGTTTTTTGACACCGACTTCCGAAATTAAAGTTATTTTTCTCTTTTCAGTGTTTTTTTTTGGAAGTCGGATGTTTTTATTTTGTAAAAATGTTTTTATTTTTCACGTTTTAGTTGTACCTACCGCACACAAATTCGTATATACTTACAAGATTAGAGGTACCCCAATAACAACTTTGACAGAAATGAGGGTGTACCGTGGTATACTGAAGACATCTACGTAACCCTTTATAGGGTACAGGCGTGACGTTATGTTGTGTGATGGCGTAAACAATACATACACAAGCGATAGCAGCAATAGCCGTTGATTTGCTGGCATTTATTGAAGAGTTCCGTTGTCTGTCTCCGAAACTCACCATAAGATCTTGTCGAAATTTCAATGGGACCATTTGGAAAGTATACCCTTTCCAACAAAAAAATAATTTTTCAAAACGGTTGGCAAGCGACAGAGTTATGCGCGAACAAACATTAAAAAAAACATCCGAATTGAGAACCTCCTCCTTTTTTAGAAGTCGGTTAAAAATTACCGCTGGAAATGCTAAGACGTACCGCATGTATACTATAATGGCTGTAGATGAGTCTCGCGAGGCGGCAACCTATGGTAGAAAACCACCAGATAATGTTTTCCTAAAGACATTAATAACTGCGGTGGTTTCTTATCAGTTATCAAGTTGGGTATTGAATCTCGAGTCATGTTAAGGCGTAATATTTCTGTATCCGATGGGCTCGTGAATGGTGCCATGTGCCTTATTAAGAGTATTAAATGGCCTGCCCTACGAAGAGACCAACTGGAGGAAGGTGAGTTGCCTGAATCTGCCCATATTAAATTTGATGACCCATCTGTAGGCCAACGCTTAAAAGATGAAGACGGGTGCGTAGCAATCTCCCCTGTTTGCACAACATTCCAAGCGCAAAGAGGATATGGAGATGTCGAACGTAGAATGCTACCGCTCATTTTAAGCTGGGCCGTGACTGTCCACAAACTTCAGGGCACAAACCTAGATAAAGCGGTGATCGATTTGGGCAAGAAGAACTTTGCAAAAGGGCAAATATATGTAGCCCTTAGTCGTGTCAAAACTTTAGACGGTATCGCCTTATGCGATTTGGATGCAAATAAGCTTTTAAATCGACCCCACAATGAGAGAGCTTTAACAGAAATGGCCCGGTTGCGTAATCTTTCCAACAACTAGGTTGGTTTTAAGAATATTTTATGACTAGCTTTCCGCCCCGCAGTCACCCACGGAAACTTCGTTTTCCCGTTATTTCCTATCCCGTTGGTATTTCGTTAAATCCTGACTTAGTGTGTTCTATATGGAATGGCCATACCAAGTCGATTTCACTTTTTTGTTATTATTAATTTTATTTTTCTTAATTTTTAATGTCGTAGATGGACAAGGGTTACAATTTTATACATACACAACACATCTACAACTGTAAAAAAAATGTAGATGTAACAATGATAAATTCCACCTTTACTGTATTATTGTTACAATTTAAAAGCGCCCTTAAAAGCGAACTGGCGTAATGTTATGTTATGGTATGGCGTAAACTATGCATACCCAAACAATCGCAGCAATCGCGAGACATGTGCTGTCGTTTTTTGAAGATTTCTATCGTCTGTGGTTAGTCCATCACCTCCTGACCTGATGATCATGAGACCAAAATGGCAAACGCCCTTTCAAACATCAAAAAAATATTTTACTAAATCAGTCGATGCCTACTCCTTACTGTTAAGGAGTTGTACCTTCCATCATCAGCTCAGCTACATGAGATGTGATTACCATACGCAAGTACTTAAATTACTTCTTAAGATTTGCGAAAAACGATGTGTGGGCCCATAAAATTTGAGGGTTGCCCTCGATTTCTCCAGGATCCAATCATCAGATCCTGTCTTGGTGACTATGGGACCACTTCAGAAGTATCTCCTTTCGAACAAAAAAAGAATTTTAAAAATCGGTCTACAATTGGCGGAGTAATCGCGTAACAAACACACAAAAAAAAAAAAAACATACCGTCGAATTGAGAACCTCCTCCTTTTTTGAAGTCGGTTAAAAATGAACAAACTCAAACCATTTATTTCAAACAAACCATTTACAGGCACTTTTGTGTTGTCAGAGTCGGTCAGTCAGAACGATGAAGCTAGTTGCCATTGTCATCAGCCTATGCAGTCCATTGCTGGGCATGGGCCTCTCCTATGGCACGCCATTCGACTCAGTTAAACTTAGTTGCCCATACCAAAGCGTAATAGGTACCTATGGAGAAGAACGGGCAAGAAACTCCATGGACATTCTTTAAAATTAAAAAAAATGTTACAAAATATTGTAACAATTTTATGATTGTATCATCTATACCAATAATAAAGCTGAAGAGTTTGTTTGTTTTTTTGGTTGTTTGTTTGAACGCGCTAATCTATGGAACTACCGGTTGGATTTGATAGCCCAATTGTTTAGAAAGTTATAGGCTTATTAATACCACACTACGGCCCTTAGGTGCTGAGCAAAACGAAAAAAAGTCAGAAAGAACGGTAAAATAAAGTAACAGGGCGATGCGACAGGCTGGGTCAGAACAAGAAATTTTACGCGGATGAAACCGCTGGAAAAAACTGATATTTCACATTGTAAAGGCTCATGAGCAGTCCACCAGATTCGTAATTTACCTGATTCTCGATTTACCACATTCTGAATTGACCAGATTCTCAACATACTGGATTCTCAACTCACCATATTCTTAATTCATCTAAAGTACAATGAGAAACGCAATTCTAAAATGTAACACAAATCTATATTTTTTGTCTATGTTAATGAACTTTATTTTAATTGTTAGCATCATTAACATCGTTTAATTCAAAAATACTTAACATTATTTAACAATCAATAAAAAATAAAATATGTAGCCAACTAATAGACTAACCGTTCGCTCACAGTGCGGCATTTCTGTACGTACCTATTGCAAATCGTAAACAATTTGTCGCCTAACTGTACAACATTTGGTGAATTGAAAATCTGGTGAGTAGAGAATCGGGTAAGTTGAGAAACAGGTTACTTGATAATCTGGTGGGTTAAGAATCTGGTGAATTGAGAATTTGGTAAACTTCTCATGAGCCATTGTAAAATAGGGGACTCAGAATAAATAACGTAATAAAGCTTCCCTCACTTCAGTTGTTCCTAGTATAGGTCGCGCTCTTCCCGAAAAATCTCTTTCACTGTTCCTAGTGTAAGAAGATTATAAGAATATGCTCGTAAATGTTTGCTTTTGTCGTAAAAGGTTTTATGTTATGACGTAGGACGTAAGTAAACGAAATTTTGGAGGCCTTCTTAATATACCTAGTGACGCCATTATAGTAAGTACTCAATGGTGTACGCCAACGTACGCACAGACGTCATATCGTGGCGGGATTTTTTTCGTACACTGAAATTTCAACGCACTGCTTAGCGCCGAGGGTTGAAAATCCAACAGTGTGGTTTTTTGACGTGCTCGGTTGCGCTCTGTTGGAGTCTCAATGTTTGGCTCAACACTGAGAGTTGAAAATCCAGTGCGCAATAAAATCCCGCCGCGATATTTTTCGTCCGTGCGAACGTCATAAGGTCCTCTTACTCGATTTTCTTGTTATGTAACATTTTTACATAGCATTAGGATGACAAAGAATCTGAAAATATCAATCATCATCTACCTAGCCCTTTCCCAACTATGTTGGGGTCGGCTTCCAGTCTAACCGGAAGCAGCTGAATACCAGGATTTTACATGGGGCGACTGCCTATCTGACCTCCACAACTCAGTAACTGGGTAATACGATACCCCTTGTTAAGACTGGTTGTCAGATTTTCGGGCTTGTGACTACCCGTAACAACGGTCAAAGATTCACGAATGACAGCCGGGACCAACGGCTTAACGTGCTTTCCGAGGCACGGATGGCTATGTAGGGTATGTAAAGATGGTCATCCATCCACAGGCCAACCGCGGAAAGCGTACCTTAACCTGATCGATCGACCCGTGCGGCTGTTATTACAAAGCCACAAGCAACTCGCCTTAGGGATTGACTTCCCACTCGATTTTCTGGTTATATTACATACAAGGTGGCATGGACATGGACGCCGAAACTGTAACTATGGATTCAGCACATGAGTTTAGACCCCATAGCGTCGAAATTTTTCGTCGGTTATCAAAAAAAAAAATCTTCTGTTTCATAGAAAAGTGATACCTACGCGGTCAAAACGTATCAACAGCAATTTTTTTTTTAATAACCGACGAAAAATTTCGTTGCTATGGGGTCTAAACTCATGTGCTGAATCCATGGTTACAGTTTGCGCGTCGATGTCCCAGCCACCCTGTATTTAGATAGTATTAGGACGACAAAGAATCTGAAAATATCAATATCAAAGCAAATAGACTTAGTGGAATCAATTCAACGAGTAGGTACACGTTGAAACGATATCCTTACTGACCAAATTGATCCGAATGGACCGATTTGGATGAAATTTGGCACACAGATGGTTTATAACCAGGATTAACACATGGGATACTTTTTATCCCGATATTCCCACGAGATCGAAACTTATGCGTGTGAAACCGCGGGGCGCAGCTAGTATAACATAACATCATGCCCGTATTCCCCGAAGGGTTAGTCACAGGTGTATAGTACACCCACATTTCGCCAGTTATGCTTATGTCCCATGTCATAGAGGACGAGCTTATTGCCATTACATCATCATCTGCCAACTGTGTTGAGGAGGGCTTCCAGTCTAACCGATTGCAGCTTAACACCCGTATTTTACATAGGGTGACTGCCTATCTGACCTCCATAACTTAGTTACTAACCGGGAATCAATCTAGACTCCGGGCTGTTACTGAGAAAAACATAGTAACACTTTGCCCGACCCGGGAATCGAACCCAGGACCTCATGTTCAGCAGCAGCACTTGCGACCGACTAGACCAACGAGGTCCAACCAAGGGGGAATAATTATGACAAAGTGGGATAACTTCATAAGCCTTTCAAAAGAATTAAGTCTAACACACTCTCACCATTCTTTCCACCCTACATTCTGTATGACAAAAGTACACCTACAAACAATACCGTAAACATAATATAACAAAATGCATGGAGTATAACATAAAGGGTGTTGCCACAAAGCTTCGGGATAAAGAGATTAATCATAGGCCGTGAGCGCGGTTAACCGGCGTTTGTGTGAATCGCGTGTGGCGTGGCTGCGGTGGCGCCAACACGTAGTCAATGTATGGAATTTGAAGTTTTAGTTTAAAATGTGTGTGAAATAAAACAATACCTAGTTATACACGTGTGACGTGGTATGTGTTAATATTTGCGAACATTGAAAACGAAGTATTTATAAACATGATCACGATTTGCTACCATTGTTTTGACTGTATAGAGGTATGAGTAACAGGGTGTAAAGTTCACTCATCCTCCATTGAACGGGGAGGATTCTCCAACCCGACGGGTGTCGTGTCTGGTGTGCAACTGCCCGACGATTGAGTCAGGACTTTGTATACAGGGTTATTTTTTAAAGACCAGCCAAATTTAAGGATGTCGTACAGACCATCAAACTGAACAACTTTCTCCATGGGACAAATAGCGTAATCGCGAAAATTTTATCAACTGTCCTATAGAAAACTTCAATACCTACTCGACCTAAATGTATGGGACGGCTGAATTTTTATTCGCGATTACGATGTTGGTCCCATGGAGAAAGTTGTTCACTTTGATGGTCTGTACCACATCCTTAAATTTGGCTGGTCTTTAAAAAATCACTCTGTATATGCTAGTTGCACGGTAAACTCTGCTTGCGAGATGCAGGATTTTGTGTGACGTCAGTGTGATGCGTAATTCACATGTGGCGGTGTAGATTAACAGTATTTTAAACTTTTTCCGAAGAAATGCCTTACTTATTTTTACTACCAGACAGTATTATTTTGGTCGCAGTAGTTTTCGATTGTGTGTCTAGGTGACTGGCGCAATGCAGTGATGTGCATAAATCACATCCTTACTGGCATGATCTAGTGCCATATTATGATGTTCTAATGCTATCATGGTTCCAGTGCGAGAGAGACGAAGCTATAATTATATGACTGATCAATAAATGTTGTCGAACTTTCAAAATGAACGGCAATTGGAAATTGCAATTGTTCGTGGGTTACGCAATTATCTCGCTGATATTATGTTATTTTTCTCTGATTCAACTTCATTACCTACTCCTAAAACTATTTATTTATTGAATCGGATATCTATGGATAATTATATACTTTACTAGCTGCGCTCCGCGGTTTCACCCGCATAATTTTCGATTCCGTTGGAATATCGGAATGAAAAGTATCCTATATGTTAATCATGGTTATAAACCATCAGTGTGCCACATTTCATCCAAATCCGTTTAGTAGTTTTTGCGTGAAAGAGTAACAAATATCCATCCATCCATACAAACTTTCACGTTTATAATACTAGTAGGATATGATTGCACACCACAAAAATACATAACAATAAATAGATCGGACACTACAAAATATACAAAGGGTGGCCTTATCGCTTTCTGCGATCACTTCCAGGCAAACTTGGAATGTACAGTAATTTGCCTGGACATAAAACGGGGTTGTCTATTGAAGATTTTAGTCAGTAAATATCTCATTTTAAATAGACAATCAAACGGTTTTTAACAGAATATACACAATAGATAAAGCTTAGAAACACAGCACACTCGTGATCAATGTTCCTCTCACCGCGTGTAAGAATTCTGTGGTCTGTGGCCGTGGCATGGCGGCAAAAACGCAGTCTGACTTTTATTTATCGCTGAAGATTTTTCTTCAACAAGAAAGCGTTTTATACCTATAGGTGTTACGAGGTCTATTAGTTACGTGTCCTCTAGGTCGACACGAGAAGGGTTGACATGTTTTTATTCGAATGAGACGCAATTTTTTTTTTTTTTATTGGTAGTCATGTCATTGCTTTTTTTTTGCTTGTTGTATGCTTACGACTTTTTTATAGTGTTAACGCTCTGGTCAAAATGAAGCGAGTGAGCGAGCGGGATGCGAGATGTGTCAAACTAGTCATTAAATTAATAGACGCGCGCAGTCGCGGTGGTGGTGGCGCAATGGTAATGGCCCCGACTTTAAGAGTTGTAGGTCGTGGGTTCAAACTCAGCCAGGCGTTTTACTTTGTGTAAATAATTTCATCATCACTGCTCTTCAAAACGGTAAAGGAAAACATCGTGGGGAAACCGGCATGTTCTAAAACTAAACATTTGAAGACATGTGACATTTATCAACCCGCACTGGGCATACGTGGTAGATTACAGCTCACTCCCTCTCGGCGAAGACAGGAGGCTGTGTCCCAGCAGTGGCCACATTATAGCCTGTTTATGATGCTGTTACGTCCCACTTCCCGCTCACTCGCACTTTGGAAAAAGAGATACTATATACAATAAATAGTACCTATATTATATATTGTTGCGGAGGTCTACCATGCGGCGGTCTCACTTATTTATTTATCAGGTTTTTTTTTAATTTTTTTTTGCAATGTTACTCAATATCACACAATTTAGACTTATTCACATATTCGTTACTGTTTTTTATCTAACACAAATTAATTTTATTTATATATTTAAGTATGCGTACACACGTCACGTTGCAGTATAAAACTGATTTACATTCGTCACCTCACACATCAGGTCCAGTTGAAAACCAGCGTCAGGCACTAGTTGTCTGGCATTTTTGCTGAACTGGGTCTGTTTGGCGCAGCCGTGAGGCACACTTTCCTGCTAATTTCTTACATCCGACTTCACACATTTTATTTAATCTATTTTTTTTTTTTTAATGGTTTGTTTTATCTGATGTATGTATCTGGTGTATTGTGTGTCTTTTAGTTTGTGCCAAATAAATGTCTTTTCTTTCTTTCTTTCTACCTATGCATCTCTAATAACTAACTAACAAATTTTTCTCTCTTGCTTGGTGCCGTCAATAAAAGGTAGTAAAATGGCGTCTCTATAAAGGGCGTCGAAAATAATTATTAGGGTATACATTTTATAACAACCGCAACCTTAATAGCAATGGTCACGTTGCAACAGCTGCAAAATCATTTAAAAGATTTTAATACTTTTTTTCTTATTTCTCGTTGCAGCGAATAGAATCCGCATTAGTGCATTCTAGTACCTAATAACTTTACCCACCCCGTTAAACTACAAAACCGTGATGTTACATATGTGCTGTGAAAGCGGTAAACCCAGCAGTTAATTCGTACGATGTAACTTTATTTGACTTTTACTGCAACGCTGCCATGTAGTCCTCGCTATGAAACCTATTTACTTTTAAGGCTCGTTTAGATCTAAGCGACATTCGTCATCACTAGTCACGCTTCCGTCTGTCAAACGAATAGCTATTTGTAATTTCTCTCGTGTTTGTTTATTGTAGCGGTTATTGGACGGCTGTACAGTAGTGGTGAAGGCCAATTCTCGTAATTAAAAATGAATAACTTTTACTACGGGACCAACCCTGAAATCGTGAAAAAAAAATCAGTTGATCCACAGATTTATGTTCGCATAACTCGACATAATGTATGGATTAACTGATTTTATTCCACGATTTATAATGATGAGTACAATGACCCCTTTTAAGGATTAAAACGATCAAAATTTAACGGTACATAGGCCTCTCTCTTCTTGTGCCAATCCCCACGCTCCTGAGCCAGCCACATCCAGGTATTGCCCGCGCTGGCAACCTCGCACTATCTCATAGTGCGAGTCAAAACCTATTAGGTTCCTTCTTTTGATCTTGTTTGTCATCATGTCTAGTGTAAACATGGCACGACGTAAATTGATGCATAAGTTAAGACAGAATACGCCGACGTGACGCTTGGTGAACATAATCGTGTTGCGTGCGCGACTTGTTTGACTTTAATGTTACGAAGAATGAGCGTGAACGAGGCATAGCGGTGTTGCGTGCCGCGATACAGGTACGTAAACGTTCAATCAATTATTATGTATAAGTTATAAACGCGACTTTACCTGTTATGCTCTTTTCTTCTAGTTACCTAGTTCAGGCAAATTAGCAACTGTACGCTATTTTAATTGTTAAGGTATTCATTGTAAATATTTATAAAAAGGGGGTATCCCCTTTTTATAAATAAACGATTTATTATATTATTATTCTTTGTACAATTCTCAAAAACACCCACAAATCATGAGTATTTTTTAAAGAACAAAGAAAGGCACTTTATCTACACTTATTTCGTGATGTTCTTATTTTTAAATAAAAATTAGTACCGTAGTGACAGACTTTATCTAAGTGAAATTAAAAAGTTTCATTAAAAGCATGGAATTAGTTTGTACTAGAAACACACTGTCCCTAACAAAATTAAGTTCGGTAACAATAGAAAAGTATTTATATCTCATTAGTGACAGTTGAGCTCTTAAAATATATATTTTTTATTAAAGAACAATTGTCAATGACTTTAGCACTATCTTCGGTGGAGGCTGCTCTGGCGCTTACCCCCGCCAAGTTCCCCAGCATAATCAGCCTATAATGTTCCCACTGCTGGGACACAGGCCTCCTCTCTTCGTGAGGGAGTTTGCTGTTATTTACCACGCGGGCCCAGTGCGGGTTGGTAGATATCACATATCTTCGAATTTTTGGTTCTAGGACATGCCGGTTTCCTTACGATGTTCCCCGGAGTGACAGATGCTCGCCAGGTTCCCCGGAATGTTGGATTTGGGTGTCAGATTTACGATATTTTTACTGTGTTTTTGATGAAATTGCATGAGCTTATGGGATGAAATTGCAAAGTGTGAAACTGGACATAACTAAGGTAACTATTTATAAAAACTCTCGTGTGTTACTATTGTAACACACACACACACATCACACTCGTGTTTTAATAACCTATGTTATCTAACAGCGTCATAAACTACTATTATTTACGCCTTACTAGACGTGTAAAATTAAATTAGATTAATCTATTATGAGCTCAACTGTCATTAATGAGGTACAATTACTTTGTCTCAACTCGGCCTATTGCAGTCCACTGTTGGACATAGGCCTCTCCCAGGCTGCGCTACAAAACCCTGCCCTGCACCTTCCGCATCCAGTATATCCCAGCCACCTTCTTTAGGTCGTCCGTCCATCTAGCTGGGGGCGTCCCACACTACGCTTGCCGATTCGCTGTCTCCACTCCCGCCGATCGATTCTGTAAAAATCTCACCGTGAAAAGTTAGGTGAAGTGAACTTAGAGTGAGCTGTCAATATTGTCAATTCCTAGCATTAGTTGGAATGACAGCTCACTCCACGCTCACTTCACCTAAGTTTTCACGGTGAGATATGGTTACAGAATCGCACTGCAGGACTCGTCTGTTCCATCAGCCATCGGCGACTACTTGGCTAATTGTTACCGAACTTAACAAGCTTGTCTAACAAACGAGGGTTTACCACGTTTCCAGATATTAAAAATTAAGCGAACGTTTACCTACTTACCTTAACCTACTCTCTACTTAGCATGAAATAATACAATTACTAATTTATTATTTTATTTGCAGGAATCGAACGCGTAACCTTTAGCGCAGTCATTAGCTTATCCACTCCGCAAAACGTACCAACAAATTAAAAACTTTATATCTCAGTTTTGGTTTGTGCATCTCTGTGTAACATGCAATGACAATTAATTCTCGATTACTGCTCCTATCTGCTGTGACAATCAATTTACCTAGCCTTTACCAACTATATTTAGATTAGCTTCCACTAAAACCGAATGCAGCTCAATACCAGTATTTTACCTGGAGGAACTGCCTATCTGACCTCCACAATCCACTAACTGGGTATTACGTTACGTCTTGGTAAGACTGGTTGTCAGACTTTTGGGCTTCGGACTAACCGTAACGACTGTCAAAATGTACAAAAATGACCGCCGGGACCAATGACTTAACCTGTTTGTCCGAGGCACGGAATGGTCTCGGTAATGGATGGTCACTCATACACGATCCGACCGTGGCAAGCGTAACTGCCTCCGAATGCCTTCTTACGAAACGTGCGGCTGTTATTATTAAGCCACGAGCCACCCTCATCTACTGTCACATTATAATAAATTATAACATAGCGTGAACATCCTGTTTGTTTATTTCTTTCTTTCTTTACTTTGCTGCCTGCGTAGCGTGAACATAGCATGGTCGTTGGTCGGTGCGTGGCACAATATGTAATATGTTGTTTAGGAAATTATTGTAAACGTGTTAGTAAAATTTGTTATTTGGAACAGTCACAAACATAATTTTTTACGCAAGATTAACAAACGCGTATTCCGTATTCCACTTTAGCATTATACATAGGAATGTTATTGTGACGAACTTACATAGTATTTTCGAAATCATACTATAATGAAATAGGCCTTTCCTCAAAGTTGTAATCGTTATTTCACGAGAAAATCGGTATCGAATTTTGCGTAATTGAAAAGTATTAAGCTCGTGACGTACCTGATTGGTATAGTTTTTGTAAGTGCTGTTCCACAAACGATTAATATTTTGTCCTGCGTGTCTTGTCGTGGGCACGTTTACAGCAACTGATAGACGCTACTGATCCCGCCAAACACGGAGCTGAATTCCGGGCAGACTTCATTTAGATTGCCATCGACACGGAAGTTAGGTTCTGGTACGCCGATGGAAGAGGTCCTTGTGAGTTTAGCTGCTTGCTAAACTAACTGACGTTAGTTCATTATTGAGCTTAAAAATTTAAATAATCTTACCACATACATAGGACTTATACTCAACCTCCAGTAATCTAGACATTACGTGACAAAGTGACATTCAATCAGCAATGGCGATGATAGAAAAGTTAAAAATGTGTTGGACTGACATAACTTTATAAGCTACCAAAACGCTTGTGTCAATTCTGTTAAAAGTCGTTGTAGAAGCACGAAACGCTTTGAATTTGACTGTCACTTGTCGAGGCCCTATACAAAACTATTACCTGGTGGTATCGTTTAACTTTAAAACACCCGCCGTACCCCGGAGGTACGGCCAGAGGTACGGTGGGTCTGCAGTGCAGACTAACCTGAACAAAATTTAAGATGTATTGTAGATCCTCAAGATTCTCATAATCTTTCAGTCTTCCAGACAAATTAAACAAACGCAACTATTTTCTCTTACAGTTACAAATACCATAACTCAAAGATTTTGGCATATCTAATTATCATAAAACAAAGTCACTTTTCGTTTAGTATCTGTGTGATCGCGTTGACTTTATTGCGGTATTTAGCATCATTCAGAGATTATTTTACTGAAGAATGACACATTAATAATTCACCAAGATACATCAGTTAATTATTAATGTTTTAACCGTACAGACATCTTGATGTTTTGATTTGTCGCCAATGCATTCTCTTGAAGCATGGGAGGATCGCTATTTTCTGAATAATTTACGTGTAATTTTGTCATTGTTTCAGATGCTGAGAAAACTAAAGGACAGTGGTGAAGTGCTATCAAAACACTAGTGTTAAGTGAATCATGGGAAAAGTGTCAATTATACTAACATGAAGATGTATAGGAAGTTATTCTGGACGCTCATACATGGCTTCGCTATGTTGCCAACAATAGCTGTACGAGGTAAGTAGTATCATATTATCATAGTTTATAGTATGTAGTACTTAGACGTCTTTTTAATTTTTCTTGGTGACGTAACGGTAACGAGAGTGATATGGCCATTCTCGTAATTTAAAACGTTCAGAATCTAGTCGCAATCTCATTTCGGCGAGGAAAAAATTACAAAAACTAGTCAAAAATTTAGGGAAATTAGAGGTATTTTTGCCAGATTGAGACTGAGATCAGACTGTGAACGTTCTTAAAATTACGAGAATTGCCCATCAGATAGGCAGTCACTCCATGTTAAATGCTGATATTCAGCTCATCAGCTGCAACCTGTTAGGCTGGTAGCCAACCCCAACATAGTTGGGAAAAGGCTAGGCAGATACCATGATTTTTTAGTCGAATGTAACCTACAAGGTGTTATGATTATGATATATTATGTTATACTAAACCCTCGATCTATTAAGCCACAACGACTTGATTCGTACTTGATACTTGATTCATATTTAACTATCTGCAGTAATTCAACTTGATCAATATTAACGCGAGACTCAAAGTACCAAAGTGTTTGTATTAAGTAATTTGAATGCTTGATCAAAGGACGCCAAATAGTTTAAGTGCGACTTAATGAGGTGCGGTTCTCACTTCGATCTATGAAGGCCAAGATTAAGCATAGTTTATGTTATAAATATTATTTTATACTTGAGACTGTGGGGCTTGTGGTTAAGCCACGCTTTCCGCAGTTGGTCCGTGAATGGGTGGCCACCTTAACATACCAAGACCCCTCCGTGCCTCGGAAATCACGTTTAGCCGTTGGTCCAGGCTGTCATTCATGGATCTTTTACAGTCGTTGAGGGTTGTTAGAAGTCCGAAAGTCTGACAACCAGTCTTACTCAGGGATATCGTATTACCCAATAACTGGGTTGTGGAGGTCAGATAGGCAGTCGCTCCTTTTAAAATACTAGTATTCAGCTGCATCCAGTTAGACTGGAAGCCGACCCCAACATAGTTGTGAAAAAGCTAGAAAAATGATGACTTGAGACTGTGGGGCTCGTAGTTTAATGATAACATCCACACTGGTCGAATTATTAAGCCACGCTACTTACACAGATAGAAAATAATTATTATTTAGTATTATTTTTAACCCTATTATTATAACACCCACATTTAACCACAGCCACTACTATGCCATTAACTAACCCCTACTTAACTAAGTGATACTGATTGACACTAAGTGGTCATTAACGCAGCGCCAGACTTACGACCCTGGCCACCAGCCAAAACTAGGCTTTGAACTATTTACATAAACGGTTACGTGCAGAGGGTATCTAGAATTGAATCTGTAGACCTTGTGATACAATCTTTGAATTTTGGGCAGACAGGTCCTTATATTGTACGGAGGTACTGGTTCTCATACTGTACATATAAATTACATATAACATAACATCAAGCCTGTAATCCCCAAAGGATAAGGCAAAAAACCTATAGGACACCCACATTTCACCAGAAGGCCAATGCTCGTAATTTAAAACGTTCAAAATCTAGTCGCAGTCTCATCTCGGCGACAAACAAATGTCAAAAACTTGTCAAAATGTAGAGAAATTAGAGGGATTTTTGACAGATTGAGAGACTGTGAACGTTCTTAAAATTACGAGAATTACCCCTCAGTTATGTTTCAGTGCCATTTAATAAGGGGCGAGCCTATTGTCATCAACCGAGCACAAATTCAAACTGCGGGCAGTTACTGATAAATTCCTGATGCAAAAACAAAATAACCCTGGGAATAAGACCTAGGACCTCATGCTCAGCAGTAGCGTTTGCGATCTATTAAAAAAAGTTATTATTAAACCTTTACTTAAAAAAGGTGACAAAACGAATATGAATAACTATAGACCCATTGCAAAAATTTCCGTCTTGTCCAAAATTTTTGAGAACGTTATATACAACTCCATGTACACATATTTTGAAAAATATAACTTATTTTGCAATGAACAGAAAGGTTTTTGCAAAAACATAAATATTAACTTGGCACTGTTTGATTTAATTAATAGTATTATGACATCAGTTGATAAAAATAATCCGATTTGTACTATTTTTACTGATATGACGAAAGCTTTTGATTATGTTGACCATGGGATGTTGCTACAAAAGCTTTATGGCTACGGCGTAAGGGGAAATATCCTAAAATTGATAGAATCATATTTAACTGATAGAGTTCAATGCACCGAAATCTCTCGATTATGTCCCAAAACCAAATTAGAAACTGTATATTACTCAAAACAAAGAGCCATAAAATATGGCGTTCCAAGGTGGGGTGTTGGCACCACCTCTATTTCTGATTTACATCAATGATCTCCCAAAAATAATTCAACATAAGATGGTTCTTTTTGCAGACGACAGCACAGCTATAATAGAATGTAATGATATAAATAATTATGAAAATGATATTAATGAATCTTTAACTAAAATAATAAACTGGCTTAGTGACAATAATCTGAAAATTAACCTAAGCAAAACCAACATCATGCAATACCATCAGCGTCGTGAAAATAATAACATTAATATCACTTAAAAAGATCATCAAATTCAGGAAGTTGATCGTGCAATATTTTTAGGAATGACTATTGATAATAAATTGACTTGGAACACTCATACTGACATAATTTGTAAACGACTAAGTAAATCTGCGTATGCACTATTCCAACTTTAAAAAAAAGTTAATATTGAGACATTGCTAGTAGCGTAACGTGGACTTGTAGCTTCTGTTTTACGATACGGTATTATTTTATGGGGGCAGTCGGCTAATAGGGAGGTTGTATTTAGGATGCAGAAACGCTGTGTGAGGTCTATGTGTGGTCTAAAAACGACAGATAGCTGTATTCCGTATTTCAAAAAACTAAAAATATTGACACTGCCTGCAATGTATATAATAGAAACTGCATTGTTTGTAAAAAAAAACCCGCATTTATTTGTCAGCTTATCGGCAGTCAGAAGAAATCCATTGCGTACTCAATATTGTAACAAACTATGTAACGTTAAATGTAAAACAGCCTTAATACGTAAAAGCCTTTTCGGCAACGCTCCAAAAATTTATAATAAAATGCCGGATACTATTAAACATATGCCATTAATAAAATTCAAAAAGGCACTTAATAGCTTGCTTAGTGACAAATGTTACACACTGGATGCATTTTTAAATGATGGCTCAATATAATGCTGTTTCTATGTTATAGGAAAAAAAAACTAAATGATGAATTATTTTGGAGTCGAAATTTATTATTAATAATAATAATAATAATAATAATTTATTTATTTGCAAATAAGGACACATAAAAAACACAATAGTTATAGAGAACACAATTTAAATGCTAATTTAGTTGAACTCTGGTACCCAAATTAAGATTTAACTTGTGTTATGGGTACCAGGGCCCTCGCACTTATTAATCTATTACAATATTATATTAGGTAGCGGAACGTGTTCACGTGAGCAAAGTTGTACACAAATAATAAAAACTGTTTGCAATTGTAAATAAAAGAGAAATAAAGTAAATAATTAAAAACTAGATGTAAAGTATGTGGTATGTAGGAGTGAGTAATTTATGTAAGTGGTGTGTATGTGTGTAAGTGGTGTGGGGGTGTGTAAGTGGTGTGTGTGATGTGTGAGGGTGTGTAAATTTGCGTGTAGATGATGAGTGTACGTGATTGAGGTGTGTGATAATGCAGGCAAGGGGTCCCATTACGCTATTGATAATTTAAGGAGGTTCTCAGTTTCGTCATATGCTTTGTTTAGGAGCCAGATTGACACCTTCCTTTTACATTCGAATCTGGTGAGTGGGTAGATGTTGCAATATTTGTTTATTTTATTATATAAATGACATCCAATCACATTGTAGTGCCGTGCAGCCAGGGAGCTACGATACCGCTGGGTTTCACACACTACGTATGATCGGCGCTTTGCTGTTATAGCTTTGTCGTACACTAGAGTACTATGCTTTCTCAAAACCGTTCCCAGAACAAATAGCTGTCTCACCGATAAAGTTTGGCAGTCCCCCATAAGCTGAACTGTCGGATACCTGAAGGGTTTAAAGGACATGACCTTAAGCACAGCCCTCTGTGCACGTTCTAGAGGTAGTAGAAGGGTCTTTGCGGCACCTCCCCATACAGTTATACAATATGTCAGGATGGACTGACATAGGGCACAATATACCACCATCAGAGTGTTGAGTTCAAGAGAATAGCGAAGTTTTTTATAATTATTAATATTGACATTTAATATTTTTTGACATTTTCAATTATTCTGACTTACTTAGATTTTATTTTATTTTTTGACATTTATAACTAAATAATTCCTCATTTAAATCTGACATCACTCAACTTTTTTAATAATATTATGTAATTGTTATATTTTATTTTGAAATTTTAATTATGCATGATTTTCAGACAGATCAGACCTTTTTTTTTTGTTTGAAATTTAAATTTGTAATATTGAGCTAGATGCACACCATATTTGTACGCCTCCTGGCATAACATAGCGTTCTGTTTACCCAAACTCAAGATCTGTATTTCTTTAACTGTGTTAACAAATAAAAGTGATTTGATTTGATTTGATTTGATCACTACCCCAACGAGCAGTCAAAAAATATCTGCACTATTATGATTCATGAGGGATTGGTGGTTGGTGACTATAACTACACTATTGTATTATGTAAGCCTGTGATGATAGTGTATGGGTTTTAAAATAAATAAATAATTATTGGCTCAGGATCGGGATAAGTGGAAAAAGGAAAGGCTTTTGCCCTGCAGTGGGACAATATACGCTGATTATTTGTTTGTTTTTTTTGTTTGTTTGTTTAGCTAACTATAAACCATTTTAATTCGATAAAGAAAAATACTACATAGGTCAAACGACCTTCGTGTCACTTTTGTTTAATTTGGTAACACATTGCTCGAACGTGATTTCATTTGGTGCAACATTGACTTTAGCCCACTTACAAAAATCATATCATGTGTGTGTGAAACTATTTTACGCAAACTAAATAATAGGCTATTTTCCTAAAAATATCTAATTAGTCCGTCAGTTAGACTATCAAAAAATATTGAACCCGTATTTTTTCTTTTGTCAATTATAAAAAAAATGATGAAAATATACCCGTTAAAGTTCCGTGTGACGTCACTTGCTTGCGACACTATTGCAAGCAAGTGACGTCACGACCCCGCACTCCCAAATTTTGACGCGCTTTATATTTGTCATTTTTTGTTCGATTGACAAAAGAAAAAATACGTGTCCATTATTTTTAGATAATCTAACTGACAGACTAAATATAATTATTATTTTTTTACCCAGGCAAATTGTCATCATCAAGACTTCTAATGTTAAATATTGTTAAGAATTTTATTGTCCTACAATTACCATAAAGTATGCTCATGCCGCCTATGATACAGGTTTATCCTAGTACAGCGTCGGAGCGTTATTGGTTAAAATTACGAGTCATTGATTTGATTCTTGCTTGGGAATATCCATACTATGTAAATGTGATAGTAACCCAGTGTGTCGGTCTGTCTGCGACCTTTTCACGCCTAAACCCAACTGATGGTATGGCGGATAGGTCCTGAATCGCAGACGAAGTCGCAAACTATAGCTAGTTCCTTATAAGAAAATGATCACAAACTAAGTACCTTTTTGGAATGCAAAAATGTTGTAGTTGAAAATCAATTGCAAATGTGAAATGGACATATTAAAACAATCTCCACAAAAGTGATAGTATTTACCCATAAATAAACTGGACAGTTAACCCCACTTTATTGCCGATATAACTTTTTACCAAAGCATCAGCTACTCACCGAAATTACGTACTGATACAAGAAAAGAACCACGAAAAAACACGCGTAAAATACACGGCGTACCAATCAAGAACACGACCAAAACATCAATTACTGCCACGTCAGCCAAAACGTGTTAATAAACCCAGCATATTACCCACAGGGTAACGTAATCGAACTTTTTACCGGCTCACTAGGGGCCGGTGCCAGCGAGCGAGTGTTTTAACGTCAATCTTTCCTTTAACATTACAGCATACTGTAGGGGAAAATTGCCACTGACACTTCAGAAAATTGTAGCTGGCTACCAATAAATATTTGCAGCCTTTAAACTACCGTACTCTGCGAAATTAAACCTTATGTGGATAGCAGTACAGGTGATGAGATCAAAGATAATAGTTTCCCGACTAATTAAATAGTTTGCAAGTAGTTTGTCAGGCTGAAAGTATTTCGTTAGTATAATTTGTACGGTATGAATAATGTGTCTAGGTGCAATTAATGTATTACGTAAGAAATTAGCTGATACGCTTAGCGTATAAAAGGCTCCTGTTTTGTGGGTCTTTTTATTCATTAATAGTTGGCCTTTTGGTCTTCATATTATAATTGTGGTGTATTTGGCTCTAAGCATAATCAGCCTGTAATGTGCCCACTGCTGGGACAGAGGCCTCCTTTTTTCGAGAGGGAGTGTACTGATATCTACCACGCGGTCCCTGTGCGGGTTGGAAGATGTCACAAGTCTTCAAATTTTGGGTTCTAGGATATGCTGGTTTCCTCACAATGTTTTTCTTCACCGTTTTGAGAGCAGTGGTGACGAAAATTATTAAGTAAAGTTAAAGCGCCTGCCTGGGTTTAAACCTACGATCTGCAACTTGTAAGTCGGGGCTACCACCACTGAGCAACCATGCTATAAGAGCAAGTGTCCAAAATTTGAGTATATTGCAAGAAGTAGAGAGAATTTTTTCTGTATGTGTATGTTACTAGTATGTGGCATATGAATCAACAACAAATCAGTGGACCCTATATTCCACAATGTCATTTAACAATACCATTTAAGACATATTTTAGCTAAAATAAAACACAGTATCAATCCTTCTTTCCACAAGAAACAAAAAGAAATCCCAAAGAAGCAGACTCATTAAAACGAAGTAACAAGAATATTACAAATAATCGGAACAGTAATCTAACTTTGAAGATACCAGTTACGTTTTCCGTAATTATAAACAGGTCTTATTTCCTTCAGAATAAGTAAATAAATGTCTTCGTCGATTTCGGGACGGAAAAATAGAGGAATATTGACAAGAGCTGCTTATTATGCCGCTTAAGTTGGACGAGTCAACTAGGGGGAATAAGTTATTTTGATGTTTTTACTTGTAAGGCTAAGTAAACAATTATTTTTTTCTGAAGAAAGGGCCTGGGGCTTTGTAGTTTTTTGCTTTTGAGGTTGGATAAAAAAAAACCGATAAACTATAATGATACTTTATTCCCTTGAATAGGATATAATACTCTTTATTATGTACACCATATAATAGAATAGAATATTCTTTATTAGGTACACCATATAGTAGAATAGAATAAAATAGAATATAAATGTAGAAATTTTACAAAAGGCTGACATAATGGCCGGTTTTGTTGCTAAAGCGATATTTTAAAGACAACCTTTGGATGGATTAAAAAGGGGAAGGGGAGACAAATACTGTAGTAGTCTGTGGTGTGCCATTTACATAATACAATAAATTCATACATCAATCAATCAATCAACTCAGCCTATCGCAGTCCACTGCTGGACATAGGCCTCTCCCAGGCTGCGCCACAACACCACGTCCTCCGGCTTCCGCATCCAGTCTGTCCCAGCCACCTTATTTAAGTCGTCCGTCCACTTAGCTGGGGTCACTATGGGGGGTGCGCTATGGAGCGAGCTATGCTCGGAGTCTCTTTAAAGAATAAAATCAGGAATGAAATTATCCGGAAAAGAACCGGAGTTACCGACTTAGCTTGCAGAGTAAGAAAACTGAAGTGGCAGTAGGCTGGCCATGTTTGGCGAAGAACCGATGTGGCAGATGAGTCCTGGAGTCGAGACCATGTATCGGCAAGCGTAGTGTGGGAATACATACATAAAGCATTTATTATACCTATAATTATTGCGTTGTGATACCTACTTAATTGTAAGTTATTCTTCTATAGGCCCCGTTCACAGCCTTGAGCTATGCGACTGTCGTCAAGCAACATGCTCGCGTCTCTTGTTTTCTTCGTATGAGTGTTGTCGTCCACTCCGCAAGTCGCGTCGCGGTGACTCGTGGCATGTTCAAAACAACTTCTTTCAGTTGTTTTCTCCGCAGTCACTGTCGCCAGACGCATGTCGATTGAGTGTGTCATGCGGGCTTTACACAAGTGACTATAGCCGTCTTAGTGGCAATTCCGTTTGGGCTGCAGGTGACTAAAATCGCAAGTTCTAAAATCAGGTAGCATGCGGCGAGTGACTAAAATTGACCGGGAAAATGCTCAGTCGCAGGCCATCACCCGCCGCATAAGATCGATATTTTGATTCAAAATGAAATGATAATTTTGATAAAAACATACTTAGTCGCTTGCGATTTTAGTCAACCTATGTAAATGGGGCGGCGATTCTGCTTGTGAGGCGAATTGGTAAGCGATATGTGTAAATCTCCTATAACTCGTGGCCACGGGGACAGAGAGAAACTCATGCGGGTGAAAACGCGGGCCGCAGCTAGTCTTTATAATAAATTAGCTGCGCGCCATGGTCGCACCCGCATAATTCTCGATCCCGTGGGAATATCGGGATAAAAATTATCCTATGGTCTACCCATATTCTAAATTTCTTCCTAGTTCGCTCAGCAGTTTTAGCGTGAACGCGTAACAAACAAACACAAAAATTCAAATGTGTATATATTAGTTTATATTGATATTCAACTTAGATTAAGCATAGAAATCTCAACGTTTTGACATGGCTCCCATCGACCTTGGCGAAGCAAAGGCGGGTCACCAGTATACTATAAATCCAGGTGTGAGTATGTGAATCCATTTGCTAAACGGATCGATCCGGTATTCGTGACCAAAGGCTTATAAATAGCTGGAAGAACGAGGCTAATCCGAAGACTAACATAATGACTCGGTAATCGATGGATCAAGTCTTATTGTGGCTAGCTTTTAGGCTAGATAAGTGAATAGATTTGGGCTTAGTCTTAATCTTATCTTGGAATTAGAGTGTCTTATTTCTGGCTTCTCAACAGTTAGTCTCTAAGTGACTACGAGCATTGAACTACTTCGTTTTTCAAAACGAATGCTGGATTTATGTATGTTTGTAGGGAAGTAGTAGAAAGCTTTATATATTTGTTCATTACGTATTGTTACCGTATAATCTTGCAGGATATACGGTAAGATTAATAATAATAAATTATTTTTAATTAATAAATTAATTTAATTAATACATTAATTTAATAAATAATAATAATTTAATAAATTTTTCTAATTCAATTTTATAAGTAATTTTATTTTTATTATTTAATAATAATTTTTTTATTATATACTTATGTTTATTGTGATTATAATTTTTGTTTGATTTATTCTTTCCGTCTAATTTGATTTGTGTTGATTTTATTTTATTTGAATTTTATCTGATTTTGTTGATTTTAATACGGGTTCTATTAATGGGTGTTATTTACCAGAAATAAATGAATTTATTATTATTATTAAATACTATCAAAAAATTGTGAATTGCAACAAACCATTTGCAATTTAACGCATTATTTTTAGATAGTTTATAATCTGCCCACTGCGCACCTTGCGCAAATACTGTGTAGCCAAAGACATGCATAAAAACATATTAATGGAAGCCGTCGACAACCTTCTTATAAAATAATGTTATAATAACATGTAGGTATTTATAACTCTATAAAGATAGAATTTTATCTGTAGTAGTAAGAGAGTAGCAAATCAGTCTAGATCAAGATTTGTAGCTAGCTTTTAGCTAGGATTGGTCCAATGCTAAGAAATTTAAGCTCGAGAAAGTTTAGGTTTCACTCTTGTAGTTTCGTCTTAGCACTTATATAAATGCATTGATAAATTGTGGTTTCTAAAATCTAGCTAATTAGTAATCAATTTTTAGCCGGTTCCAAAGAATTTTATAAGCTTACTACTTTTTACCGGGGCATCGCGCGCCTGGATGTCCCGACATCCACGCGGGCCAGTAAAATAATAATCGGGATAATTCCCGAGTAATCCCACGAGAACGCACTAGTTTCCTGTCCTACCTTAAGCCAGGTCATGGTCTATACGTTTGTCAAACATGCAAATCCGTTCAGCCGTTTAGGCATGAAAAGGTAACGGACAGACAGACGAGTTACAATATTTATATATTAATATACTAGCAGCGCCCCACGATCTCACCTGCATGAGTCTCGAATACGTAGGAATATCGGGATAAAAAGTATCCTATGTGTTAATCCTAGTTATAAACTATCTGTGTGCTAAATTTTATCTAAATCCGTTCAGTAGTTTTTGCGTGAAAGAATAACAAACATCCATCCATCCTCACAAACTTGCGCGTTTATAATATGAGTAGGAAGTAGGGTAATATGATATAATATAGTAGAATTTTTTCTAATGTTCAAAAAAATATCTATCACATTTACGAAATACTTCACTACCTACTTTATACTAAGTAGGTACTACTAATTGACTTTTTCTTCTTATTCTATCTCACTCATAATTCCAAATAAAAGGAAATTTACCTAATTCTCTAAATTATTCAGTTCTGCGAAGTTGAGGAGGAAGAATTCCTGATTAGGTGTAATCTTCAAACGCATATATTTTTAGTTTTTACACCAACTTATTTACCGCTATTCCGCAACAAGTATTGGAAGCTCATTTTCATCGTAAACATTTTCTCTTACGGTAAACAGGATATTTCGTTATTCATAATATTTTTTATAGAAAAAGTACTGCATCGGGTAAAACCCAGAGCAGAGTGTTTTCAAACTCGGTTCATATTATATTTATATGAATTTTCCTTCTCTTATATTTTTAACCCCCGACGCAAAAACGACGGGGTGTTATAAGTTTGACGTGTCTGTGTGTGTATGTCTGTCTGTGGCAGCGTAGCTCCCGAACGGATGAACCGATTTTGATTTTGTTTTTTTTATGGGATATTGAGATAGATAACCTATCTAGAATTTGATATTGGTGCTGTTTTTGGAACTTAAATTAGTTTTTGAGAATGTTATATTTGCACATTTTGATAATTGGGTTTGTCGATCTGGGATTTCTCAGTAGCTGTCTGCGTCTTCTTCCCCGTCTCGATTTGTGCCCAATTAATCGGCCTTGATGCCTGAAATAAATGGATAAATAAAAATAAATAAAAAGTAAATGGAAATAGGTTCGCTCCTATTACCTACAAAACTTAATCAGACTTTAATGTTCCCACTGCTGAGACACAGGCCTCCTGTCTTCGAGAAGGAGTGGGCCGTAATCCATCAAGCGGGCCCAGTGCGTGTTGGTAGATATCACATGTCTTCGAATTGTTTGTTCTAGGACATGCCGATTTCCTCATGGTTCCTATTACCTAGATGAGACTTAAACATCAACACTGCCTCTGCCTAACCTTTCGGCGACTCCAGGTGTGATGTTATATTATTTTATTCAGATTCCGATATTATATCAATTTTCTACCGGACTGCACAATGAGAGTTCATACGGTACTAATATCACAATGCAAATCCACGAAAGAAATGGACAAAATATGCTTCTTCACAAGCAAGAAGGAGAATATTGAGGAACATATGGACCAATCAATCTGCTAGCTTTTTCCAAACTATGTGTAGGTCAGCTTTCAGACTAACCGGATGCTGAATACCAGTATTTTATATAGGGACTGCCTATCTGACCTCCACACCACTGGGTAACACGATACTCTTGGTCAGACAGGGAAACAAAGGGCCATTATTCCGAAAAACTAGGAACAAAAATAAATCAACGACAGAATCCTTAGATTCCTTCCAATTAGAATTCTGTCGTGTCAGAGAAGCTCTTACAGCTAAACGAAGAAAGCAAAAAAAAGAAAAACACTCATTAGACACTTGATTGTGTTTTAAAAAACGACCCTTCTTAATTAATTAAAAACGTAAGTCTTTTTTCTTTGTAGTAAAATAAAAACAAAGTTTTCGAGAACAATGTTGCCCAAATTTAATTTATTTAGAAAAGATTCGCCTTTTAGCAGACATGTATTCTGTACTAGCTTTTGCCAGAGGCTTCACCCGCGTGGAGTTCGGAAATTATCCCACGGGAACGTACCTACTGCCGAGATGAAAAGTTTCCTATATGTTGACCTAGGTTATAACCTATCTTTGTGCCAGATTTCATCCAAATCCACTCAGTAGTTTTTGTGTGAAAGAGTAAAACGGATCCATCCATCCTCACAAACTTTCGCATTTATAATATTAGTAGGAAGTATTATTTCTCAGTATTCCCGTTAGACAAAGTAAAACTATTAATTCTACTGTAATAACTATAGATCATAAGAAACAAACAAACATGCATTTCGTTAAAACACGCCACAATTTTTCGTGGGCCTAATCGCCGAACAAACAAACTATCTCCTTTGTCGTTTGGATCAGACATTTATTTATTTATTGACACACCAACGACTTATTCACTAAATCATTACATTAAATATATTCTATATCAAGAGCTTTGCTGTGAATTTGTCACTTATAGGTGTGCACAGCACTTGTATAACCAATAATAAAAATTAAAATGGAAATATATGATCATAACAAAATTAAAATTAAAAAGTTTACATTGAATTTAAAATGACAAGTAGTTAAATTAAAATACAGTATAATTCAAAAATTAATAGAAAAAAAAAACATTAATTAAATTGGAATAGTAAAATAATTATAAATTGAAACTATAACAATACAAATAAATTAGTTAAATTGGAATATTATAACAGTTATAAATTGACTATAAAAAGAACAAATAAATTAGGACATCATTATTACATTAATTAAAAATAAGAATAGGATAGATTAAATGAAATTGTACAATATTAAATACATTGGATGGAAATTGTACAATATTAAATACATTGGATGGAAATTGTACAATATTAAATACATTGGATGGAGTCACACAAATACACAATAAACAAATAAACATGCATTTCGTTAAAAGACGCCACAATTTTTCGTGGGCCTAATCGCTGAACAAACAAACTATCTCCTTTGTCGTTTGGATCAGACATATTATCATACTTACTGTTTTGATAAATTATATGATTATGTTATATTAGGTGTAATTTAGATATGTGCCGTAACGATCTTAGTAGTATCTTAGTAGTTATGTTTTGTTAAAGGTTTGAACAAACTCATGCATAATTAGCCTATAATGTTCCCACTACTGGGACACAGGCCTCCTCTCTGTGAGTGTGAGAGGAAATGGGTCGTTATCCACAACGCGGGCCCTCGGGTTGGTCGATGTCACATGTCTTCGAATTTTTGGTCCTAGGACGCGCCGGTTTCCTCACGATACAAGATGTTTTCCTTCACCGTTTTTGAGACCACTAGTGATGAAATAAATTGCACAAAGTAAAGCGCTTGCCTAGGTTCGAGCCTACGACCTACAAATCGTAAGTCGGAGCTGGTACCACTAGGCCAACACTCCTCTCGAGAAGTTAATTTAAAAAAATAAATAAAAATAAAATCTCATAAGTACAGTAAAAACACTAATGTCTGTATTTAATTATGTCACTGTAATCATTAGAATTACCCTTATGGCAACCAAACCCTGGTCGAAAAAGATAAAAGCTCGCTTTTAGCTATAAAAAGAGATAGTAAAGCGATGAACGAATTTAATTAATTAACGTTATCAATGAAATTAAACTTTTATCGTCCAATTTGTACTAATGAAAGCAGTTTCATTGACGAGTAATAAAATAATTACATTGACGGTGATAATAATATGATACACGTGGAAATTGTGGTCCTTTTTATAATGAACCAGTAACCCGCCCTGGCTTCGCTCGGGTGCAATTTCCACGTAAAGGCACGTTGTGCACAAATTCTGCGCAGTATCCTAACAAAAAGTACTAGGCTTACATAAATTGCCGACACTATTTCATAAGTATTATTAAGTACTTATTTTTGCATAATATATAGCATATGTCCATCTGGAATAACATACCTTTCAAATGGTAAAATAATTTTTCAGATAGGAGCTGTGGTTCCGTAGATTATCCTCCACATAATATACACAAACTCAGTATATATAATATTATATCAAGTATAGATACATAGGACCACGTTTTATAATCTCGTTTTCCAATGGTGATTACAATCGAATCAGTCGTTTCATGCAGATTTTCACAATATTTAAAAATAAAATGGCTTTTTCGTTTAACTTGGTCTCATGCTTCGACAATTTTTGTTGAACGGGATTGGTAAGGATATTTCAGGTAAATTTTTCTCTGTAGTCGCTACTTTAGAATCTTATCGCAAAAAATTTACAACTGTCCCATACAAAACTTCAATCCCTACTCGACCTAAATGAATATATGGCTGATTATTTTTCGGGATGTTGGTGTTGGTCCTATGGGAAAGTTGTTCAGTTTAATGGTTCATACCAAACCCTTAAATATGACCACGCATTTCTGATACAAGCTGTACAGTAAGATATTTCACAGACTTCTAAAGCGAAAACGCAATCGAGACTACAAGAAAACTCATTCACTTCAAAATAAACACCAAAATACCACTAAAACTGCAGATGTACATTATTTACAACCAATACCCATCTCAAAATATACTGTACATTATTAATAATAGATATAATAAATATAAAGTGTACTGCGAACCAGCTGTGAGGTACCTTTGGCCCATTGCCACAAGCGTGTAGCGGTGTGGAAGCCATGTTTTCGATATTATGTAGCCTGCGACGCTTCTCAGAAATTGAATCGAATAAATATTGAGGAGATTTGTTATGATTCTTTTTAATATTTATCGGTTTTTCAAATTTATGTGCAGTTGTTTGGTGCGGAAGAGATGGATATATGTGTTGGTCTTTTTGTTCGTGAAGTCATAATCATAATCAGGTTATATTTTCAATAGGTAGTACATTGTTGGTCTTAAAGTTAGTAATTCAGTTTTCTAATACATGGTCAGGCATTTATGATGCAAAACATTACATCATTCTTGAATTGGTGCTACGCGAATAAATGGAATAAGAAATGAGTACATAAGAGGAAGATTGAACAGTCCTGTGGAAATCAGTTGTCATGGTATGGACATCTGATGCGGAGTAATGAAGAAAAGATCGTAAGGAAAGTTTTGAGTATGAATGCGGATGGCTATAAGACTAGGAAGACCAAACAAACGATGGATGAACTGTGTGAATGATGATTAATAGAGAAGTATGGAAGAAAAGGACATGTTGCGCCGACCTTAAAATAAATTGTGATAAGGGCAGGAGAATTCATGATGATATTGGATATAATTCACACAATAATTTATTTTATTTTATTTTTATTTTTTCATTGAGAGGAACGGCAAACAGTTACATTATAAGGAATTACAACTAATTTAACAAAATAGCAATTTGGTTATAAAGTAACCCACAACGCTGTCCACAAGTAGGCATAGAAGTTTAAAAAAAAGAGCTAATCGCTAGGAACATTAATAGCAGTACGTGTGGCAAATATTTAATTAAAAATTAAATGATAAGGAAAAAAAATATAAATATGAGAAATGTATAAAAAATTAAGAATAATTTGTTCAAAATTAAAGTAAAAAGATAACAAAATTATACAATATTAATATATTAAGGAGCACTTGTTGTGGTATCTAATAGGGAATGGCGAATGAGGCTTTTAAATTTACTTATTGTGCAATTGAAGATATCTATGTTCACAATTGTTCACAATTTGTATCTTAACTGAGAGCAAGGTCATATCGTAAAGCACGCGGCACTCTCCGTGCCTTAAAGCACGCTAAGGCGTTAGTCCCGGCTGTCATTTGTAGATCTTTGAAAATCATTACGGGTAGTCAGAAGCCCAAAAGTTGACAACAAGTGGTACCAAGGAGTATCGTGTTACCCAGTAACTAGGTTGTGGGGGTCCAATAGACAGCCGCTCCATGTAAAATACTGGTATTCAGCTGTATTTGGTAAGACTGGAAGCCGACCTTAACATTGTTGGGTAGGCTTGAAGATTGATTGACTTTGTATCAAATTATTGTATCTTCCTAGTAGGGAACGAAAAAGTGTATCTTCGAACAATTACGCATAAGAGATAGTCTATCCACGATCTGTTGTCAAAGGATTTTGGGTTACTTTGCTCACATGACCCGCCAGGAACGAGGTCCTCACCTTGCGGCCGGTCAACTAACTGCTGGTCAGACCAAGTAACCGCCCTCACCTGGTCTCTCTGTTACGACGGCCATGAGGGAAGCTGAGAACGAAGTGGAAGAGCATCGTATAAACCCACGAAGGCATTTTAGGGATACGACCTTCAGTAATAACGCGACCAAGAAGAGGAAGTGGTGAACGTCAAGATAAACCATACGCTTTTAAAGCTTCGAAACTTTACGTAGGTTCGTTTGTAAGGGGCTTGAAATAATAATTTTCTCTGAGTTAAGCGTGGCTTATCTCGCGCCGTGAGCGTAGCCTCTGTAACGATTGTAATAATTTATAATATCTTTAGTACTGTAACTTGCATGGCTGGTATTATGTAGGTTTCACTGCTGTACCTACTTAAAGGCATGAGAAATAAACGATTTACTTTACAATCAAATTAATAATCTATCCATTCTAAGATTATAAATTCGAAAGTAACTCTGTATGTATGTTGCCTTTTCACGCCTAAACCAATGAAAGGATTTCTATAAAATTTGACAAAGAGATAGATGGCATCCTGGTGAAGAACATAGGCTACTTTTTGTCCCGGTAGCACGTTTCCGTGGGATAATTTCCGACTTCCACGCGGGCGAAGCCGCATGCCGAAGCTAGTATATACGGTATAGTAATAAATTGTGGTTTTAATATGTTGCTATAACGATATTTAAATGTAGGTCTAGCATATGTATCTTGGGTAATCACTGCGCTGCTACTACCTTACTTTCTGGCCAACATTAAACTACGATAGAAACTATTATGTAATAAGCATAGCAATCAGTTTATAATGTTCCCACTACCGGGACACAGGCCTCCTCTCGGTGAGAGGGTCAACACGCGGGTCCAGTGCAGGTTGGTATACATGTCACATGTCTTCGAATTTTTAGTTTTAGGACATGCGGGTTTCCTCACGACGTTTTCCTTCGCCGTTTTGATAGCAGTGATGAAATAATTTATAAAAAGTAAAGCACCAGTCTGGGTTCGAACTTATGACCTACAAGTCGTAAGTCGTGACCGTTATCTACCACTGGGCCACTACTCCACTCAATAAGAATATATCTATATCTTTGTTATTGGGATTGGTTTCCGCGCCTAGTACTTCAGTGAACCATTGAACGTGGGCCATGGTGGATGTTGGTCATTCCAACTAGCCCACCCGTCCAGAAGTACATTAGGTCACTTAGTCTGTTTTATACATCTGCGAAAGATCTGGGTGACACGAGGGTTTAAAGAAAGAAAGAAAGAACATACGTTTATTTACGGTAAACATGACGCATATAAAGACCACACACAAAAAAATAACAAGTTGGGGGATAACATGCGTCACATCCACGCCAAACGGCCATCGCTCAGCATAATGCTAAGACTCCATACGAGATCTGTCTCGTATACCTAGCGCTGGTTTTCAGCGACAGCCGTTAACGTGATGACATCAACCATTGCAGCATACGATTTTACGGTTTCTGATATAATTTGGGTGATGCCAGTGCATTCAAAGAGTACATGCGCAACGGTTTCCTTAGTCTCCATGCAGGCTCTGCACATATTGCTGTAGGTATATAATGCAAGATAAGCAGAATATCGAATCAAAAAACAGAATACGAATCATAACAATTAAAACAAAAGCACAAACAGGCGTCATACCCGATACACAATCGCGAAAATAACAAAAAACTGATATAAAAATACCAGGCATTCATGAACGAAAAGAGTTAATCGCCTGATCATTTGAGTGCATCCAACACAACACAGTATGTGATAATAAAATCCATTATATGGAAGGACTTGACACGAAATATGCCAATTAACTTATGTAAATGTGAGTGGATACTGTGCAAGAAAAAAAACCTTTAAAATTAAATGACGTGAAAACAATGCAGTGTTGCATTTTCAGCGTTTTTAATTTTTATGTTGAGCGTGTATTTAATGACGCAAAGGTCTGTTTTTTTTGTTGAATCAATTCGTGGTCTGACGCGTTTTCGTTGTAGGGAGAGTAAAAAAAGAATATATTTTTTATCAGTATAAAAGGCAGGTGACATCGTCGCGCCAACTGAAACCATGAATACAGCACATAATTCTAGACCCTCCCTAGCGTAGATATTTTTCGTCGGTTATCAAAAAGAAAATCAGTTGTTTTATAGAAAAGTACAATACCTATTCGGTCAAAATGTGAGAAAAAGGATTTTTTTTTTTAATAACCATGGTAACAGTTTGTGCTTCGATTTCCTTGCTACTGTGTAAAAATATTCGTGTATAGAATATTTTTTTTTCTTTAATAGTAGAATTATTGCGGGAGACATTATGTACATCAAGCCTGTGCTTCCGGAAGAGGTGGGTGTGAACTAGGTACACATAAACCGAAATATGTATTCACTGCAACAGAAGTCGAAGAACACTTCAGCTCTATCTAAATCTTAACTATTTAATTGAGCAAAATATTCATAGAAAATCTGAACGTATATAAAATATAAAGAGCTCTTAGCTCTTAACCCTTAGCTTTACATAAAATGCTAAAAAATAATGTATCGAATCGAGATGGTATGTAAAAGTAACACTGTTACTGAAATTACAGACGCCTGCACATAAAACTACTACAATCTGTCAAATTTCTTTAGTAGTTTTTCAACTTTATCGCTACAGAATTAATGTTCAAGGTTGATTGGGAAAATTCGACCGTTTCGAGTAGCTTGACCTGCTTACGTCTGTACAATATAATGGAGACGGAGGGTTGGGATGAGTCATATAGGTCTCCTTTTAACGACTCCTTACCAAAACAAGTCCAGTCCAGTACTGCGAACACCAGTTATGGTCTAACGTAATGAGGACTGAGACCATTCTGAATAATTTCGAAGGATATTGCTAATCCATTGCTTCATATGTTCGAAAAATAACATTGTTACTATTCGAATCGTCTCAAGATCCAAATGGAATCGTGCCTTTTATATACTGACACAATCTTATTTCGGTGTACGTGAAAGATACATTGTAAAAGATCGTAAATACTTTATACTTTACTTTTTGACTGTGTTTAGTTTAGTATGTGATCTTCCTTTAGGTACGAGTCGCAATACATAAATACTTTTTCTTTCTTTCTATACACACGACCAGTTCAGCAGGTACGACTGACTGGTTAAATGTATCTGCTAAGGATACCTAAGCCTCAATATTCTCTGCAGAGTAGATTATATAACATTTTAAGGTACAAGCCTACGTTCGGCAGTAGACATTTTCCAACCCGTTAGGTTGACAAGAATGAACCAGCTTCGTTTCAATATCACGAGAATACACGGAAATGTTCTGGGTTTCTGCCAAAAATGCCTACCCTATGACATTTCGGAGGCCTAGTTAGCTTTCCTTGGGGAAAGGAAGTTATTTATGCGGACAAAAGGGATATATAACTTCATAATAACAGTCACTTAAGTGAAGGAAGACAGTATATTTTTCACCAAAAACTTTTAACATTGCCAAAAATTCTTCACATTACCCCAAAATTTTACATACCTCCGAAACAGTCAACATAATGATTCCTGTCGCAATTGTTTTAAGGTTGAAATTGGTACAATTGTTTTTGTAATGTAGTAGAAGCTCATTTGGCTAAATGAACTGACAGTTTGCCACCGACTTCGGAAACAATCCAGGGAACTCGGCCCGGGCACCTTTGTTAACCAATTTAATTCAAAAGTTTTTAGTCCAGGGATGTTTTTGCATTTTTTAACGTTACGCTTACGACACCAGAGAGAGGGCAGGATTAAAATGGTACATACATTTAGTAGGTTCTACAATAGGTCAGATTATATTCCATCGTTATTGGAACGAAGTTCTTTAACGCAGATAGAATATATGATGCGATAGGAGTAAACTGGTAGAAATCGTCACATAACAAAATAGCGTTATTCCCTCTCCACGTGACTTTCTCTTTGCGAGATATAGACTTCATGGTTTTCGAGGGTGTTGAAGCCAATAGTGAGGTCAAAATAGAAATCCTAGATGGCGGCAGCGAAAATTTTCAAATCTTTCGTCAATGGTGTCTTTCATGGTTTTCGATAACTTTATTAGACCTTCAAGAAACTTATATTAGAAAAACGCGTATTAAATTCACACTCTCTCTCTTTCGTTGTCTCCTTCTATTTTATAGGAATTTGTGTACGTGCGAGTGTAAGGGACTTCGTTCCTGACGAAGGTCTCCCGGTCGCACTGACTCATTGTAGGACGTGTGCGTTGAGACAGTTGATCTGTACTATTGCTTTTAGCTCCTACAAAAAATCGCTCACCGATTGTATGCCGTCTGCGAATGCTCTTATAGTCAACGGTGTCAGTACTTAGTTAAATGAATGACTGAGTCTGTAAATTTTAATTATGAATGCTTCACCAGCAAGAGGGTAATGCAAACACAAGGACATTACCCTTAACCGTAATTTATTACGTTTAGCATTGGATTTGATTCTTACCAAGGGGTATCGTGTTTACCCAGGTTGTGGAGATCAGATACAGTCACAGTCCACGTAAAATAACCAGTATTTTACGTTCAGCCTCATCAGCTAATTCTTTTTCCACGTAATTGCATTTCCACCCTAAGGTGGAATACGTAAGGTTGAATACCACTTGCACGTCATAAAACGACAAGGTCTATTGGTCTATGTGACAGTTACATACAGTCTATCCACAGATATTTTACCATTGATTTTGCATCACTGTCAATATCACAGTGATCTTTAATATCGTGGCAATAAGGTTGCTGTTGGGTTGCTGCAAATGTCCAGTCTGTCGAAATCACAGTGATCTTTATTGTAGTTGTAATAAGGTTGCCGTTGCGTTGCAGCTGTCAGAAGTAAAATAACTGTGAAAGTACTGTAGTTTCAATTTACTGGGAATTGTTGCCAAAAGTGGTAACGCGAGATATATTTAGTATAGTTGTAATCATCATCATCAGGCTACAGCAGTCCACTGCTGGACATAGAACTCTCCTATTGCACGTCATTCAACTCGATTTTCGGTAACTCTCATCCAGCTGCTACCAGCCATCCTGCAAAGATCGTTGCTCCACCTAGCCTGAGGGCGTCCTACCTTACGATTGCCGATTGACGGTCTCCACTCAAGAACACGTCTACCCCAACGGTCATCGGTGATCGGTCAATGGTCGGTTGTGCGAGCAGAGAACCAAAGTTGTCGACATAACTCACAGAATAAGCAAGCTGAAGTGGCAATGGGCCGGCCATTTTAGCCAATATTTTACGAGGGTTGAATATACTTACTGCCTATGTATATATCTTTGCTCGTGCAGGTTAAATTACTAAGTGAAGTATTGACTGTAACGTTCCTTGCCGATGCGGCTTCGACTTTTAATTACTCCGAAAGCAATTTGCATACTTAATTTAAATCTATAGGTATTACTGCAGTAATAAGCTCCACTCATAATTTATACACGATGAAATATAATTACATTTTACTTTTAACAGAATCTGAAAGGTTGTTTTACTTTGAGTAAAATCTATCGTTTTAAAAGTTTTGAAGTCAAACAGCTTTAGAAGTTTGCGAACTAGAATTAATGTTCTGTTTATCGAAGTTCAAGTTTTGATCGTTTAATATTTTATTACTAGTGCTAAAGTCATCGTGGGCTGAAGGTTTAAGTCCCATATTGTGGGTACGGTATGTACAGACGCCAGCACATCGAGCTACTACAATCTGTCAAATTACTTTAATATGTAGATTTTCAACTTTATCGCTAAATCATTAGGCTTAAAATTGATTGGGAAAATTTGACAGATTCGGGTAGCTTCATGTGCTGGCGTCTGTATAATGTCTTATTGCACCTCCTTAGAAAATCTAGTGATTTATAGTCAAAGGAAACGTTTCAGAATGAACCTGCAGCCTAATTGCGTAACACACGATCAATCGGAATCTGAATCATTTTGAAGCAACTTGCTAATCCATTGCTTCATAAGTTTGAAAAATTTGTCTGGTCAACACGTAAATAACGCAATGAATGTTGTTGAACTGTCAAAATGAAACCGATTCCGATTGATCGTGTGTTACGCTATTAGGGTGCTGAAGACTAATTCCCGTAATTAAAAACGCTCAAAATCTAGTCGCAATCTCATCTCGGCGACAATCAATGTCAAAAATTCAGGGAAAGAGAAGTAGTTTTGACAGACTGCGACTGAGATTGTTCTTAAAATTACGAGAATTGCCCCTCTGGCCTGAAACAGCTAACACACAGTAAGGAATCGTGGATTAATAATAATAATAAATTTATTTTCTCACCACAATATCCTTATTAAAATAATTACAAAATACAATATTCTCCAATCATGGGCTCAAAGAAAAATATGTGGGAGACTGGTGCCTAAGCTAAGCCGAAGCTTGTGGCTTTTTAACCGACTTCAAAAAAGGAGGAGGTTCTCAATTCGACTGTATATATATATATATTTTTATGTTTGTTACCTCAGAACTCCGTTATTTATAAGCCGATTTGATTTATTTGTAAGGATATGCTTTCAGATTGGTCCCATAGAATTTCATCAAAAACAGTTCAGTAGTTTGGTTTTTAAACCAACTTAAAAGTGTAAAATAAAAACTTTTTTGCAAAAAAAAACAACCGACTTCCAAAAAAGACACTACAAAGTGAAAAATAACTTTAATTTTGGAAGTCGGTGGCTAACAACGAAAATGCGAACCCAACGTTACCGACTCCGACATTTTTTTTTTGCAAAAAAGTTTTTGACCACCAGGTCTAGAAAGAAAGAAAGAAAGAAAATGCATTTATTTGCGGCAAACATGACGCATGAAAAAAGGACATAACACACAAAAAAACAAGTTGGGGGTAAACATGCGTCACATTCACGCAAAGGTCTCTGCCCCAAGTACATAATTATGGTCTCCCGTAAATTAAAACTAGAAAATAATTTACTTTTGACTTATAGGAACGAGTTTGTCGTGTGCAGTATGTGCGTGTGAGTGTGTGGGAGGGTGAGTGCGCTGGTGTGTGTGTGTGTGTGTGAGTGTGTGATTGTTAAACTGCCTGAAAGAGAAAAATATAGACATAATTCCGTGACTATTTTGGGATAGAACGTAGAGTTTCAGTTGTGTGTAGTCCAGAGCCATAAGCTATGGACAGGATGATGTCCTTATCCATCAATATCCAATCCCAATGTGTGTTTATTATCTGTAAGCGAAGTGGTTTTTGCCCATACATTGAACAGTATCTGGTTGATATTATATCCGACCTCTGCATAAGAAAGACCGATCTGTAGAAGATAAGAAAAATTCCCCTCAGCAGTGCAGTTACAGGGTGATATGACGCCACATACCTACATATCTACCTCGACTGAATGCCTCATTGGTCAAGTGGTCACAAGCGCTACTACTGGCCATGAAGACTTTTTTTTTTTTTTTTGAGGATGGGAAATCATCAAATGACCCCTCCCGCTCTGGGCGGAGCAGAAGGGAGTGTCAGACTCTTACTGACTAAAACCCACCCGTGTTCCTTCCTTAGCCCTTTATGTACCAGGGCAGCGGTAACCCTTTCGGACGATCCCGCTGGCCATGAAGTCTTGGGTTCGATTTCTAGGTCGGGCAGTGTTATTGTGTTTATCTATACGGAATTTTACAGTAGCCAGGAGTCTGGACTTGTGCCCGGGTGATGACAATAGGCTGGCTCCTTATTACATGAGACCTAAGGTGGATGCTCCAAGGTAGCCCGCGAAATTCAAATTTTCTTACGTTTTTTTGCAATTTGCTGGTCAGTACTAAGTTGTACGTTGATTAAAATATGATTCGCGGCCGTAACAAATATGTATTTACAGAATTATAATCATTAAAGTCATTAACACAACTCTCTGAGGTCAAGTAATTTTAGGATTATGCTAACTTAACAAGTTGTATTACTGATTCTAATGATTATAATTCTGTAAATACAAATTTGTTATGGCCGCGAATCATATTTTAATCAACGTACAACTTAGTACTGACCAGCAAATTGCAAAAAAACCTAAGAAAATTTGAATTTCGCGGGCTACCTTGGAGCATCCACCTGAAACATAAGTGGCGAAATGTTGGTGTACCTTTTGGCTAAACCTTTGGAGAATATAAACATGATGTTTTGTTACGTTACCTATCTATACTGCATTCGCGATTTATTTGCCAAACACGTAAACAAATATGAGTTTATGGAAAAATAACGATAATTCCTACACAATAAAGTTCAGTTTACGCTACAACTTCAAACATTTTTATAACTTTTTCAATAGTGCTAGTCACTCTAAAATCAACTTAATTACAACTATTATAAAGTTGATATTTGTTTAACTTGAAATAACATCAATTCGAAACATTCGTTTGAATAGACTTTATGTAGATAGGTAGGTGTCTGATGTGTATCCTTCCATTATGTTATAGGAAGACATCAGAACCGGTTTCGCATCAAAATAGACTCCAACATAAACACGCAGTTACAAACAGACTGTATAATTAAATAGCACGAAATGTGCGAAATTCGCGAAATGGTAGGCAGTCATCGTTCAGCTTAATAGTGTTCCAAAATTAGCATACTTGAATTTTGATTAGCAGTAAAACACAGTTCAACTTTGTAACTGTACTCTGCCAAGCTCCCATTAACGCTGGGTTAATGGACAAAACCTCTATCATTATATGGGGTGTTCTCATAAATTGTGGGCTGACAGATTTTATGTCCAAATTTGGTTATTGTTTAATGAGTTGGATTTTTTACTGGCGTGAAGTTTGGTTATTTTCGAAGTTTTGTTCGGTTTTAATGGGGCTGTGTGCAATGGATGTTGTGCTATTGTATCAGTATATTGGACTTCTGAAATTTATACCAGTAAGTGGGAGCGAATACGATAAACAGAGCAGTGACGGCAGAGCACAGTATAGCTTCATATTGATTGTCCTACTAATATTATAAACGCTAAAGTTTGTATGGATGGATGGTTGGATGTTTGTTACTCTTTCACGACAAAACTTCTGAACGGATTTGGATGAAATTTGGCACACAGATAGTTTATAACCAGGATTAACACATAGCAGACTTTTTATTCCGATATTCCCACGGGATCGAAACCTATGCGGGTGAAGCCGCGGGGCGCAGCTAGTCACCCATAAAATAACGTTTATGCCAAGCGAGATAATTTCATTGGTAATTTGATTTGTAAGGATGCTAAAGCCTACTTCCGATTACAGTTTCTATTCACAGTTTATTGATGATGAAACAGTAATACTAGCGATACCATACGATCTTTCAGGAAAGTTCAGACTTGCAAATGGTGATTAACCTATTTAGTTCAGGATATTCACCTTCCTAGGAAGTTTGTTTTTTTTTATTTTGTCACTTATTTTTGATTTTTGTAAACAAATCTCATCGGTCTCAGGTGCTGTCAAGGATATGCCCTATACCCGTCCAGTAGGTTAACCGTTTTTTGACAGCTGTCTTAGAACGTACATAATATTCCAGATTACGTAAAAGTTAACTTTAAAATGCGTGATTAAAGTTTTTAAAAGAAGAGTAAATGAACACTATCTGTCCACTTCACCATAGTTGTGTATGTATTTATTATTTTGAGTATGATATAATTATTATCATTCTAGTGATATTATTTTAGAAGTATGTATGTATGTTTACTTGTATGTATGTTAGTATATCCTCGTAATTTTTGTTTAGTTTTTTAAGTGAATTGTTTTTGATTTCATGTATTCTTTTTTTGTCTTCTTTATTGTTTCACACGCTCTCTACATCTCTGTATCTATTGTCCTGTCTCGGGTGTGCTGGAAGAGATTTCTTATGAAATAAGCATTACCTCTGTACCAATTTTTTCTGTTCTGTTTTTTTCTTGTCTGTTTATATATGTGTGTACATACATAAATGGTAAAACAAATGTATAAACTGCCTTATCTTATTGAATTACCGTACGAGTATCAATCAATGTATTGTGTTGCTGCAATCAGTAGTTCCATCTGTCAAAAAATGGTTTACCTAATGGACAGGGTATAAGAGCTTACATTTATTCGAGACGATTGAACATCAATGTTTTTAATTAAACCCGTAGAAAGGACTCGTACAATCGTTTACAAATCCCGTTTAAGCATTTATTCATAACAGCCCGTCTTCTCATTCCATTTGAAAACCCCAACAAAACATTACCATAAAAAACAATTTGTGTAAAATACTCAAATAATACAATTATTACGGCGAAGTAACAATAACACGGACACAAATCCGTCCTCCTTCGGGCCGAGACCGAAACACAATGTTCGGAGGGAAGGGACGCCCTTTACAATACACGATCCCTCGGGATCTCGGTTGAATTTAATAAATCTTTCCGATGCTTCCTTTAAGCGTTGAAAAGGATCGGAAACCTGGAAACTCCTGTTGTCATAAGCGGACGGTAAAAGGATAAAACGCTATATTTCCGAATATCGTTACGTTGCCAAGTCGTGACTAAATGGTGTTAAATTCAACACACGATGTGTCTATTGTTCATTGTGACGGAATGATTTTTTGAATTTTGTCGCTCATATGTGATGAGATTGGGTTTTTTGTGCTGTTCTGTTGTTTTTAGGTTAAATTGTTTCAAACTTTGCGAGCGTTGATCTAGGACCTTATACCCTGTCCATTAGGTTAACCGTTTTTTGACAGCTTTCATAGAACGTAAGTACGTTCTCCCAGATTATGTAAAAGTTAACTTTAAAATGCGTAATAAACTAAATACATAAAGTGCCTAATATCTTATTGAATTATCTTATTTATGTGTACGTGTACAAGTTTTGACAAAATAAAATTATATAATTGTTCACTAGTTCGATCTGTCAAAAACGGTTAACCTAGTGGACAGCGTATAGTATGTTCTCATATATGCAATTAATTTTGCATGACAGTTCTTAACGTGTTGAAAATACGTCTCGTAGAAAACAAGGAAATACTGCGGACTGACAGACGTATTTCCTTGTTAATTATTATACTGAAACTCAGATAAATAAATGACTTTCTCTCATAAGACTCAGCCGTTGGAGATCTAAGTTTTCTTGATAGTTTAAATCATGGTGATATAAATTGCTACGAAAACACAACACAGCTGATGGTTTTTTAATTCGGATAGTCGATAACACTGTCTAGAGGGGCTTGTGGCTAAGTAACAAAGGCCACCGCACCTATATCTAGTCGCAATCTCATCTCAGCGACAATCAATGTCTAAAACGTCAAAAGTATACTTGTGTGTTTGTGTTTTGTACTTGTTTTTTTTTTGTAGGGAAATTATAGGTATTTTTGACAGATTGAGACTGAGATCAGAATGTGAACGTTCTTAAAATTACGAGAATTGCCCCTCAGGTTTAGCTACGCTTGTCGCGGTTGGTCCGTGATGGGTGACTATCCTTACATACCAAGACCCCTCCGTGCCTCGAAAAGCATGTCAAACCGTTGGTCCCGGCTGTCACTCGGATCTCTGACAGTCGTTCCGGGTAGTCAGAAGCCCGAAAGTCTAATAATCAGTCTTACCAAGGGGTTTCGTATTACCCAGTAAATGGGTTGTGGAGTTCAGATAGGCAGTCTCTCCATGTAAAATACTGGTAATCAGCTGCATCCGGTTAGACTGGAAGCCGACCCCAACATGGTTGGAAAAGGCTAGGCACATGATCAGTCGATAAAACTGTCTTTTTTCGTTCTAACACTATCCGGAAATCATGAAAACCCCATTCACAAGTATTCACTTTGTCGTCACCCCATAACACCAGTTAAACAAAACTAAATCCAATCAAACTGGAAACTTTATAAGGAGAATAAATAAAAAGAGTAAAAAAGTCACCCTACTCGAGTTTCAACTGTGATTATCTGGAATAGGTGTAATTAATTTGACAGGCCCCGGGGTGGCTCCTTAATTACGGCTCTGGAATTAAGACGCTCAGGGAAATTATTTGAGACGGCTCACAGTGACAACGGCGGCGGCGTGCTTGATGCTAATGCACGTTTTTTATGGAGTTATAGGCTGTGGAAGGCATTTTGCTTCAATGCACTTACATATAAAATGCCCCACGTGTTACTAAGCTGTACTTGATGTTCGAGTTTCTAGAAGTGGCTGAGCAGTGGAAACCCAGTAACAGCAGCGGTGGCTCAGTGGTAAGAGCCGTGACTTACGAGTTGTAGATCGTAGGTTCAAACCCAGACAGGCGCTTTATTTTGTGTAAATAATTTAATCACCACTGCTCTCAAAACGGTGGTGGAAAACATCGTGAGGAAACCGGCATGTCCTAGAACCAAACCTTCGAAGACATGTGACATCTACCAACCCACACTGGCCCCGCGTGGTGGATTACGGCCCACTCCCTTTCATCTGTCAGAGGGAGTGGGTCGTAATCCACCGTCTTCGTTTTTCTTGAAATTAACAGGATGGAAAGACAATATGTTTATTTGCGGTAAACATGACGCAGATAAAGAACACACACAACAAAATAAATAACATGCTGGGGAAAAACATGCGTCACATCCACGCAAAACGGTCATCGCTCAGCATAATGCGTGACAGAACTCCAGCGCTGGTTTTCAGCGACAACCGGCGTTTACGTGATAACGTCAGCCAGTGAGATTCAAATAACACAATAAGAAATAAAATAAATACAAAATGCCTTAATATGTAGGATCTTCTGTATAATTAAATCATTAATGTGTTCCGGTAAAGCAGCGCCTTTATCACGTCTCCCTTCCCAGTGAAAAAAAACGCCATCTCCATTTCACACAGGAAAATTCAAGAAAATCTTTTCATCCATAACATACGTAGAAGCAAAATCTTGTATTTCCACATCACCGTCATTCATTCGTGGCATACATATGTAAAATATTTCTCGCGCGCTTTTATACAAGCCTTATGAATATTTTCAGCCGTCAAGATGAATGGGTGGTATTATCATTGTGCATTCAGTTTTATGGGTGTTAAGTATACGTAGTGTATTGTTCGGGGTGGTTAAGTTTGGGATGTACTTGATGTATTTGTATTTTTAGTGGATAGTTTTTGGTTTGGTGGAAAAAATTGAAGATGTTATAGGCCGACCGCTTAACTGAGACGTTGCCTGAGGTAGCTGCGCGGTGCGGGAGGGGTGATAGTTGTCACAAGTTGACGAATCACTGAGCTCTCGCATTACGTCACCACACCCCTCCCGCACCGCGCTGCTACCTCAGGCAACGTCTCAGTTAACCTGTTGTCCTATAGTAGAAATTTAAAGTAGTAAGTAGGCAGATCATTTTCTAGTTACAATTTTAACGACGCTTTCAGAGTTTGTTTCGAGTATTTTACTGCCACGCTTTATATTCCTTTCCGCTTTACCTGAAAGATAAATAATGTATTTATTAGCACTTAAAAAAAAAATTTAAAGAAAAAATCTTTTTAAATACAAGCTTATAGTACTTATTAATAAAAGGGACTAAAAAGTTAAAAATAATTTAAACCTGATAAGAAATAAATAAAAGCGTGTTACATTGTGTTCTAAATGTTTTTGAATGTTCCATCAAAATGTAACACGCTTTTATTTGTGTTGTGTCGTTTAACTACCGAGTTCCTATGGCCACCTTCCGGTTCCATCATCAGATCAGCTCCATGTCATAATAATTTTGCATTGTCATCCGATTTACACATGCGTGCAAAATTTCAGCTCAATCGGTTGAAGATATCTGCTTCAAAATTGAGTTGCAAGAGTCCACCCGAACAAACGTACATACATCGCAAGTTAAATAAAAGCTTGTAAAAAAAGGGCAGTGGTTAAGGCCTCGCCTCTCATGCCTGAGGTTGTGGCTTCAAATCCGGGCAAATACAAATGTAACTTTTTCAATACATATGTACTTTCTGAGTTTATCTTGGACGTTAATAACGTCGGTGAAGGAAAACATTGTGAGGAAACCTGGGCTTATATAGTTAATATAAGTCTGAAATCGCCAACCCGTCTTGAGCAAGCGTGGTGATTAATGCCTGTGCCTTCTGTGTATGAGAAGAGGCCTCTGCCCTGCAGTGAGACAATAATAGGCTGGTAGCATTTTGAGGAAGGTACGTTTTAAGAAAGGTGCATTTTGAGAATGTTACGTTTTGCGTATGGGGTGCATTGGGCAAAAGGTACATTCTGCGACTGAAGGGTTATAGTACAGACGTCAGCACATCATTTTTTTCCAATCAATCTTAAATCTAATGCATTAGCGATAAAGTTGAAAATGTATTAAAGAAATATGACAGATTGTAGTAGCTTCATGTGCTGGCGACTGATCATGAAAAATAGAATTATCATTACTTTCTCATAACCTTATTCTTCAACAAAACCTAGACAAATTGCAATACAACCATTTCTTTTCTTTAATAAACAATACTTATTTAATAAAGCTACTCTCTGCTACCCAAAATTCTACCACAATACATGTGTCAAGTGAAAGTTAAACTTACTGCGAAAAACGACCCTTATGTATTATGCGTGAAGTTCTAAAGTCATATTGTGTAATCGATAGTGGGACCCCCAAGTACGTACTTCATTAGCGTGGAAAGTGAAAACTTGAATAATAACAGAACCTTATTGAGACGAAGATAAAGTTCACAATGATTTTGACAGACTTGACAATGGCAGCAACCCAACAGCTACCTTAAGGGAATCAAAATAAAGATCACTGTGATTTGGACAGTGATGCTAGTTAAAGGTATAATAATTGTGAACACACACACAGTGATCTTTATTCTTATTCTAATAAGGTTGCTGTTGAGTTGCTGCCACTGACAAGTCTGTCAAAATCATTGTGATCTTTATTCTCGTTACAATAAGATTGCTGTTAGGTTACTGCTGCTGCTGCACTCAGAGGAAACATACTTACTAACGGACTTTAGCACTCTGTACACTGCACAAGTTTCTTGGTAAAAACAGTCACAATCACCTCCATGCTTACGATACATTCTAGCTTTGTGTTTTGGAATGCAACGCTCGCGTTCCTGTGTCCCTGGTATTGCAGATGTTTAACAAGCTATAATCAATAATTAACACAATCTGTTAATAAAGGATTCTTGGTTATTTTGGCCACAATGCCCGTGGGTAACCAGATAATCTAGAAAAGTTGGTGGTGATGGGCAAGGTAGATGGGAAAAGACCTCGCGGACGGTCTCCTTACCGTTGGTCAGACTTAGTAACTGTCCTCACTGGACTCTCTGTTACGACCGCCCTGACACAAGCTGAGAACCGAACGAAGTGGAAGAACATCGTGTATAAAGCCACGAAAGCCTTTCAAGAAGAGAATCAATAATTACCAGATGAGATGCCATGTAACCTGAAACTGAATCAATGAAAATAAGGCTTTGACGTTCATCGCTTCATCGTCCTCACATGCATAATTTCAACATGAATGATGTAACCAATATTTTGTAACCATATTTTGATTTAAAAGAGCGTCAGTGGTATTTCTTGCCCGTTCTTCTCCATAGGTACCTACTACGCTTTGAAATGGCAACTAGCTTCATCTTTCTGACTGACCGACCCCTTGAGAATTCAAAAGTGCCTGTAATTGGTTTATTTGAAATAAATGCTTTGAGTTTTGAGTTATACATCTTCTGTAGCTACACAATGACAAGTGACGTCATATATTTTCTACTTACGTGTGTACTTTCTGAATTAAGTTACTCTGTGTTTTAACCGTAAAATGCTAAGAGCATACGAGGCGCACCTGCCTTACCTTCGAATGTGAGGTATAAACTGTGTGTAAGAGGAACATACCTTTAGTGGTTGCGATTAGTCTTAAATATGTACAAGGCTCCCCACACAGGCGCGTTATTATCGGGCGATAATATTGTATGCGTTATTGCGATAATGCGTCCCAAGGAATCGGGACCACACAGTTGCGTTTTTATCGTCCGGTATTTTGAACGTGTGTGTGTAACCTACATACACTACACACCCCCAGCCCGCACTACACGTTACTACGTTATTAACGCAGGTGTGTGCAAGATCGTATGAGTGCTAATACAAAATGTTTTAAGAACTCATATCTGAATTTCGCAGGACGGACGAACGCAAGCGTCCTACTTTTATTGCGTTATTATTATCAGCAGTATGTAACTTCGTGACCGTCCTAATACAAAATGTGCTGAAAAAAGATATCGACATAATGCATCCTATATTATCAACCGATAATAACGCGCCTGTGGGGAAGGGCCTTTATCGTCTGTGGTATGAGTAAGTTTTAGCGCGGTGGATTTAAAAAAAGTGGAGTAATTAGGCGTGGGAGTTGTGTAGTTGCGTAATACGTGTAGCAGTAAAGTTTATGTTTAACACTTCATGTTTCGAGTTATGTCATTGTATATTTGTAGTTAGCTGCAAGTGTCGATCCCGTAGGAATATCGGGATAAAAATATCTTATGTGTTATTCTGATGTATAAGCTATATTACTGTAAAGTTTCATCAAATTTCGTTCAATGGTTTTTGCGTGAAAGAGTAACAAACATCCATCCATCCAACCTCACAAACTTTCGCGTTTATAATATTAGTAGGATAACGTTTTAAGAAGAAAACTCTGGGTGTGACAGTCATAGGTTGATAGGCCGCTAAATAAAATATAATAATAATTATAGGTGTCGAATACTTAAAATAAGCTCTTTCAAACGAAATCCATCACGATTTTTTTTTCTAATAGGGTAAAGACACCCAAAAATTATATTGTCTTTGTCTGGCGATCTGTGCGCGATCGAGACCTAACATTATGCTAAAATTCAAATTAGAACGTTACATAGAGCTTGAGAAAACCTCTGTGACAGACGGGCAAGAAAGTGAGATTACAAAGATTCCGATTTTCATTTGTTCGGCACCTTAAACATTCATATTACCTACTAGTTATTCATCTGTCTGAGCTACCTACTTTTTTTTTGTTTTTAAGTGACCCCTCCCGCTCTGGGTGGAGCGGAAGGGAGTGAGCTACCTACTTAATTCCAAATTATATTTGTCCACCTACATTCTTCAACAAAATACGCTTCAACGCAAAAATAAAGATAAATAATTACGTTCCACTGCATAATTGTGCCGACCGCGATGCCTCGTTCGAATCGCGGACTCGCTGTGCCACTAACCCGCAACACTCGCCCGCTAAGTACAATGTGTGGATTTAAAATTCCATTTCCGTCGACGTGATCGCATAAGTTCCGATCCGGATTCCGGAACGGCGTCGTGTTTGTGCAGTTCCACCGGTTTTAAGCGTACTCCTTTTTGTTTTTCCGTTCCGCGGTTATGTTTTGTTACAGTTGCGTATTGATTGTACTTATTGTGCGCGGAGAGGGTTAGATCGCTTTTTGTTTCGAGGATCGGGTTTTTGAGTTGATTGCCAGTTTTGTTTAGTTGGAGAGAAGTGATGGATGAGAACATGTTTGATTGTGTTGTGAATGGGAAGTAGATATAGCTGTTGGTATAATGTGGATGTTTCTTTCTTTCTTTCCAAGAAGTATATATGTATATTTTAGTCTAGCCTTTAACTGCTGTATAGTTTGTAAGTTAATGAAAACGGTGATGATGGTTATGCTAGCAAGATTGTTAATTTAGTTTTTTCTCAAAAATTTGTACGTTAGACTAGTAATCAAAAATGTTGGTGGTTTTCACTGAATAGGTACTTCACGACTCCAATAGCATTAATTTTGACAGTTCAACAATATTCATTGCGTCATTTACGTTATTAAACAGACAAATTTTTCAAACATATGTGGCAATGGATTCCTTCAAAAGCTTTCGGTTTGTGATAGAAAGTGTGTTACACAACTGGGGTGCCAATCAATTCGATTATGAATATTTACATTTCAATTCAAGAATTTCTTATAAAACCTACTTACAATTCTACTCACACACTTTAGAAATAAAACCTCAAATATACCTGGACCCAACAAAATACTTAAACCGTAACAAAAACCTAAGTTTAATACTGGTAAAGCGTTTGCCCTAAATTTAAATGCTTACATCTTAAGTCCGGTGACCTTCGGGCAACCCTTTCTTGACTATTTGTCATCTGGTATTATCCCTACCCGGGGAAAACCGGGTAAGACCATCACTTATTTGAATTAATTGCTGTGCCCGAGATCAAAACATGGGTAGTCTAAGATTTGGACATTTTTGCCTGTAATGCTATTCGTCTTTGTCTATGTTTGGCTCGTGTATCATAATTCGTCTAGATTAGAGATAGTTTTTGCGTTGTTGGTAGTTTATTGGACAGGTTACGTAGCGTTTCTCTTTTCATTTAAGTTTATCTTATTTTTTGTCAATGACTTTCAATGTTTGTCCTCACTTACCCGCACATACCTTTCAACATGGTTCAGCTGAATGCATGATCCATACGTCATGTTCGTGAACGGGCGCCGTCAGTAGGGACTGGTCATCTCTTAGCTGCCATGGCTTATTTTAGTTTCTTAATTGTTTTATTTTTAGGGTTTCGTACCTCAAAAGGAAAAACGGAACCCCATAAGATCACGTCGTTGTCCGTGGTCAAGATCCTTTTTCTCAGGAACGCGTAGAGTTATAAAGTTGAAATTAATATCATATACGGCTGCAATCAGTGTAATGCAGTCAATGCAATCAAAAGATACGGGCGTTTATGTTCCGTTTATGCAGCATATTTTGACACTCGCAAGGGAATCTAAACCTATAGGGCACTTCCCGTTAACCTAGAATTATAAAATTTGGCAAGAAGCAATTTCATTTAGCACAAGTAAAGGAAAAAATCCGAAGACCGTTAATAATCGTCAGGCAGTACCTAGCCCACCAGACACAACACCCGTCTGATCGGACGATCCTCTCTTTTCTATGGGGGATGAGGGAACTTTACACCGTGATCCTGATATCTCTATAGGATGATGTAACATGATGAACAGTGACATTCACTTCACGGTAATAACAAAACGTGAAGGCAGGAGGCAGTTTTGTGAACCGTAGATACCGCGTGTTCTAACCAAAAGCGTTAGTCGCGCGAGTTGGCGATCGGCGCGATCGTTGTTATGAATTTTGACATACAGGCCGCGTCTTATTTAAAAGCGATAGTCGCGCGAATACGCCATCGCGTGCATTTGTCACGTCTTTTCGGCGAACCGGAAAGCGCCCTCTGCCGGCGTGAACACGCGACTTGATTGATCGCGCGACTATGTCATATTCATATATGAAACGCACCGATCCCTTATCTCCAACATTTTTAATGAATGAATGAATGATTTTATTTTGTAAGTAGGTTTGTACAAACACTTTTACACGTCTATCATATTTTAAAACTAGATGAGGTCGGCGTTTCCTAGACTAGACTAAGAAAAAAGGCCGAAACAAACTCAGAGGTCACAGTCTTTTTTAAAGTCCAGACATAATCTTAATCAGATCATATGAAGACCAAGTAAATCGATGTCTGACATGGATTTTCGAGGAAAGAACCACACAGAATGAGAGGACTTGCCCAGTCAGTGCACGCTAGAACATTACATATGTTCAATACCAAAGCTTGAGTTCCTTATTTACCCGAATACAAAGGAACCCTGGTCCAGATAAAACCTACTTCTAATTCCGATTTCTAATCTTACCTAATTACGTTACCTTTTCGGTCAAGCAACCAATCTCGTACAAAGGTAACAGCTTTCTGCAGCTATTTAAAAATGTAACCGTACACAATAGTGGGTCACAGAGGGTTGGGACTCAATTAGTGCACTGCCTTCACTACAACCACTTGATTAAGAGAATGTAAATAATTTGTTGCTGGGGGTCCAAGTTGAGGGTTGTAGCGGGTATTGAGGAAACAAAATATATATATATACACCGTTAAATTTTGATCGTTTTAGTCCTTATGACCCCTTTGGTCATTATACTCATCATTATAAACAACTTTTACTACGGGACCTACCCTAAAATCGTGAAAAAAAAATCAGTTGATCTATACATTATGTCGAGTTATGCGAACATAAATCTATGGATCAACTGATTTTTTTTTCACGATTTCAGGGTTGGTCCCGTAGTAAAAGTTGTTCATAATGATGAGTACAATGACCCCTTTTAAGGATTAAAACGATCAAAATTTAACGGTGTATTTAACAACTAAAATACATACGAGCACCAAGGTACAGACTAACTGGCCACTTTGGGGCGTCTAGTTTGGCAAATAATATACAGTAACTTACAAGTAGCAGCAGGCAATATTGACAAAAAAATATTTTATTTTTCTATTTCTGTGTGATTGTAATGTAGAATTATATGGTGTTAAAAAAAATACACCTACGATAATAACACATCATACCATCACAATTGTTTTCCATTAAGGGTTACGCAGATGTGTAACAACTTATAGTATTTACAGTAGTACAAAAAGCAAATGGTTAGTATTTAAGATGGTAATGTCATGGTGAGTTTAGGTACCAAACCGCAGACGCTTTATCGACACTCGACAGTAAATCTTCTCATCAAAACTCAACATCGTTTTACCCGGATGTTCAATTCGAACATTACTTTTCCAAACCAGTGATCAGGCTTTACTTTTGCTAAGCAAGGTTAGGCGTGAGTGACGTGCCAAATCAGGGGGTAAGATCACTCCTTCCTGTAACATTATTTCTCATGTCGCTTATTTTTGAGTATCCTAAGCCATGGGTTTGATGCATAATGTAGATACCTAGGTAGGTATCTACATTATGTATAAGTCAGACAGACAGATAGACAAACGGAAAAAATCTAAAAAAGTTGCTTTAGCGTCAGTATCGTTCATAGATATGTAAAAACCAGAGCGTTCCTAGCATAGAACACGCGGCAATTACTTTTTTTTTAATATTCTGTATAAAGTTTTGACTTTGCTTTCATATCTATAGGTATGAAGGTATATTGAAACAGATGGAAGTCTAAATTTGCCTATGGTTATCTGTACGGCAAATTTCAACCTTATTGGAATTCACGTAAGCACATTTATAATTTACAAAATTTATCATCTTTTTTTTCAAATTTGCACCGATAAATGTTGAACATAACTTATTTGTTAGCATAGTTAGTAGTAATTCATAAAATCAAAAAACTTCTACTTTGAAATCATGACTTCATCCTCCGCAATGGCCGCTAAATTGGACCAAATCCCTAAGAATTCTCAGTACCTACGAATATTGTGCCAGAGTTAGATTAAGCGGTGTTTAGTTAAAACCGATGAGAGGGTAAGATCCAGTGATTATTCCACCGTATTGTCTAATTTACAGTCTGTAGTAGCTACTTGTAATTTCCCCGACACTGTGGAAATGGTGTAAACTTCGATCTTCAAACGTAATTAGAAACTGCTTTTAATTGTCGTTTGATTGTCTTGGAAATGTGTGAGTTGGTTTTATGAAGTGTGCACGGATTTTGAGGGTATTTAAGAAGGAAAGATTGATAGATATTAGTATATAAAGATCGTTGCAGGTGGCGTTCAAAGGGGCAATTCTCATAATTTTAAGAACGTTCACAGTCGGATCTTAGTCTCAATCTGTCAAAAATACCAGTAATTTCTCTACATTTTTGATAAGTTTTTGACATTGATTGTCGCTCAGATAAGATTGCGACTAGATTTTGAATGTTTCTAGTTACGAGAATTGGCTGTAGTATATGTAGTGCAGATAGATAGTGAAATGTAAATTTTTACCTATTAACAATGAAGAAATCGTAATTTGCGAATATATGTTTCAGTTGATGGACCCAATTGCAATCTTAGTAGATACTTATAAAAATATAAAGTGTATTTCGAACATTCGTTTAGTTGTTTTACTGATTTAATTACTTTCATCACCACAACTTCCTTTAGATAACTAGAAAATAAGAAACAAATTGTTTAGGTATGGATTGTAACAGCCACTTCACGTTCTTTGTCTTATATTCATGAGATTCTTATTAGAATTATAGCCTCTCAAATTTTTTTGGTATCTGGATGTATAAAATGCAAAACCATTTCAACATAACGTCAATCAATCAATCAGCCTATCGCAGTCCACCGCTGGACATAGGCCTTTCGCAGACTGCGCCACAAAATCCTGTCCTCCGCCTTCCGCATACAGTCTACCCCAGCCACCTTCTTAAGGTCCATCTAGCTGGGGGGCGTCCCACACTACGCTTGCCGATACGCGGTCTCCACTCCAGCACTCGTCTGCTCCAGCAGCCATCGGTCCTTCGACATGGCCAGCCCACTGGCACTTCAGTTTGCTTACTGTGCAACCTATGTCGGTAACTCCGGTTCTTTTCCGGATAATTTGCAACATAACGTGACGCGTGACAAATTTGCCCAAACCTTAGTAATGAGGTCATAATTTACATTTTTTTTAGTTCATTATAAAAATCAGAAATACCATTAATTTAAATTACAATCGAATCCCTTATAAACCCCCAACGCCTCAAAACACGCAATTACAGCAGCCATCCGTAACTTAGATTAACTAAATAACTTGAAAGTAGCATGTAAGATTCAATGGCGATGCAATCCCATTACCAAGATTGGAATGGGCTTCGCTAATGGTAGTTCGGCAAACCATGAAATTGTGAGTTCTCTTGCTGAATGAGAATCGGGCTTTTTATGGTGGGTACCTAGGTAGTATGTTTTATATTCTTCGTTTCGTGAGTCACGGAAGAAGTAATAAGTATTTTTGAGCTTGAATAGGCTATTTTCCAAAAAAAATCTAATTAGTCCGTCAGTTAGATTATCAAAAAATATTGAACCCGTATTTTTTCTTTTGTCAATTATATAAAACATGATGAAGATATCGCCCGTTAAAGTTACACGTGGCGTCACTTGCTTGCGACACTTTTGCAAGCAAGTGACGTCACGACTCACAAATTTTGACGCGCTTTATCGTTGTCATTTTTTGTTTGATTGACAAAAGAAAAAATACGTGTCCATTTTTTTTCGATCATCTAACTGACGGACTAATAGGTAATAGGTACAGCGGGCTGGTGTCCGCAACTCCACGACAATGCGCGTATTTTGCGTAAGGGTGGGAAAATCGATTATTCGATCCACCCCAGCTCCTCAAGGAGACATTTCCCAATGGCAATACCAACAATGTCATTAATCCGTGTAAACTATGAACACCGCGAGTCAAAAAAATTACGTATTTTGTTCAACGCCATCTATGGGTAAATGGATAAAACGTCTGCACAAAGCATGTGTCGTTGTATTCGTGAATGTTTTAGCGGCATTTAGCGTTTTAGTCATTTTCTATTATCTCCGAAACTATATGACCAATTGACATACTGTAAAGGGCAAATCTTATCTCTATAAATTATTATCTTGTGATCATAAAATAATTTATTTTGATAAGGATTCATAATTAAAAATTATATTTTCATCCAAACGTAAGCATGTGAAAAAAATACTTTTTTGAAACATAAAAGTGATATTAAAAGATAAAATATAAAAGATAGAAATATGGTGTCGCGGACTTTTTTGTAGAACTATTTAAGCGGACCAGATTGCCATAAATTGTTTTTACTTATATACAACTGTTGAGGCAGCGAATGCAACTAATTCTGTTTTAAGAGGTATTTCTCTCCTACTTGCTGGACAGAAGTTGTGATAGCTCAGCTAAAATGCATGATATAAACATAATTTATAGCCTATAGCACTCACACATAATGTAGCTATCCAATTCTAAAAAGGTTTTCACTGGTTCCTACCAGTGAAAACCTTTTTAGAATTGGATCATTAACTCCGGAGATTACCCCCTACATACAAACAAATAAACAAATACATTTTATCTCTTTATAATATTAGTATAGATATAGATAATAAACTATTATTAAAGAGAAAATACATGATTTTTTGAATGTTTGTTTGTTACACTTTTACGCTAAAACGGCTGAACGGATTTGGATGAAATTTGGCATATGGGTAGATCATGACCTAGTTTAGGACATAGAATACTTTTTATCCCGATATTCCCACGGGATCAAGACTTATGTGGGTAAAACCACGTGGCGCAGCTAGTATTTTAATATAATAAATGCGAAAGTAAGTCTGTCTGTTACCTATTCACTCCTGAATGGCGTAACGGATTTCGAAGAAATTAGCCACACGGGTAGACGAAGACCTGGGTTGGGGATACTTTTTATCCTGGTGGTACATTCCCGCGGGATAATTTTGACCTTCATGCGGGCTAAACCGCGGTAAAGCTAATTTGTTAAAACAATAGAATAGATTGCTTTTTATTAGAATCTCGTTTGAATCTTTCAAAAACGAAAACGACGTAAAGGAATATAACATAACATGACGCCTGTAATCCCTGAAGGTATGGGCAGATATGTAATACCTAGTAATACCTAGTGACATTTTGCCAGTACTATTCCAGAACAATGTAGTAGGGCGAAAGCCATTACCAAGAACCGGGCACATATACAGCCTCCGGGCCCCTACTGAAAACTCCTGATAGAAAAAAAAAAAAAACCCAATAATGTCCGATATTTCAGCTCAGCAGTGAAAAGGCTTTTGTTGTATTTTTGAGAATTTTTTTTTATAGAAAGGTTGGTATGTAAAAAATTCTTGGAACAGAAAATGAGTGACAATATCCCGATTCCAGGAAAATTTTCCTGGAATCGGGACATTTTCACTCATTTTCTGTATCAAGAATTTTTCGGATCATTAGATACCCGAAAATGTATGACACAATGTTTGCATGACATAGGTATAGATAGAGAATTATTTAATACTTTAAGCACACAAATGTGTGTTCCGGGTCTGAGTGTTTGTGCATATTCCATTTAAGAACGTAAACCCAATATATTTAGAAGAAAATACTAGTCCGAGGTAACTTTGTACCTACGTACTTTCATTTGGCTTCACGTATCGATATTTTGTTAGATAAAGCCATATATTGAGCATTTATTACACACAAAGACTCCTCCATGTCTTGGAAAGCAAGTTAAGCCGTTGGTCCCGGCTGTCATTCGTACATCATTAACAGTCGTCACGGGTAGTCAGAAGCCCAAAAGTCTGACAGCCAGTCTTACTAAGGGGCATCGTGTTACCCAGTAACTGGGTTGTAGAGGTCTGATAGGCAATCATTCAATGTAAAATACTGGTATTCAGCTGCATCCGGTTAGACTAGCCAACATACATAGTTGGGAAAAGGCTGGGCATATTGATGGAGTGACAGTCAATATTGGTAAGGGATTCACAATAAACATTCACATTATTATGTGGGTACGTTGTATCGTTTGTGGTTACATTGGCATTACTGACTGGACTGGGCTGGTCCACTCAAATCTGTGTTGTACTATCTTCAAAAGACCATTTCAGACATCAATCTCCATGGTCTACACATGATCTGTCCAAGATTATGTCTGGACTTTAAAAGAGACTGTGACCTCTGACTTTGTTTCGGCCTTTTATAGGAAACGTCGACCTCATCAATTTTTTTATTTTATAATATTTCGTGTAAAAGTGATTCCGATATCCTATTTACAGAATAAACAATTTGATTTCATTATTATCTCAAAGAAATTAACAAACTCAACCTTCAAAGTTAGAGTCAGAAAACCACTTCGCTTGCCCTCGTCGCATAGACCTCATCCAAAACTTTCCACCGAGATTTACGTGAAGAACGGTTCCATATTTTTTAATATTAATTATTTAATTAGCAAGTAGGTCCTATAACAAATTATTCCGTATGAAATTAAATGCCAGTGCACACGAAATGTGACAAATAACAAAAACCAACAAAAGATGTCTCATTTATAACTGTCATAATATTAATATTTTAGTGTCATTATGTCGTTCGCTTCCGGCTGAATGTTTTGTTTATTATGTCGGTAAATTAACATCCTCCTAATTTAAATAATTATCTGGATAATACATGATTAATATACCCTTTTAACTTGTTTTCGATTTGTTTGTGAATATGTAGAAGCTACATGATAGGAGGATAATTTATTCTGTGCGGTTCTCGATTGTAAATATTTCGGCCTTTTTCCTCGCTCTTTTGGTGACGTTTTAGATTTAAAAAAAAGTTTTGATCCATAAAATGATGATAATAGAATAGAATAGAATAGAAAACTTTTATTTCAGACAGGAGTCCATAGGGTTAGTAACAATTTTACTTAACTTCTAGTGTTAGTAGGTTACAGACACAGATGTACATACAATTAAAACTCAGCGTGGAGCTGCATCCACCTCCGCAACATTGGGGAATCCCACCGATCTGCGAACACACTGAGAATACTATTGGTGCCGTCGCGAACATGCGTCATCAGGGATGCGCATCTACTCCTAATAATGGCGGCAAAACCATTAATATTATTATCCGCAAACATCCCTGACGCACTACAACACCACGGCAGCCGCAACAGTACTCTCAGTGCATAATGCTTTGACTGTATTATAACAACTGTAAGAAGAAATACAGCAATAAACAACATAATACACTGGTAACATTCTAACAATTTACAAGTTAATATGGAGAAAACTAAAATGATCCAATTCCAAACCAATAAAAGAAAGCTATTGACGTTAAGGTGGATGCTCCAAGGTAGCCCGGGAAATTCAAACTTTCTTAGGTTTTTTGCAATTTTCTGGTCAGTACTAAGTTGTACGTTGATTGAAATATGATTTGCGGCCATAACAAATATGTATTTACAGAATTATAATCATTAAAGTCATCAACACAATTATGTAAGATCAAGTAATTCTACTGAATGACTATTTCATGAAATCTTGACATTTTAGGATTATGCTAACTTAACAAGTTGTATTACTGATTCTAATGATTATAATAAAAAAAAAAAATAAAAAAAATTGACATCTCACGTCAATTTACCGTGTTATAGCTATTTCACTCCCCCGTTAGCGTTTGTCCTTAGAAAGGTGGTTGGGATAGACTGGATGCAGAAGGCGGAGGACAGGGTGTTGTGGCGCAGCCTGGGAGAGGTCTATATCGAGCAGTGGACTGCGATAGGCTGAGTTGAATGATTGATAGCCATTACATAAAACTGTCAAAAAATGACAGTTCTGATTTGAATATTTGGACCATTTAAGTTTATAGAGGTATAAGGAACAAAGCTTAAGTTCATTCATCCTCCATAGAAAAGGACGGATCCTCCGACCAGACGAGTGTCGTGTCTGATCGTTGCCGGGATATTATATAAAATATGCTACTTGCGCGGTAAACCCTGCTTGCGCGATGCAGGATTTCGCGTGACGTCATTGTGACGCGTAGTTCGCATGTGGCGATGTAGATGCCGCCACAAATTAGCTGCCAATTTCTGTAATTAATTTCCCTGACATTACAAGATTACCATCAAAATCTAAAACAGGGTTTGCTGTACCTACCTCAGATTTAATCCCGAAACTAAAATTGCCATTAGAAACACAACAACCTGTCACAAGGCCCCGGTGATTCATTAAACTGATGTCACTGCGGTCGCGGAATGAATTGTGGACCAAATTAATTGTAATGTGTTTGTTTAGATTGTGTTACTTGTTTACAAGTTACCTTGTTTTATTGGAAAGTCAAGTGGAGCTTTGTTCTTTTGAATACTTGGTTCAGTACCTGGGTGTAACTATGACATAATTATTGAGCTTTAGAAAGAGACTGTTGCACAGGCACGATTGACAGAAACGAAATTCTACAAAGCTTAACTTCTTTTACAGGCTGGCAGGGAGATCGACGCACAACCTGCTAGCATGGATTCAGTACATGATTCTCAACACCCCAGCGATTAAATTTTTCGTCGGTTATTAAAAAAAACCTGCTGTTTCATAGAATAGCGTAATACATATCCGTGTGCAATACCTATGCGTTCAAAATGTACTGAACAGCAATTTTTTTTTGGTAACCGTCTAAATGTCGGTAGGGTTTATAGAATCATTTGCTGAATTCATATTTACAGTTTGCGCATCATTGTTTCTGCCACCTTGTATAACGTAATGTGCCTTATTTACGGCCGGGTAGGTAAATATTGTATTATTTTTATTTTGCCAAAAAATTGAGTATTGTGAAATGCTACTAGTTCTTAGAAAGTAGGTCAAAAGGAGGCTGCTGCGTCATTTTATCTACTAGAAATAGGAAATTGCACCATGCAACAGAAGATTATTGAAGTTAAAACATTCTTTAGCGGCGTTGTGCACTTTTTTGGTGATGGGTAAAAAGTATTAAACTCGCGTCAGGACACGTGACCTGATCGAAAATTCGTAAGACGGAGGGAGAGTAGACCGCATTCCAAAATATCAAACAAGTTTTCACTTCTGCCCGCACTCCCGGAGTGCAACCCGTTTTTATAACCACTACTACAGTTCGGCCGTCGAGAGAATCCGTTATTTTGTGTAAATTATTTCATCCATCACTATTGGTTTCAAAAACGGTGAAGGAAAACATCGTGAGGAAACCGGCATGTCCTAGAACCAAAAATTCAAAGACATGTGACATCTACCAACCCGCACTGGGCCAGCGTGCTAAATTACGGGCCGTTCCCTCTCACAGAGAGAATAGGCCGGAGTCCCAGCAGTGGGAACGTTATAGGCTGTATATGCTGAAATTTAAATTTAGTCAGAATTTTTAGCAGTGGTAAAGCAATAACAATACCTACTTCATATTTAGATTTCTTGAAAACCTCGAGTGATTTTGCGGTCTGCTAAGTAAATAGAGCTTCCATCAATTTTTTTTTTTTTACCATTTATGTACACACATATATAAACAGATAAGAAAAACAGAACAGAAAAAATAGGTACAGAGGTGATGCTTATTTCACCAGAAATCTCTTCCAGCACACCCAAGACAGGACAATAGATACAGAGATGTAGACAGCGTGTGAAATAGTAAAGGAGACAAAAAAATAATACATACAATCAAAAACAATTCACTTAAAAAACTAAACAAAAATTACGAGAATATACTAACATACATACAAATAAACATACATACATACTTCTAAAATAAATAATGATAATAATTTAAATGTAGGCACAAAGTTACAAATGATGTTAACAAAACCAAGATGACATTAAGATGAAATATTTTAAGTGTATAGTACTCGGGTCACCTTATGTAGTCTGTAAAATGGAGATATGACTGTAATTTGCTAAGCATCGTGTTCTTTCATCGTCTGGATCAAATGTGTTTTACTTAGAATTCTGTCATCATAGGGCTTGTTAACGTTACTAACGTGTATGAGTAAAACGTTATATAAGTACCTAAGGTCTATTCATACGTATGTTTCCAATTGTTGTTATTACAAGTTAAACAAATATCAACTTTATATTTTAGTAATTAAGTTGATTTCAGAGTGAGTAGGAGTCTTCAAAAAAATTTTTTTTTTACATTGTAGCGTAAACTGAACTTTATTGTGTGGGCATTAATTATTATTACTAATTTTTTTTGTGTAATGTTGTTATGCATGACTTACCTATGGATCCTTGATATCTGAATTAAAATTATTTTATTTATTTTATTAAAGTTATTTTTCCAAATACTTATTTTTGTTTATATGTTTGCCAAATAAATCGCGAAAGGTGAGTTTATTATTGTCTCAATTAGCACGCCTATAAGCTCTTTGAATCAGGAATGCAGGAATCCGTTGAATGCGAGAAGCACAGAACCGGTCGAATTGGCGATGCTTGTGGGCTGTGTCTAGCAGTGGACGACTTTCAGCCGAAATGATAATGATGACAACATTTTGACAGGACTTTACCGAGACTTAGTTAACTGGCCCTGGATAACAAACAATTCATTCATTATTCTTAAAAGTAATCCAGGTCGGATTACTTTTAAGAATTATATACTGATGCTTACTGGCGAAAATAACTTTTGTAGTCACCAATGCTGATATATTTTCTGGCTCTCTTGGATGATAAACAAACAAACAGAGCACTCAGGCGTTCAACAGTCTATGACAATGAACACCATCTCTGTACTTACCAGCGCCCTTATTGCGTAACACACTTCCTTGAACAATCTGAAGGATTTTGTGTAATTACCCCGCACAGCCCACTTCCCCTCACTTGGAGGAGCCGTGTGCCCAGCAGTGGGAACATCATAGGCTGAGTATGCTTTACCCTTGATCTATAGCGTGTTTTCATCCCTGAGTAACCTAGGCCCAATAAGAATAGCAGTCATCATCAAGTATCATGAGGCAATCCGAACCCGGACACCAATTTCGACCTTTTCGGGCAAAACCATTCACTACCAAACACCCATAAAATATCCAAAAAAACTTATACACGCCTCATTAATAAAATTCAAAGAAATAAAAATAATAAATGAAACGAGTACGTTTGAACACCGTAGACTGAATTCATACCGTTTAAGAATCTCATGTTTGTTCGACGATATCGTTCGGTAAATGGATATCTTGACGACATCTGCGGGCGACAAATTACCTATTCTATCTGTCATCTAGCTACGGAACGCGATACTGGTGGATTTGTTGGGGTTCCGTGGGAATTAGTTGTTGCTTTTTTATTTTATTGGTTGCTGATCTGTAGATCTGTCTAAAGACTATTCGTTGAATAGAATAGAATAGACATTTATTTTTCGAATATAATAGGTGTTAAGATACATTAAAGCTCAGCCATATTTCACCATTCGCCATGTAATCATTTATATTATTAACATTCACTTAAGTACATTCACGAAGATCTCTTTGAGTGTGAGAGTATACAGAACTCGTTTTATATCAGTGCATTTCTTTGTCTTTTGGTTTAATAAGTTTGTCAGCCTATACCATCCGTATACACCCATAGAAGGCTGTACGCGTCTCTAATAAATTTTCTCGTGCAACGGTTTTAAATGGTTTTCGCCCTGTGGTTTTATTACAGAAATTTCAACAGTGGTACACCATTGTTGACATTTCTAATCTAGCTGTACACAGCTAGATTGAATAAATAAAGTGTGTAAAAGTAGCAGGTGCACTCCATTATAATTATCTTGCCAATTTCGTAATTTATTTGGGTTTAGCGCAACATAACACACATGCAGGAAAACATCGTGACGAAACCGGCATGTCCTAGAACCAAAGCTCGCGTGGTGAATTTACAGTCCACTCCCTCTCTAAGAGAGGAGGCATGTGTCCCAGCAGTGGGAACGTTATGTGTATGGAATAATGCATAATTTCTTTCGCGTTACCAAACGCTAAGAGTGATTTACAAAATCGCATGCACGGAACCTATCCCCCAATTCGTACCACCAGACTTCTTTTATCACCTTATGTTTTCGCGAAATATTTTCGAGGTTCAGTGATTGATGTTCGGGTGACGCGTCGCCTGCTAATGCCTGCTAGAAGATTGATATGTCCCCACGGTATTAGCTACGTGTTTCATTCCTCTATGTTATTTAAATACGATGGTGTTCGGTGATGAATAGGTATTTGATTGCTTTTAAATATATTTTTTTCTTCTTGGTTTAAATGTGGATGTCTTGTTTAGTGTGTAAGTATTTTGTTGGTGTTGATGTTTATTTTTGTGTTTAGGGAATGTAATAATTAAGTATGTGTATTTACCTTCTGGGACTAAAGTGACAAAGGTTAGATACCGTCAGTCGTCAATGTCTTGTTTCAACTTAGTATTTGGGGCAGAAGTTAGGGCAGCAATAAATATACCTACTGCCGTTCAGATTTTTAGGAGATAATTGAATAAAAAGTTTATAGTAAGGTCCCTTTAAGTAAACAGACCCCGAATACATAGGTAACTTTATTAGCACTGTGATTATGGTAGTGTCCTAAAGGCATAGCTTAATAACTTTGAGTAAAATTATTAAATTATGATTGAAAAATCATTGACTAAAATTAAGTGAGGTTATAGTAATATTAACCCCAATTTCTGTCAATTTAAAATGATCTTTCAGTTGATTTAATATAAGAACTTCTGGTTTTAGTATTCAAATAATCAAATCGAAGCACTCAATGTGTAGTGGCACTACAAATTGGCAGGTACGTTTTCCTGATCCATTTGTTTACATTTTCATCGGATAAATATTATTACTGTAATTTAAAAACATCGTAAAAGCCAAAAAGATTTATTTTTAAAAGAGTAACCGTGGAGTTTCTTGTCGGCTCTTCTCCATAGGAAACGACCAATTGGAACCGTGCACCTAGCTTCTGACGTTTCATAAGTGCCCATGTAGGTTTATGTGAAATAAAATATTTAAATTTTGATACTTCTTGAACGGACCATACCATCTTTGCTACTTAGGCCCAGTTTACTTTTATTCACAAGACGTCAGACGACGAGCCCTCGTTATGTTTTCATTCTCAGCAAACAGACTTCGACATTAAATTGCTAACAAGCTGGCTGAGCGATTAAAGAGTTTGTTGACATTAAAATATAAATAACGTTTGAAAATGTCGCTTGCAAAAGTGACTTAATGTCCAATGACTTCAGTAGATGGAAAAAGTGTAAGACATTTTATTTAAAATTATATCGGTTTTAACCAAAAAATAATTTTTTATGCAAAAGTGACGATTCACCCGTTTCGGGTGAGTACATTCTTGCGAATCGAATAATACGCCCAACGGTAGTCAAACAATAACAAAAACGTTTAAACCAACTGTTATTTTTTCTAACTACTCGTAAATGCCAAAATAAAACTTGTACAGTGTAAATCAGTTTTCAGCACTAATTCAGTTTACAAACACCCATTTAAAGGACACATTCATCGTCGTTTCTTCAACGACACAAAAGCGAACGAACTCCGCATGACTCTTCAATTATTCACTATAAAATTAGGAGTAATTGGAGTCCAGCAAAGCAATCTAGATAAAAGCCCCGGCTGAATATAGCCCATGAACGCTTTAAGACGCCTCCGTACCGCGTTTAATGCCTACCCTGAAATATGATAGGTGCCGCGATGTAATCTTTCTGAGTATGTCCAAGATTTACTTTACGATGATATCCCGTTTACGTCGGGTTTATGTAAGTATATCCGTTTTTAAATGGTTTACTTTTTATTTCTGTTTAGCTGGGGTGGAGAGAGGGTTTATTGGTAGGTACGGAACATTTTTAAGGCTCCGTACTAAAAGGTAGAAGTGACTCGGATAGACCTTTTATTAATCGCGCGTAGACATTAAACTTTTCTTATCTTACGTTGGAGGTGTAGCTTAATCAGCCGGCACGGTTGGCGAAGTGGTTAAGCGATTGACTGCTGCGCTGCGTGTCGCGGGTTCGATTCCCGCACGGAAGAAATATTTGTATGACCTACAAGTAGTTGTTCCGGGTCTGGCTGTTCGTGTACGTGAGCTTAAATGTCTGTAAACGCACCCACGATACGGGAGAAATTCCTAGTGTGGGGTGACGTAAATAAAAAAAAATATATGTAGCCACTGCTAGAACACAGGCCTTGTCTCTTCCGGAGGGAGTGGGCTGTAATCAAGAGCCACCTTTAATTTTATTAAGTTTATTTATTTTTATTATTTTTTTGTTATAGCGGCAACAGAAGTATACACTCTGTGAAAATTTTAACTGTCTACCTATTACGGTTCATGAGATACAACCCGCTGCCAGTTAGCCAGAAGGACGGACGGACCGATGGACAGTGGAGGCTTAGTAACAGGGTTCCGTTGGCACCAATTGGGTACGGAACCCTAAAAACCAGTACAACTGAACTGCATTGAAATAATAAGCTCGCGATCCTTGGACGATGACGATGACATAAAGCATGAAAGCGTGTAAAAGATACTTAAATTATTTATTGTCCAATTAAAAATGGAGTAAACTCACATCAACATAATTATTTAATTAATTTCGATACCCGATTGGTACGCGCGAATGCTTTCGAGCTCATTATGTAGATGACATTCATATAAAATTATTTATTTATTATAAAAAAGTAAAAATTGCTTTTTTCAGGCGGATAAATTCGCTATCGCGACGGTTTCATGTGCGCTGCGAAACGCAGTGTGGCGTTATGTGAAGAGAATGCTCAACATTTTTCAGCAATGTTCACTGAAATTACCACAAAATACCGCTGGAATTAAGGAGATCGGTACTCAAAAGTAACGAGTTACAAACTCAATTCAACAATACATAATCAACCTATAATGTTCCCACTACTGGGATACAGACCTCCTCTCTTTGAAAGGTAGTGGACTGTAATCTATCACGCGGACCTAGTACAAGTTGGTATATGTCACATGTCTTCGAATTTTTGGTTCTAGGACATGCCCGTTTCCTCACGATGTTTCCCTTCACCTTTTTGAGAGCAGTGGCGATGGAATTATTTACAAAAAGTATAAAGCGCCTGGCTGGGTTCGAACCTACGACCTACTACAACTCGGTAAGTCAGGGCCTATATCACTGAGCCACCACTGCTTTTTTCACTAATAAGTAGCCTGAATGTCGCAGCACTAATATTCCAATGGGGGTCCGTAAACGGCGCGGCGACGCCACCAATCACAAACTACTTAATATGTCAGTAATGTTATATGAAGTTTAGTACGTCAGTAATTGCCAATTCCTATAATTTACGGACCGTTATTGGTTAAAATTAAGACTCTTGTGTCTTTACCAATAATGAAGCCTTGCATAGTAGACCCTTCCATATGGAACTAGCTATCACAGGTAAAATTAGGTTAGGAATCTATTTAAATGCTCAGTTTGGCAATAAAAAATTCTACTACTGGTAAGCAAATCGATCCGTTTTTGTTTATAGGAACTGAGCATAACTCGCGTCGTAGACGATGGCCTAAAACTTAACCTCGCAGGTTGTTAGATCGTTGCGACTGACATACTATCACGCCTGTTATCCATGAAGGGGTAGACTTGTGTAGTACACCCACACAGTTTTGTTTTAGTGCCGTGTAATCGGAAGAAAGCCATTAATCAGCACGAATCCAGGCTCCGTGCTGCTACTGAGAATTTTTTACCCGAAAAACTAAAAAACACTTTTGGCTATTATGAGATCGAAACCAGCACCCGCGCTCAATAGTCTTACTTGCAACAAGGAGGTCACTTTTTAACGAACTCGTGACTTCAGAAAAAGAGGATGAGAGAGAATGTCTACGATATGTTCGTCTGTATTTTTTTTTGTATGTTCATCGGTATTTTCATTAATTGTGGACCGATTTTAAAAATATTTGTTAATTTAGCAAACTTTTACCAAAATTCATATTGTTCCCATGTGAATTTTTATTAAGTTTGCTCAATTAAAAAATATTTTTTTAAATTCATGTGGGTCCTATATGAATTTTATTAAGTTTCCTTTGTTAGTTTTTGAATTATCTTAGGTATTTAATCCACTTTGTATGTTGATGATGTTATTAAAGTATCTATCAATTTGTGTGTATCAATTTGTGTGTGTACGACAGCTAAAAAGTGAAAAAAAAAATGAGTGATGAGTCGGTAGCATCGGTTATGTATATTCGGTTTTTGCCACCGACTGCCGAAATGAAAGTTATTTTTCACTATGTAGTATTTGTATTTGGAAGTCAGTTGTAATTTTCTTTAAAAATTTGTTCTTCATCATCTGCCTAGCCCTGTCAACTTCCACTCTAACCGAATACACCTACAGTCACTTTACCATGTGCAGAAAATTATTAAATGCTTTTTCTATACAAGAGCTGTACACAATAATGGGTACAATAGCAAACGGCGATGTATTAAACCTGCAACATGACTCTCTCTGGGGACTGAATGACACTCAGGCTAATGGCACACCATTCACGCCGTATTATACCCGGAGGTGGCAAATTAACTACGATTGCTTGATCCTTTATAGCTTTCCAGTTATTATATATACAGCGTTTGCTGTTCATAACTGCTGATACCTATAATTGTTGCACGCTATAATACTGTTATGGTAAAGTGATAGACGTTTTGCGATCCACAATTTACGTAGACAGAATATAGTAATAGACAAGTCACTACATAGTAACAATAATGAGACAAGGACACACTTATTAGATCCTATAGTAAGAGTAAACGAGACAGAAATGATTATCTTCGTCGCCCCAGTTGTTAGCCGCCTGTCAAAGTAAGTCGTTATATTTTCAAATGGAAAATATTAGATACGACTACATTAGATAGTACCAGTTAACGAGTGACTTTCAAACTCTTTCACTGTCTTATAATAAGGCATACGTTGATAAACAATTCGGATTCATGATTCATGACGTCATTTTGCCCAACCTATTGCAACAGTTATCATACGATTTGACAGTTGATTTAATGACCAGAGCCTTATTAACTGTTAGATACTAAGTACTATTAGTTACTAGTGGTTATTGATGACAATTTTTTTTTTTGCGATGAATAACAATTTAACTTGTGGCTATCGTGGATTCATAGCACTGCATAAACTTGTTAGGTAACAATCGACGAAGTGAAAAATATAGGTACAGACGCCAGCACATTAAACTACTACAATCTGTCAAATTTCTTTAATAGATTTTCAACTTTATCGCTAAAACATTAAGGTTCAAGGTTGATTGGGAAAATTTGACAGTTTTGGGTAGCTTGACCTGCTGTCGTCGTACATAATTATAAGACCATTTTTTGACACTTTTTTAATCCCCAAAATGAATGACCCCAGTACAAAACTTTTATATCAATCCAGCATTACTCGTATCCACTATATTCTCTTTGTTTTTAAAATGCAGCGTCACTCGTTTGTCCAGTCATTTAATTTGTTTACTCTACCGACAATTTTTGGATGTTGGATCAATTGTTGCCAAATGTTCTGCTTCCGATTGGATAAAACGTATAAATCTGCTTTTTTGTGTACAACAAAATATTAAATTGTTGGAAGAATGGCAGTTGATGTGTATGTATTGTGTTAGATTTTTTGTGAAATTTTGTTGGCGAACAATAGATTTAGGTTGGGCCGATTATGCTTTTCAGCGGCGTGTGAAGGGTTGATTTATTTTTTAAATAAATAAAGGTTTATTTCATTTTTTGTGATGACAACTTCGAGGCAAAGGTTGGTTTTAATTAATTTCGAAGCTATATGTGTTTAATATTGGTTAATCTCAGTAGCAGCCAGGGGGCCTAAAAAGGCCACTTTAAGCAATGCCTCTAAAAGATATTCATTTCCTGAATTCCCAGCAGTCATCCTCTCATTTTCGTAAAATTTCATTTCATATTTGGTGTAAACAATGCTGTATGAAAAAAATAAAAACCGTAATTTTATCGGTAAATTTTTCATTACATTTTTTATTAATCGATTTTTTTTTTCTGCATTTTAAATATTATTTCATTGTGATATGAATTGCATCCAGATCATATTATGAATAATAATAATCGCTTTTTTAATTTGTCTGTTTGTGACCAATGAATTGCCAGTTTGTGACCATTTTACGATTTTTAATATGATTCAAATTGTTATCCTATTATGATTCTGCCAAAGTGGCCTTTTTAGGCCCCCTGGAGTCTGGATTTGTGCCCAGTTCATGACAAAAAGCTAGCCCCCTATTACGTGGGACCTAAAAGAACAGGCGGAATGTGGGTTTACCGCAGGCACATCGGCTTAACCCTTCAGGAATAACAGGCGTGATATTATATATGTTATTGGCTAATTAAATAAGAACTAGGAAATTGATGAATACCTACCGCCAATTCCCGTAATTAAAAACGTTCAAAATCTAGTCGCAATCTCATCTCAGCAACAATCGATGTCGAAAACTGGTCGAAAATGTAGGGATTTTAGAGGTATTTTTCATAGATTGAGACTATTAAGATCAGACTGTGAACGTTCTTATAATTACGGAAATTGCCCCTCTAATCATGCTAATTGAAATAAATATTACGACGTTTTACAGATTCATATTTTAAACAAAATCCCAAATGGAAAAACCGGCTGTTTTCTCAAAATTTTCTTTCCTAAGTACAACATCCGGTACAGAAAATAAAACAAACGTGACAATTTTCTTTCTTTATCCGCATCTGACCTCCTTAGTTCCGTGATTAAAATCAGGCTTAAGGAAACACGCTTTTAATTTTAATTTAATTACTTTGTTTGGACTTGGCACACGATCCCTTATTTTCCTTTCTTTTTACTTCTTGTTTAACAATGAACTGTTTAGATTTACATAACTAAGGGATGATTTTTCAATCGACCAATAATTTTTATTCAGGGTCACCAGTATAGAGGTACGGTATGAAGAACAGGGTGTAAAGTTCACTTATCCTCCATAGAAAAGGGAGGATCCTCCGACCAGACAGGTGTTGTGTCTGGCGGGCAAGTGCCCAACGATTGATGTTGGCAAATTGTATCTACGAGTATGCTAATTGCGCGCTAAACTGTGCTTGCGAGATGCAGGATTTGCGTGACGTCAGTATGGCGCGTTATTCGCATGTGGCGTTGTAGATACCGCTACAGAATAAAATTGGCGTCTCACAGATTTTGTATGGAAGAATTGTCAAAAATTCAAAATTATTCCTCGAATAAAATTATCTGGTGTAGGGAAAATCAGCCAGCAGTGACAAACATCTTCTATAGACTGGATTTAGATTAGACATTTCCAAGTAGAATTACATAACATAACATTACGCCTGTACTTGCCGAATGTTCGGCAGAGGTGTTGGTACATATAGTACACCCACGTTACGCTAGTTATGTTTAAGTCTCATGTAACAGAGGGCGAGCCAATTGCCATCAAACGGGCATAAATCCAGTCTCCGGGGTGCTAATTAGAAATCCCAGATGGAAAAACTCAATGACTCTTTGCCTGACCAGGAAATCGAATCCAGCACCTCATGCTCAGCAGTACGCTTGCGACCAATAGATCAAGAAGACTGTCTCTCTGTAGTCGGTCCCTCATGTCTGAGGATCGCTTCGGAGTTGCATCTGGAGAGGTTGATCCGTCTCTGTGATCTGTTGATCCGGTTTCTGTCCAGCGCATCCCTTACCACCATGTAGAATTTAGAGGACGATAATTCCTAGATCAAAAGAAGAGAGAGATCAAGGACTTAGTCAAATCTGTTTGAGGTAGAATATTACTTTAAAATGTGTCGCGGCATGTTACCTAAAGCTAGAAGAGGAATTAACTGATTTAAAAAGGCTATTCTGATATAAATTTTGGTCCTGACTAAGATTCTTTATCTATCTGTGGTTGCACGCTAAATGCTGAAACTATTAGAATATTGCATATATTATTATGACAGGAGACATCATTTATTTACCTACTCTTGTGTTTATTCTAAGTAAGTATATAGGTGAAGGTTATAGGTGAGGTGTATATAGGTGTATGTAAATTGCATAACAAATAAATACCTACAAGAAAATTTGCTTTTTATCAGGCGTGATCAAGGTCAAGAGGAGGACTATTAAGCAATTAAAAAATATATACTATATTAAGGTACAGACAGAGTGCCAGCCTGTCGCAGTCAGTCTATGAAAAATCCTGCCCAAAAATTTAGGAAAAAAAAATTGGCAACGAACCCAATTTTACCCTTTCGCCACATTTAACAGTGTTACACCGAAAACAACCGCAATGTTATTCGAGTTCACACTTCGATTTCTCATTTTTTAACCATATTCACTTAGCGATTGGCTGCCTCGACTCGACATTGGTTTGGCTCCGACTCAAATCGTTATCAGGTCCCTGAGACGTGATATTGAACTGTTGAACTGGTTATAAGCGATTATAACCGGATTTTGGCGGTATATTATACTATGGTTATTTATATTTTGGGGAGGTAATGTTATTTTTATGAAGGCTTACTAATCTTAGGAATCATCTAAGAACCAACTAAATCGATCGAATGTAAGACGCAATGCAATTCGTTTTCAATAGAATTTTCTGGTATTTTTTTTTAAAGATAAATGATTTTATTTTGTAAGTAGGTTTGTACAAACACTTTTACTCGTCAATCATATTATAAAACTAGACGAGGTCGGCGTTTCCTATCTGACTAGTCTGAGAAGAAAGGCCGAAACAAACTCAGAGGTCACAGTCTCTTTTAAAGTCCAGACATAATCTTGGTTAGGTCATATGAAGACCATGTAGATCGATGTCTGAGGAAAGAACCACACAGATTGAGAGGACCTGTCCAGTCAGTGCACGCATTTGTCAGAAATCGTGCAGCTCAACTCAAAACTTAAGGAGCTCATTGATTCGACGAACAATATCAAAGAAAGGACATTTGGGTAGGCCACATTAATTAGTCAAACTGCCAGACCATGACAAAAACCAACAGAAAGGAGAGAAAAATAAAATAAATAAAAAAATGACTCACATAGTCTTCACATTCACAATAATTAAAATAATAGAATACTTTACAAAGTAAGCAAATGTCATTGTATATATAAAATTTATTATTGTCAAAGTGTAATATAAAAAAAAAGACAACAACAGCAAAAGAGAAAAAATAATAACATTCAATATGTAAAAATTGAAAAGTTTTTATTTAAAGAATGTTGGCATGAAATTCGAAATGTATAAATTGAGATTCATGCTTAATTGTCAAGAATTATGTTGTCAAATGAAATCACTTAGTATTTTTTAAGGCAAAAAGTGTTCCTAGCAGAACTGCTAAAAACGTTGGAAAAATATGTAGGTTCTTAGGTACAGTGAAAATTTAATTATTTTGTAATACAAAAGGAATTTAATTTACATTTTGATTGTAATGAGGAAAATCTAATGAGAGAAATTCAATAGTTTCTGTGGCCTGTTTGTTGCATCCTTTGGAATATTCAGCAGATAATGAAACAAAGCTGTATTGAAATCATGTCACAATGAGTAGTGACTGAAAATTGTATTTCAGTGGTCGAAATAATTATTATTGATGCACAAAATGCACCAATAATAATGTTTTCAATTAAGAATCGTTATAATTAATTAAAAATTTTAGTAACATCATAAGTATGCCGAAATTGCGGAGGGCGAAGGCCTAGGACTTCGAAAGAGCAATGAACTGACATCGCCATACGTGGCAATGCTGCCAGCCTTTTGAGCACTTTTAGGAAAAGTTTTGTTGCATTGACAGCAACTTTTTCGAATTGTTTGATGCCCTTTGATCTTTTCCTTCTTTTTTTATTAACATGTACGTATTGGTAAACTACTTTAAATTTAGGTCTAGCCGACGTAGTAAACGTCATCATCGTATTTTTAAATTACCTACATCCACCTTAAATACCACATTTAATAGTCCACTAACACGTATGGCAATATAATGAAAGGTCCAACTTGACAGATTTTCTTATTTATAATTTCTCCATGAGTTTTGCTTCATACCGGCGTTCCCTATTTAGACAGTGTGAATAGTGCACGTCTATGTAGCTCAAATTGCTTTTTTTTTTGGAGTGTTCTAGATTAAGATCTACTAGACACACTTTTTACTGTTCTCTTTTGTCTCTAATATATTTTTAAGTTAAATGTCATGCATACCTGTTATTTCCATGGTTACTGTAATGCCAATTTTAGATGATATTTAATTAGAATTGTAAGTAACTGTGGTGTTGGTATGCTTATTATAAATAAATAAATATTATTAATATTATTTTTAGTATGTTAGCTTATATTATGAAAATTTTATCTTGTTTAAAAAGAAAAATTATACTATTCGAGAGTTAACTTATCGAGTATTCAAGGTGTAAAGCCCTGTCATTTGACGAGCGGTCAACCATCTCCTCTAGAGAATGAAACGTTGAGTAATGATCCCGCTGTTGTAGTGAGCACTTGCCTTAATAGTGTCTGAGATAGCGAACTAGTTTCTTGACTGGTTTGGACTTATGATGAGGGATCTTGACGAGAATTAGAAGTGTCAAGGCAGAAGGTGCCTTGTCAGTTAATCTAGCGTCTGGTGTCGAGCTTAGATTAATACTCGTAGTAATTATTTTATCAATCGAGCAGTAATTATAAACGACTTACAAACGACTTCTTCAACTTCTTAAGTTTGTCTGAATTTCAATCGACTCTGCTTATCGCAGTCCATTGCTGGACAAAAGCTGTCCCAAGTTGCTACACAAAACACTTTTTCTTCGCTTTCCATGAACAGTCAGTCTAAGCCTTGTCTAAATATATTCAATATGACGACACGGTTGGCGCAGTGGTTAAGCGATTGACTGCTGCGCTGCGTGTCGCGGGTTCGATTCCCGCACGGAACAAATATTTGTATGACCTACAAGTAGTTGTTCCGGGTCTGGCTGTTTGTGTATGTGAGTTTAAATGTTTGTAAACGCACCCACGATACAGGAGAAATTCCTAGTGAGGCGTAACGTTTAAAAAAAATAAAAAATAATATCATTGACAGTACACAAAGACATTAAATTATTTACTTTGTACTTATCTTAAATCTCTTTGACAGTTCAGTACAATTAAATAGCTCTAAAACAAAACGAAAGAAAATATTTAAAGTGCTACAAGGATCTTTTGGCACACGAATGACATTGACAGGAGGCGCTGTTGGTGAACATTTGTGCAAATTTATTGGAAAAACCAAGATGGCGGCGTTAGTTCCGATTTTGGCCATGCGCTACAAGACCCTTGTACAGCTACATGTGCACTAAATGTGAAACATAAAAAAAAAAAACTCGCAAACAAGTCCCAATAAATTTAAAATTCTGTTTGTCACCCATTTAACCTACACTTCAAAACTAAATATCTCATACATTTCACGTCGCAGGTACTAACATTTAGGTTGGAGCGAGTGATTCTCCCCAGAGTGTGCGCCTTGCGGTTTGGCGAGCGGTCAACTCGTTACCGGGCCCCCGAGACCGGAATGTTAAGATAGATGGAGCCCCTAAACATAGTGAGCGCTCACCTTAATACGTAATCTGGCATACTTGGATTGGTAACCAATGAGTACCGGAGAGATTGATCGGGTTGTGAGGAGTTAGTTGGACAGTTTCTAGTACATACATTGGGATCTCTCGAGGGATGCATAGGTGAAGGTTACTCATTGAGACCACTTTTCAGTAAGTTTAAATTGTTAAACGTTTACTAAACTTAGTTATTGATTTACTTACTTGTAGCTCTACTAATCTAGGCATAGATAGATGGAAAACTCTTTTTTATATTTTATGTACACATAGCATAACATCGCCTTGCCTCTCCTTGCCTCGCCTTGCCTCGCCTTGCCTCGCCTTGCCTCGCCTTGCCTCGCCTTGCCTCGCCTTGCCTCGCCTTGCCTCGCCTTGCCTCGCCTTGCCTCGCCTTGCCTCGCCTGGCCTCGCCTTGCCTCGCCTTGCCTCGCCTTGCCTCGCCTTGCCTCGCCTTGCCTCGCCTTGCCTCGCCTTGCCTCGCCTTGCCTCGCCTCGCCTCGCCTTGCCTCGCCATGCCTCGCCTTGGTCGCCTATATTTCCATCCACATGTCACCAGTTATGTTTAAGTCCTATGTAATAGGGAGCGAGCTTATTGACATTAACCAGGCACAATCCAGACTCCAGTCTCCTACTGAGAAATGAACTGAAGAACCCAGTAAAACTTTATCCAACCCGGGAATCGAACGCAGGACATCAACCTTACCAGTAGCGTTACGCGCTAAGCGCTACTGGTAAGCTTGATGTCCTGCGCAACAAGCTAGGGCAACGAGGCAGTAATATACCTTGATAGATATACGAGTACTTATTAGGTCCTGTAGTTATTTTTAGGTGCATCGTCTTCACATATAATTATATAATTAATGTATGCAAAATTTTGTAAAATATTTTAAAAGAGTAACGGTGGAGTTTCTTGCCCATTCTTCTCCATACGAAAACTACCTTTTAGAAGGGCCGACTAGAATCAATTTAATTTTAATTTAATTTTTGACGTTCAAAAGTGCCTCATATGTGCCTATTTGAAATAAATGATTTGACTCTGACTTTGACTATTACTTTAAACATTTTATTTGTCGTTGTTATTTATTTATTTAAACTTTTCGCACAAAAAGGTACAAAGGCGGACTTTATGACTTTGGCTTTCTCTACCAGTCAACCAAGGTTGTTATTAAAGTTCACTTCTTTCAGCTAGCAACAGGGTAGAAATCGCAAAGGTAAGGACTGATTTACGTTGTTGGTTCTGATCGTATGATTTAGGTTACAGTGGTTTTTGGAGTGAAACTTCTTTAGTGGCGTTGTGCACTTTTTTTGTGATGGGTAAAAAATGTTAAACTCGCGTCAGGACACGTGACCTGATCGAAAATTCGTAAGACGGAACTCGCGTCAGAACACGTGATCTGATCGAAAATTCGTAAGACGGAAGGAGAGTAGACTGCATTCCAAAATATCAAAAATACACAACGTTAATATTCAAGTTTTCACTTTTTATTTAAGATTTTATTAATATTGCAGCATTATGCTAAGATGCCTTTTCGGTCTCGCCTTTTTTTGGTTGTTTTTAATGTAACATTGTTGTTTTTAAATGCTTCTTTTTTACTGTTTGCATTCCCTGTCATAGCATTATCAGCCTATAACGTTCCCACTGCTGGGACACAGGCCTCCTCTCAGTGAGAGGGAAAGGACCGTAATCCACCACGCGGGCCCAGTGCGGGTTTGTAGATGTCACATGTCTTCGAATTTTTGGTCCTAAGACATGCGGGTTTCCTTAAGACATTTTCCTTCACCATTTTTTAGAGTAATGGTGATGAAATAAATTACAGAAAGTAAATCGCATGTCTTGGTTCGAATTCATGACCTACAAACTCGTAAGTCGGGTCCGTTGTCACTGGGCTATCCCTGCTCTCCTGTATTTCCTGTGCGTGTCCTGAATAAAATATTTTTCTTTCTTTTCATTCTTTTATCTCTCTTGGTGGCACTACCGCTTTTTGTTCACAAAGGTATTTCATCTAGTGGTTGAGTGGAGGTAATTTAATTAAATCGTGAAACAATATTTTATTCTGAGGGTCAAATTGTTGTAGTTGGGTCAAAATAATTACCCTAAAAACAGGTAGTTTTACTAACTTTTTGGGTCCACGCCAATTGCTTTAGTCGTGAAATATTTGATTATAGGTCGGTACGTTGAAAACTTTTTGGAAGTAACTTTGTAGGTTACTACTATTTACGTACCGTAAACATAGATTTTAATTTAACCTCCTTCAACTATGTACAGTACCTAAGGATGATAAGTCGAGTGACATTGTCACGAAGCAATAGATTAACACTTTTGTTTAACTTACGACCTTCTTCTAATGAGTAATTTGAAGGTAGAGTATACTCTATAGTATACACACACACACTATTCACACACTCTATACACACACTCTATACACACACTCTCACATTCGTTTGCAATTACTTTGAATAATCACGCTATTGACTACAGTTTCTTGTCATGCTCGTCTTGTTCACTTATTCGTAAAATTTTATGATTATACCCACAGAAATCTAAATAAATAAATATTATAATATATTCAATTAATATAATATTCAGTTGCTATAATATTCAAAATCTTTATGTAACGTTTAATATAATTAGGAAATGTTAAAAATAATTGGAATTGTTGGAAAATTCTACGATATGGCGACAACATAATTATACACCGGCTTGTAGTTAATAGGTTGAATCTGTTCCAAAACCGAATCGGGGCACCCCGACTTTACGCAGTCTTTTGGCTCCTACCCTAGAGGGTATTATTGCAAATGTGCATTATACATATAAACTGTTCATTATACCATATGAAATTAGGTAAAATGAAATTATATCAATAATTCATATCATTTGATCGTTATATTAAAAAAAAAAAGAAAATTATATGAAATTAGGTCTTATGATCATTAGAACTTTTGTTATTATATCAAACGTTACACACCCCACCATGACTGCTCTCTGTACCTACTTGTCACAGTACAATAAAATTATATTATTATTGTTTTTAATAGACATTCACCTGCCTCGTTGATCTAGTGGTCGGTAAGCGCTACTGCTGAGCATCAGGTCCTGGGTTCGATTCCCAAACGGGCAATGTGTTAATGAGTTTTTCCATTACGACATTCGCAGTGGCAGCCTGGAGTCTGGATGTGTGCCTAGTTGATGGAAAGCTGAAAGAAAGAAAGAAAGAAAATACGTTCATTTGCGGTAAACATGACGCAAAAAAGAACATAAAAACAAATAAAGAATAAAAAAAATAATAAGAAATGGTTGACATGCGTCCGCGCGTACGTGCGTGCGTGCGTGCGTGCGTGCGTTGTGTGTTATCAAGCTGGCCTCCTATTACTTGGGATTTAAACATAACTGGCGAAATGAGAGTGTGCTACAGGTATACCTCTGCCTAACTCTTCGTGGATTACAGGAGTGATGTTATGCTAATAGACAATCAAAAACAACCTATTTGATTTCCAAAATCACGTTTTTATCCGAGGTTGTCTGACTCTCGTAATGTAACAAAAGGCAGACAGCGCCAAAAGTCCATTTTCTCACAATTTTGTGCTTAGATTTTGTTAATTTTATCTTCTAAGAATGCTAATCAGTTTATAAAACTTTCAAAACACGTTTTGACACGTAATTTCTTTTGTGGTTCCAAGAAATCGTTCAAGCGGCCAGAGGGGACCGACCTTTTTGGAGAGATTTAAGAAAAAACAAAAATTTGGTGGAAATACGTAGTGAGGGGGCTTGTGGCTTAGTATACCCGCAAGGGTCGATCAATCAGGTTAAGCTACGCTTGCCGAGGTTGGTCCATAGATGGGTGACCATCTTTACATACCAAGACCCCCTCCGTGCCTCGGAATGCACGTAAAGCGTTGGTCCCGGCTGTCATTCGTGGATCTTTGACAGTCGTTACTGGTCGTCAGAAGCCCGAAAGTCCGACAACCAGTCTTACCAAGGGGTATCGTGTTACCCAATAACTGGATTGTGAAGGTCAGGTAGGTAGTCGCTCCATGTAAAATACTGGTATTCATCTGCATCCGTTTACACTGGAAGCCGACTCCAACATAGTTGGGAAAAAGCTAGGTAGATTATGAGGTAGAATACCTATTGAGGGGTTTCTAGTGGAACATTGGAGGACAACATTAGTCCCCTAGCTAGTTGGGTCCTTTTATTGTTTAAGTTAGATAATTATTTTCCAGGAACATTTATATGTCCGGCGTTATAGTCAGGGGCCGCTTTTGTTATACTTATTTCGGGTATTGCTTGATACATACACGTGGAATTTAATGAGTTTAAGTGGTTTGTGGTATAATTTACAGCGGGGTTGTGGACACAGAATGTGATTTTAACCTTAGTTTCAGAATTTATCTTTGAAAATGTTTTGAGTTATGAGATACCTACCTAACGTTATTTATCTAACTGTCGCAGCGGACTATAAATAATTGTAGTGCTTATAAAGTACTCGTTTTTTTTTAAATTTAGTTTTGTTTTCTCGAGCGTAGTAGACCCTATTTACTAATTAATGTTTTAAGAAACAAACGAAGTATTTTTAACATTATGCTTTTTGACATGAATTTACAGATCATTTAAGATTTGAAAAGAATTTTGATGATTGTAATATTAATTTATTAGACATTTACTAAATATTTTATTTCATGAACATTCAAATGATTATACGCAACAACTATTTACACTGGGTACCTAATAAATTAAATGATTAACTAATTAAACATACAAATAAATACAAAAAATCCTTTTGTTTTTTGGTTACTTAGACGTCAAAGTACTGATATTTTTTTTACTCGTATTTCGTGCAAAGAATTTTAAATAGCATCTGTTTTCAATTTTCTTTATCTTTAAAAACTTTATCCACCCAAAGTATTATGTAGACATATTTAAAGCATAAAATAAAATTAAAGTAACGTCAGATTCCATAACTCAAGTATATAAGGAAATCAAGTGGCGTTCTCTAGTTTCTGCCTACACCCATAGGCAGAAAGCGTGAGTAATGAGTAAGTAGTAGTATGTATGTAGGGTGTAATGTGAATGACCGAAATAAATAATCTTCACTTCTTGAAAACTTCTATAATTATTTTTAAAACTTCAATCTTAATAGCTCGCTCGCCATCTTCTCTTCCTTGCTTCACCTTTCTCCTTCCCACACATACTCTCTCATTCACTCATCGCTGCGTTCATATTCTATCTATTTGTTTTCTTAAAATTATGATGTGTTCCGAATTATCATGTTACATGTTTAGCTTATCTAACCACCAAAAAATCAGAATCGAATGAAAATACACCGTAAACATCCCCCAGTGGCCCGCAAAAGGGGTAATTACCGAAGTTAAAACAACTAACCCTCAGTAATTCGCCAGTGACCAGTAATTACTTACGAGTCCGTAAGAGTACGGACTACGGAAGGGGACTCCGCTTGTAAATTGGAAACTTTAAACGTTGGACGTCACGGACTGGCCAGAAATCTTATGGTAATTAGATATTGTGTGATGCATTTGGGTGTTACGAAGAGGCAAGAGCTTCCTTAGAACAATAATAACTTTACTTGTATTAAGGAAACACTTATTTCTAGCTAATACTTTTTATTGCACCACTGTACTCTTTCACAATTCAACAACCACTGGCTTTGTACTACGTTTTACCATTTCAAAACAACCCACCCAGAAATAATGGTAATATCATAGCCGTTATTTCTAAGTGTTGCCAAAGTAGAAAAATACATTCAGTTGCCGTAATGAAAATACATTTAAAAGTTTGTTACTATAATGATTAATAATTTGTACGTTGTAAATGTTGCCACAGCGGATATTATAATTCGGTATAAAATAATACAATAAAAAAAATTATCAAAGAAAGCACGACACTCAACTCTAAAAGATTTTGCGATAATGTCAGATAAATAGAAGGAAAGCATTACTAGGAAGAATAAACTCTTTAAACGTACTACAACCACATCACCACATCACAGCGACAAAATGTGGGTAATCAGTGGTTAAGTGTGGGTAGTGTCGCTGCAACTTTCTGCAGTTGCGTTGTCGCTAGTAAAGTAGTTGCGATGAGTTTACGTTGTGGCAGATAGATCGGCTCCAGCTGTGACAGTGTCGTCGCGGTATGATTGCGTTATGGCTGCGACGTCGCCTTGATGACGGTATCGTCCACACGGTGGATTTTGACGGCTGAATATGGTCCGTGTGAATAGACATTTACATACAAATTAGCACCCGTCCACGTGGTGTCATTGTGGTGTGGTTATGGTGGGGTTATGCTGGGGTTATGGTGTGTTTGTGGTGTGGTTGTGGTGTAGTTATGTTGTTGTTGTGGTGTAGGCTTCATTTTTCTATTGTTCTGTCAATTGTTATTTAATTGTTTTGATACTTCAAAGTTATTTAAACAAGGTCTTAACTACAAAACACATTTACAAACCCGAAATACGTTATTATTTTTCCTCAATTTTCCTCCCAAGAAAAATCAGCGACCACTCACCAAGTTTCCCCGCAAAATGATCTCTGAAATATTTATACAAATTTTATTCATGATAGGGCTCAATAAATAATTCACGGACTGTAAAAATGTTATTTAAATTCGGTTTAAAACGTACAGTGTCCATTAATCAGTCGGCGTCGCACTGAATTCGGGTGTCCGGAGTTTGCAAAATGGTGTTGTCCGATTTTTGGACGGAGGGTTTATCGGACGGGATAAGGGTTTCAGGAGTGTATGTATGATGTAAATTAAAGGAATATTGAGTGGATAGTTATATGTTGGTATGTGATTTTCTTGAAAATGTCTGGGCGTTTATCTACTTACTACAAGGTATGTTATTTAGGTACTTGGGTATTAATTTTGCTCTTGTGACACAAAAACTCCTAGTACAAGAGCCAGAGCTACACTGATGTTTGTGTCTTGAAGTGAAAATAAATAAATAATTATTATTTCAACAGGTCATGAATATTTTCCATTTCTTTTCCTCATGATCTGAAGAAATATGAGTCTCGGCCTTATGACTGACAGTCACCCGCAACAAGTTAACAATTTGCCATTGACAGTGCCTTTATGTCGCAGCAAAATGGTCAATTTTTGTACAGCAAGTTTTACCACTGTTATGGGGTTGAATTTAGGTAAGTACTAATCAACAGAAAATGTTATAAGCTGTTGAAAAAAATCTTAACTTAACTTCTGTTATAGCTGTTAGTTCTCTTATCCATTAATAAATTAAAATATCGTACTACTTCGTAAGTAGGCCGCAGCAAAGATAACCTCCACAAGTGGAGGGTTCATGGACGGCTCAGATCTCCGGTGCGTATGCGGCGTCTCTCCACAGGCAATGGCTCACCTTCCATCCTGCACCACAAGCTCTGTCGCCTGCACACGTGAGGACCTAATGGTTGTGGCAGCAAATGGTTTTCGCATTGCTGAATTTGGGCCGGACAAATATAAAAAATCTATTTTTTCGTGTTATTTTTGGCATCGACACGCTAAGAAGAATAAAAATATAATGTGCTCTTACTTACGTAAAGTAATAACGTCACAGGTTCACCACAAAGGGTAGGTACTTGGTGTATCATTATCTCCTTTATTTAAATGTAAACATATAAATTATATTTTTAAATATTAGAATATAAAAAGTATAGAAACATTTAAAAATATAAATATATTATATTGTATATCCTTTATTTCATCTAATTACTTATAAATTACATTTTTCAATATTTTTATAAACAAAATGATAAAAAAAACATTAAAAAATATAAAAAATAGTAGCATATTATATATTATTATTAAAAGCCTAAAAAATATTAAAACTGCTTTAAAGGACCAGTTCTTCTTGAAGGAGTCCAGCTCATCCCGCCATCTCCGTCTGGGCCTGCCGCAATGTCGCTTGCCATTAAGAGGGACCCATTGAGTCGTAAGTTTGGACCATTGGTTGTCTGACATGCGGTATATGTGTCCAGCCCAATTCCATTTTAGCGTGGCAGCTTTCCAAGTGACATCAGTTATTTTTGTTACGGAACGGATGGTCGTATTCCTAACCCGGTCTGTCAAACTCAAACTCAAACTATTTATTTCAAATAAACCAATTACAGGCACTTTTGAATTGTCAAGGTCGGTCAGTCAGAAAGATGAAGCAAGTGGCCCATTCCAAAGCGTAGTAGGTGCCTATGGAGAAGAACGGGCAAGAAACTCCATTGACACTCTTTTAGTTTGATACCCAGAATACTCCGTTCCATAGCCCTCTGGCAAACCTCGAGCGTGGACCTCTGCTGATTTGTCAAAGACCATGTTTGTCCACCATATGTGAGGATGGGAAGTATGCACACGTCAATGAGTCTCCTCTTAAGGGACTTAGTGTATAAGTATCCAAAATTTGTATGCCCATTAGGCTAAATAATGCGATCCTGACTTTTGAATTAGATCTTATTATATTGTACCTCTGTTTCACAAATAAATAGGTACAAACTAAAGATAGAAGAAGGGCCCACTATATCGTGTAACGACGTCATCGTCGTGTATCGAATAACTATCGTCTCAGACGATACATAAGATGTAGATACCTACTGCCGATCCGCTAGCGAAGGAATAATAGTTGTATCTACAACTTACCTTAGGCAGAAAATCTACATACACCCACATATATTTAAGGTCTATAGAACTCTGTTCTTTTAACAAAAGCCCAAGGCGGCCCTTTAATACCAATATATTGTGTACCAAAATATTAAATCTTCTTAGTAATAAGAGTTGTGAAAATATAGGAGATATTTATGTTTGGGATGAAGCCAACCCAAACATAAATATCTCCTATATTTTTAATACTTAGGCTCACCAGGCTACTTAGGCTCCAGCACAAATAATTAAATGCATTTAGCGCTAAACCTACTCGTATAGGGTGGCAAGGACATCGACGCGCAATCTGTTTCTTTCTATGAAACTGCTGATTTTTTTTTTTGATAACTCTCGATAAGTTTCTATGCTGCTATGGGCTTAGAATCATGTGCTGAATTCACAGTTTGCGCGTCGTTGTCCCTGTATTTACAATATCGTTCCATTTCTGTCAATCTTTTGAGTTTGCATAATCAGCCAAAATGTTCCCATTGGTTTGACACAGGCCTTCTCTCTTCGAGAGGGAGGGGGCTGTAATCCACCACGCGGGCCCAGTGCGGGTTGGTAATTTTTGGCTGTAGGACATGCCGGTTTCGTCACGAAGTTTTCCTTCACCGTTTTGAGAGCGGTGGTGATGAAATTATTTACACAAAGTAAAGCGCCTGTCTGGGTTCGAACCTACGACCTACATCTCGTAAGTGCAGAACAAATATCAAGAATAATTTTACGAGGCATAAATACACCTTGGCGAATAATATAAAATACTTTTCATCCGGACACATGAAGAAGGTTCCCTAGAATGAGTATGAAACCGCGGTGAATATCAAGTGGTAGCACAAAATTATACTGGGTTCCGCAAGGGTTCATTTAAATACTGTTAAGTCAGACGTCGCATGTACATTGTACCTTTCTGGGAAAGCCAAACGATTTTTGTTAACAAATTAGTCCATCTAATCCAAAAGTACGTGTCATTACATGGGAGAGTGCCTTCAGTAATCTAGTTAGTCTGTTCCATTTAAGTTATCTAGGTGATAACTTAAATGGGACAGACTCTAGGACCAGAGCCTCCATTACCCTTTGAAAGTGGCGAGTTCTCGTCCAAACTCTCCCTTTTGCCTTCGTTATCTTCAAAACCCAATTTGAAAGTTGACATTGTGATCACCTGGACTTAAAGTTTTAAAAGTTTGTAGGCTGTACTGAAGACATGGGACGAGAATCTTTGGATTTTGTATTCTTTGGAGTAAATTGCATTGGTCAGAAGGTAGGAACTTGAAAAATATATATAAAACAAAAAAAAAAACGCTGAATGCTTTTGACCACGATCACGCTTAATGGAAAGTGATAGATGAGGTCTATGATGGAATGAGCGTGCAGAAGATGCCTGGTCACTCTGGCTTTGGCTGGCAAGGACGAAAGATGTGTTAACACTTTGGCTGTGAACTATGTCTGGCATTTTTGCTGAACTGGGCCTTTTTAGTGCAGCCGTGAGGCACACTTACCTGCTAACTTCTTACATCGGTCTTTATACTTTCTATTTGTTTTTTTATTAGTTGTTATCTGATGTATGTATCTGGTGTATTGTGTGTCTTTTAGTCTGTGCTAAATAAATGTTTTTTCTTTCTTTCTTTCTTACGAGAATTGCCCCTCAAGAGGTCTACTCCGAAGTGACACATTCGAAAGATCGGATCGGACCGACACATGGCAGAACCGAATATTATTGAAAAATGCGAATAAAGTTCGGATCGGCTCAGTTGGGTCGGGACCATAGTCAATATTCGAAAGAGTGTAGGAGTGTAGCACCGTGACAGACCAGTCACGTCAGTGTGTCAGTGGTCAGTTATAATCTATACTAGGTGAAATTATGAGTGAGTACAATCCACACGTCACACACATAATTATTATAATATTAGAACGTAGAACAATGTTTTAGCAGTTTTCCTTTTTTCCATACATACAGGCTGATTTTTTAAAGACCAGCCAAATTTAAGGATGTGGTACAGACCATCAAACTGAACAACTTTCTCCATGGGACAAATAGCGTAATCGCGAAAATTTTATCAACTGTCCCATAGATAACTTCAATACCTACTCGACCTAAATGTATGGGACGACTGAATTTTTGTTCGCGATTACGATGTTGGTCCCATGGAGAAAGTTGTTCAGTTTGATGGTCTGAACTACATCCTTAAATTTGGCTGGTCTTTAAAAAATCAGCCTGTATAAATGATATCGAGCATCGAAACTACTTAAATAAGTACCTAAGGCCCGACAACATTATTTATTTATTTATTTTATTATTTATGTACACACAGTAAAAAACATATTGATATGTCATAATTATAATATGAGTACAAAGGTACGGCTTATTCTCGCAACTTCGTCCGCATAAATTTTTATGTTCTCCCCCACCGCGTCGCATCGCATCGCCAGCCCGCTATTAGTTCGTTTTTGCCATAGTATTCTCATGTGCTTCTAAACTGCCCGGTGGTCGGCACGTACAGGAAAAAAGGACTTCTGTAACCCAGGTAACATCCGTGAGATTGTCAGTAACGTCAAGTCGTTGCTAGCCTTCCTGGAGGAGCTGAATCGAATGATCGATTTCCCACCTGTACGCAAAATGCGTGTATTGACGTGGACACCAGCCCGTATTACTTATTACACGTACAGGGCAAAGCACTTCGGTAACCCATACACCCTCCGTGAGGTTGTCAGTAACATCAAGTCGTGGCTGACCTTCGTTGAGGAGCTGGATCGAATGATCGATTTCCCAACTATACGCAAAATACGCACACTGACGTGGGTTTGCGGATACCAGCCCGTATTATCTATTACCGAATATGTTTCTGTCGCAATATCGTTCAAAGGTCACAAACAAAACAATCACAGCATTTGATCTGAAAATCAGTCATCGAAGTCAAGTATACGTTTGATTATTCGCGTCACGCGGGGACAATAGTTCAGGAGCAGTCGCGTAGGCTACTTATCACCGGTCTTACAGCTTTACACACGTTCAGAATTTATTACCGAACTGTGGGTTTTTTGGACGAAGGAAAACAATCGGAATCGGGAATATTGAGGCCATTGGGAGGAAGTAACAACAAATACTGGGTATGATGTTGGTAATTGTATTGGACAGTATAGTAATATCATTGGTGTCGGTATTACACATGGGTCGGGTAATTGTTTTGCCGGGTACCCGGCATGGCTAATGCCGGCTACTCAGACGGGTACCTCGCATGACTAACTCCAAGTACCCGCCTGCACTGACAAACTGTGACGCGTGCATGATCAATACTACCCGTTACCTGACCAGATCTAAAACAGTGCCGGATCCAAACCAGGTACCCGTCCCATGTCTAGTCGGTACTCAAAAGTTCGGCACTTCTTCTATAATCTAAAGTTAATCCTACAAACATAGTACAGCACACTGCTGGATAGATTTGTCTCCGAGTCCCAGCTATATTTTCATCTCATCTCATTCATATATCTCATCATCGCCGTCGTTACCAGATCTAAAACATGAAAATGTGGAGCTTATGGTTTACTAGCTATGCCCGCGACTTCGATCGCTTGTATGTCTGGAAACAAACTGGATTTTGTGGATTAAATTTTTTTATTAATTATTATTTACGTTAATTATTTTTCTTAAATATAAGTAGCCTAAGTTATTCCTTATAACATCAGCTATATGCCTATATGCCAGTGAAAATCCTGTCAAAATCAGTCTAGGCGTTGTAGAGATTAGCCGGACCAAACAGACAGACTAAAATTGTAAAAGTTGTTTTTTTTTTGTATAAGAACCGTAAATACTTTCAATGCATTTAATAAAAAGCTTTTATTTTGACATTACAAACAGATGCTTCAATTGTATTTATTTGTATAGATACCACAGCCTATAAAATAACAACCTACCCAAACAACAACCAATTTAACGTTGAGTCGTCTGGAGTAGTTGAGCGCAATCAAACGCGAAGCGAGCATCGAGACAAAACCAATAAAGCGTGTTAAACACGCCACATAAATTGTACACACGGACGGCACACAATAATATCTATTGAATGAACTCAAAACATAGATGGTTAATTTATGGAAGGGTTAATATAATTTCATTTTCATGACGACTTGGTAGCATACACACGAGCACCACGCGTCAACGGCAGAGGCAAATGCAGCCGTCGATACGCTTTGACTGCAGTCGTCGACACCCGTCGACTGCAGCCATAGACAACGTGCCGCTCCTGTATTTGAGCACCGTACTCGTGTCGACGGCTGCAGTTGTCTCTGTCGTTGATGCGTGCCGCTCGCCTGTATGCACACTCACACCTTTTTTTTATTGTTTTCGACGGTAAACCTTCAAAAGGCAACTGACCTCCGGGGAGAGAGATCGGGGAGTGTGGGATTTTTACCTCACTAAAACCACCACGGTGAACACCATCAGCACATATGTAGTGGTGGTCCCGGTTCCTCTTAAAATACCAATTCCGGAACCCCCCCCTGTGCAACGCCTGTAAGGCTCATCCCTGGGATGCACTTATTACACTATTATAATGGCGAATTTCTACGTATGGGTACGCACATAATTGTTGCTGTATTTATCTTAATAACCACTACGCTAGTTGATGACTCAGGGTTAACTTATGGAACAGTCATTTAAATTCGGTAATTCACTTAATACTTAAGCAAAATAGTTAAGCAGTGATGCGGGCGGTGAGGTGTGGGTGTACACAATAGTACACCCACATTTCGCTAGTTATGATTAAGGGACTAATCACACTTATTCAGCTCTATTCAGCTTTTGTCCATAGAAAACAATGATTTTGTATGGAGATGCGTATGCATATGGATAGCTGAACGGATAATAGGTAATAATAATTTATTTGACTCAGAACATATGTTACACTTGACCGGAGGGGTAATTCTTGTAATTTTAAGAACGTTCACAGTCTGATCTCAGTCTCAATCTGTCAAAAATACGTCGAATTTCCCTACATTTTGACAAGTTTTTGACATTTGTTTGTCGCCGAGATGAGACTGCGACTAGATTTTGAACGTTTCAAATTACGGGAATACGGGCCCAGATATACAGGACACATTCAAATTTTCTTAATTTTATACTGAAGGCATCTGTGTCTGAATTAGATAAAATAATCTGTCTCTCAGACATCAGCGCTCTTCCTTATGATGACCATTACATTACTAGCTTAATTAGACAACTACTAATAATAGAAGGTATATCATTACACAGAAAAAGAAAAAGTTTAAAACAAAATAAACAAAACGGTGTGTGGAGTGTTTACCTCTCGGTGAGTAGTGTGTGAAAGAGTGTGAGAGGGTGAGTATAAAATAGATTTACTATTTAACTATTTTTAATAAGTTTTCTGTCTCTTCATATGTATGTTTACTAACATATTTTAAGATTTTCCTATTACATATTTTTTTATTTCGCGGGTATATTTCCAAAGCGTCATTTATCGTATTATATAAGTACGGTCCCAAGAAGCAAAAGTAATAGTTTACGTAAGCATGTCTGAAAGGTCGGTCATGATTAGGTACTGATAATATTTCGTCTTCTAGTTAGATCACTTTTTGAGAATTGTAGTAAAGAGTGTTGCTTCAGAACTACAAGAAATATAAACAACTGTCAAACTGTTAGGGCCTCACGCGACTGATAAACAAGATGGGTTGGATACAAATAAGGGCGAAAAGTACTGACGGATGCATACGGCTCAGTCGCATCATATAACCCGTTGATGTAGAACCGAGGATCGTAGGGGTAGAAGTGTTCAAAGTCAAAGTCAAATAATTTGGGTAGCGGGATCGTCCGAAAGGGTTACCGCTGCCCTGGTACATAAAGGGCTAAGGAAGGAACACGGGTGGGTTTTAGTCAGTAAGAGTCTGACACTCTGGGGGTCATTTGATGACTTTCCACCTTTAAAAAAAAAAAAGAAAAAAAAATAGTCACATAAAAGCCACTTTTAAACGATCTCCGATCTACGGAGGGTGGCTGGAAGCAGCTGGATGAGAGTGGCCGAGAATGTTAGAGGGACTGCTGTAGGCTGATGATAGTGATGAATAAAGACAAACGTTTAGGTCAACGGTAGGTGTTCCAGGGAGCATAAAAAACTCACATAGATAGGACAATAATAAGTTCAGTTGATCGGGTGAACAATTAAACGTTGTAGACACGACACATAAATCGTATAGGGAGACACGAGACAATAATATATTATTGAATGGATGGCGACGATACACGGATGTCGGGAAAGTAGAACAGACTATTTTGTAGAAGGATCTATTTTTGCACGTAGCCGCTTTCTGAGCCTTTTAAGTTTTAGGAAAAGTTATAAATATTAAAGCAAGTATTAAATATTAAAACTACATACCAAAAGCTAAATATTTAAACACATAAATTAACGCCTAAATGTTATTGCATTGTTGGTTTCAGCGATGAAAACTGTGCGCTTTCACTTAGCCATTCAATTAGGTAATAATAATAATCGTTTATTTATAAAAAGGGATTTACATTTAATACCTTAACAATTAAAAATAGCGCACAGTTGCTAATTTGCCTGAACTAGGTTGAACCTGTGCTTCAGACTAGAAAGTGCATAAATACTTAATGAAATAAATCTATATAATATATAAAATGAATCCCTATTTCCCTTGGCCAAGCCTTAACTTGAGAACGACTTTACCGATTTCATCCATTTTTTTAAAATTTTCTAATACTTAGTAGAAGGTTCTTACGAAAAAAAAATTGCTTTACGCGGGCGAAGTCGCGGGCAGAAGCTAGTTAACAATAAATATAACGTAAAAACTAAATTTAAAACTTAGGTAAATTAAAGTAAAATAGCATGTTAGTAGTTTTATTCGCAGACAATAAGTAGGTCTTCTGTCTGTGCATAATTGATGGTTAGTAAATAATTAAGTATAATTTTTTTATAGCTATAGTAATTTAGTATATTGATAGTTAGTTTTCTATTTAATCTATTGTACAGGAATGGACATAAGAATGTAAAAAATCTTTCTACAAAGACATGTTTGGAGGCTGCATTAGACATGCATACTAGATCATTCCGTCTCTTGTTAGTGTTGTCGGCATTGAAGTCAACTAGTAAGAGAAAACGGGCATTACATGCATCTACCTAGCTTTTTTCCAACAATGTTGGGGTCCGCTTCCAGTCTAACCGAATGCAGCTAAAAAGAGGGGTCTTGGTATGTAAAAGTGGTCACCCATCCATCGACCAACTGCGGCAAGCGTAGCTTACCCTGATCGATCGACCCTTGCGGCTGTTATTACTTAGCCACAATGTCTAGGCAAATGTCTAGGAAATTATTTTTCGTTTTAACTATAGTAAAATATTTATCAACCCGGCGCTGTACGACATCCGACGCACTGGAGTATAACGCAGCGCCATCCACCCCGACTCACTGGGGCATCTTCGCAGACAGTTCCGGCTCACCGTGAACTATGCGCCACCCCGACTCACTGGGGCATCTCTGTAGACAGTTCCGACTCACCGTGAACTATGCGGCAACCGGTTTCGACTCACTGGAACCTCAGCTGGCCTGGCAAGCATCGAAAGATACAAAACTAAGCCCACTATCGACCTCCGGTCTCCGGATGGGAGTGATGTAGCGGTGTCTACAACGCTATATGCGGACAACGCGTCATACTGACGTCACGCAAATCCTGCATCTCGCAAGCAGAGTTTACCGCGCAATTAGCATACATACAAACTTCCCGAAATCAGTCATGGGACAGTTGCTCGCCAGACACAGCACCCGTCTGGTCGGAGGATCCTCCCTTTTCTATGGAGGATGAGTGAACTTTACACACTGTTTCTCACAACTCTATAGTATTGTTTAACCTTTGGCAGTAAAGGTAAGATGAGGTCAGACTGTGTCAAATAACTCAAGACAGTCCAAAGAGATAAAGTTAAACTTAAGTAAATAAAAGCAACTTTATGAAGGCTTTATTGAGGTCGTTAATACTCTTCAAAGAAACCCTCTATTTGTCGACAGAGGAAATGAAACACTAGACGCAGGAGACGAGACAAACAAAATAACCAATTATACGGAAATCGCAGCATCAAACAATTTTCTGCTATAATAGATTTGAAAATAAATGGTTGTAGTTTCTCTGAGGTTTACAGATTCAAATTCTAAATGTAACTTTGAAGTTTATTTTAATAATTAATTATATTTTAACTAGCTGCGCCCCGCGGTTTCACCCGCATAAGTTTGGATCCCGTGGGAATATCGGGATAAAAAGTATCCTATGTGTTAATCCTGGTTATAAACTATCTGTCTGCCAAATTTCATCCAAATCCGTTCAGTAGCTTTTAAGTGAAAGAGTAACAAACATCCATCCATCTATAAAAACTTTCGCGTTTATAATATTACCAGGAGTGGGATTAATTATAAATTGTCTAAAAATATACTCTGTTTTTGGAAAATTCTTTAATAGTATGAAAATTGATATCCATTCTCATATTATAAATCCGAAAGTAACTCTTTCTGTGAATTATCTTTTCACGCCTAAACCACTGAACGGATTTCGATAAAATTTGGTAAGGAGTTAGATGACATCCATCCTGGGGAAAGACATAGGACTACTTTTTGTTCTGGTAGCCCGTTCCCGTGGAATAATTTCCAACATCAATGCGGGCAAAGCCGCGGGCTGAAGCTATTAATGATAAAAGATAAATTATTTTATTTTGTAAGTAGGTTTGTAGAAACACTTTTACACGTCAATCATATTTTCAAAAACTAGATGAGGTCAGCGTTTCCTATCTTACTAGTCTGAGAAGAAAGGCCGAAACAAACTCATAGGTCACAGTCTCTTCTAAAGTCTAGACATAATCTTGGTCAGATCATATTAAGACCATGTAGATCGATGTCTGAGATGGTCTTTTGAAGTAAGAACCACACAGATTGAAAAGACCTCCAGTCAGTGCACACATTTGTCAGAAATCGTGCAGCTTTTTTTTTTTTTTTGGCTGAGAAATCATCAAATGACCTCTCCCGCTTTGGGCTGAGCGGAAGTGTCAGACTATAACCCACCCGTGTTCCTTCAGTTGCCTGTGCCAGGGGCCACGGTATCTCTTTCGAACAACCCGCAACCCCGGCGGCAAATCGTGCAGCTCAACGAGCTCAACTCAAAACTTAAGGAGCTCAACGATTCGAAGGTTAACGACGACGACGACGAATTACTCAAACTGTCGGGACCATGAAAAATCAACAGACCAGAGATAAAAATAAATAACATGACCCATATAGTCTTTACATTCACAATAATTTAAATAATATAATACTTTACAAAGTAAGCAAATGTCATTGTATATTATAAAATCCATTAATGTCAATGTGTATATAAAAAAAAAAAACAAAAAAAAAAAAAACAATCTATAAAAATTGGAAGCAGCTCAAACCCAACCTTTTTGTCCTCGATATATGTATAATTTATAATAATAATACTGCACATCTTTTTATTTTGTAGAAGACGATCGTATCACCGTTGCCACCATTACCATGAATCAGAATAAACCTAGCTTTCTCTGGAAATAAATAACACAAAATTGTTAAGTTCAAGATCCTAATAGCAATCAAGCAATAATATTAACGTAAACATAATCAAAATTTGGGGTAACTTGTGTATAATTAATACAATTCCGCGTAATTATACATTCCTATGTATATTGATTCTGGTGTTTAACTGTTGATAGACAGTTAAAAGCAAATAATAATTATCATAACCAACGGTACACAAGGTGTCGTTTTGCATCCTCTCAAATTCAAGGAGGTAACTATGCTACTGATTCTCGACACGAATCAATAATAAGATCAGTACTTAGTTAATTTATTGGTTTTTTCTAATTTTCGGAAATTGGCAATTGCAACCGAAAATTAGAAAAAAAACGCATTTTAAAACGCGGTCTGTGTGAGACCGCTCTGTAAATGCCCTTTTACACACACATTAAAACTCGGCTCCTTATACGATACCATAACGCGATTCTGTTCTTTGAAAGTGATGTATTCTGAAATACTGTCAAACTTAAATAACTAAAAAAACAAGTATGTATTCATTATTTACCAAGGATCGTAATTTTATTTGATTATTTATGTATTTCATAGCAGCCTCCTGAAATTTTACGAGGATGCAAAACAACAGCTTTTATATTGTATTGCTGTAATTATTGCCTATGAAGGCCTGCCACAAGGTAGACCGTCGATCTAAACAAATGTCAAAAACTTGTCAAAATGTAGGGAAATTAGATATATTTTTGACAGATTGAGACTGAGATCAGACTGTGAACGTTCTTAAAATTACGAGAATTACCCCTTTTTTTTTTTTTTTTTTTTTTTTTTTTTTTTTTTTTTTTTTTTTTTTTTTTTTCAGGATGGGAAATCATCAAATGACTCCTCCCGCTCTGGGTGGAGCAGAAGGGAGTGTCAGACTCTTACTGACTAAAACCCACCCGTGTTCCTTCCTTAGCCCTTTACGTACCAGGGCAGCGGTAACCCTTTCGGACGATCCCGCTACCCCGGCAGGCTTCGGCCCTGTCGGGCCCCGTCAACTACGCTGACATCTCTTTGAGGCGCGCGTGGAACACATACACGCCGTCCGGCACGGGCCTGGTCCTGATCGGACGGAGAGCTACCCATTGCTCTCCGCCCGCAGGCCCGCGCCTACGGTGGCCGGGAGTCGTCACGCGGCTCCCGACGCCCGGAGCGTCTCCCTCGGCGGCTGAGGCGTGAGGATCTTTCCCTCGCCCATCCCGCCACCTCCTTCGCTAGCATGACTGCTTCGCAGAAGGAGGTGACCGCCTCCCACTCCCTCTCGCCCCGGACCATGGCTTGCACCAGGGCCGGGCGCGAGAGGTCGCCGCCGCTGCCGATCGCCTCTACGAGGACACGGCGGTGCTCTGCCCAAGCGGGGCAGACCTCCACCGTATGCTCCACCGTGTCCTCTGGGCGATCCTCGCAGTGGTGACACCCGGGCGTCTCCTCCCGCCTGATGATGTGCAGGAACCTCCCGAAACATCCGTGTCCGGAGAGGACCTGCGTCAGGCGGTAGGTGAGAGCGCCGTGTCGCCGCAGCTCTAGCCACTCCTCAAAGAGGGGTCTTACCGCCGCTATCGTGGCGTGCCCTGCACTGGGTTGCGATAGTCGCGCCTTCCATTCCACCATGAGACCGCGCCGGAGGTCCGTCCGCTCCGCAGCGATTTGCCGCGGGTGCAGAGTTTCCCGCCGACGTAGTGCCTCCGCGCGCCAGTCATACAGGCGCGCGAGGACTATCGCCTCCAGATCCCATGGTGGCAGTCCGGCAAGGAGGCTTGCTGCCTCGCCCGAGATCGTGCGGTACCCCCGGATTAGCCTTACGGCTACCACCTTTTGGGGCGCGTTCAGATAGTGTGCGGCTCGAAGCCGCAGTGAACGCGCCCAGAGAATTACCCCTCTGTTTGTCAATCAGTGTAATTTGCTAATTATAATTAGCTAGCGAATCGTCCCTGCTTTACACGGCTTTAAGACTTGACTAAACATCAAGATTTCTTTATTTTTTATGTAAGTACTAGCTGCGCCCTGCGGTTTCACTCGCATAATTTTCGCACCCGTGGGAATATCGAGATAAAAAGTATTCTATATGTTAATTCTGGTCATTAACCATCTGCGTGCCAAATTTCATCCAAATCCAGTCAGTAGTTTTTGCGTGAAAGAGTAACAAACATATGGATGTTTGTATGGATGGATGGCCATCCATACAAACTTTCACGTTTATAATATTAGTAGGATAATATTAATTCATTTTCACATACACCTTCCTGAATAAATTCTATAAAAGAAATTGAAAAACGCATTAAAATCCGCTGCGTGGTTTAGAAGAACAACGCGGTCACACAGACAGACGACACGAAAAGCTACTTTAATTTGAAATATATTATTCAACAGTGGTCGCCCAGTGGTAACGGACCCGACTTGGGAGTTGTACGTCGTAAGTTTGAACGCAGGCAGACGCTTTACTTTGTATAAGTAATTTATTTCATCACCATTACTCTCAAAAACGGTGAAAGAAAACATCGGAAACCAAAAAGAGGAAACCGGCACGTTTACGGGGCGCGGCGCGGCAACCAAAAATTGGAAGACATGTGTGACATCTAACAACCCGCACTGGGCCCGCGTGGTGAATTACGGTCCATTCCCTCTCACAGAGAGAAGGCCTGTGTCCCAGCAGTGGGAACGATATAGGCTGATTATGCTGTTCAATTAGCTATGAAATAGATACTTTTTGAAAATGTTTTCATAGCAAATTGAACCATACCAGCAAAAATAAATCAGGTACCAACCTACGTACTCAAAACAACATTATCATATTCAACCCAACACAACATTTTTTTACCTGAAAATACATTTACCTCGATACCTCCCAAACTACGTTGTACCAGCCTTACCTAAGTAAGAATCAAACGTTTTTTCTCAAACATCGAAAACGATTTTTCAATTACGTACCCATTCGATTTTCTGAGTGGCTACATTTGGTTGCAGAGCACGTAACCTGGAGAGTTCTATGGTACTCATTTCCTGCTCTCATGCCGAATGAAAGGGTGGTACGTTAAACAATTAGGGATAGTTATTTAGGTGATTTGTGTGTATTAACTTTTTGTTTGGCTATCTTGTTAGTTGTTTATTGTTCATTTATTAAGTATCAATAAAAATGTGACATAGTCTTGGTATAAATCAACGAGATTAACGATAGAATAGAATAGAATACTCTTTATTATCGACAGTCACTAAAAAAGATCCGGCTACCCTGGTTACTTATCTCCTTTGGTTACTGTACACCATATAAATTATAGACATACAACACAGGTGAATAATGGGCGATCTTATCGCTAAGAGCGATCTTTTAAAGGCAATCTTTGGATAGATTAAAACGGAAAAGGAGATACAAATAATGTAGGTAGTCTGTGGTGTACCTACCTTAATATAATGTGTGTGGTGAAGCGATAATTATTTGTCTTATGTGTCAGGCAAGACATGTGACTTCTATCAACCCGCACTGGGCTCGCGTGGTAGATACAACCCACTCCCTCTCACAGAGAGGAGGCCTGTGTGCTAGCTGTGGGAACATTATAGTCTGGTTATAGTTATATGTCAGTAGAGTAAGGGACTAATAAACGAACCTGCAAGTAGATAGACTACTGTTAGAAAGGAGAATTAGAATTGAGTAGGAGGTAATTTATTCTTTGTCAAGAACTGTACGGTAACTTAAAAATCTTAATTTTTTGTTATGGAGTTAGGGTAACTACCCTAAAACCCCAACCAGAAATCTAAAATGACGATCAAAACCACAACCAGTAGTGAATAAAGCCAGAGACCTAAAAAAATAACAAAGACACACGATACACCTCGTCAAGACTGGTTCATACATTGCCTATCCAGATAAAAAAAAATACTTACGCTTGAAGTTTTATCTTTTCATTTTATTTGATGTAGGTATCTTTTACATAATAATAATAAACCTTATCATCACCATGTGCAAAATTAAATCAAGCTCTGTAACTTTCCCAAAATAATTAACCTACTCAGCTTCGAGTCTTATGTACGACGAAATATACACATCACAATGAAGCAGGTAGCCACTTTTAAAATGCGCAACCGTAGAGTGAATAACGTCAAAATCCGTTTTTTTTATTTGTGTCATATTTTTCGACCGTCCTATTTCGCCTACATTTTTCCGCACGGTCCGTTTTTATACGCCCGTGAAATATTTTAACTAGCGGAAACTTTGCTGTGATATTTTTAAAATAAAAATATCATTTTTGTTCAAATCCTTCATGGATATTTTTTATAACATTGGTTTCTATTCTGTATCACGCTATTCGTTTTTGAACAGATGTTGTCTTATCATCTGCCAAGCGTTTTCCCAACTATCTCGGGGTAGGCTTCCAGTCTAACAGGATGCAGCTGTATACCAGTATTTTACATGAAGCCACTGCCTGTCTGACCTCCAAAATCCAGTAACTGGGTAGCCGTTGGTCCTGCGCTCTCTCTGGTCATGTTGGATTGGGACTATACGATTATATAGACGATTCGGACTATAAGAGTCAGGGAAAAGATAGCGAACCTGAGTCTGCGCATACACTTGTGCACTATAATAATATCTCCCGGCTCCGTTTAGATTGGCCGACATGACCGAAATACGGTCTGGAGGACTATATATTACTGGGTAACAAGATACACCTCGTCAAGACTGGTTCATACATAGCCTATCCAGATAAAAAAAAATACTTACGCTTGAAGTTTTATCTTTTCATTTTATTTGATGTAGGTATCTTTTACATAATAAACCTTATCGGCTGATGTATCCGTCTGTCAGACAGGTAATGTTTGCTAAAAGGTAACATTCATATTTTGGGGTTTTAAATTAAATTATTATTCTCAACGCGTACATTATGTTGTGTGTGTGTGCGCTTAGAAAGGTCTTTGAATTTTACTATGGGTTATGTTCGCTTCAAAATAATAATGAAACTGCTATTTGGACGTTGTGACGACGTTTGGGATCGATGTCTAAAGGTGAGCAACTTTTGACTAAATGTTGATGATGTTGTTTTTATATCGATGTTTTAAGATAAAAACAAATGTTTAAGACGCCGGTTTTTCACAGTACTGCACTGCAAGATGGTTTTTTGGGGTTTCCTCAATGCTTATAGAAAACTTGAGTCAGAAGAGTAAGTTTGTGTGTTGTGCTTGGGCCGGCCATGTAAAGTCCGGCGTTTCAAAATTCGCCAAAGATGTAAACAATAATGGCCGCTCGAAATTGTCTATGATTTAGTGATGTGGTGGTATGAATTTTAAGTTTTGGTACTATCGATGTTACGATTTTTTTTAGTAGTGTTTCGTCAGTATTTTTTGTATTGAGATATCTTCATAAGTTAAGTTTGATTTAAAAATCGTGAAAACGAACGTGATATTATAACAATTATATTTTGCACTGGTTTCAAAACGTTTAAATTCACTTTTTGGAACAATGCTTACTCATCTCTAATGTCAGTGAGGCCACCAAGGCAAGAGGTGACAAATATGAAATTTGTGAAAAAATATATAGGTACTTAATGTGTTTATCGACAAGTAGGTAACGATACACGAGAAGTCTAGTTAGTTTGGGCGTTTTAAGATCGCTTGAAGCGGCTATGGTTGAGAGTTTCAATTCACAGAAACAGTATTTCCACGTTCGAACCGTCGTAACAAATTCAATGTTATAGCAGTATAATATTTTTAAACTTGAGGAGTCCCCATATTACCTATAGACCTACGACATTATTTAATGAGGAAAAAAGACCGCATCTTTCTTAAGTAAAACGCGGGTTAGCTCCAACAGCATCTTGAAAATCCTAGCCGAAAAACACGATTAATATTATTGTCAGTATAACAAATAAAACTACAATAATTTGTTTTTTTTTTCAATAAAGGAGTATTAAATACTCCTTGTCCAACTAGTGGAGGTTTTTTATGCCAATCACTAGCATTTCAATGGCAAGATATATTTAGACGAGACAAAAAAGGATGTCAGCCGTATGACGTTTGTAAAAATTCAAAATCCGTCCCAGTTTTTGCTTTTATTGATAAATATAATAGTGTTGACGCTGATACGTCGGGTGCTCAGTTCCAGGAGCGAATAAATAAAATACGTGGACTGTACAATCTGTTGTAATGCAAAAATACAAATTTGAAGAGACGCAGTGTCTTCATCGTGGTAAGAATTTGAGTGAGGCGGCGCGGCGCTCGGAGCGGGAAAACCGCGCAAGCGCCCGCACCGCCCGTGCGTCACCTTTTTTTTTTTTTTTTTCAGGATGGGAAATCATCAAATGACCCCTCTCGCTCTGGGCGGAGCAGAAGGGAGTGTCAGACTCTGACTGACTAAAACCCACCTGTGTTCCTTCCTTAGCCCTTTATGTACCAGGGCAGCGGTAACAGCCGCCGCTGACGCCCGATGCTGATCCCGCTGCCCGCGCGCCCGCTCAGCCACCGCGCGCCTCCAACCAGTCGTAGGCATGCCGTGCATAGACAAATAGTATATTTAAAAGTTAAGAAACACGCACAGGGTGTAAAAGTGAGTGTGATAATACGTGTCCTACTAAGTGCGTATTTAATCACGATACGTTATGATACGTTAATCAGATAAATTTATGGGAGATTAACCGGAGAAGGTTTACACAAGGAACAGTGAAACTTATAAGACATTCGTTCAATTTTTTTTAAATCAACGTTTAACGTGTCCCACTGACAAAAATAAAAGTTTATTTTTATTTTTCTCTTCTAATTGGGTAGTAGATTTTTATGAAGACATAAAAAAGTATAAAAGTTTATCTTCAGTGATAAAACGAACACTTCCATCGTATTAAAAGGATTTTCAGAAAATTCTCTTTTAAACGTCACATATCTAAGGATAACCCGTAAACACTGCTGCGAAGTAATATCTACAGACCAGGAATTCAGAATTTTGAACTGCCATTTTGAAGTCACTTTTGATTATAATAATATTATGGTCTCGGAATACCATATACAGGAGTTTTCTTAATAAATTAAAATGTTATATTAAGCGAGGTCTTAAATTAAACAAAGTAATGTAAATTCCCCGAAGTGGGCTCAATACTTGTTTATTTCTTAGTAAATAGGAATTACGGAAGGTAAAAGCATTTGCGTCAATATGTAGGTATCAATTTCCTTTTTAACCGCGATCTGCAGATTTTGTGTCCCAATTTTATTTGAATCAACCTGCTGAGGTGGCTTGGGATAAATGGAAGGCAGAATTTTTCCAGAAATTCTGGTGCTTCTTTTTCTTAGCGTGTCGATAGCAATCTAAATGGACTCGGACCAGAATTCGGCTGCTTGTTTGGCACCATCACCAGCGCCCATCAGTTCCTGTAACGTGTAGCTGACAGGACACGCAGGACACGATATTAAGTGTCCCATCGTTTGTGAAACAACACCACACTTACACTTCAAGGCGGAGTCGTCTATGAATCTCCACTTGAAGAGGTTTTCTTGCTTCGGCCAACCTGGGTCCGTCTAAAGACTTCCAGGTTACCCAAGGTAACTCATGTCCAGGTGAGGATTCTGGTGCTGATTATTTAGTTTTACAGTAGGTGCGAGTTCAAAGTCTACTTAGTTTCACGTATAAATAGATAATTAAAGCCAAGTATACGAAGAATAACCAATTTTCAAAACTAGTTTCGTAATGTAAATTCGGCTTAATTGTATAATCTTCAGGGTAAAAGTTTGGTCCGATGCAGTTCTGGACAGAGAACGAAAGAGAGTAGGGAGGCCTTTGCCCAGCAGTGGGAAAACAAAGGCTAGGGAAAAAAAAGTTTGCTCAAAATGATATACAAGTTACATTACAGCTCATGAAACTAAGCTTTAAGCAATTAAATGATGATTTTTTGTTCTAAGTAAGCAATTTCATGAAGTTTTCATAGAAATTGTTCTACTACAGTCGTGTCGCGCTGGCCCGTCGTGCCCGTCTGTTGTAGCCTTTAAATATAATATCTTGTCTCATTATTGTGTTAAACAACTATAGTTAAGCGGTGCAACAGTATTATCAGTATTATCACGCACAATATTGAAAGAAAGAAAGAAAATACATTTACATACACACAGACCAAAAGACACACAATACACCAGATATACATACATCAGAGGGGCAATTCTCGTAATTTTAAGAACGTTCACAGTCTGATCTCAGTCTCAATCTGTCAAAACTACCTCTAATTTCCCTGCATTTTGACAAGTTTTTGACATTTGTTTGTCGCCGAGATGAGACTGCAACTAAATTAAAGAACAAATTTTGTGAAAAAGATTTAAAAAAAATATCTATTTTCATCCGACTCCAAATTCACAACATCCCAATACCCCATCCTTACCTCAAGGCAACGTGCGACTGTCCTTAATTGATGTAAATTTTAAACAAAAACACTTTGCGCATTAAAAATACAAGATCCCCCGTATCTCGGGGGACTGGGAGTGAGGGAAAAGGGGGTGGCAGAAGGGGGAAGTCTTCATAAGAGGATTAAACACGGTAATAAGGTTTGCATCCTACACACTTGGCCGGGTCAAGTAGGGTTTACCGACGTTCTTGTGCTATGTTTTTGAAGGAGCTCTTTCATAGTACTCGTATAATAATTTTTCTGTCAAGTATTTCTATTTTTTTCTAGGAGATATTGGAAGATTAATGATAAATGCTTATTAGTTTATAATGGTGATAGGAATAATGGACGTAGTAAAATATGTTATGTTGGAACGTAATTTATTTTTTGTTTAACAAAAGTAAAGTTAGGAATGTTTTCCCTCTTTTTTGTAAAAAAAATGGTTATGGTAGAAAACCATCGCCATTTTCTCGCAAGCAAGAATTATTTTTGTAATAAAACGTGAAAAGTGTTATTATATATGTGTATACAGGCTGATTTTTTAAAGACCAGCCAAATTTAAGGATGTGGTACAGACCATCAAACTGAACAACTTTCTCCATGGGACAAATAGCGTAATCGCGAAAATTTTATCAACTCTCCCATAGAAAACTTCAATACCTACTCGACCTAAATGTATGGACGGCTGAATTTTTATTCGCGATTACGATGTTGGTCCCATGGAGAAAGTTGTTCAGTTTGATGGTCTGTACCACATCCTTAAATTTGGCTGGTCTTTAAAAAATCAGCCTGTATATTGTTTTTTTTAATGTTAGCCTACGCTGTCCCACTCCTGGACAAAGGCCTCCCCCCACTCCTTCCATCTTTCGCGAGCCCACGCGTCCTCCTTCCAGTTTTGACGGTACCTATCCAGCTCGTCCCGCCATCTCCTACGTGGTCTGCCGCGACCTCGCCTCGCTGTCTCAGGGCACCAATTCTGTGCTATTTGGGCCCACAGTTTGTCCGATTATCTTAATTACCACTGGAAAGAGCAGTCACTTCACCGTAATCAAGTAGTTCCTCATCATCATCTTCTGTACATATAAAATAGTAACGAAGTGAAAACTGTACAACATTGAATATTTTAAAAAAAAGTTTCTGGTATGAAGCGTGGAAAACATAGTTTTTATTATTTTTGTCCGTTTGTCTTTTGGACTGGATTTGTGTAAAAATGGCCAAACGGATTTGGATGAATTTGGCACACAGATAGTTTATAACCTGGACTAACATATACACCGTTTAAATTTGATCGTTTTAATCCTTAAAAGGGGTCATTATACTCATCATTCATCAAACTGTAGAACCCTAAGCTCAGTACTTGCGCTTGCGTTGCTTGAGACCAAAAGACGGGACAAACCCTGAAAACATGAAAAAAAATCAGTTGATCCATAGATTTATGTTCGCATAACTGGACATAATGTATTGATCAACTGATTTTTTTTTCACGATTTCAGGGTTGGTCCCGTAGTAAAATTTGTTCATAATGATGAGTACAATGACCCCTTTTAAGGATTAAAACGATCAAAATTTAACAGTGTATACTTTTAATCCTGGTAGCACGTCTACGTGGGATATTTTCCGACATTGACGCGGGCAGATCCTCGGGCAAAAGCTAGTTTTTAAATAAATTATGCGTCGTTGGTCTTTTGGTCTAAAGCAACGCAAGCGTAGGTACTTAGCTTAGGGTTCTGCAGTTTTGATCACTAAAACTGCAGAATTAATTTGGCAAATTGGGCAAAATTTAACAAATTTTTCACAAAAAAATCCTCAGTAGCAGCCCTGAGTCTGGGTTTCCAGTTTTCCTGGTTAATGGCAATAGGGTCAACCCCTATTACATGAGACTTACATTATAACTGATGAAATGTGTTTGTACCTGCCCACCCCTCTGGGGAACACAGGCGTGATTTTATGTTGTTATTTCAAATTAGGGAACTGGCCGTCAAGGTAATGAGTATACATAGAGAAAAAACTCCAAAAAGGTTAATACCCCCATAAAAATTAGGCTTATGAGGATTACGTAACACCGCCACACCATTATTTCTTTCTCGAATTTTTCCCTTTATTGGATTATTTACTCAGCCTATCGCAGTTCACTGCTGGACATAGGCCTCTCTCATGCTGCGCCACAACACCTATCATCCACCTTCCGCATCCAATCTTTCCCAGCCACTAGACTTGGGTAGTTCCGGAACGAGTCATGAAAATTATATACTTCCAGCCCCAGTACTACACCACTCACTCGTTCACTACCAATTCAAATGTGTCCTTTAGGTCCTCTAGTACCGAGTAGTCCCGACTATTACTCGTACCAAAGCCCTCTGCTAGCTCTCGCATGCTCTCGCTCGCGCCATCGCACATCGACGCACCGCCACGCCTATGATAGAACGAGATGGGAACACATCGTATGTTCGTAATAGTTTTGTACTCGTATAGTCCCGAGGTAATAATATATCAGTTTTGCCATGATAGTTCAGAACTACACGCTATTGGAGCTATTCTGTGGTACTAACGAACTGAAAGCGTTCCCCGGTACTAAAGGAACTAATGAACTAGGTGAGTGGACTAGTTCCGGAAGCAAAAATATACATATCACTCCTTATCTTTTGTTGGACACGTTTTGCGCATCTCTACCAGCCACCTTTTTGAGGTCTTCTGTCCATCTAACTCGGGGGCGTCCCACATTACGCTTGCCGATACGTGATCTCCACTACAGGACTCGTCTGCTCCACCGGCCAACGGTCTTTCGACAAACATGGCCAGCCCACTGACACTTTAGCTTGCTTCCTCTGCAAGCTATGCATATGTTTATGTATATTTGATTAGTAGGTGATTATTTAGGAGTTGATCCCGATTAAGACAAGACTATCCCTTTCTCACCGTAAAACATAATGGCGTCTAAGTTGCTGAAGAAATATGAACGCAACATGAGACATGTTGACGAACGCGACTATTACTAGTGTCAAATTGAAATGTCATACTGCTTCCTCTGTCCTTGGATTATACGAAAGCCACGTTGTTTTATTTTAATACTAGCTTCCGTCCTGGACTTCGTCCGCATGAAATTTTGGCCCCGACCCGGATCGCCCATCCGTGCTTTTACTTCGTTTCAAGGATCATACCGTGATATTAAACAGCCTACAACCTTCCTCAAGAATTGGGCTATCATGTCCAAAAATAATCACAAAATCTTCAGCTTTATTTTTAGTACATATTTATTTCTGAAGACGTTAACTAATCATTCCATAATTCACACACATAAGTTTTCTTCTCTAACATCTGTCTGATAAACATGATGATGGTGGCCTTTTACCCGACTGCAAAGAAGGGTTACGTTTTTAATAAAATAATTTTCAGGATTGGTAATATTATAAATATACATAATATACGTCCGGCACACGTTGAACAGTTAGCTTCGTTAATACCTTGCTGCCTGTCTAATTTTGCGAGGGCATAGACTATTCTCATAGATCCTTCTGACTCGAATGAAGAAGAATTATATCACGTAGTATTTCGGTAAGGCGTGTGGGTATTTAGTAATTAATTAAAGGTTTCCGGGTTTATATAAAGTTAAAGTCACGAAAAGTCTAAAAATAGCCTATTTCATAGATCGTTGCGTGACCAAGCCAATTAAGGAAGACAGTTTAAAGAGGGACGTAGCTCATTCACCTGGATTAAAATGTCAAACAGTTTGTAATTTTCACAAACAATTTTTAAATCAGGGGCAAGACTATAGCCATTAACAGGACATAAATCGAGCCAGAACTGCTTCTGGAAAATAAATGAAAGAAAAGTCAAAACTAAAATGGCCGTCCTGGGGTTCAAACTCAGGACTCCACGCTTAGCAGTTTGTGCTTGCAGCCACTACACCAACGAGTCAGTTCTATTAATTAATGCACACAAAAGTGATTGTAAATTACTACGGAACAACACGGCTCGTAGGTACCAAATTGTACTAAATTATAATTTATAAAATAACGTAAAAGTTGAATGTTTATGCCGTTTACAGCAATTATTTCTACGGAGGTTTTAATACAGGTTTCGGTGACAGGTGGTGGCAGTCACGGGTCGGTGGTGTTTGTTTCCGTTTCCTTAATATAATGGTGTTTTTGGAGGGTGTCGGAGAATTAAGGGTAATCCCGTTAGCATAATTAAAAGGATCAGAGAATCAGCATCTTACTGACGATTAATACAAAGAAAGTGCAATCACCAATCCATTAAAGATAAGATAAGATAAAATAATATTTATTTTGTTAAACATGAGTACAGTATGAAGGTCTTATAATTAATATGAGGTGGCTACATGTTTTGCCATTTATGGCATACAAAATTTGTTGCACTAGACAATATAAAAACAAAAAGTACAAAAACAAAAAGAGAAAAAGAAAAAAGAATTACATTGTCAAAATTAAAATTAAATTGAAATAACAACGTCAAAATTTATATTTCATTCACATTTACAATGTTAAAATTTAAATTACAATGTTAAGATTAGAGACGGAAATAAAAAATAAAAAAAACTTTTCAATCATTCATAGGTCTTTTAGAAGGTAATAATTTATTATTTAACACGTAAAGTAATGACGAATAAAGTTTTTAAGCATTAATCTACCGTTTAACACACCACATAGTACAATGGAAACACACAAGAAGTACTCATGCCGTGACTATGCGAACAGCGATACAAAGCGAAGGAAGCTAGGACTCAATTATATTCCGTTTTAATTTCTGCGGCTTTTTGGAACATTTCCTTATATTTAACATAATTAAATTGCAGATTTTGACTCGCGGCTTTAAAACAAAAATTAAAAAGTAATTAGAAAATTTGAAGTCAGTCAACTGATATCTAAATTTTATAAGTCTAAGGGCTGATTTTTCCAACGCCAGATACATTTTATGCGAGTAATAAAATTCACGTCTCACAGTTTTTGTATGAAAAAACTGCCAAAATTTCAAAATTATTCCTCGAATAAAATTATCTGGCGTTGGAACAATCAGCCCTTAAAACGAGAATTATTTATTAGTCGATTATGGATTTAGGAGACGATTAATAATCATTAACGAAAGAAACGATGGATGGACTGTGTGGGGGGGTGGGGGGCGGGTGCTCCCGAGATGACGACTAGAGAAATATGGAAGAAAAAGACATGATGCGCTGACCACAAATAAACTGGGAAAAGAGCAGGAGAATGATGTTGATGAGTATTGTATAACGGGCTGGTATTCGCAACTCCACAAGAGCGTATTTTGCGTACTTTATCAGCTGCATTGGCTGAAAAGTTCAACAGTGTATCTGTATAGGCTTATACAGATACACTGTTGAACTTTTTAGGAATTCTGTACTGTTATTGTAGTCCCACGCTTGGGCGCCATTTCCACTATTGGCGCCCAAGTGGGACCACGACTATACACTAAAATCATAATCATGGCTGAGAAAACAGACTGGTGATTTTTACATTATTTTAAAAATAGCTTGCATGATTGCCTTTGTAACGTGTCATTTTTTAACCGACGAAAAAAACGGAGGAGGTTCTCATTTCGACAAGAATATTTGAAAAAAAAAAATTGTGTATGACCACGCCTAACTTTTTACAGAGTACTCCGATTTTACTAATTCTTTTTTTATTGGAAAGGGTATACCTCAAAGTTGGTCCCATATAAATTTGGAAAAAAATCCAACCCTAAGGGTGGGAAAATAGGGGTAATTTATTGTTCACTCACAGATTTGAATGCTGAGTTGTGTATTATTACTCTACTCAGTGCCATATATGCCTGCCCTTTGGCATACAATTAATAGATGGTAGCCACAAAAAATTATAAAATATTTTTTTTTAACAAAAAAATTAAACCGCCGAAAAAACTGAAAAGCAAAAAATAATAAACCTTTTTATTTAACCTTAATAACTAAGTTCTGAAACTAATGTAAGTATTCCTAAGTAATTTTGAGTCTTTTGTTTTGTGTGCTTTTCAGTTTTTTCGGCGGTTTAATTTTTTTGTTAAAAAGTTTTTTACAATACCACATTAACCAGCAATAAGTAATTTATTTATGCCACAACCTAGTTTTTATTACCAAGGTTCGTAAAAAGCCTGACTGTGACCCAGTGCATCTTCACCTACTACAAAAAATAAATAAAATAAATAAATAAATATTCCACAACTATCACACAACGCCATCTAGTCCCAAGCTAAGCAGAGCTTGTGTTATGGGTACTAGACAACTGATAAACATACTTATATATTTCTAAATACATAAATATTATAGATAAATTACAATACAATTACATTATTATTTTATTATTATTATTAGCATGGTGCAATTCAACTGCAAATGCAATAACAGACATAAGTAATGGCGAACACCACAGTAATTTAGAAATCCTGAACATCCGATATCCAATAGCAATAAATCAGACTAAACCGTTAATAACTGAACGATACTTTTGCACGCTCATGCAGTTTCATAATTATTGATGCCTCATTCCGATTGCATAAATTGAATACTTGATAATTTACGTAATCGGTGCGTAAATTACGGAATTTATTGAGTTGTCTCTGTCATTGTGTATATGAGGTCAGTATTGCTGTGAATGCTCTATGTGAAGCTTGTCAATACGTGCCTAAAATAAGGCTTTATTTAATGTGTATTTTATTTACGGCGAATCATCATTCTGTCCTCGGTAACCAGATGGTACGGTTTAACTAAGATATTTGGACCTCCTCCTTCCTTCCTTTAAAGTTTGAGTTTTCATTTAATACTGATTTCTCTTAGCAATTTAAATTTTGTTTGAACTGATCATTTTCAAACTTTTCTTACAATACAAACTGTTATTAAATGCTTGTTTGTACAGATAAATGGCTAATACCTATACTTTTATAAGTCAACAGAATGTTTCCTAGCCTAAAATTAATGTTTTATAAATAATTTTATGTCCAGAACGTAGTTGCCACTCGCTACGTTCTAGACATATAATTCGAACGTGGTGATTATTAGGTTACCTACCTACTATTATTTGTAAACTTTGTTTTTGTTAAGGCTGCAATCTTTTTTTTTTTTTTTTTTTTTTTTTTTTTTTTTTTTTTTTTTTTTTTTTTTTTTTTTTTTTTTTTTTTTTTAAACGTTGCCCCACACTAGGAATTTCTCCTGTATCGTGGGTGCGTTTACAAACATTTAAACTCACATACACAAACAGCCAGACCCGGAACAACTACTTGTAGGCCATACAAATACTTGTTCCGTGCGGGAATCGAACCCGCGACACGCAGCGCAGCAGTCAATCACTTAACCACTGCGCCAACCGTGCCGTCAAAATCTTTATACTTCCTACCATCTTTATACTACTGTTTGTCTTTAAGTAAATAAATATTTCTAGATTACTGATACAGATATGTTTGTAGGTACTTGTAGCAACGCAAAGTCCACACGTCCCATATTAAAAAAAGAAACTCCAACTACCATCAAGTTCTTCGAGCAGTGGTGGCTCAGTGTAACGGCCCCGACTTAAAGTTGTAGGTCGTAGGTTCGAACCCAGCCAGGCGCTTCACTTTATTTAAATAATTTCATCACTACTGCTCTCAAAACGGTGAACTCGCCTGATCTAGAACTAAAAATTCGAAGACATGACTGTGACATCTACCAACCCGCACTGGGCCCGCGTGGTGGATTACAGCTCACTCCCTCTTACCGAGAGAAGACCTATGTCACAGAAAGAAAGAAAATGCATTTATTTGCGGCAAACATGACGCATGAAAAAAGGACATAAACACACAAAAAAAAAAAACAAGTTGGGGGTAAACATGCGTCACATTCACACAAAACGGCCATCGCTCAGCATAATGCTACGACCCTATACGAGACAGAGCCCCCCAGCGCAGGTTTTCAGCGGCAGCCGGCACAGCAGTGGAAACATTGTCTGATTACGATGACGAGAAATTCCAACTAAATAAATATTATACCACACAATCGAAAGGAATTGAAAATAAACGCGATCTAAATATAATCAGATCGATACGTAAACGAAGTTAACCGTTGCATTCTTACTTTCTTAAAATATTTATGAATGGACACAGCTGGCGAAGCCACTGCCATTTACGTCTAGTTAAATATTTATTGAGAATTGTGAATTATTGGGCATAGAAGGGGTTCCTATGATAGGATTTTGAATTGTTCATAATATTTGAATGAGGTTGAAATAAGGATTGGCTTAGTTATATCATATAGATATCTTGGGTGATAAATTGTGTTTATTGAGTCTGTGCTTTGCGTTTTGGGGTTAAAGTTCCACAGAGAATGGTGGTTGAAAAAAAAACGTTATGAATATAGAGCTGACAAAAGCAAGCTCAGCAATTCTGTAAGTGGGAGGGGGAAACCTTCTTCATTTCATCAAAGTTATAAATAATTTTTTTTTTAAATAAAAAATACTGAATAGTTGCTTATTTAATTAGTTTATTTTCAAACTACCTAGCATACCCACCACCACCACTACCACCTACCTACCATATTTTTTTTTGACAATAAATAAAATATGTCCTTTTTTTTTTTTTTTCTTTTTTTTTTTTTTTTTTTTTTCTCGCTGAGAAATGCTTTATGCATCCCCGTCTCGCGGGGGACGAGACGGGGTATGTGGGACTCCCTGTCGGAATGACAGTATACCCACTAAAACTCAGCGGTGTTCCCACATCGCCGTGATGGGAGGGCCATGGGAAACCGGCATAGCCTTTACTTCCACAGCCCTCCCGGCGCATGCCCGCCTAGATGGTATGGCGGGCCCCGCATGCCCCCCAGGCTGGGGGGCTACGGGAATGGCCGAGAACACCTGGCCATTCCCGTCCCACATTGGTGGAGGCCTGTGCGATACAGGCAACGGTGCCCCCGCACCCGTTGCCTGCTGACCTCCACGCCCGCCTAGCTGGCGGGCCCCGCATGCCCCCCGCGTTGGGGGGGCTACGGCCGCAGAGGATAGGGAGAGCGGCAACGTAACACCGACACTCCTCTTCCCCTGCGGCCCCACCGCGTCCGCCATCTAACGGTGGCGGCCCCGTCAAGGCCGCGGAAGGTAGGGAGAGCGGCAACGTAACACCGACACTCCTCTCCCGCCGCGGCCTCAAATCCTCAGCCGCGATATCTCCCATAAGAGGGACATCGCGGACCGCCTCAGGTAGGTTGCGATGTCACCCAAGCGGCACCGCAACCTACCCGCAGGCCGCTCGTCGTCAGCTAAGCCGCAAAGCCTTGACGAGCGGCCCCCGCTGGGGTTCCTCTTAGCTTCACCGTGGTTCTCCAAGCCACGGCTACTGAGCCCCCCCGCCTCGTCAATGCGGGAACCCACCGGGGGGGAAATAAAATATGTCCTAGCGGAACTTTGACCAACCCCCATCTCATAATTAAGTAAATTATTCCCTATCCTATAAGTATTTAACCCTATCGAAGGTTTAAATTCAACCTTGTTTCACAGATCGTATCTTTTTTTATCTAACTACAATATATTAATCACCACCACGTTAAAACTAAAAGGAAATCACCGTTAAAACTAAAAACCCTCCCAAGATAAGTCAGGCAGTTACCACAATTTTATTAAAACCCCATTAGGAACTAATGCAAGTGCTGGAGGAAATTACAGAAATGTTACGAATGTAGCCCATTCCTTTAATTGCGGGCTCGTATTGATCTCGGACTTACGGTTTAATGCTATTCAAGCAATCGCACCAATGGATGTTGCTCTATTTGTTAATAATTACGATAATTTATCGGTTTAAGCTTGTTACTTTTGCATTTTTCTTTTTGTGTTTTGTAATGTCTAACGGCACAGGCCTTTACCAGAAGTGGTCATCGTATTAGTGGTTCAGCAACTTCAATGGGCAGCGTCATAGTGTCTCCTTTACTTCGATATGTATGTTTTTCTTTCTGTTTTTATATTATATTCATGTATGTACTGGTACATGGTTTATCATCTAATTGTACTTTTGTGTGTTGTGCTGTCTTTTGTGTGCGCCAAATAAATGGTTTATCTATCTATCTATCTTATTTAATTTATCATCAGGGTTATGATGGAATATAGCAGTTCATCGTGGATGTGGTAAGACAGCGGCTTATCTGACGTCATTTGTCATTAGAAGACAGCCGCCACGTAACCATCGATAAGACGCTCTACTAGTGATTGTCACCAACCAGTGTCACTCTTATTCGACCGCTTTGGTGTTTCGTAGTAACTTCGTAACTAAACTAGAGGCGCCACTAGCTGAGCTATCACGTTTATGGTATACGGGCCACCTTTAAAGTTTTTAGTATATGACGACGTATTCGTACTCTAGCTATCGCGTACCTATCAATAAATAACGATTGTCGTAAAACGTTTGACTATAAGTTTCATCTTGTAAGGTCTTATTTGTAACTAGCTGCGCCCCGCGGTTTTACCCGCACAAGTTTCGATCCCGTGGAAAAATCAAGATAAAAAGTATCCTTTGTATTAATCCTGGTTATAACTATCTGTTTGCCAAATTTCATCCAAATCTGTGTAGCAGTTTTTGCGTGAACGAGTAACAAACATCTATCCATCCATCCATCCATCCTTATAAACTTTCGCGTTTATAATATTAGTAGGATTTGCATCTCTTAAACGGTTTCTACGACAGAATTTTGCCAGCGAGTCTTCTAAGGCAAAATGTACAGGTGACAAATATTGTGTCACCCTTTGAAACATTTTTACATTCACAGTGGCCTCCAAAATTTAGTTGACATATTTCCACTTGAACTTTGACACACCGCATGATGATTTAAAATTCTAATGGCTACTTACTTTTGGAGGTCACTGTATATGTCGTATATAGAGTATTATATTCTATTCTAAAAACATAAACAGAAAGAAAGAAAGAAAAAGTATCTATTGCGATGTACAGGAAGATCACAAATTAAACTAAACACAATCAAAAATATAATTTTTTTTTTTTTTTTTTAAGTAACAAGGAGAAAAATGAAACAGAAAGTCCTATACGAGGCCAAAAGGTTCCTATCTCAGCATGATGATGCTTCGACATTTAAAAAATAAATATTGCAGCGCTGGTACTCTGATCCTACTTTTACAACGCCATGTTCTACATTTTGCATCTTACAACTTCTTATTCTTCATATTCTGCATCAGGCCAGAATTTCCTTAAAAATATATATATAAAGTTAATATTTCTCTCTCAATTGCAGCACAAAAATTATTCATGAAAAAATCCCCCATGATTTACGTTCAACAGCCAATAAACAAATTAAATATTAATCATATTAAAAGTTTCCCATGTTACATCGGTTTTCACGAGATTGCATTGTTGGATTGTCCAGTTTACGCTGAGCTGCCCCTCCTGTCCCATCCTTTATAAATTGGGAACATGTAGCGGTAAATGTTTTTAGACGCAGAGGTCAAGTTAGGCTGGTGATTGAAGTCGACCCGAGGGCAAACAATTAGTAAAAGTTAAACATAGATTGGGCCCAAACTCGATGTATGGGGCAGTTCCTCATTTGCACTACGAGAGAGCGTAGATTATAGATAGGTTACTTGTTCAGGGGAACTCAAACACAATAGCCCAATAGCTTAGCAAGTCCGTGACAAAGGTTGATGAGGTTGTTTTAATTTGGATTAAAAATCAGTCATATGTAACTATAAAACTAAGAGCAGCGACAATTTGGTCTTAGACGAAATCGCCATTATTAATTTTATTGGTAGTCGTAAGTTGCACACAAACATTGACACTGATGAATATTATATACTAAATGACGTGAATAATACCTACTTTGTAAAGTATTATTTTACTTTAACTACTGTGAATGTGAGGACTGTGTGGGTCATTCTTTTTTTTCTTTCTTTTTTAGGTTTAATGTTGGTCTGGCAGTTTTCATTTCATTTGCTTGGTCGACGTCAGTGACTTAGTATTTTTTAAGGACTTAATATCGCAGTAGGTAGGTAGTTCGTCTCTTATTTGCTTGTAATAACACCCGCAGCAAAACTTTTCGAAGCGGTAAGTGAAGGGGCGGCTAGTTCACTTACGTAATCCATGTAGGTGGACTAACCCACACACTGAACGCTCGAGGGCTAAAAATATAAGAGAAAAACAGCGCTACGAGTATATTGTTTTGATTGAAGGGGAGGGAATTTCTCAGAAGTCAACATTTTGAATTGTTTTTTTTTTCTTTATTTTGTTTTTATGTTCTTTACCGCAAATAAGCGTTTTTTCTTTCTTTCTTTCTTTCTATTTGTGTCCGGTTGACCGCAATAGGCCCATCCCCTATTACATGGGACTTAACAATAACCGGCGAGATGTGGGTGTACCATAGGTACACTTCTGCCTAACCTTTTGGGGAATACAGGCGTGATGGTATGTGAAGTAGGTCATCATCATCATCAGCCTATAGCAGTCCACTGCTGGACATAGGCCTCACCTATTGCACGCCATTCAACTCGATTTTCGGCAACTCTCATCCAGCTACTACTAGCAATCCTGCGAAGATCGTCGCTCCACGTACCTTACGTTTACCGATTCAAGAACACGTCTACCACCAACGGTCATCGGTTCTACGGCTAATATGGCCAGCCCATTGCCACAGCTAGCTTATTCTGTGAGCTATGTCGACCACTTTGGTTCTCTGCCAGATCACCTCGAAAGTGGAAGACGAAGAGGATGTGTCACCGTGAAGTGTTTGTACCACTTCAATCAAAACAAAACACTGCGCTAAACCGTCAATAATCCCATTAACATTCGACAGCGAAGGTTCAACATAACCCCCAAATAGTCGGCATATTTGCTACCGAAATGACACATTGCGGGGCCGAAGCGCTGAAGTTGGACGGTGATTCGGCCATGTGATTGTTAAAACTTCGCCGAATGTGGCCGGGTTAGAATGTAAGGGGTTACTGTGGGCTGAGCTGAACTGAGGGTTTCTGCCGTGTATTTTGGGTGAGTTTAGTAGATTTTTCCCGTGTTGATGGTAATAATATGTAGTTTTATTTTATACCTTGTACTATTTTTAAATCTCACTCTGTATACGAAACAAACTTACTAATACAGCTAAAGATAAAGATATAGTTTATATTTATTTGTGAACATGTGTAACATTATACAAATACATACAAATGTGGAAGTAAAAGTGAAAATCTGTGAGTTTCAACATGAATTGCCACCATTGGCGTACAAAATAAAATATAGATTATAGCCACTTGAAATATATAACAAAATTAAGACAGAAAAAAAATCATTACAAAATTAAAATATAACACAAATAGATTAGAAACTATCATTTAAATAATCTTTAACATAATAGTAACATTTTTCAGTAAGTAACTTCTTAAGTTCTCTTTTGAATAGGTTTGGCTGGTTAAAAATTTTAATAACCTCTGGAATTTTATTATATATTAATGGTGCCATACAAAGCACGCTTTTATGAAGGAGTGCTGTTTTCGCAGAGTGAGGCTGTAAGTAATTCTTATATTTAGTACGTCTATTTCTAGTGACATTGTCTGACAAAACAGGAAACCAGTGAGGATTGTTTCTAACAAATAAAGCTATTTTCAAGATGTATAGTGAAGGAAGTGTCAGTATATGGTATTTTATAGACAGTGGTTGACAGCTGTCGGTATTTTTGATCTTAAACATAGCCCGAATACAACGCTTTTGCATTTTAAATACCATGTCGGTGTTTGTCGAATTACCCCTAAATATTAGACCGTATCTAAGCACCGATTCAACAAGTCCATAATATGCCATGAATAATGCGTTTCTACTCACTGTTGGTGTCAGTTTGTACATCGCAAAAGATAAACTACTTATTTTTGTACAAAGTTCTTCTGTGTGACCTTTCCAATTGATTCTACTGTCAATTTTTAAACCGAGGAATTCGGCTGTTTCTACTTGATTTATTATATTATTATCATATATTAATTTAAATTTAATTGAATTTTGAGGTGACTGTAGTTCATTACATTTGTTTTTTAGATTATTATTGATAAGCCATGTTATTATAGATGTTAGTGCTTTATTTATGTCGTTTTTAAATATATTTTTATCATTACATGTAATCTTTACTGTGCTGTCGTCTGCAAATATTATCATAGGTTGCACAGTTGCTTTAGGGAGCTGGATTGAATAAACAGAGACACCCGTAACATATTATTTTTTGAAGATGGGACACAAAAAAAGCCGTGCATTATTGATCATGATCTAAGGGTGAGAAACAAGAAGGAATCTGTTTTATTCCTATATAATAGCTTATAGCCGCAACTTCATCCGCGTGAAATTTCGGGCCCCGATACACCGCATCACATCACATCACCCGCCCGCGCTACTTCGATTTCACTTAGCGTATTTTCTGTATATTTTTCTTTTTGCTCTGTTCTTAAGGGTCGTAGCATGATGTTAAATTGCCTATAGCACTCAGGAATAATGTAGCTTTCTACCAGTGAATTTAATTTATTTTTTATTTTTAGAATCGGATATATGTAGTTCGAGTTCCGGAGATTACCCCCTACGGACACACTACTCTTTATAATATTATTAATTAATAATATTAATATCAATATCACCTAATTATATTAATTAAGTATAGATTGGCAACTTTGCCAATCAAATACTGCAATGTGTTCACACTAACGTGACATGATGCCTATCCATCTCGCCAGCTTAAATAATCATCTGTATCCTTTTCCTAATGTTAAGGTCGGTTTCCAGACTAACCGAATGCAGCTTTAGGGAGTACTCACACTTATTTAGCTCCATTTGCATTTCGCTGAACAATATTGCTCACACTTATACAGTTCTGCTTCTATCAGCCGCGTACAGCGTCGTAAGAATGAGAAAAGCTGTCATAGCGTGTTATCTCCGCTGAAACGCTTCTCTCTTCCCAAGCATTATTTTTTCCTTGTTGGTCGCTATAATGTGACGAACTGACATCGTACAAGCAAGAATATTTTTGTACTAGCAATATAAGTTTCTCTTCGTCCATCATTTTATTTCGTAAAAATAAAATAATTATAATTACTTTACTTTTAAAGTCCGACGTCCGAACTCTTTCAATCCTTGCGTGCATAATGATTACGTTATAATAAATCAAATCTATGCAGGAACTATGCAGGTTGCAACTTGTCGATAAGGAGTCGAGAACCATCCGTGTACAGCGCTGTTCCGCCGGGTTCGACGCTGAATGCGGCGGAACAGCGCTGAACGCGGCAGAACAGCGCTGAACTCTATCTAGAGCACTCGCATGATAATAACACATTTTTCCTTATTTTATACTTGTTAGCCGCGGAAGCTGAATAGACGCGGAAAGCTGAACGGACGCGTACGCGTCTCCATACAAAATCGTTGTTTTCTATGGGCATAAGCTGAATAAGTGTGAGTAGTCCCTAATTCCAGTCTTTAACATAGAGCAACTGCCTATGTGACCTCGGCGAGGTAACCAAATCCAGTAACTGGGTTACGCCGAATTACTGGGTCTACTTACCTTGCCAACGTATATATTCTTTCAAAATGATTTGCGTATATATTGTGGGAAAATACAGTCTTGTAAACGTGAAACTACTACCGAAGTCAGTTTGCACGAGTTCACACAAGTTAAGATAACTTAGTTAACAATAAAACCATATAGTTCTTGTGTGTTTATTCGTTCGCAATATGTAGTTCTGTGTTATAAACGAAAATGGTTTTTTGATAGTTGTAGGAATCAGGATTTTATAGGATCTACCTTTGTAGGTAATTCAAGGTGTGAGTAAAATTGATGTGCTCAATTGAACTAATCATATTTAGATAAATTTATCTGGTTTGTTTTGTAAATAGAGTTTGTAGCGCGTATATCTCCACTCAATCGTATATCGCGCCACATGGTTGGCCAATCACAACGCTTGCCGCCGACGCTTGCCTAAGCGCGCCCTCTCGCGCTCCCGGCCGTTGGCGTCGTTACCCCGCTCGCTCCCGCAGCGCCAGTAGTATACGATAGCGACCGATCTAATGAACACGCGCTTGCGTTCAGTGCCAATACCTAATCGTGTATCATGTGAAAAACTGTATTTTCAGATTAAAACTCTGTTTCTAAAACGTGTTGACATTACTCTACACCCACGCCACAAGTTTCAATATTCGATCAGCCTATAATATCTATAATACCCGCTTAGCATAAGTGCTATGCGGGTATTTTACGACACTGTAATTTTAGTCTTACTTCTAACTCTAAGCTCTATATAATATTTATTCTATTTAACATTTTTTGGAAAACTTACAGCTAAACACTTTTGCACGATTGAGAGCAACAAAAGTAAGGCCAATTACAAGTTTTCACAGATAGAAGAGAGCATACAAACAAAAAAAATATTTGAGAAGATAGAGAGTGTTTTGAGTAATAACAACAATATGATTCAACTCAGCCGATGGTCGTCCACTGCTGGACATAGGCAGAGGCCTATGTCCAGCAGTGGACTACAATCGGCTGAGTTGAGGCGGAGGACAGGGTGATGTGGCGCAGTCTGGGAGAGCCCAGGCTGCGCCACATCACTCTGTCCTCCGCTTACCGCATCCAGTCTGTCCCAACCACGTTGTTTAGGTCGTCCGTTCATCTAGCTGGGGGGCGTCCCACACTACGCTTGCCGATACGCGGTCTCCACTCCAGGACTCGTCTGCTCCACCGGCCATCGGTCCTTCGACAGACATGGCCAGCCCACTGCCACTTCAGTTTGCCTACTCTGCAAGCTATGTCGGTAACTTCGGTTCTTTTGCGGATAATTTCATTCCTGATTTTATCCTTCAAAGAGACTCCGAGCATAGCTCGCTCCATGGCGTGCTGAGCGACTTTAAATTTGAATATGGGTGTTTATTTAATATGATTATTCATTTAAATCGCTACCTTGCTGAATGGCAAATAATTCTTCAACACAATACAATGTGTACACATTATGAAAGTAGTTTGTTCAGAATCGTTTAGTGAATCGATTTCTGATATTTTTAATAAAGGATATTTTTATCCCAAAAATAATTTAAACTAAGAAAATTTCAGTCACACTTCTGCTGTGCAGCCAAAACCAACGAAAATTAATGAAGTACATACTACGCTGGACCCTTGTACGTATGCGACTGTGTACCTGCGTAAATTTGTAATGAGACCACAATTTTTTCCCACAATCAGTGTAACTAATTGAATAAATAAACAATGTTTTATACATAATATTAAAAATTCAGTGTATGTATTGTGATTGTAACATAATATTCCAATGGGGGTGTATGGTGGTGTGCGTTAATTCCGGGACATGCTGTGTACCACTTATACATAATTATCTAGTTAAGTTTTAGGTTTGTTTACACTTTCCATACATTCTCAAAATAACAATGTAGCCACTAACACTTATAAACCGTTGAAACACAAATATAATTCCTGAAACATTCTACCCTGTCCTCTTTCATCCAATAATAACCAACCAGTTAGGGTTGGGTTCTAGCCAGCCTTCACAGTTTGGCTATATTTGGTTGACAGTCTCTCAATAAGACAGGAGGCTATTGTATTATATTTAGCCTTTCTTGTAGTTTCCGTTAAACGATTTTAGGCAAGGAATTAGGATGCCTATACAGGCTGATTTTTTAAAGACCAGCCAAATTTAAGGATGTGGTACAGACCATCAAACTGAACAACTTTCTCCATGGGACCAACATCGTAATCGCGAATAAAAATTCAGCCGTCCCATACATTTAGGTCGAGTAGGTATTGAAGTTTTCTATGGGACAGTTGATAAAATTTTCGCGATTACGCTATTTGTCTCATGGAGAAAGTTGTTCAGTTTGATGGTCTGTACCACATCCTTAAATTTGGCTGGTCTTTAAAAAATCAGCCTGTATTAGGTTTTAATGTATATATTTAGTGAAGCCAATTGGGACAGTCTTGTTTGGTCATTGCTTTTTGGAACTGGTAGTTTCGGTTCTAATAATAATATGATTGTGCGCCGCACAATGATTGTCGATGTTACCATTCCACATGACGGGAACCTCGTGAAAGCTGGGAAAGAGAAACAAATTAAATATCTTGACTTAGCACACGAAGTTGTTGCCATGTGGAATGTGAGCTCGGCTGTCATTGTGCCGATTGTCGTATCAGCCAATGGCCTGATGGCCGAAAGCCTCGATCAACATCTATCGAAGCTCTCGTTAAGCGGTTGGATTAAGGGCCTGAATCAAAAGGCAGTACTCCTCGATACGGCTCGCATTGTGAGGAGGTTCCTGTCTCTGGAGCCCTAACCACCGGTAGCTTGGACTCTGCTCCCGACATTGGTGGATCACTATTTTTTATATTTTTTAATGTTTTTTTTTATACTTAATTTTTATATTTAAAAAAAATATTTTAAAATGTAATTAAATAAGATAGGTAATTAAATAAATAAACGAGATAATAATAATAAGAAATTTATTTCAGACGAAGTCCATATACTGTTAGTAACACAAAAATCCTCAAAAAACTATTGTTAGCACATACAACAACAGATCCACAGAAAAAATAAATGTGGTAAATGTGGTGTGGTTCTACCGGAATAAATGTTTTTACTAGTAGGTTTTGGGTATTGTTCATAGTTGATTGCTCTTTCGTATACATCCTTCTTTTGTTTCTCGTACAGATATTTAGAATTTCCTTGTGTATTCAGAAATACGAGAGCTAGGTTTTTGTCCTGACTAAAATGCTTTGAGACCTGTATTTGAGACTTTTGTCACTACTACTTAAGTCGAATCGTTGAAATTAACAACAACAAATCTGAATTGTATGAAAATGGAGTCAGTTTTGTTGTCGACTTCAAAGTACTTAAAATATTTTTCTTTGTCTACAGATTCCCACGTGGTCAACCGAAAGCTGGTTGACGTGCCCCAGTTCGAGAGACCCATCGGAAACCATACGTTCCACATCGGGAAGGAGGCTCTTCTCGGTTGCTCTGTCATTAACCTGGGCAAGCATAAGGTAAGAATTCATGACCTGATATTTTCTTTAACATCTTTATGTGATCTGGTGACCAAGAAATACTTGGACCATGTTCAGTGGTCACGGTCATCTATGGACATCTCCAGTTACAGAGTGGCAAGTGTATTGACAAAACCAACAAAAAACAAAACAAAAATCCAAACAAAAAAAAAAACAAACATAAAAACAACAACAGCATTGAACAAACAATTTTTCTTCCTTTCATTGTCCAAGAGCAGTGGTGGCAGTAACGGCACCAACTTACTAGTTGTAGGTCGTGGGTACGAACCCAGGCAGGCACTTTACTGTGTGTACCTAAATAATTTCATCACCTCTCATAACGGTGAAGAGAAACATCGTGAGGAAATCGGCATGTCCTAGAACCAACAATTCGAAGACATGTGACATCACCAACCTGCATTGAGCCCGCGTAGTAGATTATAGCCCACTCCTTCTCGAAGAGAGGAAGCCTGTGCCCCAACAGTGGGAACATTATAGTCTGGTTATGCTAAGTGGATTGTCATCCCAGAAACAAAGCTGAAAATGTCTTGTGTGCCTGTAATTACACTAGCACCCATTCTCTTGAAAACTGAATATAACAACGTTGCATGGCGGCAGAAATATGTAAGGCACACGACTACTATGCCTTTTACCTTACTTTAACAGCATATTATCTGAATGTTTAGTCTACCTCCTAGATCTAGTCTTCGCAAGAACTACTACAAAGTCAAAGTCAAATCATTTATTTCAAATAGGCACATAAAAGGCACTTTACAACGTCAAAAATAAAATTAAAATAAAACTGATTCTAGTCGCCCCTTCCAAAAGGTAGTTTTCGTATGGAGAAGAATGGGCAAGAAACTCCACCGTTACTCTTTTAAAATGTTTTACAATATTTTGCATACATTAATTATATAATTATATGTGAAGACGATACACCTAAAAATAAAATTAGTATACTACAATAGGTAAAAGAATAAAAGATGGATTAATGAAACCATGACATATAAATTAACTATGTGATAGATACATGGTGCTCACATATTTACAAACATTCCAAAAGTAGACGATTTTCATAAATAAATAAGGAGTAATAAGTCCGGATGTGACTTTAAGTTATTACAGAATGTAAATCAATGTCAAAGAAAAAATAATAATTATACAATTACTTTAGCAACCAGTTTGATTTTGTCTAGAGCATAAGCTCCTGGGTTCGATTCAGGTTCGGGTTAAGTACTATTTGGGTTGTCCCATCAGGAATTTCTCATTAGCAGCCTAGAGTCTGACTTTGTGCCCAGTTTACGGCAATAGGCCCTCTATTACATGGGACTTAAACATAACTGGCGAAATGTGGGTGTACTATTAGGTGACCAGAGGGCTGGCCTATTTTTAGCCCAAAGAATCAGCATTGCCATCTAACGCGGTAATGCTGCCAGCCTTTTGTGCATTTATCCCATTGACAGCGATGCGGAAGATTTTTTGATGCCCAATGAGCCCCTGCCTTTTTCTTTAATTTTTTATTATATAGTTGTATATACTATAGGTACAACTCTGCCCAACCCTTAGGGGATTACAGGCGTGATGTGATGTTAAGTTATGTCCAAATATATGAGAGTCTGTTATTACTTTCCTTTATTTTTTTTTTTAATTCCACAAGGAAAAGGCAGCATGCTGGCAGGATGTTTATTTCCTCTTGGTTTTAAAATATTTTATTCAAACTGCACTCCATAAAGTCTTCACAATTTTCTTCGTAACCCTATCCTACATTAAAAGTTTAATGAGCATCGCGTCTGAGACATTAATTTGCTGGATGTTGGTCATTACGGGATGTTTATGGGCAGGTAGCTCGAATTATGACCACCATTAGGTTCTGACGTTACCTGGCGTACTTGGATGGTAAAATAAATGTTCTATATAATAGGTATAGTGAAGTCAGAAGAAGGAATTTTATAACGGACTGGCTTCGCCCCGCGCTTTCACCCGCATAAGTTTCGATCCCGTGGGAATATCGGGATAAAAATCTTATATGTTAATCCTGGTTATAAACCATCTGTGTGCCAAATTTCATCCAAATCCGTTGAGTACTTTATGCGTAAAAGAGTAACAAACATCTATCCATCCATCCATACAAACTTTCTCGTTAATAATATTAGTAGGATCTAACCAAAGATTTAAATCCCTAGATTCGCCCTGTTGCGTCAAAAGTTATCACGTTTTTGTTTTGTTTTGACATACATTGACACAAGTGGCTTTACTGGACTGACACAGAAACGAGATTTTTATTTGAAACGAGAATATAAATGGCGTACACTTACACAATTCTAACGATGCCCATCTTTTGGAATAACTGATGTGGCACAGACAGATGCCAAAACAAAAACTAACTATTGTAGTGTCACGCAAATAATTATGTCAGGGTGGCAGGGGGGACATTGTAGCACTACGTGTTACCATGGATTCAGTACAATAAGCAGGTGTTCCATACATTTTGACCGCTTACGTATTGCAGTTTTCTATGAAACAGCAGTTTTTTTTGATACCCGGTGATTTTCTACGCTAGGGAGTATAGAATCATTTGCTGTACAATTTGTGCGTCGATGTCCCTGCCACCATGTATGTTAGTGTTCGTGACTGCACAATTCCAACAGTCAATTCACGTTTCTTAGGGCTGATTTTTCAATCGCCGGATAACTTTTATTCGAGGAATAAAATTGACGTTTGACAGTTTTTGTATGACATAACTGTCAAAATTTCAAAATTATTCCTCGAATAAAGTTATCAGATGATTGAAAAATTAGCCTTTAGGGCTGTAATATTTTTTATTGCAGTAATTTTGTAACTCTGAGCACTTCTGTATCCGCGGACTAAACACGACTTTTATGTTGGAACTGACCATTAACTAACAGTCTGTTGTGATGTCACAGTAGTTAAGGCCCCGCCTTTCATGCACGAGGCTGTGGGTTGAAATTCGGACAAGTACCAATGTGACTTTTTTAATTCATGTGTATTTTCTGAGTTTATCTTGGACATTACTGACGTCGGAGACGGAATACATCTTGAGGAAACCAGGAGGTCTACTCCGAAGTGACACATTCGAATGATCGGAAGGCCAATTCACGTAATTTAAAACGTTCAAAATCTAGTCGCAGTCTCATCTCGGCGACAAACAAATGTCAAAAACTTGTCAAAATGTAGGGAAATTAGATGTATTTTTTGACAGATTGAGGCTGAGATCAGACTGTGAACGTTCTTAAAATTACGAGAATTGCCCCTCAGATCGGACCGGCACATGGCCGTACCGAATATTATTGAAAAATGCGAAAAAAGTTCGGATCGGCTCAGTTGGGTCGGGACCATAGTCAACATTCGAAAGAGTATCGGAGTGTAGGATCGGGACCGACCGGAGCAAATAGTAACTTCGTAGCAGGAAACGGCCGAACATTCGGCCAATACGATACATTTACCACTTCGGAGTAGACCCCCTGGACTTATAGTTAGTGTAAGTCTAAAATTGCCAACCCGTCTTGAGGCAAGCGTAGTTCTCAATACTCGTGCCTTCTTTGTACGAGAAGAGAGCCTTCAGTGAGACAGTAATAGGCTCGTATTATTAGTTAACAGTGTAAAAACAGAAGTAATTTTCAACGTAGACTTGACTGTACGAGTAATCCTAGTACGAGTGCCAAAGCACTCCTTTGACATCTAAGTGCACATTATTACATAAGACCAAAGTTTGTTTTTAAGGAGATTTACTGTACCCAGTCTTCTAGTAATAAAGATTTTTAATTTTTTTTTTATAGATCAACTCAGCTAACTTTCTAGTCTTGAAGAACCAGTGCTCTAGAAAACAAGGGTAGTAATTATCCGCTAACCTAAAAATTACCCTAATTTCGCAAACGTCTTTTCTAACACCGCTTTATTTTCAGTAAGTACGTACCTACCTACTGTAACTGAAAACTTTTAGCTGTCTCCCCTACAGTCTTAATTATAATAAAAGTAATTAACACGAAGTGCTATTTTCCTTAATTATGTACTGCGGTGTTATAATTTAATTAATTGTATTTTCTTTAATAAACGGAATCTATTTGAGGGCTCGCATTGTGTGTGATTTTGCTTGTGATTGGTTTTTGGTAAATTAATTAAGATGTGATTCTATTTAAGAGTTTTGAGAATAGAACTGTCATTGCTTCATTTTTAATTCTCTTTAATTATTTTGGTACAGGAATTTTATTCTTGGTGCATCTTCTTCACATATAATTATATATTAATGTATAACAAATATTGCAAAACATTTTTAAACGAGTAACGGTGGAGTTTCTTGCCCATTATTTTCCATACGATAATCCCCTTTTGAAAGGGGCGACTAGAATCAATAAATTTTTTTTTGCCTTTTATGTGCTATTTGAAATAAATGATTTGACTTTGAGTAATTGCTTTACTAGCCAGATAGCAGATCGGGGTTATCTGACCAAGGTAAATTTCTCGTCTGGCGTAGGACCTCACCGCAACCGGTTTCATTAAAACTAATGGCAGGCCAAGACTTGCAACGGAAATGAATAATGTACAAAAAATCCTGCAATTCTGACCTTAATATAGTTTGTACCTACATTTTCTAAAACAATTATCGGCCTTGGAGAGAATTGCCCTACCTAAAAAATACACTGTTTTAAATTTTTTTTTTTTTCAAACATCAAATACTACGGTATTTGATTTTTTATTCATTCAATAACGTGTACTCTGAATCTAACTATTCTTCGTATCTTTGTCTTCTTCTTTGACAGTTAGTTTACTTCTTCTTTGTAACTTTATCCATCTTCTTCTTTGTTACTTTAGTCTTCTTCTTCTTTGTTACTTTAGTCTTCTTCTTCCTTGTAACTTTGGTCTTATTCTTCGTAAATTTAGTCTTCTTCTTCTTTTTCGTAACTTTAGCCTTCTCCTTCTTCTTCGTAACCTTAGTCTTCTTCTTCTTCGTAACTTAGTCTCTTTCTTCTTCTTCGTAACACTAGGCTTCTTCTTTGTAACTTTAGCCTTCTCCTTCTTCTTTGTAACTTTAGCCTTCTCCTTCTTCTTCGTAACCTTAGTCTTCTTCTTCTTCGTAACTTAGTCTCCTTATCTTTCTTCTTCGTAACTTTAGCCTTCTCCTTCTTCTTCATAACTTTAGCCTTCTCCTTCTTCTTCGTAACCTCAGTCTTCTTCTTCTTCAACTTCTTTTTAACTTAGTCTCCTTCTTTTTCTTCATAACTTAGTCTCCTTCTTCTTTGTTATTTTGTCTTCTTCTTTGGAACTTTATTCTCCTTCTTCTTCGTCTTCTTCGTAACTTAGTCTCCTTCTACTTCTTTGCTTTATCTTCTTCTTTGGAACTTTATTCTCCTTCTTCTTCGTTACTTTATCTTCCTCATTGGAACTTTATACTTCTTCTTCTTCGTAACTTTAGTCTTCTTCTTTGTGTCACTGGCACGACTATTTATAACTTTAGTGGTAGTAGTTCTTGTCTCGTTCTTTCATAAAAGGTCTAATGTATGTAGTTTCCTAAGAAAAAGCCTTACTCGTATTTTACTTCGTCTAGATATAGATAGCAACGGAATTACTGAGCACAGTTAATTAATGGAGCGTAATATAAAGTGCAAGCTACGTACGGATGGTATAATCAGATTTTATGTTCTAGAAAATTTCTTGATAATTAACGAAGAAACTAGTTCTTCGTCAAATATAAGCTTAGGTGTTCGAATTTTAATGCAAAAACTTTGTCTTATAAGGCTTAAATAGCGACCGAGACAGTGCGAACCCTACAAACAAAACAGTTTTGTCTATTGTACAGGGTCAAATTGAATTAGCTAGTGAAACTCTGCAGACGTGATGGGTTTTGATATCTAAACACGATAAAATAAAATAAAAGGATTTGAGGTGTTTAATCCTATTTATATTATAAACGTGAAGATTTATATGGATGAATGGATGGATGTTTGTTACTTGTTCACGCAAAAACTACTGAACGGATTTGGATGAAAATTGGCACCCAGTTTATAACCAGGATTAACACATAGGATACTTTTTATCCCGATGTTTCCACGGGATCGAAACTTATGCGGGTGAAACTGCGGGGCACTACCTAGTGAACAAATAAATGTAGGAGAATACCTAATTGATGTGTTTGACAATGAGACTGTTTTCTTGCGAGTGTACCCAGACAGGCACTTTACTTTGTGTAAATTATTTCATCAGCACTGCTCTCACAACGGTGAAGGAAAACATCGCGAGGAAACCGGCATGTCCTAAAACCAAAAATTCGAAGACATGTGACACCTACCAACCCACACTGCGCCCGCGTGGTGGATTACGGCTCACTCCCTCCCACAGAGAGGAGGCCTGAGTTCCAGCAGTTGGAAAATTATAGGCTGATTATGTACATTTTCAAAACCACAGTTACCCTTGATTTTAACCTCCACACAAAAAGGTGTCCTTCGTACATAAATAATTGTATTTGTGTAACCTTAAGGACACACTTGTTAAAACAAAGCATGTGAGAAGTGGGTAGTTTGTATAAATCGTAATGAAGAGACAACTTACGTTTGTTTATTTGCTCGTCTGAGTTAACTTAGACGACATATTTGTACATCATTCCTGAAATGAATTGAATATGTTAATGAGAATTCGCATAAACATTGGTTTATAAACATAATTTATTATTGCTGTTTCGCTTGCGGCTTGGCTGAAAAGTTGCGTAGGTTCGTATGGCAAATGAATAGAGGGTGGCAGGGACATCGACGCGCAAACTGTAAGCATGGATTCAGCACATGATACTAGACCCCATAGCGTCGAAATTATTCGTAGGTTATAAAAAAAAATCTTCTATTTCATTGAAAAGTGTAATACCTACGCGGTCACAATGTATGGAACAGCAATATTTTTTTTTAATAACCAACGAAATATTTCTTCGCTATTTTGTTTGCGCATCGATGTCCCAGCAACCCTGTATAGTGACGATTGAGTGATGCGTACGAAAAAAAACATCAAACGTAACTAAAATGTAATTTAGGACATAACATAATTAGTATATTACGTCTGCAATCCTAGAAGGGTTAGGCAGAAGTGGACCTAAGTACACCCACATTTCGCCTTAGGCTGCGCCCCGCGGTTTCATCCGCATAAGTTTCGATCCCGTGGGAACATCGGGATAAAAACATATCCTCTGTGTTAATCCTGGTTAAAAACTATATGTGTACCAAATTTCGTCCAAATCCGTTCAGTAGTTTTTGCGTGAAAGAGTAACAAACATCCATCCATCCATCTATACAAACTTTCGCATTTATAATATTAGTAGTATAAACTATTTTTGTACTAAATTTGGTCCAAATCCGTTCAGTAGTTTTTGCGTGAAAGAGTAACAAACATCCATCCATCCATCCATCCATATAAACTTTCGCATTTATAATTTATTAGTATGTAGTATTACATGTTGGCTCGCCCCTTATTACTCGTGCATGGAGAGTGTCGGGTATGAGTAATAGAGGGCGAGCCTATTGCTATCAACCGTACACGAATCCAGACTCTGGACTGCTACTTACTTAAAAATTAGAGATGGACAAGCCCAAACAAACTTTGCCCTACCTGGAAATCGAACCCAGGACTTCATGCTCAGCCGTAGCCGACATGAAAAAGCTGTTAGTTTTTTCATACCGTCCGTAATACGACGTCTGTTTGATTTGGTACTAAAAGTACCAATGTAAATTGTATTAAACATATTTATATCCCCTAAATAATGCCCCCATATAAGCCAACTCAACACTCGACTAATACACATTAGGCCACAATAATTCACCACTACATTTTCCTAAAAAATCCTGGCTCTAAGTAGAAAAAACCTTTTCCATTTATATTTATTCGCGCCGCCAGAAACTTTCGTACTTGTAATTAAAGGGTGTGCGTTAATCTCAATTGCTTGGGCAAATTCACACGGCTTATAAACTAGGGTAGGCAGGACTGTAAGTGGATATTTAATTATGAATTTCGTACTAGCCTTATTTCGGAGTGATGTGGATACGTTATTTAAACCCGGAATCTAGGTAATGGAATTTTGGAATAGGTGTAGTTATAAGAATTGGGTGTTAGAATATTCAATGAAAATCAAGACTTGGAACTCACACAATATATATTTACCTACGTACCTAATCATGTCTAGTGTCTAGTGATGAGTGTACTTCACATAGAGGGTATGAAACCGAGACAAATCTGAAGTCGACATTACGGGAATCGACGTAGAAGAAATGATTCGTAAAAACAAGAAAATTAATGATTAAGTTATGAAAAATATATTTACTACCTACCTAATCATATCTAGTGTCTAGTGATGAGTGTACTTGACATAGAGGGTATGAAACCGAGACAAATCTGAATTCAACATTACGGGAATCGACGTAGAAGAAATTATTCGTTAAAACAAGGAAGCTAATGACTAAGTAATGGAAAAGTGCTCTTGTGCTAAGATATGTTCAGACGCCAGCAGGTCAAGCTACCCGAAACTGTCAAATTTTCCCAATAAACCTTGAACCTTAATGCTTTAGCGATAAAGTTGAAAATCTATTAAAGAAATTTGACTGATTGTAGTAGCTTGATATGCAGCTGGCGTCTGTACTTTGATAAAAATAGGAGGAGTAAAAGGCATCCTTTGAGTAAGTACCTAATAATGGTAAGTAGGAAGAAAGGGCAGCGTGGGGTAGGTTTTACGAAGGGTGGGTTGGCGAACTGGGTATCAATGTGGTTTATAAAATATTAATGTTAAGAATGTTTGTGGTACGTAAAGCACGATGAATCACTGTGTATATTAGTATAGATTGCTAGATCCCCGTGGGTATCATTGCCGTTAGTACCGGTTGATTAGCATTAGTTAAGTAGCGAGTTTAGTTATATGTCCAAACGTCAGTCCTAAAGTGTCAGTTTTTTATTGTGTTCTGTGTGTGACACGTATGGATGTTAAGGAACGTAACTCAAGCTGCTTCAGGTATGGTTTTTTCAATCTGTCCCACCCACCTTTTTAAGGTCGTCGATCCAAAGTAGGGATCCAAGGGAGTCCTCCAGTTAGTGTCAACGTAATAATTGTCTGTATGTCAATTAATGTAATTGGTGTTGTACCGTTTTAATTAATTATAAATAAATAAAAATGTTCCTGGGGTCGTCCTCCACACCAGGACTGTTCTGCATCACCGGTCGTCGGTCCTTCGAAAAACATGGCTACCCCACTATCGCCCACTTGCTCACTTTTTAAATCGATGAAACCCATTCTGAAAGGCAACACAAAAATAAACTTAGAACGCGGTCAAATCTAATGTTGTCTGACCTAAACAACAACTGCCAATCAAATCACTCGATGTGGGATTTGGAAATGGATTAAAATTCAATAGGCTTTCACAAACCGTGGATACCTAACCTGTAAGCTGAGTTTTTCCAGGGTTGTGAGTTTTGTTTGCCACGTTAGGAAAAAGTACGTCGATCCCAAGTCATGGACAAGAAAAAGCGCAGTTTGTTTTTGTATTTTTTCCCTCTGCTTTGTGTTGATAGTACAAGATACATTATCTTTGTATGAGCATAGTCAGCCTATAAGGTTCCCACTGCTGGGACACGGGCCTCCTCTCTTGGACTGGGCTTTTTTTATTTTTGGGTGGGAAATCATCAAATGACCCCTCCCGCTCTGGGCGGAGCAGAAGCGAGTGTCAGACTTTTACTGACTTAAACCCACCCGTGTTCCTTTAGTTGCCTGTGCCAGGGGCCACGGTATCTCTTTCGAACAACCCGCAGCCCCGGCGGCATCGGCCCTAGCGGACCCCGTCAGTTCGTGCTGACAGCTCTTTGAGGCTCTTGGACTAGGCTGTAATCTAATACGCGGAAACGGTGCGGGTTGGTAGACGTCACATGTCTTCAAATTTTTGGTTCTAGGACAAGCCGGTTTCCTCAAGAAGTTTTCCTTAACCGTTTCGGGAGTGGTGATGAAACAATTTACACAAAGTAAAGTGCCAGCTTGGGTTCAAACTCACGACCTACCAAACGTAAGTCGTGACCGTGTCCACTGGGCCACCACTGCTCTCTCTTTCTATTATGGGAGTATTTTTAGCAGAAGATATCTATGTCTATAAAGTATGGTTAAAACTTTTCAACTTCTGTTTTTGTTAACCTACATTTTATCTTACTGCTGGGCAAATACCTCTCCTTTTTCCTTCCAAATCTCTCTCTTTGAAACGATCTCTGGCCATGTTGGCCCCGCAAATGTAACCAGATCGTTACAGCACCTACAACTAAGTTGTAAACAGAAAAAACTTTGTAGTTATCTTTTTATTTCAAAATACAAATGTTACATTATGATTACAGTACCTTTGTATATAACCAGGGCAAAAAATCAGGGTATTTTCGTTCCTTCTTTTTCGTCCATCGTATAAAATAACCCAAGCAACAAACACTGAATTCTATTTTAAATTCAAAATTCTTGTTTAAAAACGGTTCCACAAAAAAATACTACAACAAAACTCCATGACAATAAAAAAGAATATATACGAGCGCAACTATAAAACACATTTGTAGCTCCCCGGAGCAATATAAGGTCTGTACAAACATCATAAATTTCAACGCACACATTTTGCTAAATGAAGAATTTGAATCACGCACAAGCTCCAAATTGATTTGGTACTCGTCAACCACCACATTTAAATCCTCGGTCACGTTCTGTTTTATTGTGAGCCAAAAGTTACAATGGGTCGGCACGAATAGTAATCTTTGGCTGGGTGCCGTTATGTAATTCTTGAAAATTGCTGCTACCCTGACTCGGGCCGAGAGTGTACGGTTTGTTACAAGGTTGTGTTAAGGTTTCGGACCTAGCTTATCGCTTAGCGATAAGTTAAAAGTTAAGGTAAAGGTTAGTTATTTATTTATACATATAGTAAATACATAACTGTAAAATTCCAAAAAAGTTTAGAGTTAAGGTCTAAATGTTGAGGGCTAAATGTTTAAGTAACTTTTTTGGAATTTTACATATTTTATTTAATAAAAAAGAGGCTTTGTGAAAGTTGCCAAAACTTCCTATGTGTCATTAAAATGTGAACGCGTTTGATAAAAAATAAGTAACTTTGAAATAAACAGTTCTGCAGTCGTTAAATTCCTGACTGATATCAGAAAATACTGCTATAGTATGTCTGACAACCAGTCATACCAAGGGGTTTCGTATTACCCAGTAACTGGGTTGTGGAGGTCAGATAGGCAGTCGCTCCATGTAAAATACTGATATTCAGCTGCATCCGGTTAAACTGGAAGCCGACCCCAACATAGTTGGGAAAATGGTAGGCAGATGATGGTGATCAGAAAATACTGCATTAAGATACAATTTTGAACCGTAATGCCCAAAATACTGCATTGAAATCCAAATTATTTCCCGTTACTACTTCAAACATAATTTCGGTAAAATTCCGAATTTAATGCTAAGCCATATTATTACTACGGATATCATTCGACATTAATTAATACCCCTTTTATCCCATCATAAACACGGCATGAAAACTTTTAATGAAACGTAAATATTACCTAATAAAGTATAGTATTTCCCACCACCTAATATATCTTTATGAGTTCATATAATCTTTAATATGCAGCCGGAAATATGATTATCATCTCATACAAACACGGTGTTATTATACGCGACCCGATATGGGATAGTGATGGGACACGAGATTGCTTTTCTATGCGAATTATTCGATGTTAGTCGATTTTGTGGATCGGGGACAGTGTGGCTCAATTTCGTGGTATTTTAAATCTGGAATGTTACGAGTAATCTAGTTGAGTTGACGCTCTTTACACGTTGTCTAATATCAGAAATAACTCATCGTTGGAGAATCGAATGGAACAAATGTTAATATTATAATAGTAACGGCATTTTAATTTGCTAATATCAATTTTGTTTGATAAAAAAATCTTTTGTATTCATACAAACAAATAATACCACAATCTACAAGATTAGTGTAAATAACATAAACATAACATCACGCATCGCTTCCCCGAAGGGTAGTGCAGAGGTGTACCTTTAGTAAAAGAAAGAAAAAGTATTTATTTATTGCGACTCATACAGGACGATCATAAAACTAAACTAAACACAATCAAAAATAAGAAAACTAATTATATAAAAAAGTAACAAAAAGAAAAATTAAACAGAAAGTCCTGTACAAAAGCCAGTGCCAAAAGGCACACCATCATCATCATCACCAGGAGTGCACCCACATTTTGCCAGTGAATTTTAAATCCTACGTTATAGGGGGCGAGCCTATTAACATCAACTGGGCACAAATCCAGACTCCGGGCTGCTACTCAGAAATTCCAGATAGGAAAATCCAATAACACTCAACTGCCCGACCTGGGAACCTAACCCAAGACCTCTTGCTCAATAGTATCGCTTGCGACCAACAAACCAACGAGGCAGTTGAAATGTCTAAATCTTCTCGTTAATACAGGGTGGCAGGGACATCGACGCGCAAACTCTATATATTTTGACCGCGTAGGTATTGCACTTTTCTATGAGACAGAAGATTTTTTTTTTATAACCGACGATAAATTTCGACGCTATGGGGTCTAGTATCATATGCTGAATCCATGGTTACAGTTTGCGCGTCGATGTCCCTGCCACCCTGTATACAACATAAACACAACTCGACTAAATTATTGGACTACGCCAACCATTCGCATCTCTTTACACTCGTTAATTTTATACGTTTGTACAAGGGGCTTTCTTTATTAAATGCAGATATAATTAGCAACATTAATGTCAACAGTAAAATAAGAGACAAAATTAATTTCAAGAAAGCGGCACCGCCTAGATATACCTGCGTGAAGATAATTTTGGTTTGTTATTTTAGAGGAGAAACAATGAGAACGGCTGTGGTTGAGAGTATTAAATAGTAGGTTTTGAGTATTTTAGTCTTATTACATTATTTTTCAAGGCTTTTTTAGTCAGTAAAAGTCTGACACTCCCTTCTGCTCCGCCCAGAGCGGTAGGAGCCATTTGATGATCTCCCACCCAGAAAAAAAAAAAAAAAGGCTTTTCGAGTTATTATTAGGGCTTTCTTGTAGGTGCGTTTATGGACGCAAATTTTGGGAAAAAAAAACACTGGTCTGGGAATGTCTAGGACTTTTTTCGTTCCGTACTACCAGTTTTTTTCGACCGCCGCGGTTAGAAATGCGGAAACCAATTAAATAGCTCAGCCAATGTTCAAATCGATATTAATTTGCTTTATTTTTTATTTACTTTTTGCTTTAGTATTAAAACGTTTCTTACTTTCCTACTCTAGTTAATGGTTAGAACCTAGACAGCACTGAATAGACGGGTCCATTTAATCTGTGTGATTCTTTCCTTAAAATACATTTCAGACACCCTGCATGGTCTTCACATGATCTGACCAAGATTATGTCTGGACTATAAAAGAGACTGTGACCTCTGAGTTTGTTTCAGGCTTTCTTGTCAGACTAGTCAGATAGATAACGCTGACCTCATCTAGTTTTAAAAATAAATGATTAACGTGTAAAAGTGTTTATGTTCAAATCTTTGCAAAATGTGCTATGCCTCGTGCTACGTCGTAGCTCTGTGCTACGTCGTAGCTCTGTGCTACGATCTCTACGTTATCAGTAGTAAAGTAGAAGATATTGCCATGGATTCAGTTATTAGAGGGGCCATTCTCGTAATTTTAAGAACATTCACAGTATAATCTCAGTCTCAATCTGTCAAAAATTACTATAATATCCATACATTTTTGACAAGTTTTTAACATTGATTGTCGCTGAGATGAGACTGCGACTAGATTTTGAACGTTTTTAATTACGAGAATTGGCCTTCTGGTCTTAGCATTCGATTCCTGATTTTATTGAAAGGTTAGAATTAAAATCATTCACCATTTAGACGGCCTGTTCATTAAAATATTATTTTATACCATCCAGTGGGCGACCAGTACGTTACAAGTTATCGAACAAAACTTTATTGTTTTGATATAAAGTTCATCGACTATTAACAGAGGGGTAATTCTCGTAATTTTAAGAACGTTCACAGTCTGATCACAGTCTTAATCTGTCAAAAATACCTCTAATTTCCCTACATTTTTGACAACTTTTTGACATTGATTGTCGCTGAGATGAGATTGCGACTAGATTTTGAACGTTTATAATGATGAGAATTGGCCTACTGATCATTTTCGGTGGAGGCAAATTAAATTATTTGTCTATTTTAAAGCTTCCACGTGATATTAATTATTATTAATCAATTGAAGTTCTAAGTAACTTCAAAATTTGATTGCTCTGTCAGACGTGACATTACGGGATAAGTACTCGTATTTCTTTTCTCTCTCTATCTTTAAGCTTTGGTTTCCTAAGAAAGCAGACAATGGTCACACAGTAACGGGTGCTCAAGTACGTTATTGACACCTTAATGTCAAATACTGGTGAAAATGACAGACTTTCATGACAACACACAGATCAAATCCGTATATTCTAATCTTCAAAAGACATATTTTTACTATACATTTTTTTCGTAGCCGCCATCTTAGATTTTCACTATCGGCTGTAGTATCCGCGAAAGCTACGAAAACTATCTCTCTATCTCTCTCTTTCTATGATATATAATAGAAAAAGTCAGAAAGTGAGAAAGACGCATGGAGTGGGCATAACGCTTTATCGTTAAATGGCGATTTTTACCAGTCAACTTAGGAGTTGACCGCGCCGATGGCCGCAAGCCGCGTTAAAGAACTCGGTTCCAATAAACAATTTATTTTCACGAAAGTTTTGCTCTTCAAAACTCAACAAACACCAAACTAAAATTGAGGACACCAGAAGGAAAAGCAATTACCCAAACCAATAATTTATCAATTAAATCGATTAATTACAGTTGAAATCTGATTACAAATTGCGATAATAAATTAATGGGATGCTGTAAGGACTGAAATATCGGAGATAATCCGTTGGTGTAGGAACAAATCCTGTTGCAACAAATAGGGGAGTCATCGTGGACCGTGGTCCAATTTAGAAGAGGTCGAAGATCCTGGTTTTTGGACAGAAATAAACAAAATAAGAAATAAAGAATATTTTACTTGTCATATGCCAATTAATTAATTTAATTACTTAATATAGTGTTGTAACGAAATTCGGAACACCACGTTGCGTTCCAAATTGGGTACAAAAGACGTAGGCAAGAAGGCGGGTCACATCAGCCGCATGCAGGATGACCGCTAGGCAAACACAATGAGTACCTGAAGATGGACGGCGCCCTCGGGGTTGGCCCAGGTAGCGGTGGCGAAATGATCTGGACGCGTAACACGGGAGCTGGTACGAGGTGGCGCGGAAAAAAAACCCTGGAAATACCTCTCAAAAAGGAAGGCCTCTCAAAAAAGGCTTTGTGGCATATCACAAAATTAGTTATTCGAATTATTGATGCCAGTAGTCTAAAGTTCTAATTCTTGTTTGAGACAATACTATTTAATTCGTAACAGCCGTGCCTTACGTGAAACAATAATTTATTTTAGGCTTTTTTCAACTTTTACTAAACAGGCAAATCTTGCGCCAAACTCCACCACGACAGCTTAATCTTGCTCACTCAGCAATATTACGCATCCGTCTCAATCTTAGTGCCTGTCTTAAATCTACCCGACCTGACACGAAGATCACTCTAACTCAGCCTAAAGATTTTCTAGCAGCAGTTACAGTAATTGGACCATCACCATTGCGCATTAAATTAATGATACCTGTCAGAATTCGTTGAAAATGCTCCTCGAGACGAACAAAGGAGGGTACCGGAGTACCCCATCGCTCTTGAAGCAACAATGGGGTAGTAAAATGTACAAGAATAGGGGAAGTGTAGTCAGCAAATGTGCGATGTTTGATAACTGTTTTGATGTACGTCCGTTTGGTTGGATCGTTCATTTTCTGAAACATTGTGTCAGGCTAACCAGAGCAAAAGGGAAATAAAAGTATTCAGTTGAAAAATAAGCATGATTTATTTACTGGGTTCAAACACTGGCTAAAAATAAATGCACAAATATTAGGGCAATACATTTATAGTTATATTATTACAATTCTCAGTACTTACATGGGTATTACAAGATCCTTACACTTTCGCAGTTCAACCTCTACTCTCTTGCTAAAATGGCGCTACTAGGTTTTTAAATCCCTCCACTTTATCAGACCGAAATAGTCAGTTGACAGTTAATATCCGGTGGCGCCATTTTAGTATTTTGAACAAATCAAATAACTGTCTAATTATGACCAAATACAATATTCTGTTATTTCGAAAATACTGTAAACATCATAAAAATACCTAAAGATTTATATAAATAGCTAACATTCGGCCATCCAAAATCTCGTACGTCCTCGTACGGTAAAAAAAAAAAACTATTAAAAGTGACAATAGGTTAATAATATATTGTTTCTAGTAAACACTATACAATGCTTTCGTATATACTCAATAGTTTTATATATAAACATAATAATACCAACTTGTTAACATTATTATAATTAATTACTAATTTAATTTAAATATTTAAGCTATCACAAGTTCCCTTGTACCTGCAAAAGAACCTATGACAACTCAATTATTCACATTTACTTAAACATTACATAATTATTTAGTATTCTTCTCTTACGTACTAGGTACATACTTTACAATAATATTGAAAATTAGAAGTAATTCTCTTTGTTTTAATCCTAAATCGTACATTATGTTCTTATTATTTTATAATGCATGTTTATCAAATCAATATCCTGAAAACCATAGGCAACAGGCTTCCTTACATCCTTAATACTAATAACATAGCCCTATTATGTCCTGAATACCAGTGGCAACAGGCCCCACTATGTCCTGAATACCAGTGGCAACAGGCCCCACTATGTCCTGAATACCAGTGGCAACAGGCCCCACTAAGTCCTGAATACCAGTGGCAACAGGCCCCACTATGTCCTGAATACCAGTGGCAACAGGCCCCACTAAGTCCTGAATACCAGTGGTAACAGGCCCCACTATGTCCTGAATACCAGTGGCAACAGATTCCACTATGTCCTGAATACCCCTGGCAACAGGCCCCACTATGTCCTGAATACCAGTGGCAACAGGCCCCACCAATTTATTCTTACATTTGATGTCGATATTATCCAAAAAAACAAAAGAAAAATTACCTGTAAAATCAATACAAGTTAATAAAACAAATATTATCAATTCTTAGTTTCATTTACCAACAGTATCATCGTATTTACGTCATTAATATTGTAACACATATTATCAATTATCATTGATTAAGTAAAGATCGATCACCACCACATAGCCGCACATCTACTACCAGATAGACATAAATAAATTATTCTCGGTCAGTACCATCACTTTTCTCACTTAGAGACTCATTGTGGGGTCTACTAAAATTCAACCAGGGTTTTATTTTGTCCACCGCCACTACAGCGGAGTATAATTTATTGCCCTTTCTGGTCAAAGGGGTGTCTTCTATTTGGAACCTATCACAATCGTACCTTTGTTATCCTGTAGGGACCCTGATATTTAGGTACAAGTTTTTTACTCTGTCCTGTAGTGGGTACTTGCCTTTCTACACTAACTAAGTCACCTATGAAATACTCATGAGGCTTACAACGTTTCTTATCATATAGTTCTTTGGCTTTTTGTTGAGACAATCTTATATGAGAATTAATATTTTCCCTAATGTCAGTAATATTCTGTTCGTCAGTAATATCTGTTACATCGTCACCTAATTCCGAGACTATTTTATTGTCACTTGGTCCTGACAACTTTGTTCCGAAGAGAGCCTCAGAAGGAGTGCGATTAATGCCTTTATTTAAAGTATTGTTCACACCCCATTGCACATCTAACAAGTGCTCGTCCCATTTATTGTCAGCCGTGCCTACACACTTTGCAGTGAGAGCGTCTATTATTGTTTTGTTGTAGCGCTCTACCTGCCCGTTGGCTCTAGGAGTGGCTACAGCATTCAATATATGTTTCACACCCTTATCGGTCATAAATTTCCTAAAAATATCACTGGTAAATGAAGTACCGCGGTCAGATATAAGCCGCCTTGGGACTCCAAAAATACCAAAGTACTCGCGGAATACTTTTATTGAGGTAGAAGACTTTGTATTCTTAACGGATTTTAAATAGATATATCGACTGTAAGCATCAACAATTACCAGTATGTACATGTTTCCTTTACTACTTCGTATAAACGGTCCTACATGGTCCACGTGGATTGTATCAAAAGGAGTAGCGACTTTATCAATCGGATGTAAATACCCAGGTTTTTTTCCACCCATAGATTTCGAGTAACTACATTCTAAACATGAATTAACGTATTTTTTTACAAAATTTCGCATTTTTTTGAACCAATAATGTGCCTTAATTTTATCTAATGTCTTGTCAATAGCAAAATGACCAATATCATCGTGGTTCTGCTTAACTATTTGCCAGCGAACTCCTTTCGGTACAACACATTTATCCCCAGATGCCGTTATTCTAAACAACTTATCATTTTTCAATTTGTAATTGGTTTGAATGTCTATAACATTATCTAAATTAGGGTCTTTTAATATTCCTACAATTCTTTGGATCTCACTATCCGAACGTTGTACTGTAGCTAACCAATTATCATCATTTACAATCATTACATTGAATTTTATCTGTACGTCGTTTATGGGATTACGGCTTAGGGCGTCCACGTGAGACATTGATTTTCCTGGTCGATATTCAATACTAAAGTTAAACTCCTGCATTTGCTCCCACCATCGAGCTACCCGAGGGATCATGTCCCTTTTCTGGAAAGTGGCTCTTAAAGAATTGCAATCAGAGACGATCTTAAATGGGATCCCAATTAAATAAACTCTAAATTTGTGTAAAGATGAAACAACTGCTAAGGTTTCAAGGTCATAAGAAGAATAATTCTGCTCCTCTGGAGTCGTCTGCCGACTAAAATATGCAACAGGTCTAAGAACACTATCATATTTTTGAAGGAGGATACCAGCAACGCCTAATTTACCAGCGTCAGTATGCAGTTCTGTGGTTAAATTTGGATCGTATAAAGCCAATGTAGGCTTACGCATTAGTTCAGCCTGTAACTTTCTAAATGAATTTTCTTGATCTGGGCCCCAAGCCCATTTAATATCCTTCTTCAACAAATATGTCAGTGGTTTTGCTATAACTGAGAAATTTGGCACAAATCTTCTAAAGAAACGGGCTAAACCAAGGAACTGTCGAACGTTATGTTGACTAATAGGGGTTGGAAACTTTTCTATTGCTTCTACCTTCTTTGACCCAGGTCGAATACCATCAGCAGATATCTCAAACCCCAAGTATTCTACTTTAGGACTAAAGAACGTACATTAGGATAAATTCAATGTGAGACCAGTCTGAGCAAATAACTGTAATATCGATTCTAACCGTAAAATGCCTTCATTAAATGTTTTAGATGTTATAATAACGTCATCTAAATACGCCAACGCCTCCCTATGACGCGCTTTACCTAATATTTGGTTCATAAGACGTTGAAAGGTTGCTGGAGCATTTGCAAGACCAAACGGCATTCTGTTGAATTCAAAATGGCCGTCTGGTGTTACAAACGCAGTTTTATGTTTATCCTCTTCTCTAATCTGTATTTGATAATAGCCTGATTTTAAATCAAGTGTAGTATAAAGCTTATGGCCTGCAAGTACATCTAACTGATCATCGATCAACGGCATAGGATATTTTTCTTTAATAGTCTTCTTATTTAACGCCCTATAATCTATGCAAAGTCTAACCTCGCCACTCTTCTTCCTGACAAGCACGATTGGGCTAGCATATGCCGATGTTGATGGACGGACTATACCATTGTCCAATAGTTCTGAGATCATATTTCTAACCTCCTCTTTTTCTTTAATAGCTAACCTATATGGTCGATAAACTACAGGTTCATTGTTATCAAGATTTGTTGCCATTTCTCCTACTGAGGTACAGCCTAACTCACTTAAATTGAATGCGAAACAACCTCTAAACCGGTTTAATAAAGTTAGTAACTGTTCCCGTTCGGCAGTAGATAAATTTGAACCAGTGTCAACATTTAAATCCCTAATAGGATCTAAGCACGAAACTGAATGAACTTTATACTGACTTTCTTCACGTGCGACCCTGCCTCTAGCAATAAGCTTGTTCTTATGCAACGTAATAGGAACAACAACCCATGAATTTAGCACTATTTCCCCTATTCCGCCTTGAATACGAAATAATCCTGTTAAAACTGAAAACATAGAATCAGCTTCAATCCTAAATCCTCCATCAACAAATATTGCTCCATCATAACTAGGCTCTGTGTAAACGTCAACTGTTGTTATTCCAGAAACGGTGGTGTCACTTTTACAGTACAAATCAATCTTGTTATTTTCAGTAATTGTATGACATAACTCCTTAATTTCTAAGTGATCTGTAGTCTTATGAATCTCAATGTGTGGCTGCTCTGTAAAAGTGTGACCAATCATCACTGGTACTTGCATGACACTATCTGGTACTATCGCCAACTCTACGTTAGCGACTACGTCATCAATAGAAATACAAACAGATTGTTTGCCTAAAGAGAGAACAGTTGAATTTCCAAATCCTACTAGCACTGAATTGTCTACTTCATAACCTACACCTAGCTTTTTAAATTAAGTTAACTTCATCATAGAACACTCACTACCTAGATCTACATACGATTCAAATGGAACATTATTAATTAATGCGACCTTAAAATATTTATCATTGGTTTTCCTCAAACTAGAGACACGCATGACATTCTTTTCAGCCACTGGAAGTTTAGTAAAACAATTATTTGTTTCATGCCCAAATCTGTTGCATCTAGTACATTTTTTGACAGGTTGTGGGCATTGTTGAATATGATGGCCCTCTTGCTTACAGTTGAAACAGCGTTGAGGCTTATTTGGGACACGCGGTTGAAGGTCTTGTTTACCTACATTTTTACTGGTGGCAGTAATAGTTTTACGGTCACCAGGTTTTACGTTTTCAGAATTTCGTAAATATGTAAGTAGTTTATCGGTGTCATCGAATTGTACTGCTTCTGCCCCTAATCGTACCGAACGGTCGTCAATCCCATGCAAGATACAGTCTACTGCTCTCCTACCTACTATACCGCACCTATTGATCAACGCTATTTTATCATAGTAATAATTTTCTAAAGAGTCTCCGAAACGAGCTCGTTTGAAAAGCATATCGCTAAGCATCTGTCCGTAATTTTCATCGGAAGGGAAAGCTGACCGTAGTTTATCCTGCCACTCTCCCCATGTAAAAAGTACGGATGGTAAACCCTCGTACCAACGCTGAGCTACCCCACGCAATTTCGGAAGAGCAAAATGAACGGTTTGCTTTCCGGACCACCCGTAAATAGAAGCGCACTCGTTTACTTTATGTAGCCACATCGACATAGTTTGTTCTTTCTTTGCCGGGTCAAATTCTGGCACAGCATTATTGAGATTCCCTAGTTTATGCATAGGATCTTCTCCTTTCAAAGACGTTAAAACTTGTAGAAGTTGCGACATGCTAACATTGTTAGTAATACACTCACCGACATCATTTAGTTGCGGATTGTCGTTTTCAACCCGGTGCGTGGCTGCTCTCGGTTTCGAGCTGCGTGTTCCATTTCTGGGCCGGCTGCAGGATCGGCTGCAGGATCGGCTCCTGACCCGACGGCAACCACCGCGGCGCCTATCGCAGCACCACGAGTCGCGCCTGCCCAGTACCACGGAACGTTGGCTGCACTCGCTCACCGGTGACAGCGACCGGCTGGTGCGCCGATGTGAGCGGCGACAGCTCCGACTTCTGTACCGGCGTCTTCGATGAGCTTTTCTGGCATCTGCACGACTCCGGGAGCGGGGCGAATGGCTGAAGCCATGACCCCTTTCCCGACTGCGTGAGCGCTTCTCTGATCTTCGTTGAGGTGTCCTCACAACACGGCTACCCGAAGGTAACACCCGGCTCCGCGATCTTCGCGCACTCTTGTCACGTTCTACGGCGTGAGATTGCTCACAAGGCGACAATTGGTGTACGTTTTCCATTATTAAACTGAAACAAGAGATCAACGGACAAAAAGTTGCATTTAAAGTAAATTAAACGCTAAGCATGGCTCAGAAGCGGACTACAAACAATTTAAAACAAAAACTGGATCAAATAATGACCACGGACTTAGATAACTTCAAACTATTTTGTAGGGTATTTAAATAATTATATCGAGCAATAGAAAAAAATATTAGAAAGAAACAAGAAAAAAAAAACAGTATAGAAACAAATAACAGTAATAGAAATTAGGTACAAACAATCCCACTTCTGAAATGTCAGGCTAACCAGAGCAAAAGGGAAATAAAAGTATTCAGTTGAAAAATAAGCATGATTTATTTACTGGGTTCAAACACTGGCTAAAAATAAATGCACAAATATTAGGGCAATACATTTATAGTTATATTATTACAATTCTCAGTACTTACATGGGTATTACAAGATCCTTACACTTTCGCAGTTCAACCTCTACTCTCTTGCTAAAATGGCGCTACTAGGTTTTTAAATCCCTCCACTTTATCAGACCGAAATAGTCAGTTGACAGTTAATATCCGGTGGCGCCATTTTAGTATTTTGAACAAATCAAATAACTGTCTAATTATGACCAAATACAATATTCTGTTATTTCGAAAATACTGTAAACATCATAAAAATACCTAAAGATTTATATAAATAGCTAACAATTGTTGGAGTTTCGAATCATGAAATGTATTCCAGATGTTTTTTTTTTTTGGTTTAAAGATCTTTATTTCTCATAAGAACAAGATACAGTTCGCTTATATGAGATTTAAATTTTAACATAAAAATAATCGTCGTCTAATGACGAAGCATGCAGAACAAGTAAAACAACAACAACAATGTACGAGATCAGTAGCAAACAAAGCAAAAAAGTAGGTAGTTACACAATATTATATAAAACAAGTTAATACAGCTGGCCAATGCGACACCAAGGTACCCTCTTAAGTACTAATTGTTCACTTTGTGAGGAACAAAAATACCGTTTAAGAAGCGAACTACTGTGTGAATGTGTTTGTGTGTGCTAGCATAGAAAATTGAAAAGTTGTTAAGTTTCTTATGTACTTAAAAAACGGCCAAGTGCGAGTACCACAAGGCAAAAAACGCCTAAAAAAACACGTTTCTTGTATGGAGGATTTATAACATTTTTATTATTTGTTGTTATAGCGGCAATAGAAATACGGCTCTGTGAAAATTTCAACTATCTACCTATTACGGTTTATGAGATACAGCGCGCTGACAGACAGATGGACGGATGAACAGACGAACGGACGGACATCGGAAGCTTAGTAACAGGGTGCCGTGGTATCCCTTGGGTACGGAACCCTAAAAACCTACTGGTTAATTGAAAATTGGAAAAATTAAATAATATCATGGGTGATCAACTTGGCACATCCAAGTTGATCATCTTAAAGTTTTAAATAATATTTTACACTACATTGTGAAAACACATTATTATTACCTAGTTAATTATTTTCTACGTAATTGGGTGTGCCATCGTCTATCAGCTATCTTATTACAGTATTACCCACTGAATCATTTATCACTTTAATGTCTTAACATCGAATCTCATAACTTACTCATTCTGGGCATCACTCAGTTCATTTAGTCGACTATGTCATTCACATAACATAAAATATTAACAAATATACTTTCTCATTTCTCAAAAAATCTCATTACTAATGTACTGAGAAGAGGGCTGGGGGGCTGGGACTGGGTCCTGTACTCCCCCATATAGAAAGCATCATACAAAGCGAGTCCATTTGATCGTAATACGTTACTGCGGCAGGAAATTTAAACGTATGTTGTGGGGGAGTCGATACCCGATTGCAAGAAAGTTTTGAAAGAAAAAGAAAATTTGAAATAAAACAACTTTATAATTTAATTTTATGGCGATAAAAAGTGTAGAAACTATAAATCTTCCTCTTAGCGTATCGATGGCTAAAAGTAACAACATCTTTGACCCAAAATTCAAATGCGCGAACTCCGCTCACTGACGCAAGTGATAAAACCCTTTCAAATAAATAAAGATTAAAAAAAAAAAAAGATCATCAAGTGCACAGGTGACGGCATGTGGCGCAGGATGGAAAGTAGGCCATTGTCTGCAACTATAAATAAGTTAAATAATTAGAAGCTAAACGTGTTAATTTCTTATTTTAATTATTTCAAATGCTATTATCATCCTTACATAAATAAATCTAAACTAAATATTATCCGCTGAATATATATTTTTATTGTTTTGTGCTCGAAATAAATACTAACTCTTCCCATTATTTAGCAAAAGTTCATCAATCATCATTTTCCAATTAATTAAATGAAGTTAAAATCAGTTCGAAGAAATATTTATCAAATTACTAGTTAGCATGATGAATGAATGGATCCATCTTAATACTTCACTTCTAATTTTAGAGTTTGGCTACTTTCTTTACCCAATATCTAAAATTGGTATTTCAATTCTTATATTACAATGTTCGTCCAACATATTCCGCTGGTCTTTGTACATGAATTCACATAGGTAGGTACAAAAATAAGGCTTTTGAACAGTGGATATTAACATACCAACAGGATGAAAATCTAAAATAGTGCCTACATTAATGTGCAATGTCGACCTCGATGGCTGCAAAGTATAAACTGTTATATACAAAATCATGATTTTACGAAGATGAGCGTTTTGAACTGCGATAATGTGCGCGCCGAATTATCCAACGTATACACGGACTAATGATATAGGTATGTCTCTGTCTACTTCAACATTTGTGAAAATGAGGTGTAGTTGCCTTATATTAGTAAAAATTGAGAATAAAACAGAAAAAAAACTACGATGAAACAAAGAATTCTGAGTCGAATTATGTAAATGACTCTTTGTCGTCGTCAACCTGATGTATTCAACCTGAAGTATAAAAAAATGATCGACAGCATCATCGCATGAAACACACTCGTAACTACAAAACTCATCGTTACACGCAAAATGTGGAATTTCATCGCTGTTACAATCCTTTATCATCGCGTATCTGTTTCAAGTGGCATTTGAGAGACGCCATTAATTCCTCCATAACGAGGTGATGCTGCATCACATGATGAAGTGAACTACTTCAACGAAGATCCCCTATGTTCAAAAGTAATGGGGGCTTTACCGACGTTAAAAGTTTTGAGCCCCACAGTAATAATAATTATAGCCTCCCGACCGATTTCGGTCACGGTGGCCAATCTCAAAGGAGATTAGCCAGGTGCGCAGGAGATATTATAGTGCACAAGTGTGTTTGCAAACATAGGTGGCACGGTCCAATGGGACGGCAATCCGACGCGACCGGGGAAAGATCAGGTGCAGGACCAACGGCTTTACGTGTTTTCCGAGGCACGGGGGTATTAAACCGCCAAATTTGAAACTCCGGGCTGTAACTTAGAAATTCCTAATATAAAACTCAATATTACTTGGTCCGACCTGGGAATCGAGCCCAGGACCTAACTCAGCAGCCGCGCTGGAAACCACGAGACCAATGGGGCAGTTTGAGCTACACAGTAAGTTATTTTTGACTCGTACTTAAACTAATTAATTGAGAAAAAGACTAGTTAACTAATAGAGGTTTTAATTAAAACAGGGTAATTAGTCTAGAGAAGCAATTTGTTGGAAAAAATATCATCGCGTTCTAGATAGTTAATTGGAGCCGTAGATTTTAAATTGGTGTGAAATTAAAAGGGCTGTGAAAACATTTAAATGAGATAATTACGTAGATATGACAAATTGTAAGTTCTCGTAATATTTTCCATTTTAATTGTCTCGGAAAGCACGTTAAGCCATTGGTCCCAGCTGTCATTCGTGGATCTTTGACAGTCGTTACGAGTCGTCAGAAGCCCGAAAGTCTGACAACCAGTCTTACCAACGGGTATCTTATTACCCAGTAACTGGGTTGTGGAGGTCAGATAGGCAGTCGCTCCTTGTAAAATACTGGTATTCAGCTGCATCCGGTTAGACTGGAAGTCAACCCCAACATAGTTGGGAAAAGGCTTGGCAGATGATTCTCGTAACATTTTCGTCGTAAATGCAAAAATATTTTGTGTTTAAGTTAGACATTATTTACAAACTGCGCCCGTGATTCCGTTTGCGTGGATGTCAGGTACCAATAATGTGATACTTAGAGAAGGTGTAGGTACCCTCCCCCTACCTCTTTCATTGACTTTTTTCTCTTTTTAAGTTTTATTTTTTTCGCGCGGTATCCTAGGTAAGTTACGAGTACTTCTTATAACATCAGCTATCTGCCAGTAAAAGTCTCGTCTAAATCGGTCCATCCATTTCAAAGACTTGCCGGAACAAACAGACAGACAAAAATTGTAAAATTCTCTGACAATGGAAACTCGTAGAAAACAGCAAAAGCCAACTCCTATTATGACTTGGCTACATATATATATATATATAATATTTTCCTCGCAGATGCAAAAATATATTCCGTTTTAGTTTCAAATTATTTATGACGAAGCACCCCTTCTACTTATTATGACAGCGAAGAAAACATCTTGAGATTACAATGAAACCTCATTTATCTTCATTATACTTAGCTTACTACTAAACAAAAATACAAGTTAAACTCAGTAGATAGCCAGGAAAGTCACGAAAGAAACTAAGTCGCACAAAATGAAGGAAAAACCAAACTTAATTAAAAACCGTTTAAATAATAAAAAATGATTAAACAAAATCACATTAATTAAGCAGAAGATTAATTATAAGTTGAAATATTATTTGTAACAGATAAAGGCTCTCACTCGAGTGAAATTAATTTTTAGTATCCATTAATTTTCTAACAAACAAAGTACCAATTTCGCCCGAAAATTTATTACTAGATATTGTTGTATCAATTTTGACAAATAAAAGGGACGGGGTTATTAATTTTATAGCCTTATTGAAAGGAAACATATTTTAGTGGTTTAGACTAGAGATTTATTGGCTGGAAAAGCTTATAGGTACTTTTTACAAAATGTTATTTTAATTTCTAATTGGAGTTCATAAAAACATGAAATGTATAAATGAATGAAATGCACCGACTCCAGTGTGGTTTGACAATAATCGATTAATAGAATGAACCCCAAGATTCGCACTAACCCCTGTAACCTCATGTTCATGGTGCTACAGCGACCATTGCATATCAAAGAGGATACCGGGAGGCGCTGTAATGGTAGGGAAGACGTGCCCGTAAGATAGGGAAGGATTTAAGAGCCATACATAACATATGCATCCTGCATTAACTAAATCGAATAACAAAAGTAGTTATACTTCGCAGAAAATTGTCATTTGATATCAATCTTAATAATTAAGCACTCAAAATATACCTCTAAATAACAAACTTAAAGAAAATCTGAACAGTGAAGACACACTCAAAGTACACACTGAAAATCAAAGCACTCAACTAGACTACCCACAGTACACAAGGTGAAATAAGGATAAACATACATACATAAGACAAACATAACACACACAATAACCAAGAACATAGAAGGTACATTAGAAATGAATGTATTTGATAATGAAAGCGTGCATTACGGAGCCGACATTATAATATAATAGATAATGATCTTACTCCATGATTAATTTCTGAGAAACTACAAATGAAGGTAATGGAACAGATTATTGTGTTTGCTTTCTCCGCTAATCTTTTCTTTGCGGATGTGATTCTGTTGGTAGCATTTGTTTTGGGAAGGGAGGTGGAATTATGACTTGTTATTATTAGTGTTTGGCATTACTATGTTTTTATTATTCAATTTACTTAATCGTTACCCTAATCGATTTAGTCGAAATTTGGCTTCCGAATCCAATTTTGTGCATGTCAAATCTATATAACTCTGACTATATTTTTTACATACAATATTATAGATATCTGTTACAGATCTGACGGATAGATTATTATCTCGTTCTGTTATATCTTGTATGCCATTTAAGTTTTTAAAACTAAAATAGCAGCAAGCATTATAATCCACGTAGAAATAAGTCACAAAGCCCCGAAAAACTTACTTGAAATCGTGGTGAAAACTGTTTCTAAATCCGCGCAGTGCTTTCCGAGATTAGCCAGAATATATTACACAGAACTGTCGGCTTCGTTTATACTATCTTGTACATACCTACAAAATATGCATGTTTATTATGCGAATGCATTTCAACGCCAACTCCCTTGAGGAATACAACTGCATTTCTGTATTTCTCTATTGCTGTATCCTGCACTTCCATAATAACATCTAGGAGAGCAAAAAAATAAAAAACAAAGAAATTCTAGAAACAAATGTTTCAAAAACTTTGTATTCTCAGTGTTACATTTCGTCAATGTACGTTCATGTTAATCCCTGTTTAAAATTCAAAGAGCCTGCGGCCTCACTGCAGTCTCGAGTAAATTAAATAGACGACCCGGTGACTTGGCGGGATGAGATGTAAATTCTGTACTGTTGCAACTATGGTGGGAGAGCAAAAACTAATTTGCGCATTTTAAAATGCCTTCGCTTGGAATCGTGGATCGGTGAGGAATGCTCTACTTTAATGAAATTGTTGTTTACAGTTATTTCGAAAGTTTTTGACAGCTTAAGCTTTAAATTAAATGTAATGAAATAACTTGTACGAGTATATTGACGATATGCTGCGATTACTGAGTTGTCTCTGCAGTTCGCAGTTGTATTAAGTTGGGTTTAAACCAAAACAAACATAGAACTAGAGCAAGAGTAAGCGAATTCTTTTCTAGATATTCCTCACATTTCTGTATGGATAGACCTTTGAAAGAATGCTCTATTTCAGTTTTACTCAAAAATAATGTAGAGCAGTTGGGCTAAAATAAGTATTCGCTCTTTTGGCGAGAATGTCTTCTGAATCTGATTGTAATCATAGTCAATTCTCTCAACTGTGTCTACCTTTCTTAACACTTCTCTTCTTCTTCTCCTCAGGTGGGCTGGCTCCGTGCAGAAGACCAGACAGTCCTATCCCTCAACGACCGAGTAGTCCTCAGTCCTCGATACTCCGTGAACCTAGACACTCCCAGTACTTGGCAGTTGAGGATCAGGCCTCTTCGGGCAGAAGACCGCGGCTGCTACATGTGCCAGATCAACACGCAGCCCAGCATGAAGTGGCAGATTGGATGCATTGATGTTTATGGTGAGTGGAACTATCTAATGTGGTCTTTATTAGTAACTAATAGAGTAGTTTATCAAGAACTTTATTCAAACGTCAAATGTTACACATGTGTACCTACCTAGAGTAGCTTAAAGGTTATTATATAAATACGAGAACAATGGATTACGTATGCTTTCGTTTCCTTAGTAGATAGTCTTTAGAATTGAATACTCTTTGTAATGTACTCCACATGAATTACAGACATCAATATAGAAATTAAAGTTAAAAGAATCTCAGGGGAAAAAAACGATCTTCCAAAAAAATACTCAAGTTTTATCAATAACTTTCCCCAAATATTTTAAAGCTATTTGAATTTTATTCTGGTTGCTTTTGTCATCAAATACTCCTCTATAAGTATCTACCTACTTATTGGTGTCGTTTACCAATCATCCTTTGTTATAAAAGATCCTTTTAATTTACATCAAAACGTAAACGCAAGACTTTTAATTAAATCGGTTAAGAATTTATTATGGTCGAAACCGTAAATTAAAGGAGAAATGCCAGAAACTCGTGCAACGATATTGAAAAGGTGTGCCGTAAGAAAGTTAAGGAAATTACACAACAAAAAACAAAATCGCAAACTTTCCAAATGAGGGGGGACTATATTTTTTAATATAAACCCCGAACGAACGATTCGTCTAAACGAGTAATAGGTAAGAATAAAAAGAGAAGAAGTCTTAAGCTTATTAAGGATAGGGGACGGATCCGAAGCTTCAAAACATTTCAAAGTACTTACGTAGAACTTAGAACAAAACTCAATATCAATGAAACGTCTCGAATGAACGCTGGAAAAGTATTTTCTTCAGAAAAATAACTCACATTAAGAGAAGTCAACGTTATTTCTCGGCGCCATTGAAGGTGGGCGCCAAGTTTTATCGTTCGCAGCTCAAATTAGTTCGGCGGGTTTATTCTTTTTTTTCAATACTCAAGTTTTGAAGTATGGATTTCAATATTGAATTTTTACTATGTCGCTGAGGTGCCGGCGTAACTTTCTGGGGGGTAAGGAATTTAATATGTAATATCGCGCCGGTAGTCACGGGGGATTTCTTTTTCAAATTGTATAAAAGTCCAAATGAAATATTAGGAAGTATGGACGAGGGGGACCTTTGATAGGTTTCATTTGGATGAAATTAAGATTTGAAGAGGGTTAAATAAAAATAGATGTCACATTTTTTTCACATTGATTTCAGTGGTTGAATTCCTTTTAACGTTGTTTTGTAATCCGCAGATTCTAAACAAAAACATTTTGTTATAAATTTATTATCATTACAATTATTTTAATTAATTTACATTTTTTGTAAATGGTTGGGGCAGGAGCTGGAGTTTTCCTTTCAATAAAGACGATACTGCACATAGTCAGCATAAGGAAATTGTAGATGATTAATTTATTGCTGTAGGCATATCAATCATTTTGCAAGATATTTTTGCTGCTAAAGATATTCCCCACAAACGGTCGACATGGACATTTGGTGAAAGGAAAAAGCCGTGTTCAGCGAAGCAAAACTGTTAATTGTTCGGATTCAATCTATTAAAAGCCCAAAACAAGTTTTTGCCAGACGCCTCAAGTTTCATCGCTTGGAGTGTTCGACCAACTTGATAGGTATCGATTTTGACTTACTTTTGTAACTTTTGTGAGGAAATAAGCAACAGTTTCTAAAAACATCTTAGGAATTTATAAAGTGTTAAAAGTAAACCACTCAACTTGATTTTAGATAAAACTATGAAGAGGGTTAGGATCTCTTCCGAATTTTAGTAAACCACAATGATATTTAAATGAGAATCGACTAACTTCTCTAATAACTATGACCAATCTATCTATATATCTATCTACATGGTCTTCACATGATCTCAACCTCATACAGTTTTAAAATGTGATTGACATATAAAAGTTTTTGTAAAAACCTATTTGTAGAAATAAAATTACTTATCATTTAATTGTTTAAAAAAATAATATTTTTATTTATTTATTTGTGCACAATATGTCAACAAAACACCGCTAAATGAACATGTCATCAATACCACATTCTTTTCCTCCCCTATCAAATTCTCTTGCCAATAAACTGAGCATTGCACAAAGGCCAAGTTAAATACCAATAAAAAACAGTCGCAACCTCTCCGATCTAACACGACACACTTATATTATGTAAATAAGAAAGTGATTCGGGCAAACTGGAGCGATACACTCGAGTTGACTCGAACACTCATAAGCGTATTTTTACGAGTGCACGAGCACCGTGAGCACTGACTCAGGCAAATCATTAAATGTGCAAAAATATACTCCTGCAAAAATTGCTTGCAATCTGCCTGCATATTCGTGTGATATTTTCCCGGATTTTTCACGTTTATTGGGCGTTCGAGTTTTTCTGCAAGTATTTTTTGTTTTTGTTTTTGAGTGCATTTGACCTATCTTGTGGAATTTTAAGCAACGTGAAAATACCAGGAATTTCGTTTTTTTCTATATGTTCGAATGTTCAGTTTTTGTTGCGTTAAAAAGGATATTTGATTTATAAGCCAAATACTTAACTGAGACGCTGCCTGAGGTAGCAGCGCGGTGCCGGGGGGGTGTGGTGACGTCAAGCGAGAGCTCAGTGATTCGTCAACTTGTGACAACTGTCACCCCTCCCGCACTGCGCAGCTACCTTTTTTTTTCAGACAACGTCTTAGCTAAGCGCAATTGCTTAGCTGAGACGGGAGTTACGAAATATACAAAAACGAACTATAGGCCAACGCCCGCAAAGTATATTTCATAACTATTGTTCTTTGTAATAAAAATAAACATGTTTGCTCGTAATTTTTATACAGTGAATCCTGTTATAATGCGACTAAACGAATAATTTGCCTACCTATGTACTTATAACTCCAAAACAAACAATGTGGAAAATATACTGTCACTTTATTATGTTGGCACTACGCTTTGAATATAATATAAGTCGACCGCGTAATTCGTTTATCAGTTTTACCAGCAATTCCCATTAAATTGTACTTAGATGGAAACTATAAAAATGTCACATGGACATGTAAGCCTTGGCCCCAATTCTGTATAGTCATTATTATTCCCCGCAAAATCTTACCACGTACAAACCTCATACGGTTGTCAATGATGGTATTTTGACAGTTCAAACCGCACCGTTCTTCCACAACTTCGCGTTCATTATGCTCGGTTTCGTTCATTGTGTCATAGAGAATACGTTATTAGCAGATGTTTTGATTATCTGAAGATTGATGTTGTTTCAAAGTAAGGAATCATTAAGTTGTTATAGCGAATTAGGGATCTGGTTGTTGTATGAAATGCAAGTGACGTTCATCCTTAGGGTGATAAAGCACAGGTTACAGAATATTCGATTCATTTCGCTAACACGATATTATGTTTATTTCAATAGATGTAGGGTGTAGATTACATTGCGCGAATTGCATAATATTTGGACACATACGTCAAGCATTGTGAAGTGCCAATATTGCGGGTTATCAAATACTATTCCAACGGCCTTCGTTTTCTTCTCGCCAGTACCTCCTGACATAATCAACGAGGAGACCTCAGCAGACGTGTCGGCACAGGAGTTGGACAACGTGACCCTCATCTGTAGAGCATCCGGACATCCTCCCCCAAAGATCACATGGAGAAGGGAGGACCACGAACCTATGCTGCTGAAGAAAATTGGCAGCAGAGACTTCTATAAAGGTAAAGGCTTGGAACAATATGCGGTTTTTGTTACCGTGCCTCGGAAAACACGTTAAACCATTGGTCCCGGTTGTCATTCATAGATCTTTGACGGTCGTTACGGACGTCGCCAGAAGCCCGAAAGTCTGACAATCAGTCTTACTAAGGAGTATCGTATTACCCAGACATCGGAGGTCAGATGGCTACCTCCATAACCCAGTGTTTTAGATGGAGCGACTGCCTAGTTGCACCATGTAAAGTACTAGTATAGTATTCAATTGCATCTGGTTGCTAACTAGAAGTCGACACCAACATAGTTGGGAAAATGCTAGGCTAATTACTATTAGTAAGAAATTATTGTGGTCCAATAAAATAACACCTACAGGCTACACCTATCTTAAATGACTATTATAAATAATAAATTGTACTCAGTTTATCACACTAATATTATAAAGGCGAAAGTTTGTGAGTGAGTTACTACAATACCTAAACTAATCATATCACATTGCACCACAGTACACCTTCTCTCACCCTCATACACTCACACACACACACTTCTCACTACACTACACTTCACTCAATCGCGCTTATTATTCCTTTTTGATTATTGTTTATATCTACTTGCATGCTCTTTTCTAAATACATGTTTTTCAATTCTATATATTTTTTGGACTATGATAAGTGGAAGAGCGGGGTCTCCTAACACAAGCATTTCCTTGCTTAAAAAGAGCCTCCAAACCATATAATGCCAACCAACTATGTTAATTGAAATAAACATTTTTTTAATTTTATTTTTATTAGTTACTTCGTCATGCTCAAACGGCTAAACCAATTTTATTGAAATTTGGTATCGACGTAGCTGACACCATAGATTAATACATAGAATACTTTTTATCCCGATATTCCGACGAGATCGAAACCTATGCGGATGAAACCGCGGGGCGCAGCTAGTATTTCATAAAAGTTTGAAGATAGGCCCATGACTGGAGCCCATACTAAGTAAACCTTGTGCTACCTCCTGGTCTCCTTATCTGAATATATTAGAGAGCTCTGCTAAGGACATAAATAAATAAACACACATAATAATACACATGGACATAATTATACACATAATTATGTTTAATTAAAAAGTACAAAAAAATATCGCAAATTAAAATTAGAAACAATAATCGCAATCGTGGCCGTTAGCCTGTACAGCTTTGAAAACTTATTCTAATACGGAATTACCATTTCTACTATTATGAAAAAAACCCCGGTCAAAGGCTATCAAAATTCGAAAGAAACGTACTGTATTAAAAGGTAATGTTGTACATACTTCTTATATACATTTTTTGGAAACCTCCCATCATACCTAATGTATCGAAATTCGGTGGACTCACAAAAGGCTATTTAGAAAAATATATGCTATATGAATTGTGAGCAGAAATCTCAAGAGCCAATGGTCCGGAACATTGCATACTTGAGGCCTTCAAGTCACCAGAAAAGGAAAACAAAAGAAATCATTTGTCACGATACTATTGAAAAAGTTTTTTGGAGCGAGACTCGCTTTGATCAAAACGTTTCATTTCAAAGTTATTTTTGGATTGATATTAAAAAAATGCCCGTAATATTTCCTGTCAGCAGTAGTTTTGGTATAATCATTTTAATACTCCACGCAAAGACTTTTTCTGAATAGATTTGCATCGCCGCGTAGACGTATGCAATGTGCTACGAACATGCATTTGACCGGCGTAGGCCGTAGCCATCGCCTACGCCGTAGCTACCGCGTAGGCAATAACTTTACAGCTACACACATCGGGCGGGAAACGATGCGGTTGCGTTTCTCTTTTGTTATGTTTTGGAGGGTTTCGTGGTTACCGTAACTTGATTTTTTGTTCGTATGGATGACAGCATAAGAAACAACGACAATATAGCTAAATGTGACGTAAATTGGTATCAGACACTGACCTATATTATACAAGTACGCTGAACATTATACTATTGATGACCAAATGAAGACATTTGGTTTTCGCCATTTTGGCGCTGATAGGTACGTGAGCGTCCATGGAACTAGTATTTTTGGTAATAAGTTTTACGAAATGTTCATACTCTCATGATAAAAATGTTCTAAGTATCTCGTAGTAAATACAAACATCCACAAAAAAGTCTTATTCCACGATTGAGACCTAAATCATCAGAGACGTACCAAAACAACACGATGACCATTTGCAACAATGTATCAATTTTAGTTCCTGAGACGCTCGAGCGGGGCAATTTGAATTGGCACAAAATAGAAGTGTCATTTCATATAGTATATTTAGTCCAGCGTACTTGTTTATTAAAGTTCACCGATATCAGACGTTTACGTACGTTAAGAGAAAAAAGTAATTAGTGCCATAAATAGTTTGAGAATAAACATATCGCACTTATAGCGACTTTATTTTTATATGCACATAATTTTGGCAAACCGAAAATCTTTCACCTATTTAATTCTTTATCAATTTCAAGTCTCGTAGGTGACATAATTATTAATTAACAATAAATTCCATTAAAAGACATTCTCTCTAATCCATACTTGACAACATCTACTTTCATATCGGTTAATTATACTATCCCTTAGGGTATACCCTTCAAATAGGACTACTCCTTAACGAGACTACCCTTTGCCCTTTTCTTAATAACGTCTTACTAGGAGAACTAAGCCCGCTGTCAAGGATATTGATTACTGGGCGTAGAAAGTTCATCAAGGCCGGTTTTGTGAAGACATCCTTAGACAACTTGGAAGTTTAAAGTTCAGAATCAATTGCTAAATAATAATAGTCGCGTGGATTGATCAAGGTTAAGTTACAGTTACCGATGTCGATACGTCGACCATCCATTAGGTAAAGTCGAATTCATAACAGCTTTACACGTGTATGAACTTACACGTGTAAAAAAGACAAGGGCCTTCCACAACAAAACTTCAAAAGTCTAGACTTTTTTTTAATCGTTGAAAAATTGCGTAACACAGCGATTCAAAATATGTACATAGTTACAATATTGTAAACTTGTCACTAAAATTTACATATTATTTACAAAAAAAAGTTATTTTTGTCTATGTTACTGTAGTTCCAATTAACTGGTAATTGTTGTCAAAAGTGGTAAACCACTTACGAAATCTACTATACCTACCAAGAATCCTCTGTGCTTCGGAAAGCACGGAAGGGAACGGTTGCCTGGAAGAGATCGCAGAAAGCGAAAAGGCCGCCCATTGCATATTTTGTAGTGTTTGATGTATTTTTTATGTTATGTATTTTTGTGGTATACATAAATAAATAATAAATAAAGCACGTTAATGTGTAGGTACCGGCTGTCATTCGTAGATCTTTGATAATTGTTAAGGGTGGCCAGAAGCCTGAAAGTCTAGTAACCAGTTTCACTAAGGGCCGATTTTTCCAACAACAGATAATTTTATCCGAGGAATAATTTTGAATTTTTGAAAGTTCTTCCATACAAGAACTGTCTTTTTTTTTTTTTTTTTTTCAGGATGGGAAATCATCAAATGACCCCTCCCGCTCTGGGTGGAGCAGAAGGGAGTGTCAGACTCTTACTGACTAAAACCCACCCGTGTTCCTTCCTTAGCCCTTTATGTACCAGGGCAGCGGTAACCCTTTCGGACGATCCCGCTACCCCGGCAGGCTTCGGCCCTGTCGGTCCCCGTCAACTATGCTGACATCTCTTTGAGGCGCACGTGGAACACATACGCGCTGTCCGGCACGGGCCTGGTCCTGATCGGACGGAGAGCTACCCATTGCTCTCCGCCCGCAGGCCCGCGACAAGAACTGTCTGACATCAATTTTATTCGTTGAATAAAAACAATCTGTCGATTAAAAATCAGCCCTAAGAGGTTTTTTTACCCAGTAACTGGGTTGTAGAGGTCAGATAGGTAGTCGCTCCATGTAAAAAAAAGTACTTAGTAATGATCACTAACCCCTATATGGTTCTCTGGCCTGTATGGGATAGATGTGGACCAATCAGCTGGCCTTGTAACTTGTTTAAAGACCAAAAATTAAATTTATTAGAACTGGATCATCATTTGCCTAGCCTTTTCCCAACTATGTTGTATGTTGTACCAGTATTTTACATGAAGCGTCTGCCTATCTGACCTTTTTTTGTTATTGGGTAATACGGCACCCTTTGGTAAGACTGGTTGTCAGGCTCTCGGGCTTCTGACGACCTGTAACGACTGTCAAAGATCCACGAATGACATCCGGGACCAACGGCTTAACGTGCTTTCCGAGGCATGGAGGGGTCTTGGTGGGTAAAGATGGTCACCCATCCACGGACCAACCGTGGCAAGCGTAGCTTAACCTGATCGATCGAACCGTGCAGCTGTTATTTCTTAGCCACAAGCCCCTCTAATTTACTACTATAGCTTCCCTACTAATAATAATGTTTCTTTTTGTGTAGTGGAGAGCTACACGGGCAGTTCCCTCCCCCTGTGGCGCGTGGATCGGCGGCAGATGGGCGCGTTCCTGTGCATCGCAGCCAACGACGTGCCGCCCGCCGTCAGCAAGAGAATCATACTTAATGTTAACTGTTAGTATTTACTATTGAAATTCATCATTATTCAGCTGAAAGACACTATGTTTGACCATTAGTCGAGCGAGACAGTCGTACTCTACTACCATGGGTCCCCCATGGCACAGCATCATGCTGAGTGGAAGCCTTCTTGTCACGGTCATGACGTGCAGTTGTTGACTATTTCTGTTTTGTGCTAGTGATTATAGATCTATTTTGTTTTTATTTTTCTTTATTATTCGAGTTCATTATCTTTTTGTATGCATCAATGGTGCCGTGAATTATTTAGTTAAAAGCTCATAATATTTTTAAACATTCCGCAACTGTGCATAAGATAAATATTTATTATCCTAACATATTGAGATGAGAATACTCGCTATAGGTACAAACACATGTTAACAGTACATAAATAACATTGGTGATTGAGTTTATATTTATAGACTATCTATAAACGAGCTTCAGGAGAAATCCGACTGATTTTCTTTTTAAGTATCTACATTAAAAAGTTATTCGTAAGTTTTTTTTTAAAATACGACGTTCTCAGAAACCAATGCTGTGATGAAAATGAAACGCAGAATTTACTTTTCTGAATTCTCTTTAATTTAGCTAAAATGAAAGAAAGTCACTTTAATTACTTTCTCAGAATCAGCATCAGCAATCCATTTAAAATGACATTTTTCTTCCCCAAATCCAGCTCCAATGTCATTGGTAATTGGAAAAATTATATTAGAAATCACAAAAGATCCGAAGCTGTTCTGTTCGCAGAGAATCATTTAATATTGAATAACAAAGTTGATTATAAGGGAGATAACGAGAATCCACCGTTTGTCTGTAAATAAGGTTGGAATGAAACAAATTGAGCGACTCTCACCTCTGCTTCCAATACAATTAGACGATTATTCCTCTTGCCTCCCTCCGTATAACTAAGCTCTTGGACCAAGTTATAAGCTAGAGCTGTTTTATAAGTAACACTCCTTACGTTGGAAAAATCAGCCCTACTAATCACTTTATGCGAGGAATAATTTTGAAATTTTGACAGTTATTTCATACAAAAACAGTGAAACGTCAATTTTATTCCTCGAATAAAAGTTATCTGGCGATTGAAAATTAACTAACAAATTATTTAAAAAAAAATATAATGACCTAATCTAACTAAAACTATTAACAGACTAAAATTGAAGTATTACTAGTCAGTAGAAATTTGTAAATTTTTTGGTGTTGGGCGAATGGACAAATGCGATTGGGCGGGCACATCAGCCGTATGCATGACTACTGTTGGGCAAAAATCTCTACACAATGGTAGCCTGAAGATGGACGGCGCCGCCGAAGCCCAGACCGGCCCAGAAAGAGATGGTGAAATGACCTGGACGCTTACCGCGAGGACAGGTTCGAGAGAGAAAAAAGTTCCTGGAAGGATTTGGAGGCCTTTGCCCAGCAGTGGGACAGTATAGGCTAACAAAAAAAAAAACTAAATAACATCTATCAAACTGAAATTATGTTATTAAAAAAACTGCAATCTTTATATAAATAAAAATGAATCACCGAAATGTATGTACGCGCATAACTTCCGATCGACTGCACCAAATTGGATAATTCTTTTTTTTAATGTTTGTTATTGTCAGAGAAGGTTTCTATAGAAGAAAATTAAAAGAATAATAAAACATGGCGGTACGACGTTCAGCTAGTTTAGTATAATTTACACCGTCTTGATTACAAATAATTTGTAGGGTTTTGTAACACTGTGTCCCTACAAACTATGAATTTCAAACTAAACCCTACATAAAATGTCCCCAATAAAGTTAGCCTTTTTCCATGTAGGGTTACCTCCTCAAAATCACCGCTAACACAATGTAAACTAACCCGCTATTTCTTACACCTGAGCCCACAGTAACAGTCGTGATAAAGCCGCATTGATCTCTCTCTTGTAAGCCGGCCTTGCGTATAATTGACTCTTCCCTGTCATTGGCTCCCGGAGCCTCTCTAAGCTGGTATAGAGATCATATACTCGGAATATTTAGTGGTTTCCAAATCGAGGATGAATGGCTTTCTGTTTCATTAATAAGTTATAAGGATAAATAAAAATCATATGAACTTTACTGTGGATGGAAAAGTTGGTCAGTTACCTAAGTATTTTTAATATTATTATGTAACTGAAAAATGAAAGCTGTGGTGGCTCAGTGGTAAAGGCCGCAACTTAGGTACGAGTTGTAGGTCGTGGATTCAAACCTAGACACGTGCTTTACTTTGTTTAAATAATTTCACCACTACTACTCTCAAAACGGTGGAAAACATCGTGAGGAAACCGATATGTCCTAGAACTAAAAATTCGAAGACATGTGATATCTACTCGTACCAACCCGCACTGAGACCGCATGGTAGATTATTATAAATAAAAATGAATGATGAATGAATGCCCACTCCCTCTCGAAGGGAGGAGGCCTGTGTCCCAGCAGTGGGACCATAGGCTGATTATGTGATATTCTGTTAACTGAAAAATAAATGCTTATGAATGCACACCTGCTTCTTTCATCATCATCATTATACATTATCGACAGGTTATGTCAACACATTGCGGGGCATAGTCAAGTCGACCATCGCACTACGTGACAGTAGCTTTAGCAGTTCTCTCCCCCCCCCAGCTGACTATGTTGAGTCTGCCGAAAACCTTCTAGCGGGCCACCAACTGCCATGGCACACCTAGAAATCTCTTAATCGACTCAGAAACCAGGTGGGCCGCTACTGGCACAACTTGGTCAGGTGGGGGCACTTCGATGAGCCGCAGTGCGAATGTGGAGCCACTTCGCGAACTATGCCTCACCTCTTGTTGTGCTCTCTGTTCACTAACGCCTGTATTATGGAAGGCCTTTATAAGGTCAGCGATAACGTTGTTGAAGTAGCTGAATTCTGGTCGAAGCTTATTTAAAACAAACAAACCATACGACGAAGAAGAAAAAAGGCATAAGGCTCTGCCAGTGCCCAATGGGTCTTATACTGTTAAAAGTCTTTGAAAACTCTAGGAGTCGATTAGTTGCATACTGTTCGTTTTAGTACTTACGTGTTGGTGTCTTTAACTAATGGAATTGGCCTCGGCAGTTTTATGTTAAAAATAATAATAATAGTGGCCAAAACTCTAGATGTCTAGATCAACATCTCTCGCGGCTCTCTTTAGGCATTTGGATGAAGGGCCTGATTCAGAAGGTACTGTTTGATATGGCTCACTTTGTGAGGAAGACTGTCTCGACACCGACAGACCACAATTTTTAATATTTGTAAATGTTTATTTATATTTTATTTTGTCTATTTAGGACTAATTTTTCAATCGACCGATCGTTTTTATTGGTGGCATAAAATTGATGTCTGACAGTTTGTGTATGGAAGAACTGTCGAAAATACAAAATATTTTTTCTGGAAAAATCAGCCCCTAAAGAAATATTTTAAAATGTATAAGATAAGGAATTACATAAATAAACGAAATAACAAAAAAAAGCTTAACAAACCCGAATATTTTCTAAAATTATGGCCGGCTAGATACTGTAGACTTATTACAGGTGTTGTTAGCACTTACCTAGACACAGGTAATATGATATAACTCCTTGTTTACGGCAATAGCTGTTGTTTCTAAACAACTTGTACTTTAACACAGTTTTTATGGTCTTCGTCCTATTAAGGTGGGGATAAATTTTTAACGGGACTTTTCCTTTGTGATACGTCGTAATACTGGTTTAGGGGGATGCCATTTTGTACTGTAATCGGATAGGTTATTTTGTTAGTGGAATAACTGTTGGCTTGTTTGATTAAAAGGCTTTTCTTTTTCTTACCCATAAGCAAAGAATATTTTTGAACCTTAAGACTTAGACATTGACAGGTGACTATAAATGATAAATTCTTTATTATCTGTAAGTAGGTTTGTACAAACGCTTTTACACGTCAGTCATATTTTTTAAAACTAGACGAGTTCGGCGTTTCCTATCTGACTACTCTGAGAAGAAAGGCCGAAGCAAACTCAAAGGTTGTGACTTTTGAAGTCCAGATATAATATTGGTCAGACTATGTGAAGACAATGTAGATTGGTGTCTGAAAAGGTCTTTTCAGAAAAGAACCACACAGATTGAATGGACTTGTCCAGTCAGTGCACACATTTGTCAAAAATCGAGCAGCTCAACTCAGAACTGGCTTGGCTAAGGTTTACTTAGCGCTTAGAGACTAGTGACTTAACATCCGTTGATATATCAGGTGAAGGTGCCACACGCGTAGTGCGGCCGGTTGCGTATGTTCTAGAGCTTTCGTTCTATTCGCAAGGTGACTCGTTGGGCCCTAGGCGCTAAGCATGCCACCTGGCAGTGCGTACGTAGCCTAACACAACTTTTGGCTGTCTTGTCTTGGCTACATTGTAACATTTTTTTTTCCATAGGTGATTGCGCATTTTGGAGTGGTCGTTGCGTTTTTAAATCCTTGATATCATTTTGTAAATTCGTCAAGCAATTTTTACAACGCGCGACAGCATCGCTACTAACGCGCGTTAGTCGCATTTGCAACGCGCTACAGAAGCGATGCCAACGCGCTACAGCATCGCGACTGTATCGATGCAAACGCACGACCGTGTCGGAGGACATCGGGGAAAGAACGAAGGGAGGGTGGTGCGTGAGGAAAACCGAGCATCAGTGCTACTCGCAATGCGACAGAAGCGCGACAGTATCGCGTTTGCATCACGACTGAGAATCGTGGTATGGGCGAGGGTAAGCAGCTAGCGACCGCATCGCGACTGAATCGATTCGAACGCGCGACAGCATCGCTACAAAATGTCGCCGTGGGCGAGGGGCCTAATAAGATATTATTCCATTGTGTCTGATGCATAGTGTCTAATGATTTTAATAGTGTTTCCATTGGTTGACGCCATTGTTAGAACGTTGTAAAAAAAACAACCCTCATTCGTAGATTTATGTATTTATTCACTCCAGATAACTCTGAATATCAAAAGTATTCGTATCATATTCTCCACTAAGCCCCGTTTTTATTAAAAACCTCGGGATTTACGAAACGAAAGGATTTCAACAGCGGTTTGTACGCAAGGCAATGTTAGATAAGGCGGGAACTGATCCCGGATTGCGGGATCGGGATTGCGAGCGGGATCGTAGCCGATGGCTCGCGAAATTCACTCTACACTCTTGAACGAACGCTGTTAAGCTTTCGAATTGTTCTTCATGATTGTCAAGCTTAGGAATGTATTTAGTTTCTTAGATGTGTTAAGTGTTTAAGGAGTCTGGCATTTGAGTATCAAGAAGGGTATTTATGTTGGTTTTTTGACCCTTAAGAGCAAACTCTCAAATCACAAGTTTTGTAAATTAGCATCTTTACCTTTGGCTCATTATCGAACGGTGAACTAAATGAAACTGATGATATGTACTATCGCCAGAATCTATATCTGACAACCGTAAGGAATACTTCAGCTTGCAGCGCATATAAGTCGACCTAAAAAAGATACTCTTTTCTTTTCTTACGATCGCAGCTGTGGTCATCATGTGCACGGGATTTTGTTTTCAAAATGGTCAGATATAGGTTTTGGCGATAGTTTACATGATAGTATATATGTTGATCGTTTTAATCTTTAAAAGGGGTCATTGTACTCATCATTATGAACAACTTTTACTACGGGACCAACCCTGAAATCGTGAAAAAAAAAAATCTGTTGATCCATAGATTATGTCGAGTTATGCGAACATAAATTTTTTTCACGATTTCAGGGTTGTTCATAATGATGAGTACAATGATCCCTTTTAAGGATTAAAACCGTCAAAATGTAACGGTGTAAGTATACGACATTTTTTTTTTTAATCTGTTAATGTTTTTCTAAGTATAAAGTGTATAATCACACCCATTCAACCTGCGATTCTCGCAAATCCATTCTAGGCGAAATAAATATAGGTGAAATCCCTATACAGACAATTTCCAGTAAAATTCAAAAGATACAATCATAAAGGTTCTCACCACAATAGTTGGTACAACTATTTATTTGTTCAACGGCACTTTGCATGAATATAGCCGCTAATACCCCGTTAACACGTGAACGTTTCCCGTGAGCGGCCATTTTGAAAGCAATTGTATGAATGTAGCTTTACAATAGCTTATTTTAAAGTCAATGGTCGCGTTTCAGTTTACTCATCGCTCTGTTAGCTTATCTTTAACTTCAGTTGTTGGCTGTGGGGTGTTTGTAAGTTTGGTTTAGCAAAAGCCGATCTCACAAAAAAAAAAATATGGATGCAACACTGGCACTGTTCATCATCATCATTATAAATTATCTATAGCCTTTGTCAATGTATCGGAAGGTATGGTCAACTACCCTTTTTACCAGTGCCTTTCCATTTCAAGTCTTGCGAAAAACGTTTGGGAGAAGGTTTCATTGTCACCGTTTGTAGCTAAGTATAGTTTTTATCTCATGAAGCGACGCGCACTTTACATGTAACCAATTCACAGCGTGTTTGTACACTTGATTACCAAATGCAAAGCTTTGTGAGATAAAAATGTAAAAAATGAAATGAAAAAGAATGAAGTGAAATGTTTTCAGGATGATGTTGAAACTCCCCCGTTTCTGTAGTGCCTCGGGGATGTTTGCCAGATTAAGTACAGATGGTTTCCAGGCCATCGTCAGGAAAAAGGTGGCATCGCTTGTGAGGAGGGTTCGGGGGAGTAGCAATAGCATCCTGAAAGTCGTGGCTGAGGACCCGGTAGCTCCTGTGCTGAGGCATCTCATGCGGCTTCATTGTCCGCATGAAGTGCCTCGTAAGTACATGACTCATTAATTTTAGGTAATATGTTTAAATTTGTTACTAACCCTAGTGTTTTAAGCTGTAGTTTCTAAGGTGTGTACTAACAAAAAGTGGTTCCTATGTTGTTCCCAATAAAACACACAACCCACAACCGTACGGTTGTGGGTTGTGTGTGTTTTTTTGTGTTGCTCGATATCATGATAGCGATAAAACACACGCGACCAATGACATGTCATTGTTTATTGTCCACGGCCTCATTTTCCAACTTCTATAGACATGAATCTTTTAGTCATTTATGGTCTCTATGGCCTCATCCCATGTCCGTATCTATCTTAGCGAGTTGAAAAGTACCACGGATATATTCGTTTTTTATTTTATCCATTTTCGAAACACCACCAGACCAGCGTAGCATCTTCTAGCAACTGAGTATCTATAGATACTCGGTATAATTACTAAAGTGAACGTTTTCCGTGAGCGGCCATTTTGAAAGCAATTGTATGAATGTAGCTATACAATAGCTAATTTTAAAGTCAATGGTCGCGTTTCAGTTTACTCATCGACCTGTTAGCTTATCTTTAACTTCAGTTGTAGGCTGTGAGGTGTTTATATTTTTAATCAACTTCAAAAAAGGAAGAGGTCCTCAATTCGGATGTTTTTTTTTAATTTGGTTTAGTGAAATCTGATTTTATTTACTTATTATTCACAAAATCCACAGCTCTTTGAAATTTTATCTTATAATATATAAACTTGTATTGCAGCCAATTGCGGGGATTTTACGTGTTTTGTTCACAGTATTAATCATTTTATACGGTCATTCAAAACAGTGATATTGTGTTTTTCCGTCTGAAATTTCTCATTACCAGCCCGTAGACTGGATTTGTTCAAGATGATGGCAATAGCAAAATCAGAATTTGAAAGAAAGAAAGAAAAAGTATTTATTGCGACTCGTACGGGATCAGAAACTAAACTAAACAAAGTTAAAAATAAAAATAAAACAAATTATATAAAAAAGTAACAAAAGGAAAAAAAAATGAAACAGAAAGTCCTATACGAGGCCAAAAGGCTCCTATCTCAGCATGATGTTTCGACATTTAAAAAATAAATGTCGCAGCTCTGGTATTCTGATAGGGCCCGCTGTGATGTCACAGGCAATCACAGTAATAAATAAATAATAAAATAGATATAATATTATGTAAAATAATTGCTGCTGGGTCACCTCCTCTCGGTGAGAGGGAGTGGGCCGTAATCCACCCTGCGGGCCCAGTGCGGGTTAGTAAACGTCACATGTCATCATGTCTCCGATTTTTTTTGTTGTAAGACATTCTCGGTTTCCCCACGATGTTTTCCTTCACCGTTTTGAGAGCAGTGGTGATGAAATTATTTTTACAAAGTAAAGCGCCTGACTGGGTTCGAATCTACGACCTTCAACTCGGTAAGTCGCGGCAGTTACCACTTGACGCCATTGCTAAAGACAATATGGAAATAGGTTTGCCGCCCATTACATGGTACTTAAATATAACCGTTGAAATGGGGGTGTCCTATTACGTACACCTTTGTCTAACCCTTCAGGGAATTTAGGCGTGATGTTATGTTTAATTAATGTATTTTAAAGTCAATGATCGCGTTTCAGTTTACTCATCGCTCTGTTAGCTTGTCTTTATCTTGAGTTGTAGGCTGTGTTTGTATTTGGGTTTAGTAAAAGCTGATTTTAGCTGTTTTGTTCTCTGTTATCGTTATGTATGTTTATTCAAGTAAGTTTGTAATAAAAATGTTAGCAAAGGGATGGTCCTTTTGTAAAATTACCTACTTTTAAAGTTGTGATACGTTTTGCAATTAAGTATTCATCCGTCATTGTCATTAATAGAAGAGGTTTTGCACATAGTGTTGTGACAAAACAGCTGATCTGTTCTTTAAAAAACCTCATCGTGGAAACTTAGGTGAACTGAGCTGTCATTAGTGCCAATCCCTGCCATCATGCGGAATGACAGGTTACTTTATGCTCACTACAAATACTGTAGATTTTTACAGAAAAGATTGGCTGATGTTAACAATACTTATTTAAAAACTTGTCACTAGATCAAAGTTAGCGAGATTTCAAATCAGTTTAAAATATTTTTTTTAGCAAATCAACGTCCGCAATATTTTCATGGACCAACGAGCCCTGAAGTCCAATTCTCTTAATTATTCAAAACGTTCAAAACTATGTCACAATCTCATCTCAGCGACAATCCAGGTCGAAAACTTGTCAAAAATATAAAGAGATTTGGTGTATTTTTGGCAGATTGAGACTGAGATCAGACTGTGAACGATCTTAAAATTACGAGAATTGCCACTCTGAATTGTTTTAAAAACTTCGTCAGGATTTAATTTCCACAAAAGAAAAATACACAGAAATTCACTTAACTTCCTAAATTCTTCAAAGTTAATTCGCAAAGAAATCTAAAATACGACTGTCCTGAAGATTCCAGTCCAGACACGTTGGTCCCTAAGGCCGTCCCTCAGGGAGAGAAATCACGGAACCCCTTCATTTAGGAGCAGCTCAATTCCGTAGTAATTGTTTTTGATGTGAATAGAATTTGTATTAGTGTCTGTAAATGATCGGACGGGGTTTATAAGAGAGAGGAATAAGGATTCGGTAATAATTGTTTTCGACGTGGTTGTTATTGAATTGAAATGATGATATTTTTCATCCTAATAGGTTGGCTGGCCGGCTCCCGATATGTAACTTGTTTGGAGATGCGATAAGCTTAAATGCTTTGTCAAGGAGTAAAAAATAGAAGAATAAATACATAAAATAGACGTTTTCCCAAGTTATCTTGATTGCTAATTTCTTCATCCTCGAATCTGATTTGTTTACACTAAACTAGATTTGTCTGTGGTAATATCACGTCATAAAACCAAATCTGCCGTACTATTTGTAATTTAACGACAAAGCCTAAAGAATCCTTTCTTTTGACCATTTAAAAAAGCAGGCGAATAAATCAGCGCTTTAGCTATTCACTCAATATATTCCAGAACACTGGAACCATTCCTGACACTACACTGATATTGCAGCTATATTCTGAAATATCTTGCAGCTTCAAAATAGCTTCGTATGTGATTATCCTAGATCAAACACGGCACTAGTATGAATATTCTAACATCACACGTTCCCGAAGTAGGATTATTTGGTATTGATTCCGTACCTCCTTGAACTGAGCTGTTGGCTAATCTCATTATGCGTTGTTGGTTCAGTTTAGGTGAGCTAATACTGGTAATAGATTTGGTTTGAGTGTATTTCTAGATTGACAGTTGACAATGAAAAATACGGTTTCTAAGAAAATCGTCTTTTTCTTAATAAATACTACTTCCTAATACTACTTCCTAATATTATAAACATGATGGATGGATGTATGTTTGTTACTCTTTCACGCAAAAACTACTGAACGGATTTGGATCAAATTTGGCACACAGATGGTTTATAACCAGGATTAATATAAAGGATACTTTTTATCCCGATATTTTCACGGGATCGAAACTTATGCGGGCAAAACCACGGGGTGCAGCTAGTAGTAACGGGGGGCTTTTATGTTAAAACTAATATAATATCACGGATGTATTCCCAGAAGGGAAAGGCGGAGATGTATAAAGTACAAGCCGCGCCCAGCAGTTTTACCCGCATAAGTCTCGATCCACTCGGGATATCAGGATAAAAATATCCTATGTCCTAATCTAGGTCCAACTATGTGCCAAACTTCATCCAAATCCGTTCAGCCGTTTTAGCGTGAACGCGTAACAACCAAAAATTTTTTTTTAGCCTCTTTTGTGTCCCACTGCTGGGCAAAGGCCTGCCCTTTTTTCTTCCAAACCTCCCTGTCTTGTGCAATCTCCTGCCACGTTGGCCGTGCAAATGATGTGACTGCAGATGACAACCAAATATACAAAAATAAAATATTTTCTCTTCTTAATATTAAGTTTAGACTACCAACCAACGCTGTTATATGTAATAAGGGGCGAGCCTATCGTGATTGACGTGGATAAATCAATACTCCAAACCGTTTCAAAGAAATTAGAAAAAAAAATCTCTTCACTTCTCTCTAAGGGTTATTTGATCAGACGAAAAACAACTGCTTTCGTTTTTCGTATAACTTGTCCTTCAATCAATCAACTTAGCCTATTGCGGTCCACTGCTGGACATAGGCATCTCCCAGACTGCACCACAACATCCTGTCCTCCGCCTTCCGCATCCAGTCTACTCCAACCACCTTCTTTAGGTCGTCCGTCCATCTAGCTGGGGGGCGTCCCACACTACGCTTGCAGATACGCGGTCTCCACTCCAGGACTCGTCTGCTCCACCGGCCATCGGTCCTTCGACAGACATGGCCAGTCCACTTAAAAAAAGTAAAGCCTACTTAAAGCTTGTCCCTAATAAGTAAATATTTCTTTGTCTCACAGTTTCACCAACAGTGATAGTGCCAAACCAGTTGCTGGGCGCGCCGCTCGGTACCGATGTGATACTTGAGTGCACCGTGGAAGCTTACCCTAATACCATCAACTATTGGCTCAAGAATAGGGGAGAGATGCTGCTTGATGGGTAAGTAGCCATCATCACCAGTAAAATTTAAAGGAGGATCTGATTCGATGAAGGTTTAATTATGAGCTAATTGCAGCGTAATTGTGTAACACACTTGTGTTAGCCATAGCCGGTACCGGTTACCCGGGATAACAGGTTCCGGCAGGAACGTGTGAAAAGGGCCTTACACGTGCTTGTGTTATAATAATAGAACCTAATACTATCAAAGCAGACCCTTGTCTTTAAGCTTCAAGGATTAATTAATATTATAGAGCTGCATTAACAATAGAAGGTGTTGCCAATCGATGTTATCTCTTATGTTGTATTAAGAAAGGATAAGAGGCTTGATTACCTACTAATAAAGTAGTTTTTTAATAAATGCCTCCTTATGCCTCGTAGGTATAGTGGTCCAAAGTGCTACTACTGAGCATTTGGTTTTTTTTTATTTTTGATTGTGTTTAGTTTAGTTTTATGATCTTCTTGTGCGAGTCGCAATAAATACTTTTTCTTTCTTTCTTTCTTTCTTTCATGAGGTCCTGGGTTCAATTCCCAAGTCAGGAAAAGTGATATAGGGTTTTTCATTAGGAATTTCTCGGTAGCAGCCAGGTGTCTGACTTTGTGCCCAGTTGAAGACAATAGGATCGACCTCTATTACATGGGACTTAAACATAACTGGCGATATATGGGTGTTTTAGGTCCACCTCTGGCTAACTCTTTGGGGATTACAGGTGTGATGTTATTTTCTGTTATCATAAATATTTAAGTCTATCAGAAAATTTGCTGTCAAATCTTGTTAACTCCATTGTAATTGGTTAAAAAAATTAATACGTGATTGTATATGAAGTCAGCAAAAAATATCATGGCAAGTTTTCTAAACCGAAATTTATTAACATTTCTCTTAAATTACGAAATGGTTCAATGGTGATACAAATCATAAAGTCAGCTACCCATCGATTCTGTATAAAAATCACCATGAAAAGTCAGGTGAAGTGAGCTTAGAGTGAGCTGTCAAAGGTGTCAATCCCTAGCATTAGTTGGAATGACAGCTCACTCCACACTCATTTCACCTAAGTTTTCACGGTGAGATGGTTACAGAATCGCACTGCTGTTTTTATACGATACTAGGTCGTGTAAAAACGGAATGAAACAAAGAATTTTTTTTTTAATAACATCATAATCTTCCTGCCCTTGTCCCTTATTACTTGGTGTCGACGCAACACGTTCTTCTTCCATTCTTCCCTATCAACCGCCACTTTTCATTCACTATCTTCTCTTTCGTAATATGATTGCGTTTTCAATAATAATAATATCTTTATTCAACAAGTAACATGACTTAGTTGTGTTAGTAAGAATATGCCTTTTTTTTTTTTTGAAGATGGGAAATCATCAAATGACCCCTCCCGCTCTGGGTGGAGTGGAAGGGAGTGTCAGACTCTTACTGACTAAAACCCACCCGTGTTCCTTCCTTAGCCCTTTATCTACCAGGGCAGCGGTAACCCTTTCGGACGATCCCGCTACCCCGGCAGGTTATCGTATAGCTCATTTATTTATTTGCATAATCAGCTTTTAACATTTTTAACATGACTTAGTTGTGTTAGTAACAATATGCCTTACCCTATGTTAGTATTCCTTTTCTAATCACTTAGTCTAAAACCATGAATACATGTGAATCACTGCCACACGCCAAACACCAAGGTGGACAGCTTGCAGCAGCGACTCACATATAAACAATCAAGTTTGCTCGCCACACAGGGCAGAATAAGGTTGGGGCTCGCACGCGGCGCACCAGGAAAGCGCATCGTTTTCTCATCGTTGTATAAAAACTTTATATGTTTAAAAGAAAAAACATACGCACTTGAAAATAAAGCCAGTCACTGTGTCTTTTGTCACATAAAGTAGGTAATAAAAACGTTACGTTATTTCAGTTTAGGATTCCCATCTCTTTTGCGTATAACTTTGCTTTTCATTTTCTGAAAAGAAGGTGATATTTTCAAGCAATATACACTTTTATGTCCGTACCATTTCCAATAGATTTGTTTGTGTTCACATTTTTTTCCCGTCTATTATTTTTACGCCTTGTATCAATGCGCGAACGTCACGTTCATTTTTGGCGAAACCGAATACTTAGTAAATTTTTTATATCTCTGTTATTTTAAATGTTGGCCCAAATGTCCTTTCTTGGTGATGTTCGTCGAGTCGTTGAGCTCCTCAAGTTCTGAATTTGAGCTACACGATTACTGACAAATGTTAGCACTGACAACACTGGTCCTCTCAAATCTGTGAGGTTCTTTCCTCAAAAGACCATTTAAGGCACTAACCTATATTGTCTTCTCGATCTGACCAAGATTATGCCTGGACATTAAAAAAGACTCTGACCGTTGAGTTTGTTTCGCCATTTCTTCTCAGGGGTAGTCAGATTGGAAATGTAGACTCCATCTAGCTTATTTTTTTATAATATGATCTTTTAATAGTGATTCCGATATCCGATATTTGATTCAGATATTTGACGTTCGAAAAGTGCTGATTCTCAGCCTAATTTGAATAAATGACTTTTGATTTTGATCCTATTTACAGAAAAAACTATTTTATTTCATTTCATTTCACGACTTCGCGCCGACATAGGACGCCTTCCGGTTTTCCGAACAAATGAGTGACAAATGGTTGCAATGACGGCAAATTCGCGCGATGATCGCTTAAATTAGGACATGGTTTTTGCCTTACGTCAGAAACAACGATGTTGAATGAAATTGTTATAAAATAAAATACCAATGGAGTTTTTTAAGTAGGTATGCTTTTCGAAATCATGATTTACGATTTTTTAAATGGACGATCACAAAAAGAGTCTCAAAACTGCATAGTTCAGTATTTTTACGGTATTGCAGCTTGTTTTAATAACTGGCTGCCATTAGGACGATTAAAACGACTTAAATAGTTGAATTTTTGCTATAAATATTATGCGTCGGTGTAGAATGAATTAAGGGCGATGAGTTAGAAGCTTTTCAAAGCTATGCATTTTTCAGCGGTTGACTGAAAGTGATTTTTAAAATTGATACTAGTTCATTTAACATGGTATAATTAAAGGCTCTTCCAAATGACTAGTTTTTTTCAGAATGTGTTGTGTTTTTGCAGTTGTTGTTGTGTATCATTTGGGTTTTTATTGTTATAGTACCTACATAGTTCATCGCTTAAGGTATTCTCTGCACAAAATCATAATAGAGTACCTTCAGTAAAAAAAAAACATTTATTAAAAAAGAAAGGTTTAAAAAAATAAAAAGCACTGAAAAATTCTTAAGTCCAATGAGTCATCAGTTTTTAGAAAACCTTATATTAAATTCAATTGTTCATCAACAAGGTTTTATTCGCACAGTTTGTGATATCCACATACTTATGATAACAAGGCCCACTCAACTGCACCACGTGAAGTTTAAGTGTCAATAAGTGGCGATGTGGCCATAAGAACAGCGATATTTTTAAACCGTCCCTTATTTATGATGCAAAAATAGTCATCATCATTTCCCACAGCTTGACTTCACCCCATGCTGGACATAGGCCTCTCTGTGTTAGTGCTGATCCCAGCACTGCTATGCCAGCCTTTTTTTTTTTTTTTTTTTTTCTGGGTGGGAAATCATCAAATGACTCCTCCCGCTCTGGGCGGAGCAGAAGGGAGTGTCAGACTTTTACTGACTAAAACCCACCCGTGTTCCTTCAGTTGCCTGTGCCAGGGGCCACGGTATCTCTTTCGAACAACCCGCAGCCTCGGCGGCATCGGCCCTAGCGGACCCCGTCAGTTCGTGCTGACAGCTCTTTGAGGCGCGCGTGGAACACAACGCGCCGTCGACCCGGGCCTGGTCCTTACCGGGCGGAGAGCTGCCCATAGCTCGCCGCCCGCAAGCCCGCGCCTACGGTGGCCGGGAGTCGGCTGTTGACTCTCGTCCAGGCCGTCTCCTACGGCGGCTAGGGTGCAGCGATTGCCTCTCCCTCACGCGCTCCACCTCCTCCTTCGCGAGCATTACTGCTTCGCAGAAGGAGGTGACGGCCTCCCATTCACTCTCGCTCCGTACCATGGCCTGTATGAGGGCCGGACGCGAGAGGTCGCCGCCGCCGATCGCCGCCACGAGGACACGGCGGGGCCCCGCCCAAGCCGGGCAGACCTCCACTGTATGCTCCACCGTGTCCTCCGGGCGATCCCCACAGTGGTGACACCCTGGCGTTTCCTCCCGCTTTATCCTGAACAGGAACCTCCCGAAACAACCGTGTCCGGTGAGGACCTGCGTCAGGCGGAAGGTGAGGGCGCCGTGGCGCCTCTCTAGCCACTCCTCAAAGAGGGGACTTATCGCCGCAATTGTGGCGTGCCCAGCGCTGGGTTGCGACAATCGCACTCTCCATGCCGCTATGAGATCCCGCCGGAGCTCTGTCCGCTGTGCCGTGATTTCTCGCGGCAGCGGACGCCCCGGCGTTTTGCCTCCTCTCGCCACTCCCATATGTGGGCGAGGACTTTGGCCTCCAGATCCCATGGCGGCAATCCGGCAAGGAGGCTCGCCGCCTCAGCGGAGACCGTGCGGTATCCTCGAATGAGCCGGACAGCCATGACCCTTTGGGACGCGATCAACCGGCGGGCTGGTCGCCGCCTCAAGGATCGCGCCCATACCGGTGCCCCGTAAAGGGCCATGGCCCGCACGACCCCCGCATAGAGCCTCCGGCAGGAGGCGTTTGGTCCCCTAGATTGGGAAGGAGCCGCCTCAAGGCAGCCCCGGCCCGCTCCAGTCTGGGAGCCAAACGTCGGAAGTGCTCCACGAAATTCCACCGGCTGTCGAGGACGAGTCCCAGGTACTTCATCGTCAGCTCGACGCCGATGTGAACCCCTCCCGCCGTTATTTGTGAACCCGACCGTGGCGCGTCCCGAGGACCATGAGAACACATGGCCTCAGATTTGTGCAATGCCACCTCGAGTCCCAATTGCCGGATCCGCTCGACGATTGTCGCAACCCCGCGTGTCGCTGCTTCGGCCGCCGCCTGGTGCGACCTCCCCTGCGCCAGGACCAGCGTGTCGTCAGCGTAGCAAACTACGCTGACGCCATCAGGGAGGTCGGCGCGCAGCACCCAGTCGTACCCGATATCCCACAGATGCGGCCCTAGAACCGATCCCTGTGGGACACCGCACGACATCTCTCGCCGGTTCCACTCTCCCCGGTGACCCGGGTAGATGACGGCCCTGTCCGTCAAATAGGCCTCGACAATGCGACAGAGGTAGGTCGGCATCCGGTGATAACCGAGTGCCAGCCTCATCCAGGGTCTACCCGCAATGGCAACAATGTAATCTTGCTGTCGGATGGCTGGCAATTCTTCCAGTCCTTGGACGATACTCGGTCACCTTTTGATTTGATAGTCACTAGTTCTTGTCTTCTCATAAGTCAATTTCAAAGAGAAAAAAGGAAAAGGTACTAAAGGATTATCAGTGTAGGAAGATCCACTTCTTTGAAACGTATCAATTTTGTTCGTATAGACGCTGTTTTCGTTTTCACTTCTCAAAGAACGTTTATTTAGTTTTCAGTAATGTATCAACTTCCGCTTTTTCAGTTAACGATCACAGTCTTTATTTAGATATCCATGATCGCTGGGTACAAGCATCTTTATAATTATTTTTTCAGTAAAAACTAGGTTTCTACATCGTTATCCAAAAATTAACGGGGTTAGGTTCATAGCGGTCCTTTACAAGGACGAGGCCTGTGTGAGCGAGTTATCGTGAATGCAATTAATTCTGCTCAATTTAAATTTTGTGAAACGTTCATCATCTATCTAGCCTTTTTCCAACTATGTTGAGGTCGGCTTCCAGTCAAACCGCATGCAGCTGAATACCAGTACTTTACATGGAGCGACTGCCTATCTGAACTCTACAACCCAGTTACTGGGTAATACGATACCAATTGGTAAGACTGGTTGTCAGAGTTTCGGACTCCTGACTGCCGTAACGACTGTCAAAGATCTACGAATGATAGCCGGGACCAACGGCTTAACGTGCTTTCCGAGGCACGGAGGGGTCTTGGTATGTAAAGAATAATAAATTTAATAATATAGATGACCCCAATGAGTTCTACGCCGAGTTCTTTTCACTATTAAACTCGCAATTTTATGACACTTTTCCACTGAAAACTAAAAGTATTTACACAAAGTTTTTATTCAGTGACTGGGCTACTCCAGGTATTCGTAAAAGCAGGGAAAAACTTTTTGAACTGTATGGCTTAAAGCAACATATGAAAAATACGAACTTTCATCAGTATGTTGCAAAATATTCAAAAACTTTTAAAAGGGTGTGCCAAAGAGCTAAAGCTCTTTATATAAGCAATAAAATAAAATCAGCTGATGATAAAATAAAAACTACCTGGCAAATAATAAATAATGAAACAGGTAGGAAAAAACAGCGAAATAGTGAACTTAATTTAGAGACTGCACATGGCCCCATCAATTCAGATGTAGAAATAGCTCAGGAATTTGAAAACTTCTTTGCTAATATTCCCCTTAAAACTACTGAAGCTTTAAATTCTTCCCCCACGCTTTCTGCTGCCTTACTTAAAAGAAATGTAAAGGCATGCCCTTCGGAGCTTAGGTTTCAGCATACAAACCCCCAGGCTGTTATAAGAGCTTTTAAAGATCTTAAAATTAAATCAACAGAAGATCTCTGGGGTATGTCTGTAAAAGTATGTAGATCTCTCATCGAAACCATTGCGCCCTATTTAGCTTTCATATTTAACACCAGTGTTGACCAAGGAGTCTTTCCGGATCTTATGAAACATAGTAAAGTAGTACCATTGTTCAAATCCGGTGATAGTAAAGATCCCAACAATTATAGACCTGTGTCAATTCTGCCAGTTCTCAGTAAGGTGTTTGAAAAGTTGATGCTCAATCAAATGTTACGTCACTTTAATAAAAATTACATCTTTCATGAACACCAGTACGGCTTCACCAAAGGGCGTTGTACCACTGACGCCGGTGTTACCCTAATGAAGAACATTTTTAACGCCTGGGAAGAAGCACAAGATGCTATTGGAATCTTTTGCGATCTCTCTAAGGCGTTCGATTGCGTAAACCATGAAACACTTCTGATGAAACTCGAGCACTATGGGATTAGGAAAACAGCACTTGACTTGTTAAGATCATACCTGAAAGATAGAAAGGTTGAAATCCAAGTAAATGGCGTAAACTCATTGGGTTCTGAAATGACAATGGGCGTTCCTCAAGGTTCGATATTGGGTCCATTCCTCTTTTTAGTTTATATTAATGATTTACCCCAATTACTTCAAAATCAACCGAAGATGGTGTTATTTGCAGATGACACATCATTGATCTTTAAAATAGACCGACGGTCACAAAATCTTGACGACGTGAATAACTCTATTCTTCAGGTCCAAGATTGGTTTACGGTTAATAATTTAGTACTTAATGAAAAAAAAACAAAATGCATTAGATTTAAATTGCCTAATGTTAGAAGTAGCGAATGTGACATCGTATTGAATGGCCAAAAATTAGAATTTGTTAATCAGACAGTTTTCCTAGGAATCACGCTAGACGAGAAATTACAATGGGGACCTCATATAACATCTATTGCGGGGCGGCTAAGCTCGGCCGCATATGCTGTTAGAAAGATAAGACAATTAACAGACGAAGAAACCGCGCGCTTGGTCTATTTTAGTTACTTCCACAGTATTATGTCATATGGCATTTTACTGTGGGGTCGGGCTGCTGACATTGAATCCATTTTTATTTTGCAAAAGAGAGCTGTCAGAGCCATTTACAATCTACGTCGCCGCGAATCTCTTAGGGAACTATTTAAAAGGATTATTATGACGGTACCTTGCCAATTCATTTATGAAAATATTATGTATGTAAGAAAAAATCAACATCTTTTTAATAAAATAAGTGATAGACATAATTTTAATACTAGAAATAAAGATAAATTAGATCAACCTTTTTTCAGATTATCTAAAGTTCATACATCTTTTATGGGGTACTGTGTTAAATGTTACAACAAAATACCTTGTGAAATATTGCAATTAAATGAAAGAAAATTTAAAACTTATATTAAAATTACACTTTGTAAGCAAGGATATTACAAATTAGAGGATTATATCCAAGATAAGAATGCTTGGAAACATGCTGGTCTTGCTCCATAGGACAATCTCTAGAGTCTAGACAAAATCAAACTGGTTGCTAATGTAATCGTATAATTTATTCTTTTTTTTTTTTCTTTGACATTGATTTACATTCTGTAATTACTTGGGGTCACACCCGGACTTATTACTCCTTATTTATTTATGAAAATCGTCTACGTTTGGAATGTTTGTGAATATGTGAGCACCATGTATCTATCACATAGTTGATCTATATGTCATGGTTACATTTATCCATTTTAATTCTTTTACCTATTGTGGTATAGTAAGTTTATTTTTGGGTGCATCGTCTTCACATATAATTATATAAATAATGTATGCAATATATTGTAAAACATTTTAAAAGAGTAACGGTGGAGTTTCTTGCCCATTCTTCTCCATACGAAAACTACCTTTTGGAAGGGGCGACTAGAATCAATTTTATTCTAATTTTATTTTTGACGTTCAAAAGTGCCTTTTATGTGCCTATTTGAAATAAATGATTTGACTTTGACTTTGACTTTGAAGATGGTCACAGACCAACCGCGGCAAGCGTAGCTTAACCTGATCAATCGACCTGTGCGGCTGTTATTATTTAGCCACGGGCCCCTCTTAACAAGTGCTCTATTTAATGGCATTATTTTAAGATTTGGTTTTACAAAGCAGCCGAGCTCTAACACTGCACATCCAGCGTTAGAAAGAGAGACATTACTATGTTGTGTTGTGTCTGGAGATATACCAATCAAACGAATCTGTTCAGGACATAAAATTACAATGAGTTTTGATTGGCGATGTCAGAAGCCGTCACGACACGACACAACACTGTAATATGAATCCGGGTTTACACAAATATGAGTGGGAGAGGCGACGCTCTTTTTCAAATCTCAATACCTAATTTGTGACCGGCTGCTGTAATTACTTTCATAGAATTAAAATAATAGGAGAACGTGTGATGAAATGTATAAGCAAGTTTCTTTTTTAATGGCCCCATTTCAAGGGTTAAATTTTCATGTCTATTGTATTGAACGCAGTAATAAAGAGTTCATATCGGGATGATTGATACCCTACTGTTGAAGCTCACAATACATCCACAATCACCGTGAACGGAGGATCCATTGTGGATCAAAATCACTCGTAGCGGTCAAGTGGAACCAATGGATGGGCTTTTTATTAGCATTCTCTTTTTTTATAACGAGGGGTGAGGGATCTTTAATGATCACTGGAGTCATAAATCATCATCAGACATTCGCCTTTTGTGGTTCATTAGAGGATGAGGCTTTTGTGAAGTGGTAGTAGATGATCGTTTGATTGTGATGTTGTTTAGATTGGCACCTAGTTTTATGTCAATAGGCAATTTTTTTTTCTTCTATATTATTCCGCGATCAGTTTTACTTTTAACGAATGAGTTGAGGGTAAACATTGACAGGAAGAGCGTGACTCCAGCGAGCCATCTACTCGTACGTATTCGTGCTTAGATCCACACAGGTCTGGGTGAACTACACGATGTCTTTCCTTTTAAGTATTTTCCTGTAACTTCTTGTTTTCAATGCGGCAGCCAGATCCGTGCCTTTCCAGTCTTTCCCTGGTAACTTTTTGTGATGTCCTTGATCTCGTCTATGACAGAATTCATAGGTAACTTCTTGTGTATTTTAGCGTTCGTGACAAGCCAAGGTAGATAGGCAACAGGAGGCGGAGCGCGTGAGGGAGAGGCATGAATTTTAAGTAATTTTATTGGGTTCATTGGGGTAGGGTGTCTAAACTCACAGGTTTGATTTCCCTGCTCATTCAAAGGAGATTTTGGGATAGCTTTATTAAAATGGGACTTTATACTTACTTTACCTTGTGTGTCGTACGACTTTGAGAGAGGAGCCCGTGGCTAAATAATAACAGTCGCACAAGTCGATCGATCAGGTTATGCTACGCTTGTCGTGGTTGGTCTGTGGATGGCTGACTATCTTTACATACCGAGACTCCTCTGTGCCTCGGAAAGCACGTTAAGCCGTTGGTCCCGGCTGTCATTCGTAGATCTTTGACAGTCGTTACGGGTAGTCAGGAGTCCGAAACTCTGACAACGAGTCTTATCAAGGGGTATCGTAATACCCAGTAACTGGGTTGTGTAGGTCAGATAGGCCGTCGCTCCATGTAAAATGCTGGTATTCAGCTGCATCCGGTTAGACTGGAAGCCGACCCCAACATAGTTGGGAAAAGGCTAGGCAGCTGATGTGTGTTGTACGACTTTGCTCATCCATTAATGAAAAAATTAAGTTTTTACTTTACTGGTTTGATAGACGCAGGCTGGATTTATCGTATTCATTGATTTAAAACTTGTTTCTTTTCCACAGGCCAAAGTACGTCATAAGTGAAGAGCGGTCCTCCTACAGGGTAATGATGAAGCTGACCATCAGACACTTCTCCAGAAGTGACATCGGTACTTACAACTGTGTTAGTACCAACTCGCTCGGCAAGAGTGAGGGGACGCTCAGACTTTATGGTGAGTCTAATATTGTTTTATGTACCGCTTTAATTTTAATTTTAGAGAGCGTGCGGTATTTATTTTTTAAATAACGTAGCATTATACTGAGAGAGAACAACCGGGAAAAAAACAGACCTGTGCGAGGCCAAAAAGGCTTGTTTTTTTTCTGGTTGCTTTTAGTGTACGTTTGTTAGTTTTTAAATCCTCTTATTTTACTTTTTGTATTTCTTGTGACCCAAATAAAAAAGTTTTCTTTATTTTTTTTGTCTCAATTTTTGCGATCGTCCAATTTTTTTTAATGTATATCGGTTTCTCTATTACATGAAATTGATAGCTGTGTACAGACGCCAGCACATCAAGCTACTACAATCTGTCAAATTGCTTTAATAAATTTTTAACTTTATTTCTAAAGCATTAAGGTTCAAGGTTGATTGGGAAAATTTGACAGTTTCGGATAGCTTCATGTGCTGGCGTTTGTACCTAAAAGTACATATTTGATCATATACTTACAATAATTATGACAAAAAAAATGTCATGTACCTTTGTTTTGACCTGACATCCTTAGCCAAAAAACTGGAACTAGACAATGTCAACCTTTCAAAAGTAATTATAAAATATTGTTACAAAAAAAAAAAACTTAAAAAGGTGTAACATGAACAGAGACTCACAACTCCCAAGAAAAACTGATAACGTAGGTATATTTTTTTACAGAAATAAAACTATACCCGAGCTCCCAATCGGCAGCCGACGTTAACATAGGCGGTAAGTAAATAAGATTTTAACTCCTCTGGGTATATACCGATATGAATAAATATAGGAGTAATGTAAATAAAGGATATTGAAACACGTAGACGTTAGGATCCTGTCTGGGGAATTGTTTTAAGGGATCTGGGAGCCGTCTGGATCATTTTTGATTTTTTTTTCGGTTAGTAGAATATTTTTTGGGAGATATGATTTTATTTATTATTTAGTTAAGTACGAGGTGCATGTGGATTTGCCTGCGAGTAAATTCTTATCCCACGTTCGCACAGCCGTAAAAATATGGTGGCGGGATTTTATCATGCATTGGATTTTGAACTCTCGGTGTTGAGTCGAGCGTTGAGAATCCAACAGAGCGCATCCTAGCGCGTCGATAAAACACACTGTTGGATTTTCAACTCTCGGCGCGCTAAGCAGTGCGTTGAAAATCCATTGCGCTAAAAAACATCTCCGCGGGAAAAATGCGCCCTTGCGAACCTGGGCTTTTACCGGGTTTTGGGTAGCATCAGGCCCATCTGAAACTTCTGACACGGTTTTATAGTTCCAACTACACACTACATAGTTCGCTAACTACGCATATTTGCTCGTTTTTTTTTTTGGGAAAACGATGCCTCCGATTGTGTGAAGTAACTTTTCTAAAAAACCTTTCTATCCACAGGCCTAACCGAAGGAGCTGTGAAGCAAAAAACGTCGTTCAATAACTCCACCAACATGTTACCAAGGACGCTCAACATAGCCGTGTTGTTGATATTATTACTGTACTGTTAGTCGCCATTGTTATATGTGATAATTTAGTGTAAATATGTACATACATTCTGCACGGCCATTAAATTTGTAAGCGTTATAGTTTTAGTAAAACAAAATATCGTTTTGTTTGAAATTGGAATTACGAAATTCAAGTTTTGTTTTCATTGAATTTTTTTTTTTTAAAACGTTGCCCCACACTAGGAATTACTCCTGCATCGTGGGTGCGTTTTACAAACATTTAAACTCACATACACAAACAGCCAGACCAGACCCGGAACAACTACCTGTAGGCAATACACATATTTGTTCCGTGCGGGAATCGAACCCGCGACACGCAGCGCAGCAGTCGATCGCTCAGCCACTGCGCCAACCGTGTTGTCATTAGGTATAATAGTGAAAAGACATAATTCATTTCGTAGGTACTTAAAAACAAAAGTAAATACCAACTTTTAATTGATAACATATTTAATTGGTAACATCCTGGACATGTTTTAACTATAAACGTGTTATAAAAATACGATTTTTGGCATTTCCAATCTCAAATAACAGCCGGGGGGTTAATTGTAGACTTTTTCTGTGATAGTAAAAAATACTCAAGATGTTATTTGCCACCAGAACATAGTCCTTTTTAATTCTGGCTTTCATACTTTAATTTTTGGTTATAAAATGTTCGACACTTGAATGATGTCCTTTCAAACAATAGGGTGTTTGAAAATGTAAAAATTAATTACGAAATGATAATGAAAAAAGGTGTCAGTCAAAAAATAACTGGGGGGCAATTCTTGTAATTTTAAGAACGTTCACAGTCTGATCTCAGTCTCAATCTGTCAAAAATACTGCAATTTTCCCTACATTTTGACAAGTTTTGACATTTCTTTGTTGTTGAGATGACACTGCGACTAGATTTTGAATGTTTTAAATTACGAGAATTGGCCTTCTGATTAAAACAATGTATAGAATAAACAAGCCTACCAAATATAAGTTTAAAAAATGCTTAAACTACAAAATAACCAACTTTTGTATCGCTTGTGCTTACAATTAAATGAAAAAAGAAAGATTAATAAACATTTGTTTTACACTCCAATTAAGGCTCTTTGTACACGGACCGTTTTTTTTTACGGTATGGGGGTAAAAACAGCGCCGTAGAAAAAACGTGTTCGTCAACAAGCTTCCTTAGTGATTCATACAACACTGACGACCGTGCCTAGACACGGCGAATAAACCGTAGATTTTCACGGCAAGAAAAACGTGTGTGTACAAAGGGCCTTAAACAGTTCTGCAAAAAAAAAAACCGACGTCATCGTCATCCTTGTCATTTCTTTTGTAAATTCAAGATTACGTGTAAAATGTTATTCCATCTACCTACTGGTAATTATGTTCGTAAAATAAGAATGTATCCGTAAAAAAAAAGAAAATAGATTACATTATTTTTTGTTACCAACCAATTTTTACCGAAACATGTCAGTACCCAAATATTAGATGTTAAACATAGTATCCTTATATCCTACACTAAGAATTGTTATCCAAACCCTGATTGATTATTGTAAACAGTTCTCCCATTAAACATTTTAGAAGAAAACAAACGTTTATTTTTTCTATGAAACCATCAATACAGTTAAATATCCTCGGCTTCTCCTGAAAAAGCTGGAAAACTTCAAAACATTGATTTAATCAGCCGTAAAAAGGAGCCGTGGTTTCTCATTACTTCATTTTAAATGATTGAGCTAAATATTCATATTGCATTTATTTAATCTAAACGCTTTGATCTAATCTGTTTGATCGCACTAATCTCCAGAAATTAGCACGTTCAAACAAACCAACTCTTCAGCTTTCAGCAAAAAGAATTTTGGAAAATGTTGGAATACCAGTCGGATTTAAAATATTATTTTTGAATTTGAGAGCCCAATTCTTGAAGAAGGTTATAAGCTATTTAACGACACGCTACGACCCTTAAGTGACGAGTAAAAAGAAAAAAAAGTCACAAACAACGCTAAGCGAAAACAAAATAATGTATAAATATGTATAATAATTAAAGATAATCTTTCTTTCTTTCTTTTATCCTTTTTTTTTTAAAGTCGTTGCCCCACACTAGGAATTTCTCCTGTATCGTGGGTGCGTTTACAAACATTTAAACTCACATACACAAACAGCCAGACCCGGAACAACTACTTGTAGGCAAAACGAATAACGCTGAAGAGTTTGTTTATTTGAATGCGTTAATCACTGGAACTACCACTCGTATTTGATTTTTGCATTTTAGAGCCCAGTATACTTTAAGTTATTTCATAAATAATCCGATTTCTTTTAAATTCAACAGCATGTGAAACAGCGGGGCAGATCTAGCTGTAATACACTGAATAAATTCTGAAAGTCAACCAAATAACAAGTCCAAATTCTCAAACATTCTGCACCAATCTAGTACTAATTGCCTATAAGCTCTCAAACGAAACAACTCGACACACCGACACAAGTTGTTCCATTTATCGAAACAATGCAAACCTGCCTTTAGGTTCCAAACAAGTAACACTGCATAAATAAAACATTATATTAAACAAGTATAGCATAGCATAATCAGGTCATAATGTTCCCAGTGCTGAGCCACAGGCCTCCTCTATGTGAGAGGGAGTATGCCGTAATTCACCACGCGGGGTCCAGTGCGGGTTGGTGGATGTCACATGTCTTCGAATTTTTGGTTATTGGACACGCAGGTTTTCTCTGAATACTTCACCGTTTTGAGAGCAGTGGTAATGAAATAAATTACACAAAGTAGTGCCTGGCTAGACTCGAAACTCATGACCTTACAACCTTACAAGTCCTGGCTGTTACCACTGGGCCACCACTACATTTCCTCTACATGATAATATTTTGCTATCAAATTCCAATGTTTATAATTGGAAGAGTGGTGTTGTTGTAGTGGAATTGTCTGCCTGCGTCTGCATTCCCGAGTTCATACAACCCGAATCTCTTCAGGGCGAGAGTGAATAGGCTTCTTCTGGGCAAGCTCGTTCCACCGTAGATCTTATCCCTGCCTCTGGGCTGGATTGAGGTCAAGAGTGAACCCATTGTCAATAAAAAAAAAAAAATTTTGACGGTATGTCACCTGCATCTTATTTTTTTATTGAAGTGAAAACTTCTTTAGCAGCGTTGTGCACTTTTGTTGTGATGGGTAAAAAATGTTAAACTCGCGGCAGGACACGTGACCTGATTGAAAATTCGTAAGACGGAGCTCGCGTCAGGACACGTGACCTGATCGAAAATTCGTAAGACGGAGCTCGCGTCAGGACACGTGACCTGATCGAAAATTCGTAAGACGGAGGGAGAGTTTCTTGTGATGGGTAAAAAATGTTAAACTCGCGGCAGGACACGTGACCTGATTGAAAATTCATAAGACGGAGCTCGCGTCAGGACACGTGACCTGATCGAAAATTCGTAAGACGGAGCTCGCGACAGGACACGTGACCTGATCGAAAATTCGTAAGACGGAGGGAGAGTAGACCGCATTCCAAATTATCTAAAATGCACAATGTTAATATTCAAGTTTTCACTTCTGCCGGCACTCCCGGAATACAACCCGTTTTTTTATTTGTTATTGTTTGCAGGGTTAGTCAAGATGACAGTTAATAGTTGCACTGACAAACGGAACACATCGCTTCTTTCTTCAAATATGGACCTGTTTTCTTCAAAGATGGTCGTTTGGAAACGATCTTGGGTGTAGCATCAGGTCATCTCAATCAAATAAAATAAAATGTTATGGGAACGGTACGAGTATGTATTCAAATTTCAGGACATGAGAAAGATGTCCAAAATCAGTTTGCGAGAATTCATCAAGTAAATTAATATTCTAAAAACGGTAAACTTCTGGCTTCATATACTAGACATTCCTCTTTTTACAATTCGAACTGTCGACTAATGAAAATCTCGGGAGGTCCTCACGATTTTATGTCACTTCCTAAATTCCATGACTTAAGGTGCTGTAAAGTTGAGCTACAAAAAGCAGATGACGTTTTCCTTGCTCATTACATTGGTACACTGGCAATATAGCCTTGGATTGACTGAAATTGAAAAAGTAAAGTTTGACGCTGATTAGATAAAATTGCATTCGAGTCAAAAGTAATACAAAGTAATACTTTTTAGTGTATGGATCAGCGGCGTGATTGTGTAAAACACAATCAGTAGCAATGGCTTTCATTTTGAGAGTTCAACTAAATTAATTCCGTTATTTACGTTTCAACAACGTCACACGTTGCATTATTTACGAAGACAAATTTTTGAACATATGAAGCAACAATGAATTAGCCAATTCCTTCAAAATGATTGATATTGTGATTGATAGTGTGTTACGCGATTAGGGTGCTAATTAAGATGGATCATTTCAGATCTTAATATTGTCTAAACGATTGAAAAATCGTACATTATCATAAACTGCAGACTACAAACCTGGTCAACTTCAGATAACTGAAATATAGGACGTCAACGAAATGATGAGGGTAAGTTCTTACCTTATTACAGTATTTTTATCTCACAAAGCTACGCGCGCTTTACTTGTGGTAACCATGTGTGAACAAACACGCTATGAATGTGTGTGTGAAAATGAGTAGCATCTGCACATAACACACACGCACACACACACCTACGACTTCGCCATTGTTTCGGACGGTACCGAGAAATCCTGAACTTACACACACTTTTTTTTTTTTTCTTTTTTAAACGCGCATTCCAGCGTGTTTGTACACTTGGGGACCACAAGTAAATCATGCAGTGGACCTCTAAAAGCTAATACGAACCCCAAGCTGCCTAAGTACTATTTATTTAAATTATTCATCACTCCTATTACATTCAACCAACGTGGCAACCTACGGGGCTCATAGTATATAGGTATAACAAAAAAAAAAAAATACACCGAGGTAGAGTAATTTTAATTTTTTTTTTACCGACACGAAAAGAAGAAGGGATTTTTTTTTTCATAACTGTCAGTCGTCAGTTTTATTCCTCGAATGAAATATACCTATTTATAAATCAATTCTTATATTGTAGCTCCAGAACATGTAGTGATGCCTCCAATCGCATACGTCATCACTCCTACCAATCCATTTCACAAAACCACCTTTCCAAAAAAACAGTTGAAACTCGTCCGTTTTTCCAATCGATACTGACCTGTGCACCCAATAAACCGTTTGAGTTACAACCACGGCCCATCTGTAAATTGATAGTGTTTAATGAAATCCAATAAGAGAGGTCTAACTTACTTAAGTTATTGAGTCGTTATGGAGGAAATGAAACTCAATGTTTAGTTATTGGTATAGGAAATTATTTGTTCTGCGGTTATTGGTTCGGTATCGGAGTAAAGCAAAGCTTGGAGTCCTTTTTTGATTAAAAAGTTTTATCAGTGATGGAGCTGGTCGATTGGCTACCTTGATTTTAATAAAAGCGTAACCTTTACCGGTTACACACATCACACACGACACACACACTCACGACTTTTTCCGACGAGGAAAGGTACCTGCTATTATCTACCTGTTAGCAAGATATTTAGACGAGTCGTCCTTGATTACGAGTCTATTGGCTCTTTTATTTGATAAACTGTGACTAGAGCTTTAGTAGCTGCGCCCCGTGGTTTTAACCGCATAAGTGTCAATCCCGCAGGAATATCGAGATAAAAATTATCCTGTGTTAATCTTGGTTATAAACTATCAGTGTGCCCAATTTTGGGGAAGTGCCCAATTTTGGCCATGAAACGTCCAACAATATGCTTTTGTTAAAAAAAAAAAACATCTTGTTTTATGTTTGTCAAATTTTATCCAAATCTGTTCAGTAGTTTTTGGGTGAAAGAGTAACAAACATCCATCCATCCTCGCAAACTTTCGCGTTTATAATATTAGTAGGTAATGCACGTACCTATTGCATAATCTGGTTAGTATATTGAGAGTCTCAAAAGTCATGATTGCAAAACCAATATTAATTTAAACTATATGTATAATTGAGCAGTTATTTTTTACAAAAACTGTGACCAAAAAAATGGTATAAAAAATTGGAACCGGGGCAGTAAACAAACCTCTACTAATACACACGTAACAACAATTTATCGGAACTGAGCGTTCAAGGAAACCCATTGTAAAAATAATGGTTTAGGGGAGCGACCCCTGATGCCAGCCAGCAGTCCCAACGATTACCAAATCAAACAAGTCCATTTAGACCCTATGGCTGACAAAGTTGATCGCTTTAAGATGTATCAAGAGAGTTTGGGTTCAAAGTGTGTGGCTTTGTTTTGGATCTTGTGTTTGATGTTCAGATCAGAATGATGTTCAGCAATTGATACCTTGCTCGGAATTACAAAGAGTTTACTAAACTTAAGGAATTGTAATAAAGAAAAGCCGTTTGCATATTAATATATACATAAATTAATATATACATAATTATCATTATCTGCCTGGCCTTTTACCAACTATATTGGGGTCGGCTTCCAGTCTAACTGGATGTAGCTGAATACCTGTATTTTACATGGAGCGACTGCCTATCTGACCTCCACAGCCCAGTCACTGGGTAACACGATACCCCTAGGTAAGACTGGTTGTCAGACTTTCGGGCTCCTGACTACCCATAACGACTGTCAAAGATCCACGAATGACAGCCGGGACCAACGGCTTTCATTCGTGAATCTTTGACAGTCGTTAGCGGCTGTCGTTAATATATAAAATACTGGTATTCAGTTGCATCCAGTTAGACTGGACGCCGACCCCAACATCATGGGGAAAAGGCTAGGCAGATTTGACAAGTCGTCCGAGTTTTGAAAAGTTGTCCGAAGTAGGGGTGAGTCGCTATTGAATTCTAAATTGATTAAAATCTAGCTTGGCAACATATCTGTATCACATTATATCTACTCAATTTCAGTACCCATATCCAGGACAGCAGTAAACTGGACACAAATACTACTACCTTCTTTATCTCCTCAGATAATTCTCAAGTACCCATCCAAGTTCTTTACGACCTTGTAAAGCCTAACCCGTTTCGGTAGTAAAAAGTTTAATAACTAAATAGGTAAGGATTTTGATACAACGACGATGTTATCTGAGTATTAAATTGGGTAACTTGAATTCAGAGATTAAATTCTCTGGTTATAAAGGATGGAAATCGAAAATGATTTTGGCCTGTAAAGGTTAAAGGGCGTAATGAAAAGGAAGTAATTATCGCAGTCTTGAAAACGGGTCGGTGATTACAGTTTGATATTGTAGATACAAAGTATTGTTTATATGCAAAGATCACAATTAATACTGTCCGGCCGCCGCCCACACTGGATCGAAAATCGCGTGTAGAAGTCTTAGAGGTTCGAAGTTTTAGTGTCGTTTTTTGGGCTTCAACTGATTTCTATTTAGTATTACTATGATCAAATATGTCACATTATGAAGTAATTTGGCTTGAAAACTGAGAACTAATAATGTTTTTAAGAAAAATATGTATGGAGCAGGTATGAAAAATCAAGATATCTCTGGAACTGCAAAATTTCCCGTTATATCCTTACAGGTACTAATTATTTATGATTCTTAACCTACTTTATATTCCTGGAAAAGTAATGTAATGTGTAGTTAGGCATTTCATGAAATGATTACGGCCGTGCCTTCCTGATACCTGTCAGTGCGCCAATTCTAGTAGCTAATATAGTTTGAATTCGCAAAACAAATTCGTTTGTATGAAACTGGCGGGTGTCAAGATGAATCCGACTACCTTAGTGTCTAATGTTTTTTTCTTCTTTTATACAAGGTGTCGTTTTGCATCCTCGTCAAATTCAAGGAGGTAACTATGTTACTGATTCTCGACACGAATCTATAATAAAATAAGTACGTTTTTTTTTCTTATTTTCGTAAATCGGCATTTGTGGGACACGCATTTTAAAACGCGGCCTGTGTGAGACCGCACTGTAACTGCATTTTTACACACACATAAAAACGCGGCCTCTTATACGACACCATAACGCGATTCTGTTCTTTGAAAGTGGTGTATTCTGAAATACTATCAAACTAAAATAACTAAAAAAACAAGTATGTATTCATTATTTACCAGGGATCGTAATTTTATTTGATTAATTATGTCTTTCATAAGAGCCTCCTGAAATTTTACGAGGATGCAAAACAATAGCTTGTATAGTAGCACAATTGGTGATACTTTATTTACACTACAATCTAGCCTATTAGCTATTAAGTAATTTAAATATAACTTAAACTGCTTAGAAACTATATAATTAAGAAATCATTCAATAACGTCTTTCTTATTCACTAGAAGTTATGGGGAAGACAACTGATTCACGTGTTATTTATAAGATTCAGCACTTGCATTACAGTTTATGTTCACTTACACTGCACTGAACTAACTCAAAAGGTTTTACCCTTTTTAGTGTTCCTTACATTTTGAATGGAAATTACAGTTCGAAAAGGTGACATGCGCCCAATATGTGGTAAAGGTTTTTTTTTTTGCAAATTGCTTAAGGTCGTTTGTCTACCACCACGTCAACGGAACGAAAACGAAATGACGGCGCCGAAGTAGTGATACATACGTTTACAGTGGCCACGTGTCACCACACGCCATCACCGTGACGTCACGCTCGATTCCAATAATCTCGTTTCGCATTCTCGCATTGTCGTCCCATTGACGTTGTGCAGTGAATAAACAGTGTCACATTAATATCGCTCCTTGACTATTGTATCTATCTGCTAATATTTGATTACACGGGGTTTTAAAGGCTTGTAACCAGACGATATTATATTCTGTGAAAATCTGAAGTGAGCAGTTAATAGTGTCAATCCCTTGCATTAGGTGTAATGACAGCTTACAAACAGTTCCAGTATGTATTTATTTATTTGCTGAGAGGGGTCTTGGTATATTAAGATGGTCATGCATCTACGGACCATCCACGGACCAACCGTGGCAAGCGTACCTTAACCTGATTGATCGATCCGTACGAGTGTTATTACTTGGCCACAAGCTACTCTATGATGTCCAATTAACAGTAATAAACAATCCTATTCCTACTAATAATATTATATTAACCAGGATTACCACATAGGATACTTTGTATCTCGATATTCCTACGGGATCAATACTTATGCGGGTTAAACTAGTGTTAGTAAACAATATAAAATAACACACAATAACATAGCTGATACAGTATTTAAGTCAGATAGCTGTTAATAGAGGGTATATAAAAAACAGCAGCATGCAAAGATGAAAACTGTCTGAATAGAAATTCGGCCTTTTTATTGCATTCTCTGTCACAAGAGAGCCTTAATTTAATATGGCCTGCTCGATTTGTTTACAAAGGAAAAATTTATTCATGAAATTTGTTTTGGAGGGTCCAGACCGCCTCGGATAAAAATAAACTTTCCGAGCGTGGGTTACTTTGACCCAGGATCCTTTCGGCCAACAACATTTTTCATATTTTTTTAGATACGTCTTGTTTTTCGAGTGTTTTAAGATTGCTATCATATTAATTAAGTTAGATGTAAGTTGGTTGGTGTCAAGTTTCGATTGATTTTTTAGTCGCATAAATAATTATAATTGGTAATCTAAGTTCAAACATCGTTTTGAGTGCCATAAGAATAATCGGCCTATAATGTTCCCACTGCTGGGACACAGGCCTCCTCTCTGTGAGAGGGAGTGGGCTGTAATCCACCACGCGCGCCCAGTGCGCATTGGTAGATGTCACATGTCTTCGAATTGTTGGTTTTAGGACATGCCGGGTTGCTCACGATGTTCGCCTTCTCCGTTTTGAGTGCAGTGGGGATGAAATTAATTACACAACGTGAAGTACCTGGCTGGGTTCGAACTCACGATCTACAACCCGTAGCCTATAACACTGGACCACCACTGCTCTATTTTGAGTGGATTTGTTCATAATTAAATATTTGCATCATCAACGTTGTTGAACATGAGGTTAAGTTACTCTCTGAATTATCTTCTATTCTATAAAAATAAGGATAAAATGCTGTTCCTTGGTAAGCGCATCACTTGAAAATTTCTAGACTGATTTGGGTATTATTAATTTTGAAATGTTCGTAATAGTCCGAATTAGGTTTTCAAAGAAAGAAACATTGGAAAAGTTGCCTGGACAATTAGAAAGTTCGGAGAAAGCTAAAAGTGTTTTGTATGAATGATTGGATCGACCAACGTCTTTCGGGTCAGCTAGTAAGTAATCAAATTTAACATGCCCATCAATAAACTAATAATAAAACCTTGTGGTCAAAATCTAATTTGGAATAATTTTGATAAGCGATTTCTCGAAGAACCGAAAAATTGCTTGGCCAGATGGTTTGTAGTTTCTGAAGGAGATGGCGTATAAAATATTTACATAATCTTCAAGTTAGACAAAAATGGTTGAATTTCACAGACAATATTAAGATGGTACAGTGGTTCTCATACATCAGGATGATGTCCCTTCTTTACGTTGGCCAATGAGTATAATCACCGAAGTTTTTCCCAGCAAGGATGGGACAACCCGCGTTGCTATGGTGATACATACAGTGGCTCTTTCAAGAGACCCGTTGTCAAACTATATCCTTTACCTTCTAAATAACATCACCGCGTAATTAAAACCTAATTTTAGCTGTAGTTAACATACTTAAAATATTTTTGTTTTTCTTAGTCCGCTTTAATTGCTTTGCTTTTGAGAATATTACATTACGAAAACTTGCGCGAGCACCTTGCAACCACCAACACGACAAACGGCTGATTTTTCCAATGCCAGATAACTTTATCGGAGGAATAATTTTGAATTTTTGACAGTTCTTTCATACAAAAACTGTCGAACGTCAATATTATTCCTTGAATAAAAGTTATCTGGCGCTAGAAAAATCAGCCCTAAGACATTTGAATATATAGTATGCTTACTAAAACAAAAGCTATCTCCACCAAAGTTACACCACTCAATGAAATTAACCTAATTAAATAATCAAATGATAAGACCCTTTGTACGGGAAGCGAATAAAAACATTGTATATTTAAAAAGTCAACAAGGGGATAAGCCATCAGCGATGGTAGTACAAACGGGCATTACAAAAGATCTTCTTTTCAACACATTATGAGTGGAATTTATAACAAAAACCTTCATAAATTACAAGCTATGAAAAGCTATATTTCTCGGTTTGCGGCTTAAATTTTTTAAGGTGGATTGGGTTACTGAAATACTCATCGGTAGGTGATAAAACATATTTTTACTTACGATAAATTTATTTGATCTTCCGAAGGGAAGAGATTTATTTTATTTACTCAGCTTTAGAATGATAGAATGCCTGTATACAATAAATAAAAAATCTTTTATTTTTTGCAATATAACAGTACTGCATTTCTAATATTGTATAATTTATCTAATTCATAGTAGTCGCCAACGTAATGTAAACATTACTTTAGCATGCTTACCTATCCTAATATTATGACAAATCTAATTTAGAGAGTCTACTGGGTGTAAGATCTAAGCGTTGCTTAGCAAAATTACTCCATCATACATTTCGTCTGGAAAAGCTTGAAATTTTCCGGGTTTCCAGTATCTCCGGCACACCATTCAATTTTATAAAATGTACCTGAACTCTTTGGATATAATTTTCCTCAAAACGACTCAATGATTCAACCGTAAGTACAAGATTCCATAACTCTAGAAAGAAACAAATGACTCACGAAATTCAACCCCAGTCTGACTCAGACCACAAAATAAAAATACATTTTTAAAATCATTTGGCACCAGTACAGTCAGACAAATAGATCTGTCTGCATTTTAAAACAAAAGACGTTATCCAATTTGCAGTATTAAAATGGGGAAAGTCCGTATTATTTGCAAATCAACATTTTAGTGGTTTACTCTGCCAAACGGTGCTTGTCTGGCGCAATATCCTGTCTGTCCCGCATAGATTAAGTTCATATATAACAAGTACATATTGTTGTAGGAAATTGTTTCCAGCTTAGAAGTTCACTTAATTGTTTGCGTGAACTTGGCTCGGAATTCGTGGTGCATTTTGTCGGTGAAATCTTAATTAGTTTTCAGGCATGGAAGTGCAATTTGTTTTTAGTGGCAGTGTTCGGAAAGTGTTATTATTTTCGAACTGTAATTACTGAGTTACGTCATTTGTGGGAGTAATAAGTATTTAACCCGTTGGATGCGCGACGCACAGAACCAGTCGAATTGGAGGTGCTTGGGGAAGGCCTATGTCCAGCAGTGGACGTCTTTCGGTTGAAATGATGATGATGAATAATTATTTTGGTGAAAGGTCAGAAAACAAATGAATAATCAATTTTTTTTTTCAGAGAAAAATCGGAATTTTACTGCAGGACTTTTGTGTAAGTGTTTTAACAACCTCACTATGATAATTCAGTCCAATATTATAAGAAGAAATGTAGGTAAAGATAAAGATATATTTATTTGTAAACATGTGTAAAATTATACATATACATGCAAATGTGGATGTAAAAGTGAAAATCTGTGAGTTTCAACATGATTTGCCACCATTGGCGTACAAAATAAAATATAGCCACTTGAAATATAACACAATCAAGACAGAAAAAAATCATAACAATATTACAATATAACACAAATAGATTAGAAACTATCATTTAAATAATCTTTAACATAATACTAACATTTTTCAGTAAGTAACTTCTTAAGTTCTCTTTTGAATAAGTTTAGCTGGTTTATATTTAGGACTTATGTAACTGAAAGATTGCTGATTCTTTTAGCTTCAGATGCTTTTTATAGGCATCTAATTTTCTGGGCGAGGGCCACATGGTGCATGTCTTAGCTAGTGTGTGTAACACTCTGATACCAAAACACCAGGGCCCAGCAGCCCCGTTTCCATTAACATGGACAGGTGTCCGTCCACACCCAAGTCTTGAAGAGTAACTAAACAAGCCCCATACACAGGACCATGAGAATCTCCAAGTAAAAAATCACTAGACCATAATTCTAATCATTAAAACAAAGCACATAAGAAAACTTTATAAACATATGAAATAAATATCAATCTTTGCCAGTTAGGGACTTAAGTCTTCGTAATCTTTCAAGCTATTTTTTTCTGAGCAAACGTGACCTGATACCATTACGTTAATACCTAAAAGTTTGGCGGACGAAGTATAGTGAGACTATAAATATTCGTAGGGAACTCACGCACGCTTGGGTAGTCGAGGAGGTAGTGTGTCGAGGATAATGTTTCATCTTGTATTGTTCTTTAGTGTTAGAATAATAAATTATTATTTTTATTTATCGAAACACAGTATATTATGAATTAAACTCATTGATCGTATAAAATCAGGAAAATTTATAAAGCGCCCTTCCTCTCTCTACTTATTTAAAAATTTGCTGTGCCCGACAGGGTCCATAATAGTTTGTATTTTTTTTATTTTACCACCTATAACTGTACATTACGGATTGCAGAAAACGATTTGAGATTCGATTTCAGAACTCAATATTGCGTTCCGAAACTCAAATAAAATTGCTGATGTAGTTCACGCGGTTGCCACGCTTAAATAGAACTGGTATAACCACATCTGTCACATGTCGGGGGAGCTATGGGCTAAAATAACCACACAGTGGGTCGCAAACAGCAGCAAACGGCAACGCGGCAGGCCCAGGAAGGACGAACTTGACTGTTTATAGGGATTGGTCACAAACGGCAGAGGATAGGGATAAGGGGAAAGAGGGAATTGTGGCCTTTGCCCTGCATTGAGTCACACACGGCTGGTTATTGTGCATATCATCATTTCAGCTGGAAGGCGTCCACTGCAGGACATTGGCCTCCCCCAAGCATCGCCACTTCGATCGGTTTTGTGCGTCTCTCATCCAGCAGGTTCCTGCGGCCTTCACCAGGTCATCGGTCCATCTTGTGGAAGACCTTCTAACGTTACGTCTTCTGGTACGCGGCCGCCACTCCAGAATCTTTCGGCCCCTGCGGTCATCCATTGTGTATACACCTGTTATTTGTCTTTGCTTTTTAAAGAAAAGAAAATAACTACACCCATTAAATGAAAATCCTTTCTGTGTCTATTTAAAATTGATTCCGAAAATTCTATTAATAGCTTCGTCCTAATGGCGAAGTTGTCGTGAGTAAATTAATACGAAGTTTTCAGAACTTTCAATCTCTTTTCCATGAATTGTATATATTTATAGACAGACTGACAATGACAGATATTGTTAATTCAAATTGTTAGATTGTTTTCCGGTTTAACAGTCAAAATTAAAATATTATATTTTACATAAACCTGCATGGGCACTTATGAATCGTCTGAAGCTAGGTGCACGATTCAAATTGGTTTCCTGTGTTGCAGAGCCGGCAAGAAACACCGCGGTCCGCAATCCACATACCACTTGCTCATGGAAAACAGTGCCTACAGTTTACTTACTAAACAATTTCCTTTCGTACAATTATTATTAAGCTAAGAGTTAGAGAGAGTTAAGAGTAAGTTGCAGGAACTTAATAATATCGTAGACTCGGGCATAGACCACATCAGCCTTGTTAAGCCAATATTGGCGATTTCTGGCTATACAAGCTATAATTATATTTTATATTACTTGTACGTTGTCAAATTGAGCTCATGTGACTGAGAGATTGCATAGTCTGAATTCGCCAATCCGTCTTGAGCAAACGTGGTGAATAATGCTCGTGCCTTCTCTGTATGAGCAGAGACTTTTACCTTGCAGTGGGACAATACAGATAGATTGTTTTAAGTTTCAACAGTCTACATGTCACAAAAAAAGGGATGATCTACCCTTTTTTTTTGGGTGGTAATCATCGAATGACTTCTCCTGCTCTGGGCGTAGCGAGAGGGCGTATCAGACTTTTACTGACTAATACCCACCCGTGTTCCTTCAGTTGCCTGTGCCAGGGGCCACGGTAACTCTTTCGAACAAACCGGGACCCTGGCAGACTAGACCTTGACTCTTTTAAAACAGTACAGTTTGTTAGTAAACAAAAATTTCCTTCTGCAGATTAAGCCTCCCTAGCTCCTATCCTAAGAGTAAAGTTGCAGGAACTTAATAACATCCTAGACTCGAGCGCAGACCACGCGAGCCTTGCTAAATGAAATATGCTATGATTATGTTGTATGTTGTACTTGTACGTTGTCAAATTGAGTTCATATGCCGAGAGCTTGCATTTTGTATTATATTGCAATGTTGTTGCGAGAATTTCTGGAAAAAATGGCTTTAGTGGCAGTGCTTGTTTTTCTTGATAATAAATACTTCACTATTATTATTTATTGTGTAATATGCGAGGGTAGTGGTTGCCCAGTGGTAACGGCTGCGATTTACAAGTTGTAGGTCGTAGATTCGAACACAGCACAGCACAGCGGTAGCGGCAGCGGCGGCAGGTTTCTTCATAGCGAATAATTGATTCAGTTTAGTTAGATACTCCACTCAATATATTAAAAAGTAGGTATTTTAAGGCACTCAGTCTTTTCAGGCGTTTTCAGTGGAGCCAACCCTAACAAGATTAGCAACTTAAAAAATGTGAATTTTAGTATCATAAATTATGATTTTTTTTTGGCTCATGTTTTCTATTGTTTTATTTTATGAAAAGAACATAATAAATTCTGTTTAAAAGAAACTGTTTAGCGTCTTATCATTTGTAGTGCTCTCTAGTGAAACATTTGTAATGTTTAATAGACTTTCGTGAGTTTCGCTTCGTTAGTGTTTCTATGAAGTTTTAGCTGACATAAATTGTAATAATAAGTCAAAATTATGCTCAATAATCTTTGCAAACTTGTGAAAATATAGCAGGTAATCTTTTAGTATGTTCTTTATTTTTAGATTAACAAATAATACAAAAAATTGGGGTTTGGCACAAGAAAAGAGAGGTCTATGCTCAGGAGTCGGGCTGTGGACGACGATGAATTAAAGAAAGTAATAGCCATTTTCTGTTTTTTTGCTAAAAAAATCTTTACTATCTTTTCATATTTTCTTCTTTATTTTAAATGCAATTTAATATACGTTGGTTTTAGCATTTTAAAAGGTAGTTGAGGAGTTAGAATAACATCGCTATCGGTCCCTTGTGGGTCATATAGGAAGAGTAAGGCGTTCATAGAAACAAGCTGATCTTCTCTTCATGAAAATTGCTCCTTTCATATACAAATATCAGAAGGCCAATTCTCGTAATTTAAAACGTTCAAAATCTAGTCGCAGTCTCATCTCAGCGACAAACAAATGTCAAAAACTTGTCAAAATGTAGGAAAATTAGAGGTATTTTTGACAGATTGAGACTGAGACCAGACTGTGAACGTTCTTAAAATTACGAGAATTGCCTATCTGGTTTTTGCTGACAGTTATTTTTTTTAAACGGGCTGTGGAGATTTTTTAACTGCCCCGTTGGTTTTGTGGTCGCTAGAACGACTGCTAAGCATGAGGTCCTGGGTTCCATTCCCAGGTCGGGAAAAGTGTTATTGGGTTTAGCCATTAGGAAGCTTCAGTAGCAGCCAGGAGTTTGCAAGTCAGTCTCAGTGGTGTGATTCGTGCCTCAAAGCTACGAAAAGCCATTGGTCCTGCGCCCGATCTCTCCCCGGTCGTGTCGGATTGCCGTCCGTATGCGCACACACTTATGCACTATAATATTTCCTGCGTAAGTACCTGGCTAATGTCCAATGAGATTGGGCACCGCCCGTGACTGAAATAGGTCTGGAGAATATTATTATGGAGTTATGCATACTGAGTAAAATCAGAAGCTTACCTTGCTAAAAAGATCCAAGTATCTATTGTTAATAAGTCTTTCGACCTTCTTCAAGCTACGTACAAAGAACCATGATCGATACACTATCGCCAACAATTTATCAAATATGCTGATGGCCAAATCGGTAGTAGGTATCTACCTAATAGCGATTTGGCCGGCGAGTACTAGCATATACCTATATGCTAGTATTCGCCGGCTACAAAAATATCCTTATGAAAGCAAACTGGTTTTGACGACCGAAGTAATTAATCCTGAGTAAAACCACAAGCTTAACGGTGCCTAAATACCCAAAAAACAAGCGTCGGGAGAATGATTTCAACTTCGTGAAAAAAATCCAATAAGAGGCCACCAAGTGGGTCCTAGTGACGGTGATGTAATTAACCTATATAAGGCTGCTAATTGCACAATGTGAATTTATATACATAGTTAAAAAGTGCTGCAAAACCATAAACTACAAATAAAGTATTCATAAAGTATGAAATTGCCGATTTGTACTGAAAAATTTAAATTCGTTTTTTTACTTTTTATTTAACATATTTAGTAATCAAAATAATTACCATTATTATCTATACATTGCTGCCATCTAATAGGAAGGTCATTTATGCTTTTGCGATAGAACTCTCGTGATCTAGATTCGACAAACTGTGTGAAAGCATTTTGTACTGCCTCTTGAGAACAAAACTTTTTATCACGTAGAAAATTGTCCAAATCACGAAAAAATGGTCGTCCGTTGGAGCAAGGTCTGGCGAATACGGAGGGTGACGTATGATTTCTAATTGCAGTTCCTGTAGAGTTAAAACGGTTTCTCGTGCTGTATGAGGGAGACCTCATACAGCACGAGAAACCGTTTTAACTGAACCGGTTTAACCGTTTTAACCGTTTTATCATGGAACAATAATGGTGAAGATCGATTCATGAGTCGGGGCTGTTTCACTGCTAGTTTTGCTATCATTGTTCGGAGTTTGGCACAGTAGACATCTGCCGTTATTGCTTGACTAGATCGGAGAAAGCTATAGTGAATAACACCATGCTGAGACCACCAAACAGTTACCATTACCTTTTTATTGGTAAGCTTTGCTTTAGGACACTGTTGCGGCGTTTGACCTGGGGTCAGCCATTGCATTTTTCGCTTACGGTTATCGTAAAGAATCCACTTTTAATCACATGTCACAATTCGATCCAATATTCCTTCATTTCTGTATCGATTCAACAAGGCAACACAAGTTTCAACACGCGTTTCTTTCTGCAGATCAGTCAAATCATGAGGCACCCATTTCTCGTATTTTTTTATTTTATTAATTTGACGCAAATGAGTCAATATTGTTGGTAAGGTAACCTTAAACCATGCTGCTAATTCCTGGGTAGTTTGGCTCGGATCGGCTTCCACCATCTCTTTCAATTCATCGGTTTTCCACGTGGTTCGTTCTTCAAATCAAAGTTTCCATCACGAAAGCGTTTAAACCAAAGTCGCACGGTGCGTTCACTAGCGGTCCCCTCTCCAAACGCAACATTGATATTGCGAGCTGTTTCTGCCGCGTTAGTTCCGCGTTGGAACTCGTATTAAAAAATAACTCGAATTTTGAAGTATCCATCTTTCTTGTCTAAGCTGAATAAAAAAAAAACAACTGAAAGTCGATAATCAAATGTTGCACATTTTTTAAAAGAAGAACTTCTTATGTACCATGTGAAAAAAGTTTCACTCAAAAATCTTAAACCATGAAGGTTCTATGTCAATTCGAAGTACCTATTACAATAAAACGGCAATTTCATACTTTAACCCCTATTATAAGTCAGACAAAATAAATATAAACAATAAAAAAAAATGTTTATATATACCTACTTATTATTTTTACTATCCTTTATTTCATTTAAGTACCTACTTATAAATTACATTTTTAAATATAAAACAAAAAGATTAAAAAACACATTATCCGAAAACCAACCATTTTTTTTGTTTAATAATTTCTTTTAGCTAAATTTAACACTATCGCTATGATCATACAAGGTTTGGCCAGAAATCATTACGAAATCCAGGAAAAAGAAAATACTAACGAAATATAGGCAACAAATACACTTTAATAAAATACAAATACCGCAATAACCCATTTCAAATTAGACATGTATATTTGGATAATAACAGCGAAAAAGAACAAACAAAATCTTAATAAAATATAAGAAAAATTACTCAGATATTTCCAGAAGAATATTCTAGGTGTTTCAGTTTAAAACATAAGCTGTCATATTACTGCGCAGGTAACCCCTCGGATATTGCACTTGAGTAAATCGTCTTGCGAAGAAATATTACGTAAAATTGCCTCGCAAGGCGCAAACTTGTATAGTTTGTGTACTGTCGAGTTGTGTGAAAGATTTTTAATGTTTTTAGTTTTCAATTTGTATTACTATGCTGAATGCTTAGCTCTTCTAGAAATATAATACAGTTGATACAAAGAAATAAGGATGAAAGAGCAAGCGAGCATGAGCATCATGCATGCTTAAGCATAATCAGTCAAATGTTCCCACTTCTGAGACTCAGGCCTCCTCTCTGCGAGAGGGAATGGGCATATCCACCACGCGGGCCCAGTGAAGGTTGGTAGATGTATGACCTTATTCATATGTGTACGTTTTTTGGTTCTAGGATATGTCAGTGTCCTCACGATGTTTTCCTTTACCTTTTTGAGAGCAGTGATGATGAAATCATTTACAGAAACTAGAGCGCCTGTCTTGGTTCGAACCTACGACTTTCAACTTGTAAGTCGCGTCTGTTGCCGCTAGGTCACCACCGCTCTGACCCACCTATGCTTCATACGAATGTAAATTATGTAATCTACTGATGTGGTGACATGTCAAAAATTAAGATTTTTGGGCTGTGTCACAGTTTAATATTATTTTGTAGCTGTATTTAGGCAAAATAAATATTAACGTTTTAGGTAGGATAAATCTTACGTATAAGGTAAACAAATGGTCGAAAAATGGTCGGAAAAATGGGGAAATTTAGACGGACAACTTACAAACATACAAACGAACAGTACAAGTTAAATAAAAGCTTGTAAAAATAGAAATCAATTCCCTAATTTATAGTGTAAGCCACATCGAATCCATTGTATAGTTTAGAAGAACGAAACAGTCACACGAACAGGAGTTTTATTGTATACTATTTACAGATTGATAAAAATCGTTGCCCTACAACATAAAAATAAACAACCTCTATTAACCAAAGTATAAGAAACACAATATTTATCCGACAATTTCTTCATTGTCGCGGCCTTCATTCTGTAAATATTTTACTCCATCTCTTTCTCCCCACTCTATTTACCATTCTCACTGCTACCTATCTATCCTGTCCACTTCTTTCCGAAGATTGCCAATTAGCCATCCGTTATAATATGCCATGGACCTTAAAATCAATACCATAAGAAAGTGTATAGAAACCAAGCCGACGTCTGTTGCAAAATGTGCCAAGATACTCTTCCTCCATCCTCCACCCGCTCAATGTCTTGGTAGGGATTGGTGGTCCAAGCGAACCTCTTCCAATCTTCCGTGGCCACTTGGAAGTCTCTGAACCGCCTCCGAAGCCAAATGGAAGGATGCAACTACAACCTTGCAGTGTGGTGCTATCTCGCTGGTACGGCATTAGGGTGTGGTTGACGTGGAGATGTGGCGAAACTATGTCCCACATCCTGCCCTTATCTGCCTGCGTCTATCAAATCAGTAAAGTAAAAACTTAAACTTTTCATTAATGGATGAGCAATGTCGTACAACACATATCATTTGCCCAGCCGTTACCCAATAGCTCTCCGTCCGATCAGGACCAGGCCCGTGCCGGACGGCGCGTATGTGTTCCACGTGCGCCTCAAAGAGATGTCAGCGTAGTTGACGGGGCCCGACAGGGCCGAAGCCTGCCGGGGTAGCGGGATCGTCCGAAAGGGTTACCGCTGCCCTGGTACATAAAGGGCTAAGGAAGGAACACGGGTGGGTTTTAGTCAGTAAGAGTCTGACACTCCCTTCTGCTCCACCCAAAGCGGGAGGGGTCATTTGATGATTTCCCATCCTGAAAAAAAAAAAAAATCCGTTACCCAACTATTTTTGAGGTTGGCTTCCAGTCTAACCGGGTGCAGCTGAATACCAGTATTTTACGTGGAGCGCCTGCCTATCTGACCTCCATAACTCAGTTATGGGGTAACACTATACCCCTTGGTAAGACTGGCTGACAGACTTTCAGGCTCCTGACGACCTTAACGACTGTCAAAGATCCACGAAGGACAGCCGTGACCAGCAGCTTAACGTGCTTTCCGAGGCACGAAGATATATCGGTATGTAAAGGTGGACGGACCACGGACTGACCGCGACAAACGTAGCTTAACCTGATCGATCGACCCATGTAATGCAACCATAGCAACCTCTGCGCTGCCACCAACGCCGTTGCCGTAGAAGTAGCGAAGTTAAACGCGGACAAAATTGAATACACTGTAATACCATCGACACGACGAAAACAAAGAAGATAAGAAATATACCTATGTATTCAACTGTACTGTCTAACTCTTCTGGGAATCGCACATTGCGTTGTGTATTTTTTTCTGTGTTTATGTGGGTTTAACTGTATTTGTTGTGTTTCCCGAGCTGGTCACTAATAGAACAATTAGTGCTAATTGTTTGTAGTATTTCTCTGTTCATTATTTTTAACTAGTTACCCTCCGGGGTTTTGTTTCTATACATGTTAGGGAGCGTTCTCATGTGCGGTTTCGCGCTGAATGTGTCTCTTTTGAGACTTTTGTTACTTTTTTTTACACACACACAATAATTAAGCTATAATTAAAAAAAAAAACCGGTAGGACTCCGGGAGTGCCGGCAGAAGTAAAAATTTGAATATTAACGTTGTGCATTTTTGATATTTTAGAATGCGGTCTACTTTCCCTCCGTCTTACGAATTTTCGATCAGGTCACGTGTCCTGATGCGAGCTCCGTCTTACGAATTATCGATCAGGTAACGTGTCCTGACGCGAGCTTAACATTTTTTACCCATCACAAAAATCTTTCCCTCTGTCTTATGAATTTTCAGTCAGGTCACGTGTCCTGACGCGAGCTCCGTCTTACGAATTTTCGATCAGGTCACGTGTCCTGACGCGAGCTTAACATTTTTTACCCATCACAAAAAAGTGCACAACGCCGCTAAAGAAGTTTTCTCTTCAAAAATTGGTCCTTGCATAATGGATGTAACATTTCTGCGACCTTTTGGTTCTAGAATATGCCAGTTTTCTGACGATGTTTTCCTTCGCCATTTTGAGAGCAGTAGTGATGAAATTAAATACACAAAGTAAAGCGCCTGCCTGGGTTCAAACTCACGACCTTTAACTCGTAAGTCAGGGCGTATGCTACTGGCAACCACTGCTCCATAAACTAAATGCTTCCACCTATATTCGAGTTGTATTTATGTTTCAAATTGACGTTATTTCAAGTTAACCAAATATCAACTTTATAATAATGGAAATTAAGTTGATTTCAGAGTGACTAGCATTATTGAAACGGTTATAAAAATGTTTGAAGTTGTAGCGTAAACTGAACTTTATTTTGTCGTAATAAAAGTTATTTTTCCATAAACTCATATTTGCTTACATTTTTGGCGAATATGTGTGTGATTACTTGAAAGCACGATGAAACTACGAAAACACTAGATACAGATATTTAGTCTATATATTATTAGAGCCATGAATGAATGTCATACTTAACAAATTATAAATTCCATTGCAACCAAAAATGTATGTTAAAAATGCTCACTCAAAAATCAACATAGAATACATTTGACTAAAGTCGATAACTTAAGTGGCGATGGAATGTAAATTATCTGAGGTTATGAACACTGGTATAGACGCAGACACAATCAAAACAAATACAACGATACCTTTGATAGAATCAGTTTAGTAGTTTGTATATGTAGATACCTACCTACTGTAAGCAGTTTGGTGAAAGATGGCCATACGTTTTAAAGCTGCTAAACACATATACCTGTCCCTCTTCAAAACCCATCAGCATCGAAACCCCATATTTTCCCTCTCCCTTCCACATTCAGGTGATAAATAATTGTTCAAATGTACCTTACTAAAACACTTTTAACCTGTAATATATCACCGAAAGTAAAGGTAAAAGATTTAAAGGCTACAGAACAATGCTGGCCGTATACCTTTGGGTCGTTATCGTGCCCTGGTATGTTGGCTAAAAGTCCCTTTATCTCATTTTAACACATTATTTTTAGGTTTAAAATCTTGTTGTTTAATAAATATGTGACATACATTTTATAATTACCTTTTGTGGAGAATAGTGGGGTTACAGAACATCATAAAAACACCACGTCACTAGTAGGGTCCGTGGCTAAATAATAACAGCCGCACACGTCGATCGATCAGGTTAAGCTACGCTTGCCGCGGTTGGTCAGTGGATGGGTGACCATCATTACATTCCGAAACACCTCCGTGCCTCGGAAAGCTCGTTAAGCTGTTGGTCCCAGCTGTCATTCGTGGATCTTTGACAGTCGTTACGGGTCTTCACTAGCCCGAAAGTCTGACAACCAGTCTTACCAAGGGGTATCGTATTACCCAGTAACTGGGTTGTAGAGGTCAGATAGGCAGTTGCTCCATGTAAAATACTGGTATTCAGCTGCATCCGATTAGACTGGAAGCCGACCCCGACATAGTTGGGAAACGGCTGGGCAGATGAAACACACCACGTAACTGTTAACTGGTAAAATGTCTTTTCTTTAAGTACACACGGCGACACATCAAACTATATACAATGTGTAACTGAACTCATGCACATTATGAAAGTAGTTTGTTCAGAATCGTTTACTGAATCGATTTCTGTAATTTTTAATAGGTATAGGTAATATTTTATCCCAAAAATAATTAAAACCACGTAAATTACTGTCACACTTCCGCTGTACAGTCAAAACAAACCAAAATGTATGAAATACCCACTGAGCTAGATCCTTATACGAGAGCGACTGTGTGCATGCGTAGATTTGTAATGTGACCATAATTTTCTCCCACAATCAGTATAACTAATTTATTAAAAAAAAACAATGTTTTTTACATAAAACTAAAAATTCAGTGTATGTATTATGATTATAACATAATATTCTAATTGGGGTGTCTGGTGGTGTGCGTTAATTCCGGGACATGTTATATTTCCAGTTTTTGCTAACCTCGCATTGTTTAGGTTTTCGTACAATCAGAAGTTAACTTATACTGGTTATGTCTAGCTTGATGTGTAGCCTGCCTAACCCTGCGTTGAAAACAGGCATCATGTCATGTTGCTATGTGTGTAATGTGGTGTGCTGATTTAGAAATTATGTATTTCAGTGCGTGTCAAAAGAGACTTAAGTCTGTATGATGTACTCGTCTCGTACTTACGACACGAGGGACATACCTACGACAGGTACATACCTGTTGTCATCGCATCGCATCGCATTGTGCAAGTGTATTGAGATGCAAAAGTTATCGACCAACATGACCTAACTCCATTGAGTATCATTGTTATGTGGCAAATAATTTATTTTAATGTACTGTAACTGTAACTTATAAGCCTCTCTAATTTTAAAGCGCTCTACGACCCCACTTCTTTTGTGATCCTACGGAATGGTCCTCATAGTGCTCATGCCCTTATTCAGCTATCAGAACTTACTAGTATGTACATTATCGTATACAAGGTTATTGGTAAAACATTAAAAATCTCTCAGGACTATGTTACTAACACCATGAACGACAGCTTCAGTTCTTTGTTCTATGACTTTTATTAATTCATCTGACTTTCATACAAAAAAAAAAAATGTTTAAATTCAACGAATTGTAGGTAATATTCAATTTTCTGTAACGAACTCTACACGAATCAAAGAAAGCGCTAGTTAGGTAAACATACTGCCGTGTCTAGTACAAAATTCAGCGGAGGAGAGCGGAGGTTAGATAGAACAACGAAATCTTTAAGGTTTGTTTTTGGTAAATATATTACGTTTTGTAAAAAGTCATAGAACAAAAGTTGTTGTTTATGATGTTAGTTCTCGTAATACAGCCCCACAAGGTTGTTAGTGTTTAACAATAACCCTGTATATCAAGGTAAGAACAATATAGGTGTCTCCTCTAGTTTGTTGAAGAGAACTCGAACACAAACAAACTTTATAGGACGTTGAATCAGTTTTTATTAAAAACCTAACTTACAACAAAATCAATTTCAGTTCAAAACTATTTCATTGTTCAACTTTTTCGTTTCAATTTAAAACAGTTTGTTTTGGAAATTAAAAGTATAAGCTTTTGTTAAAATGTGTTTAATTAGCTTATTTTGATTATATAGGATCAAGGGATTTACTTAAAATTCCTAGACTTGTTTTTTTTTAACTAAAATAAAAACTACCTAGGTAAGCTTGAGTTATAATGTGCTTAATTAGAAAAACTTTGTTTTGATAATTTAAGATCGAGGAGTTTAATTAAAATTCTCTCTTTAATTCATTTTGGCCCTTAAGTATCATCATCTTTTCCCAACTATGTTGGAGTTGGCTTCCAGTCTAACCGGATGCAGCTGAATACCAGTATTTTACATGGAGCGACTGCCTATCTGACTTCCACAACGCAGTTACTGGGTATTACGATACCCCTTGGTAAAACTGGTTGTCAGACTTTCGGGCTAGTGACGACCCGTAATGACCTTATTTTAACTTTTCTATAAGTTCATTGACCTTATATTTTAATAACATAAGTACTTCCTCTGCAACTTGTTTACGGAAAAATCACAAAAGAAACATTATGACGTCACAAAGATGGTCCTAGAAATAAAACCTCATTTTCTTTTACGCACGCAAAATTGTAACGAAATAACAAAATCTACTACCTATAAGAAAACCTATAAGAAAACTCGTGGGCTCCAAAGAATTTGTATTTTAGTTGCTTACCAAGAGACAGTCACAGTCTTTCTTACTAGTAGAGTTTTGACGTATATTTAACACTAGCCACCTGTTCTGCCCACGACTTCGTCCACGTGAAATTTCTCCTCTTTTGACCTCACATCACCTGCCGCTTCGTTTCCGCTTACAGACGACGTTTTCTAAAAGACATAGCGTGATGTTAAACAGTCTACAGCCTTCCTTAAGAATTGGGCTACCGAATGCAAAAATAATTTTTCAAATCCGACTGGTAGTTCCAGAAATTAACGCGTTCAAACAAACAAACTCTTCTGCTTTATTATTAGTTCAGATATATATATTGTTCAAGTTACTTTGAGGTAGCAGAATTAGAAAATAGAAATAACTACTAAAGATTCAGTTCTAACACCATTTTTATGACAAGATTCTGAGTTCACCAATAGATCGGTTATCAATTAGCGTCATATAGCATCAATTCACCGGTAAATAGTTTTCCAATTTTCCATTTCACCTACCCATACCAACTTATCGAACCAATAATGACACATGACAGCCCACTCTAAATAAAGGCAAAAATTCTTTTACGCGCACATTTTACATGACATAGAGAGCATGCAAATGCTTGTCCATAACGAAGTAAACCGAATTATGCGTCAGCTTAAAAGCGTTTATCGGTCGACGTCATTTAATACCGCTGAAAGCCTCTCGAGGTGTTAATAATATTAGAGGGACAGTTTTGAAACACATTATAGGTAAGATAGGTAGGTAGGTAACGTATAGATACAATTTGGTGGAGTATGTTGGTGTAACCTATCTTGAACTAGTTGATCTCTTGTGGTGGTTTACATTATGGGAACCAAAAACTAATGTTATCCCTATAGGTACTAATAAATTATGAAAAAAAAAAAACAAAATAAGAGGCAGTTGTCCTAATCTTAACTAATCCTACTAATAATATAAACGTGTTTGTATAGATGGATGGATGGATGGATGGATGTTTGTTTACTCTTTCACGCCAAAACTACTGAACGGATTTAGATGAAATTTGGCGCACAGGTAGTTTATAACCAAGATAAATATATAGGATACTTTTTATCCCGATATTCCCACGGGATCGAAACTTATGCGGCTGATACCGCGGGGCGCAGCTAGTAATATTATAAATGTGAAAGTGAGTTTGTTTGTTTGTTACGCTTTCACTCTAAAACGGCTAATCGAATTAGGATGAAATTTGGCACATAGTTAGACCTTGATCTGAAGAATTACATAGGCTACTTTTCAACCTGGATCGTAGACGAAGTCTCGGGCAATAGCTAGTTGATAATAATTTTCAGTAAAATTTTGACTTTATGAATAAATACGGGATGGTAACTCCTTCTTTTGAATAAGGGTCTTAAATAATGACAATGCCACAGCAACACTAAGGCCATGTCCGCACGTAAAACTATCACGGCTGGATGTTATCGCGCACTGGATTTCCAACTCTCGGAGTTGAGCCAAGCATTGAGAATTCAGCAGAACGCATCCCAGCGCATCAAAAAACGACACTGTTGGAGTTTCAACTCTCGGCGTCAAGCAGTGCATTGAAAATCCAGTGCGCGATATTTTTATATCCATGCGACCGTCGGCTCTACATCTTAGTCACAAGCGAGATAAGTCCACAGCCACAACAGGTGACGTCGTCTCGCATGTCTCCATGTCACATTCTCAGCATTATCTTCCTTGACGGCGAGATGTCACCAGTAACATGAGACAAGTGACCACAACTGGAGGAGGCGTTGACAGTGGGATAAGGATTACCGGTATCTTGGAAGTGACAGCAGCTGACGAAGGTGTTTTTATGATAATTAAGATCACAGAAAAACGTACACTTCACTATACCCATACCAAAGGGTAGTAAATCAGCAATATACACGGTGGCAGGGACATCGACGAGCAACCTGTTACCATGGATTCAGTACATGATTCTGGACGAGGAAAAATTTCAACGCCCCCTGGCGTTGAAATTATGCGTCGGTTATAAAAAATGAAATCAGCTATTTCTTACAACAGTGTAATACCCCCACGCGTTCAAAATGTATGGAACAGGATTTTTTTTTTATAACCGACTACAAATTTCTACGCAGTGGGTCCAGAATCATATACTGCATCCATCCATTACCATGGATGCAGTATGTGATTCTGCATCCATGGTAATGGGTAGATTGATTTCTACACAAAGGAGTCCAGAATCTTAGTACTTAATTCATGTTAACAGGTTGAGCGTCGATGTCCCTGCCAACCTGTATAATAATAATGTAGGCACACCTGTGCCTTCATTATTGTACCTACCTATGTGTCACCAGTGTAATCGCTATAAGTAATTTCTTCACTCAACCATTGAATGGAAAGAATCATTGAGGAAAGAATAAAACTTATCATTAATTTCTTTTTTGGAGCTAAGGTCCTAAATACTACAGAAGCTGTGGACAATGCACATTAGAAGCAACAAAATATGTAGCAAACGACTTCAAATTTTCCTACAAACATAAACAAAGATGAACACCATATTTTTCTTCACACAATTTTATTTACTTCTCTCCGAAAAACTGATTACATCTCTTTAGAATCGTGTCCAAACACGAACATCCCACAATTGTTGGCAAGGAAATGTTTTAAACCGTCCCTCCCTTGACAAAAGTCGCTTGCATCGTTATCACGCGAAACTTGCTTCTTCGTAATTGTTTTCAATTCGTTTTTTTTTCTCTTTTCCCATCGCCCTTTGTGAGGGGAGAAATCGTCGAATCATTACTGAGAGCGTTTGTAGGTGTTAAATTCATTAATGAAATCGTATTACGTAGCGGTATGGAAGTTATCGAAAAGGCAATAACTGGTGGTGCTGATTGTGCGCGAATATTACAAGTTACGTACTTTTTGGATCTTGTTATTGTTTTGGGGAATCGTTGAGTCATGAAACAAAGGAATTGTGGCTGAGGGTGTGGTTTTGAATGTTTATTACAGTCATGTTTTTTGACGAAGTGTGTGAAATGTTTTTTGAAGAGAAAACTTCTTTAGCGGCGTTGTGCACTTTTTTGTGATGGGTAAAAAATGTTAAACTCGCGTCAGGACACGTGACCTGATCGAAAATTCATAAGACAGAGCTCGCGGCAGGACACGTGACCTGATCGAAAATTCGTAAGACGGAGGAAGAGTAGACCGCATTCCAAAATATCAAAAATGCACAACGTTAATATTCAAGTTTTCACTTCTGCCGGCAGTCCCGGAGTGCAACCCGTTTTTTTTAGTCTTTTATTGTGTCCAACTGCTGGGCAAAGGCCTTGCTAAACCTACCTGTCTTTTGCGATCTCTGGGCAAGTTGACCCTACAAACGTTATCTGAGGAGCAATTCTCATAATTTTACGAAAATTCACAGTCTGATCTCAGTCTCAATCTACCAAAAATACCTCTAATTTCCCTACATTATTGACAAGTTTTTGACATTGATTGTCACTGAGATGAGATTGCGACTAGATTTTGAACGTTTTTAATTGCTGGAATTGGCCTTCAGATCATGATTTGGATTATAGATGCAAATTCTGTCAATGTTTTCTTTCACATTACCATCTCATAAAGTTATCGTTGAACTAGAACTTCTTAATCAAATGTGCATATTATTTCTTTTCACTACCTAAAATGAAACTAAAACTTCTTATACAGTAATCAAATGTTCTTATTATTTATTTTCACTACCAAACCACCATATTATCAAACTGCAGACAGACGGACTAGATGTGATCCTTGTTATCAACACCAACCAGAATGATGTTTCTATCCCATTTGCGATTAACAACACCCATTACAAAGAAAGGACTTCCTTAACCTGTTTTCCTTGTCAATTACACGGCCATTGGATTTTAGTAGACGATAATTATTATCCTTATCCGTAAGCTTTATGATTGTAGTTGGTACTTTGTCAAAATTATCAATTTCTTTCATTTAGGTGAAATTTGTTGCTCTCACGACCTCCCGACGCATCGCATCGTCTGTCCGTGCTATTACTTCGTTTCCGCTTAGAAAGAAAGAAAGAAAAAGTATTTATATTTTAGTTTTGTGCGACTCGTACAGGATATACTTAGCGTTCTTTCTCACTTTGTTTCTTCTTGCTCGGCTCCTAAGGGTACTAGCGTGATGTTAAATAGGCTATCAAATGCAAAAAGAATGTTTGAAAACCGACTTGTAGTTCCAGAGATTAGCGCGTTCAAACAAACAAACTCTTCAGCTTTATTATTAGTACTAGCTGCGCCCCGCGGTTTTACCCGCATAAGTTTCGATCCCGTAGGAATAATGTAGGTAGTGTAGGTTATAAACTATCTGAGTGCCAAATTTCATCCAAATCCGTTCAGTAGTTATTGCGTGAAAGAGTAATAAACATCCATCCATCCATACAAACTTTCACGTTTATAATATCAGTAGGATATACGTTTATAGATATACAGGGTGATTTTTTAAAAACCAGCCAAATTTAAGGATGTGGTACAGACCATCAAACTGAACAACTTTCTCCATGGGACCAACATCGTAATCGCGAATAAAAATTCAGCCGTCCCATACATTTAGGTCGAGTAGGTATTGAAGATTTCTATGGGACAGTTGATATAATTTTCGCGATTACGCTATTTGTCACATGGAGAAATGTTCAGTTTGATGGTCTGTACCACATCCTTAAATTTGGCTGGTCTTTAAAAAATAACCCTGTATAGATGTCATCTCTATACCACCTGCTTACCTATCTGTTAAGCTGGTTCTGCAGTTGACGCTCTAAGCAGTTTGTGGTCAATATAATTCCAGACGCAAGCATGTCAGGGCTAACGTGTTGATTAGCTAAGCTTTGGTTGAGTAACGTGTTAACTAGGTACCTACTTGAGATTTGAATGTCACTATTACCACAACCATGTGTAGTTACCTACTGGTTAAGGTTGTGTTAGGAGATTGAGTATCTACTAAAAAAGGAAACAGTGTGTTTGAAAAGAGATTCATCATCTTCTGCCAAACATTTTTCCAACTATGTTGGGGTCGGCTTCCAGTCTAACCGGATGCAGCCGAGTACCAGTATTCCACATGGAGCGACTGCTTATCTGACTTCCACAACCCAGTTACTGGGTATTACGATACCCCTTGGTAAGACTGGTTGTCAGACTTTCGGGCTAGTGACGACCCGTAACGACCGCTTACTGTAGCCGATACGATTAAACTTGACATTGTTTCGAAAAATTTGCATACTTATTTATAATAATATTAATGAGGATATTAATTGGACTGTAAACTTAATTTGCTAATTAGACACCTTCAATTTCAATATTTCTACACCTGAAGCGGTAGTACATGTGAAGCTGTTAATATTAAGATCTTAATGTACCTACCATATTCTCAGAAATAAATCATATTCCATTCTATAAAGGATTGTCTATACCTTTGAGAAAAGGTCTGATTTTGCCTGAATTTCCAGCCTCAATAATCCTACGCTAAACCAACACAACTTTCCAGAATCTTTCTCACAAACCCCTCATAACAATAATCCTATCAAAGCAAACAAACAGAAATATAACATAAACACACATTAACAACCACGCAACAGAAAACTCGAAAGCAGATCGGAAATGAAAGGGCGTAAATAACAACAACTGGCAGTTATGCGCGGCGAATAAATTTAATTATAGCAACGCTCAGTGATTCACGGGAATCGTACATGAATAAACAAGGGGAAGTTCTATACTTGTCAGGAAAATATGTGGTCTACGAACTGGCCGGCTGCTATTTGAAAGATCAAGTCTTAGTAAGTCCAAAAGGATATTTCTCCGGTTGTTAGAAAACAAGTCGTGGTAGTGTATAAAATGGGAAACCGTATCACTAGACAGGTGGGAGTGATGGTCCAGTGGTATAGACTCCGACTTACAAGCTGATCGTAGATTCGAACACAGGCAGGTACTTTTTGTAAATCATTTCATCACCACTGCTCTCAAAACGGTGAAGGAAAACCTCGTGAGGAAACTGAAATGTCCTAGAACTAAAAATTCGAAGACATGTGACATCTACCAATCCGCACTGGGCCCGCGTGGTTGATCACAGCCCACTCCCTCTCAATGAGAGAAGGCCTGTGTCCCAGCAGTGGGAACATTAAACACTGTTTATGTAGTCAGGTACCTATTGCTAAGTTGGATGCAGACATAGGACACCGGCGGACACCTTTTTGACAGTCGGGATCCCAGCTGTCATTTGTAACATGCTTCACGTGCTTTGCAAGGCACGGACTCCGGTAGTGATGCCTCATATATGTTTCACGCCGCATACTCACCTTTACATCTTATATTTAACAGCCTTTGAACACTTAAAATTGTCATTATTACTGATCCCAGTCTATATTTTGATATGCTAGAAAATGAGAGCTGACGTTATATGTAAAGTTGGTGAGTTATGCGCGTTGCGGCACTGTTCCAATTTGTCAGCAAAATTTTACTCAATACAAGAAATCCCGATTCGTTATAATCCAACTTATATTATAAACGTGAAAGTTTGTATGGATGGATGTTTGTTACTCTTTCACGCAAAAACTACTGAACGCATTTGGATGAAATTTGGCACACAGATGGTTTATAACCAGGATTAACATATAGGATACTTTTTATCCCGATATTCCTACGGGATCGAAAATTATGCGGGTGAAACCGCGGGGCGCAGCTATTCCGACAATATTTTCCTTGACATTATAGAATTGCCTTTACATTTCTATTCTTGTCGTGCAATTACCCAAAAGTCAAACAAAGGAGTAGGTACATCCATACTAATTAAAGGCGTTATGGATCATAACCAGCACAATAATGAACGAATATTGCAAAGGGGAAATAGGGGAAACAAACTTTCTTAATGTTGTGTGTCATTGTGATTAAATTAGGGGAGACGGGACCCTCCCTGTTTTGCGATAAGAATGTCTCTATTGCCTTACACTTGGATGGGTGCCCGGACAGAAATCTGTGTACCCATGAGACATTCTTGACTGTATATTTTTGTGAATTAATTTTTTATAACGAATATCGGATGATAATAATTTCAGCTAAATTATACAGAGTTTTACAAACCGATGAGTCGATAAAGTCTGCGAAATTCGAGGCAAAAATCTCATTCAGCGTTATTTAAATTGAACCTGAAGCCTGACTTTAAAAAATCTGGATTTATAGTAATCATTTATATTCAATTTGATTTTGATTCATTAGGTACTCGTTGTTGCGAAAAACAAGCTTCTATAGGGCCGGTAAGATATCATAAACAATATATATTCTTGGTAAGCCTAAGTTTTGATAAGTTACCTAAAATTAAAGTAAATAAACTTTTACTTAACACAAAACTCTTAAAAGCATTCATCCATAATAACCTCTTTAACCGCATCAACAACAATAAACCCTTTAAAAAGTACAACAGGGGGACAACACCAATAAAAAAACAAAATGCATCGTCCATAAAAGGCGCTTTTTCGCGTAAGCTTTTATAAACGTTTCAGTGAATGCAATCTTCGTACAGAACAACAGACAAGCGCGCAATGGCATTGTAAAAAACCTTTTCGCGACCGGCGTTGCAGTCGCGTGAAAATAAAAAAAATCATGGCGAAATGTTTGAAGCTGGGATTAAAAGGTTCCGTATTCATATGTAGTTTTGTTAAAACAGGTTTACTTGTTTGAATTTTTTGAAGAAAGCAGGCAGGACTGATAGAGCTGCTATGTCTTCCATTTCCGCAGTCCACTACTGGATATAGGCCTCTCCCAGGCCACAAGACCCTGTCCTCCACCTTATGCTTCCAGTCTATCCCAGCCACATTTTAAGGTCGTCCATAGCTAGGGGGCATCCCAAACTACGCTTGCGGTACGACGTCTGTACTCCAGGACTCACCTGTTCTACTGACCACCGATCCTTTGACAAACATGGCCAGCCCACTGCGACTTCAGCTGGTTTATTCTGCAAGCAGTGTTGGTGGTTACTCCGGCTCTTTTCCGGATAACTTCATTCCTTATTTTATTCTTCAAAGAAACTCCGAGCGTAGACCGCTCCATAATGCGCTGAATGACATGGATTTGTGGACTAACTTGACTGTCAGTGTACACTTTTCGGCACCAAATATCATAACGGGCAGGAGAAACTGGTAGAACATCTTTGTCTTCAAACATTGCGGTGTAGGTAATGATTTTACGAAAAGTTTATTTATTATTTATTTATTTTACCATTTATGTACGTACACACATATATAAACAGACAATGAAAAACAGAACAGAAAAAATCGGTACAGAGGTGATGCTTATTTCATAAGAAATCTCTTCCAGCATACCTGAGATAGGACAATAGATACAGAGAAGTAGACAGCGCGCAAAGTTGTGTCTACTGAGTTGGATGATTTGCCCTAGGTAGACATAGTCCTTCACTATTTTGTGAAGCGACCCATGATGTGGATTGCACTATAAAAATAACAGCGCAGAATAATTTTTGACCAATACCTATGTAAATAACTTAAAGTAGACATACTCCTTCACCATTTTGTGAAGCAACCCTTCGATGTGGATTGCACTGTAAAAATAACAGCGTAAAACAAGTTGTGACCAATACCTACTAGTATGTAAATAATATTCAACCAGTTTACAAGGTAATCAAATATCGGCCAAGGTAGTTTAAAATTTAATTAATAATTGCTGTGGCCTTTTTTTCAAAGACTTGTTTGAGGTTAGGAGTTCAAATATATTTCAGTTTGTGTCTGAGGTTTAGTTTCATATTTTTCAGAATGTTTTTCAATCTCAATTCTCATGACATAAAATTTCGAATAACATTTATTTTAGTGAGTGGGTGTATACTAGCTTTGCAACAATTTTAAATTTAAACACATTTAAATTTTTCATGATTTTTTTTTTCAGAGCTACGAGATATAAGCGACGCTCAGTTTGTGGCTCACCGAATCCCGAAGTCACATTGTATTTTTAGTTTATTTTACTTTTTGATGAATAAACTTTATTATTTCATTTACTTTGTACAGACGCCAGCAGGTCAAGCTACCCGAAACTGTCAAATTTTTCCAATCAACCTAGAACCTTAATGCTTTAACGATAAAGTTCAAAATCTATTAAATAAATTTGACAGATTGTAGTAGCTTGATGTGCTGGCATCTGTACATAACAAAGTTAACTTCCATTTATTCTGGTTATGTAAACAAAGAAACAGAATTTCGATTTTTTTATCATCCATGAACTCTAATTGACGTGGGACGACAGGCTTCACTCATTGTCAGCTTCCCCGTTCCCAGATCAACTTGACACATTTTTTCTTCAAGTAATTTCGACACGGAACCCTAAAAAAAGACACGATGGAAATTAGATTACGCGCGTGGTGCATACTCCGTGTTATTATAACTTTTTTTTTTAAGTAAAAATGAATGCAAAAATTTGTGAGTAAATTGTAAATAATATTATTATTTTCGCGGTTTTATGAACAAAACTATTTAAGTTTGTGGATTTCGTGGTGAAAAGAATATTGTTTATGATTTTAGACGGCTATGATTACGTTCCTTGAGCGTGAAGTTTCGCTTTGTTATTAGTTTTTATTCGGCAAAGCATAATGTAGCTACGTTTACGTTTGTTTATTTTAACCTATGTTAGTTTTATCCTTTAGTTCCTTTTAAGTTTAGTTAAATGTTTCCTGCAGTTTTGTCGCCAATAAATATACCTCTTTTTGTTGTCTAAAGATCCTTACAGTAAGGCAGTAAGGATGATCTAATATAATGCTTAATAATAGCAAAACGATAAAGGGTTTTTTACTTTACTTGCACGATTTCGATATAATTTTGCAAAGAGACGATTGCCTTTTTTGGGTATCAAAAAATAGTAAAAAAACTACCAAAAATAATAATAATAAAAACATAACATCAAATAACTTCTACCGCTCTGGGCAGAGCGGGAGCGGGTATGTCAGACTTTTACTGACTAAAACCCACCCGTGTTCCTTCAGTTGCCTGTGCCAGGGAAAGAGATGATACCTGAAAACGTTATTACGTCAATCTATTCTTGAAAACTAAAATCTAACACTGTTTAATTCCAATATTCAGAGCTATGGATATACAGGGTGGCAGGGACATCGACGCAAAAACTGTGACCATGAATTCCGTATTTTTTGGTTGCTTTTTTAACTGACGAAAAATTTCAATGCATTGGGGTTCAGAATCATGTATTGAATTCATGGTAACAGGTTGCAAGTCGAGGTTCCTGCCACCTCGTATATTTATTTATTTGTGCACAATGTATATTCACTAATGAGAGGGGCCCGCGGCCAAATAATAACAGCACCACAGGTCGATCGATCAGGTTAAGCTGCGCTTGCCGCAGTTAGTCTGTGCATGAGTATCCATCTTTACATACCGAGACTCTTCCGTGGCTCGGAAAGCGCATTAAGCCGTTGGTCTGGCTGTCATTCGTGGATCTATGACAGTCGATACGGGTAGTCAGAAGCCCGAAAGTCAGACAACCAGTCTTACCAAAGAGTATCGTATTATCCAGTAACTGGGTTGTGGAGGTCAGGCAGGGAGTCGCTCCATGTAAAATACTGGTATTCAGCTGCATCCGGTAAGACCGGAAACTGAAAGGCTAGGCAGATGACGATATTCACTAATGAGTAGTTGCAGTAATCAGTAATGCCCTCATTATGACTCCACTAGGGTCCTAGAAACCCTGGAACATAAAGGCCTAAGAAAGGAATACGGGTGGGTTTTAGTCTCCGCTCCACCCAGAGCAGGATCATTTGATGATTTCCCATCCTCAAAAAAAAAAGGGTCCTAGAAAGTCCGCACAAGTTCGTGTTTATTCGTGTCTATTCGGAAACTATCACCGAACAGGATAGTAGTTTACTGCTACTGTTTGATTGCGTACATTTATTGCGTGCTTCTGGAATTAACACCGCATCAGAGACCTAATGGATTCTGCGCTACTGAGGCGAATGTTTAGGGGTTTAAAAAAATCAATTATACATAAGTTTTTGAGGATATGTCATGAGATATTTTATTACACTCTGATTTTTAATTTGTTAGACTAAAATTACAGCTGCGCACTAATATACGCCGTCAACATGACATAAAAAAACCGAACGCAGCTGTCATTTCGGTGTAGCAAATTAAAAATCAGATGTATCAAAAAAATACTTCCTTCCCTACATTTTCGTCAAGTTTTTGGCATTGAAATTAGATTGTGAGTAGATTTTTATATATTGATATTACGGGAAATGACCTAAGTAAGAGGTTGATACATGACTGTCACGCTTTTATATGGAGACAAACGTAGTAAAAATATGTGTAAACAGACTTTGTAAGAACTAGGCTTACTCGTATAACCTTTAAGAATCAAGTATCTTATCCAAGATTTTTTATTGTAATAAAACCAGAGAGCTTAGACAACTGACAATCGCTATCAAAGCAATTAATATTAAAAATTTAAATTAAATAGAACAATAAACTAAAAAAAATAAGATTAAGTAGAACAATAAACTAAAAATAAAATAGTCTTATAATAACAAACTTGTTAATGACAGTCTATGTCATCAATGCCACATCTAGTAAAAATCAAATTCATACATCCATGTTGTGCTTGGTTAACTTACGATCGAGTTTATGTTATCTGTTTACCCACATTTTTTTATTTATTTTGTTATTTTATGTACGTAAATCTGTGCGCTCTAATTATTAATCTTAGTTTTAGATATTGTTTCTCAGTAAGAGAATTATGTATGCAATTCTTATGACAAATAAAGTGGTTCTTAAACCTAAATTTTTCTACAACAACAATCAACGGCGGGGTAATTGCGTAACACACTAACAGTAGGAATGGCTTTCATTTTGTCAGTTCAACAACATTCATTCCGTTATTGACGTTGTTAAGCAGCCATTTTTTTCGATCGAAGCAATGGATTTGTAATATATTATAGATAGATAGATTATTTATTTATTTATTTATTACTGTAATTGCCCGTGACATCACAGCGGGCCCTATCAGAATACCAGCGCTGCGACATTTATTTTTTAAATGTCGTAGCATCATGCTGAGATAGGAGCCTTTTGGCCTCGTACAGGACTTTCTGTCTCATTTTTCTTTTTGTTACTTTATTTTTTATATTATTAAATGTTGGTACCTACTTTAAAAAAAAATATAATATGGGTTTTTTTATTTTTGTTTGTGTTAAGTTTAGTTTAGTTTTATGATCTTCCTGTGCGAGTCACAATAAATACTTTTTCTTTCTTTCTTTCTTTCTTTCTTTCTTTCTTTCTTTCTTTCTTTCTTTCTTTCTTTCTTTCTTTCTTTCTCTTTCTAATATCCTTCAAAACGATTCAGATTTAGATTAAAATTGATAGTGTGTTACGATATGAAGGGTGCGAGATTGACCTTTAGTTTTTTGGTAGCATATGTTAATCCAAAACATTTGACATTTCCATTTTCGTTATCGCTGACAGAATGTCACTTTCTTTAGGCCCTCAGGACTACTTTGATTTTTCTGTTTACTACCTAAGTTTAACTGGTACCAAAGCATTTTTATTTTATTTTATTTTTTTATTATCATTCACAAAACTGATGTACAATCACAAATGCATTAAAACCTTTACGACAATATTTCTGATTGACATCTACTAGATGTGAATTTAATACACTTACTCAAACTCCACTCTTACAATCGTTCCATTTACCGACCCAATCCAAAAATAAACCAACAAACTTTCTCCGAACTCTCGTCAACACTTCACTCGTACAACAAACCACAAACACAGCTCATAGCTCATCTCAACACATCTTGGAAATGACAATGACAGGTAATTTATTATCATAAAAATACTCAGTCAAGTACTAAGTCTGCGTTTGAATTTTTCCAAAACCAATTTATATTTCAATTTCGTCGAATGTGCTTGGCAACGTCGTAAATGCTTTGGGTTCAGGTAAAGATGTGAGATGAGCGAGGAATGAGCGAGGTGTGAAGTAATGGGAACAGCCGGTATATTCAGAAAAATTTAAGTGAAGTGAGCTGTCACTTCACTTCATCTAAGTTTTCACGACTCCCGAAATTAAAGTTATTTTTCAGTTTGTAGTGTTATTTTTGGAAATCGTTTTTTTTTGAGGTTCCGTACCTCAAAAGGAAAAATAAAACCTTTATAAGATCACTTCGCTGTCCGTTTGTCTGTCCATCTGTCAAGAGCATTTTTCTCAGGAACTCGTGGAGTTATCAAGTTGAAATTTATATCAAATAATCTGTAATCCCTTGATTTTTTGTAATAAGACTTTTTATTGTTCTCTTTTTAGTTATGGTACCTATCCCACACAAGTTCGTATAGGTACCACAGGTGTTATGAACACCCAAAAAAAAACCAAATCGCCATAAGCGTGCCCATAATATTTGAAGAGTTCCCTCGATTTCCCCAGGATCCCATCACAAGATTCTGACCTAATGATATTGAGACCACCTGGAAAGCACCCTTTCAAAAAAAAATTTTTTTTCTTATCAGTCTACTTCGAGTAATCGGAGTAAAACTCGAATTATGTTTAAATATAGAAAAAAAAAAAACAAAACAGAGTTCCCGTCATTAAAAACGTTCAAAATCTTCTCACAATCTCATCTCAGCACAATCAATGTCAAAAACTTGTCGAAAGTCAAGGGAAATAGTAGAGGTATTTTCGAAAGATTGAGACTGAAATCAGACTGTGAACGTTTTTAAAATTACGATAATTGCACCTCAGATCTTGGTACTTTTTACAGTCGTTAGATACGTTATCTTGACACCTACAAACTATTGACGGTAAACTGTCTAGGTAGATACCTGACGCTGTAATTTCGTATAGGTGGAGTGGTCATGGCAAATTGAATGCATTGTGGTGCGGTGCAATTATCCAAAAGCCATACAATTCGCCTTGGTCACGCGTAATTACTATACGCTTGATTGTAGCTCAGCTAGTATCGCTGGTACTGATTTTGAAGCTGTTGCGTAAGGAGATTTTGGGATTCATAGGTATCTTCATTGAAATGTTAAATGATGGTTTAAACATTATCTAAATAGCGAAAAGGAGTCATCTGCCTTGCCTTTTCCCAACTATGTTGGGGTCGGCGTCCAGTCTAACCACACACAGCAGACTGGTACCTACTGGTACTTAGCAGTATACAGCTAAATACCAGTATTTCACATAGATAGAGTGACTGCCTATTTGACCTCCACAACCCAGTTACTGGGTAATATAATACCCCTTGAAAATACTGGTTGTCAGACTTTCGGGATTCTGACTACTCGTAACGACTGTCAAAGATCGAAGATTGACAGCTAGCAGAAATTAAATTAGCTAGCGAAACTCTGCAGACGTGATGAGTATCGATATCTACACACCAAAAAATGGAAATAAAAAAGATTTGATGTTTTTTTAAGGGTCAATGACCGCTGGTAGTGTTGTTTTTAGTTTACATATACAAACGGATTTTTACACCTTATAGTTCAAGTGAATACACTAACTGCGGTCGATGACTCTCATCGGCCTTAATCTTTGGCTTCGGGAGATATTATAATGCACAAGTGTGTGCACAGTCACAGGTGCACTCTTTTGAGTGGACCTATGATTGCGCACACGCTTGTGGTTCCCTCACTCTCGAAGTCCAATGGGACGGCTATCTGACATAACCAGCGAGAGATCAAGCGCAGGCGTGCTTTCCGAATCACGAGGGTATCACACATGTGACAAAAGGTTTTATTAATACTAATTGGTGATTAAAATATTTATATAAAGTATATAAAATATTTATTTATACCTGTGCCCAACTCATATCATAAAATAAGTACATAGTTGCTAAAGTCTTTCTTAAGCAACGCAAAGAAATAAAATATGCTTTTTGTATTTTCATAATGCAAATGCCACTCTGCTAAAAATCATGAACAGCTTTGCTCCACTAGAATTTTATTCTAGAATCTTTGAAAGTAACAAAGGGAACGCGAAAAGAAAAATAGTCTATTTCCCAGTGAGACCAGTCTTCAAAGTTACAAAATAAATATAAGGCGTTTATTTCTTACTGTCTTCGTAAACTTTGTTTTAAATTGTTCAATTTTGTGACGATAAATTGTATCTTTTTGAAGAACGAGAAAGTAGTAAATCCTTTCTTAAAATGCGACGAGCGTGTGTCTTCATTGTTGTAGAATTTATTAGGCTGTTACTATGTTGTGACTAAAATTACTACTGTTGAGCATGAAGTTTTGAGTTTGATTCCCGGGTTGAGTAAAGTGCTATTGGGTTGTTCAGTCTGAAATTTCTCATTAGCAGCCTGGAGTCTAGATGTGTCTAGATGTTTAGGGCAATAGACCCCCTTTTTTATTGGGTGGAAAATCATCATATATGACTTCTGCCGCTCTGGGCGGAGCGGGAGAGCGTGTCAGACTTTTGCTAACTAAAAACCACCCGTGTTCCTTCAGTTGCCTGTGCCAGGGGCCACTCTCTCTTTCGAACAACCCGCGGCCCTGGCAGGCATCGGCCCTAGCGGACCCCGTCAGTTCGTGCTGAAATCTCTTTGAGGCGCGAGTGGAACACAACGCGCCGTCGACCCGGGTCTGGTCCTTGCCGGGCGGTGAGCTGCCCATTGCTCGCCGCCCGCAACCCCGCGCCTATGGTGGCCGGGAGTCAGCTGGTGACTCTCGACGTCAAGGGCATCTCCTGCAGCCATTAGTGGCGTGAGGGCGCAGAGATGGCCTGTCCGTCACGCGCTCCGCCTCCTTTTTTGCGAGCATTACTGCTTCGCAGAAGGAAGTGACGGCTTTCCATGCACTCTCGCTCCGTACCATGGCCTGGAGCAGGGCCGGACGCGAGAGATCGCCGCCGCCGATCGCCACCACGAGGACGCGGCGGTGCTCCGCCCAAGCCGGGCAGACCTCCACCGTATGCTCCACCGTGGGCAATAGACCCCTCGTTACATTGGATTTAAAAAAAACTAAATCTAGGTCAATATATCTGCCTTAGTTTTTGGGAAATACAGACGTAATTTTATGATGCTCTATGTATTCGTAAACTTTATTTAAATTGTTAATTTTTGTGACGATGAATTGTACCTTTTTGGAGAACGGGAACGTTGCGAATGCGACGAACCTGTGTCTTCATTGTTGTAGAATTTACTAACTGCGCCCCGCGGTTTCACCCGCATACGTTTCGATCCCGTGGGAATATCGAGATAAAAAGTATTCTATATGTTAATCCCAGTTATAAACCATCTGTGTGCCAAATTTCATCCAAATCCGTTTAGTAGTTTTTGCGTGAAAGAGTAACAAACATCCATCCATCCATACAATCTTTCGTGTTTATAATATTATAGTAGGATTTCAATTTTCTTAGCTGAAAAACTGTGTAACGGTTTTGAAGACAGTTTTCAGTGCTCGAAATGACCATGCACTAGGGCCTAGTGCATGGTCATTTCGGGCATGCCGCGACGACACAGATACGCCTCCTTGCCTCTTCTCTTGTTTTTTACATTTCTATGGTTTCTACCATTACTCGTATAAATCATAGTCATTCAAACCAAACATGAATACGGTAGATAATTATATGATTTGTTTAAATGAATTTACATACAGGGATGAATGTAAAACCAATTGAAATTAAATTCGCATTACAATTTCAAACGAATTGCGAAAACAAAATGTTATGCATTCCATTACGTCACTAAACTATCGTTAAAATATTGGTCTAGTTTTTTAGTTGCTGTCAAATGAAATAAAGTGAGTTTCATTGGTAGTTTTAGAGGTTTCGGGGCATTTGAATTATGATTATAGAACAAAATAATATTATTAAGAAAAAAATATTTGAATGCGAAATGTGGATTATAAGTACACCCCTGCCTAACCCTTCAAGAAATACTGACGTTATGTTATGTTCTGTCATTCATTGAACATTGAGAAAAACAAAATGTTGTTGTAACATAGTAAGCAAATGATTTATGTAGGTACAAGAAAAGAGGGAAATAAACTTTCCATTATAGAAACAGCATAATATTTCCAATCTCATACAATTCTGACACGATCGAACCTTCGGACAATTTAATAGAAAGTTCTGGAACATACAGAATCTATTCAAGTGGGATGAAGAATATGTTTTTATGTAGAATTTATCAAATAGTTGAACAAACTGTATTAAAGTTCGCTGTAAGAGCGATGGCGTTGCGTGCGAAGGGACGAGACGTGGCAGTTAGGGCTGACACGCGATAGAATTTTGTCGGCTACTCATCTATATTTTTTTTTTTTCTAATATTTAAACTTAAGTGTATCTACAGATGTCAGCAGGTCAAGCTACCCGAAACTGTCAAATTTTCCCAATCAACCTTGAACCTTAATGTTTCAGCGATAAAGTTGAAAAGCTATTAAAGAAATTTGACAGATTGTAGTAGCTTGGTGTGCTGGTGTCTATAAATAAACTGAACCTTTTGTATTTAAATAAATATTCTTAGTCTGTAGGCCGTTCACATGTTTTATACTTATATAAGTTATACAGGGACACCTATTATTAGCCATAAAATACCGTAGGACACATACTCTCTAACATACTATATGTATCGCTGTTGGTTGCCCAAATAAAGAAAATAAAAAACAAAATCACTTGCTCTGTTTCAGGACTTTTTTTCAACAGTTTTTTGATCCGCGTTCTATAAGTGAATGTAAGTTGTCGATGACAGAGGCAACTGCAACCGTCGAAAACATGCAGCAGCCATCGTCGATACGTTGTCTACGGCAGCCACCGACACATCGACCGCGGGCTTCGACGTATGTCGACTGCTGCCGTCAACGCGTGTCGGCGGATGCAGTTAACTCTGTCGTCGACGCGTGTCGTTCGTGTGTGAGAGCTATGTCATTAAGAAACTATCTTAAATTAAAAAAAACATAATTTCGGTGCTGTGATAATATTCTTCTTCGAATCGCTGGCATGACTGTATTTCAGAAGGCCAATTCCCGTAATTAAAAACGTCCAAAATTGGAATGTCATCTTACCGATAGTCAAAGTCAAAAACTTGTCAAAATTGTATGAAAATCAGACTTATTTTTGACTTGATTGAGACTGAGATCAGACTGTTTTCTTTGATTCTTAAAATTACAAGAATTGCCCCTCTGATCTGGTTGGCCCTAAACTTCACCCTTCCACGGCGTCATCGGTGGCAGCGCAGAGGTCACTTTGATAGTTATAGCTTGATAGGCATTGAACAAAATCTCGTACTTTTGTCCAACGACAATTCTCAGGCGATTTTTTTCATTTGTCTCTTACGTAGATGTGTAAGTTTTATTTTACAAGAAGATTGGCAACCTTAGCAAGGTAATCTGTAAAGGGGGCGTCTGTTACACCAGTCCGTAACATCGTGTTCTGTACAAGCCAGTATAATTATTTTTCAACCGTAATATTAGACTGAAATATTATTTCATACAAATAACGGTAATAATGACGACTAATAGAGCCAACTCAAGTAGCGGATGTTGGAGAAAAAAAAACCAGGCTGAAGTCGGAGTGGGCCGGACACGTCGCGCGAATGCACCCGGAGAGATGGGCAAAGATCGTCACTTACTGGACGCTTGAAGGAAGACATCGCCGTCGAGGCCGACCACGGCGAAGGTGCTGTGACGATCTAACGTGGTTTGCAAGCCCAACATGGCAAGAGATCGCTCAAGACAGGTAGGTTTGGAAGGAAAAAGGGGAGGCCTTTGCCCAGCCGTGGGACAAAATATAGGCTAACAAAAAAATTATAATAGAGAAGTATGAAAGATAGATAGATGGATGGATGGATAGGTAGATGGATGGATTGTGTAAGGAATGATATGAAAGAGAAGGGAGTGAATGATAGCGTGACGGTTGACAGGGGAGAATGGAAGAAAAAAACGTGTTGCGCCGACCACAAGTAACATGGGACAAGGGCAGGGAGATGATGAGAGAAGTATGAAAGAAAAAGGCACGCGGTGCCGACCCCAAATAAATGGGGATAACGGCAGGGGTATGATGATATAAAGGTAATAAAAGTTTACCTTACTTTCCTGCCAAATCCAATTTAATATATTCAAATTTAATTATTTAATATCTCGCTGGCTGGAGCAGCAGAGGCGTGAGCAGACGGCTGGGTCATTCTTTGGCCAAAGAATTAGCATTGGCATTCAGCGTAGCAATGCTGTTTCCACATTTTCATCCAAACCCATGACGCATAAACGACAGAAATCCGGTGAACTATCCAAATTATTAGTTATTCAAATAAGATTCCGGGTTATGGAATCATATTTGAATAATGAATAACTTGGATAGTATTATTAAATATTTCCACATACCACACCAATATCACATTACACAACGATCTAACAGTCAGTCTTACAAGACATCTCGGACCCATCCCGTAGCACTCAGAGAAAACGCTTCCAAACTTGTAAGAAGTTGTAAGTAGTCTGAAATAAAACGTGGTCAGGACTACCCTACTTCTAACAACTGAAAAGGTCCGTGAAATCCTAATAGGAATGTTACCTACCCATTTTGACATGTTCGTGTATTTTCCTAGATGGTTCTACAGGAGATAGGGTAGGCTTGTTCGCAGGGTGTTCAAGAAATGTCCTGGGAAAAGGTAGGTAGTCTGATTTTTTTCAGCACGACTAACACCCGGTTTCAGAATTGAGAATTTGATGTTGAGAACTTGTCAAACTCTTGATTTCTTCAATGTAGCCCGCATAATAAAATCTTTAATAGGTACGTCTTTCATTTTTATTAAAGATTAACATTTTCGTAAACTGTTATTATAAAATAAACCCAGCATTTGTGTACTAAAACGTTGTTTTATTTATTAGTATTTGAAGTTTTTTTTTTTGTATAATGTTTTAGTACGCTAATTGATAGAGCCGTGCTTTCCTATAATTTAGATAAATGCGAGATCTATGTAACGACAAAGACTAGTGTATGTGTTTATACCTAAGCCATTAAATAAATAAATAATTTAATATTTCTTGAGCTTTTCACAAAGACATTTTGATTTATTTATTATTTTAAGGTAAAATTTGACAAGTTTTCAGGGTGCATAAAAGAAATGTCCCAGAAAATGAATTATGTGATTACCTAATTAAAACTATTACGACAATAGACCCAGAAGTCACTCCTAATGGAGTATACTCAGGGATCACATCGCACTAGCACATACTTCCAGTAAAGTGCAAGATTCTATGCATTGAGAAATACGATGACCTGAATAAGAATTCACCTAGAATGACTCTGTCGATGATATCAGCATCCTAATTGCGTCAAACACCGTTAATCTCAATCTGAATCATTTTGAAGGATGTTGTTAATCCATTGCTTCATATGTTCGAAAAATTTATCTACTCAACAACGTAAACAACGCAATGAATATTGTTGAACTGTCAAAATGAAACCCATTGCTACTGATAGTGTGCTGCGCAATCACCCCGCTGCGCTGCTTCGTATCAAAAGTAGTATTTATATATTTTATTTATTTATTTATTAGGCTTTTCAACAATGAGTACACTGTTACTTTATAATTTGTACATTGCAAACTTAAAATGGAACTGGGCTCAAGCTAAAATGGAACTGGGCTGGTCACATCTGTCGCATGCCGGAGGAGCTATGGGCTAAAGTAACCACACAATGGGTCCCAAACAGCAGCAAACGACAACGCGGCAGGCCCAGAATGAGATGGCGGGACGAGCTCGACTCTTTCCACAAGGATTGGCGTTTAACAACACTGGATAGGGACAAGTGGAAGGAGGGAGGGGAGGCCTTTGCCCTGCAGTGGGACAGAAATGGCTGAATAAAAAAAACTTAAGTCTAAGCGCCTCATGACTTACAGAAAAGCACAGCATGCACTACATTATGTGCAGATAATAACACATTTATTTAAATAAAACAGTTAATAATAATATTATAATATTATCTTGATCAGTTTAGTCTTCACATATGAAGTTACTGGCAGGCTAGAAAACAAATACAAAGTAGTAAAAAGATTTTAATATTGATTCTACTTTTAAATTTTTCTAATCTTTTTTGTTGCAGTCTGCGTATGGTTCCTCCTTTCTACAGTCAGGGTTGTCAATTGTTTATCAAATTGGAACACTTCGTCAATTTGCCGTGTTAAAGACATTTCATAAAACTGAAAAAGAATGACAGTTGTCACTTAAACACACACACAGACTTTATACCTGTCTTAGAACGGATATATTCCAGATTACGTAAAAGTTAACTTTAAAATGCGTAATAAAATAAATATATAAACTGCCTTATCTTAATGAACATCTTGTTTATGGGTTCTTACATGCCTACATTATAATACCGTACGTGTATCCATCAATGTATTGTGTATTGCTGCAATCACTAGTTCCATCTGTCAAGAAAAGGTTTACCTAATAGACAGGGTATAAGTTTGTAGTCAATTTAATATGATAAACAATGTATTTCCCTGACTTTTTCTAACCTTAAATGAAAGTTTTTTGTGCTTCTATTTTTCCTACAACAAGTATATTCCATTTGGCTTCTATATATCTACCCAAACAATCGCAATAGACATTTTGCCACATCATAGAATTTCCCTCACCAAATAAAACAAAAGAAAGATATGACAGAAAAATATGCAGCCGGCACTGAAGCGACAATCAGTGGGACCATCTGAATTGCACATTCTCTTTCCCTCCCTTACTTATCAAACCACGTTTGGTGCTCATTGCTTTTTATCGTTATTTTTTCCTCCCACTTCAATTTTAGACGGTCCTTGTAATAGAATATCATAGTACGTAGCTGTTGTTTTAGTTTGTAATTTTTATGAAGATTTTTGTCAGTTTTTGAGCTTCGAGACTGTTTATATCTGTGTTGTGTTTAAAATTAAACTTTTTCTTCGTCTGTTTTCGCGTTTTAATTAGGTTGTGCCATTTTAAGCTGATTAGAAGTACTTATAATTTATTGCGGCTTTAGTGGCTGAATTTGTGTTTTTCTTGAGCTTGTTTTTTTATTAAAATGGGTTTGTAAATTTCAAATAAAGAAAACATATATATTCCTACACTACCTATTTTCTATTTACCTATTTTAATTTTGAGATGTTTTATAAATAGCACTAAAAGTCATTCAAGTGTTTTTGGTTACACTCGTCATTCGTATTAATTTTAAAACTAATATTCCGCAAATGTCCCTACAATTTTAAATACGGTGTTAAAATGTGGTAGATAATAATAAGTAGGTACATAAATTCCAAGCCTTTACAAATTATAAAATAGACACCTTAACTTGTCTTTTAATCAAAGTGGTGTTCCTTGACTATTTTATATATTAACAAATAACTCAAGCGTTACTAAAAGCATTCGTTATTATTATTAATAGCCATCAATTCCCCACTGCTGCGAAAAGGTCTCTTTTTACTTCTCTCTGTCCAGAGCTACAAAGGACCAATAAAGGAGTCCAGCTCATCCCGCCATTTCCGACAAAACCATTCGTATTGAGTTTGGGGTAAAAATATTCTGCAAAAGCGCCTACATTTTAAAACACTATATCCGATACTAAGTACGCAAACATGTTACAGATAATATGCCTATAAATTCCAGCCTTTACAACCATAATAAGAAACTCCAACATTTCCGAACAAGCACAATATATGATGAAACTGTCCGTCATTGCTGTACGTAATCCTGTTATCCGGATAATCCAGTTTAAAATTTAAAATTCCTTACCAAAGCCGTTTATGTTCGTGATTTGCTGTTAGCCGAGTTTAATTATATTTTACATCAATTTGATTGATACCTCGGATAATCGAGTTTGCTTGTATTACTTTATTACTTAAAAGAGGGTTATACGGTTAATACGCTATTGTTCATATATTATTTCCATTAGTGTGGCGTTTTGTGTTAAATAAGTATCGTTTTTTAGTTAAAATCTATCAACTTAGTAAAACCCAAGGCAATTTTATTCAACACTCTAGGGGCTGATTTTACCAAAGTCAGATATTTTTTTTGTACGTGGAATAAAATTGACGTCTGACAGTTCTAGTATGGAAAAAGTGTCAAAAATTCAAAATTTATTCTCAGGGACTTATTCTAGGTACTTATCAAAATTTGGTGAAATTCGCCCTAATTGAAATAAAAAAAAGAAGTAAAATATCGATTGCCATTAACATATTAGAGTAAATTGATCTGAAAAAACAGAAGATAAAACATGACAAATAAACAACCACAGACCGAAGAGATAGAAGATGGCGTATTGCAATGATACAATCAGGAATGAATGAAGCAATAAACACCTAAATGTCTTTACCAAAACCACAACATTCAAACTCAAAAGCCATGAATGTCTCCTATTGACTCAACACACAAGTTATCCCCAAACTTAACAAGATACTCGAAGACAAATTACTGCGTGACAGCTCTGGGATTCGATTCAAATGAATCGATTTACAGTTATATAGGCACTCTTAATTGAACCACAGGGACCGCATTCACTCCGACCACAATCCGACCACGGTGCTGTGAAGAGCTACCGTCTGCCCCGCTTAATTGGTGGTTAATCGATTTGTAATTCACCAAGTTTGTGTGCTGAACTCATGTATAGTCTATTGCAATCGATTTTTGAGAATCGTTTCTTTTTTTTTTTAAGTATATACGGGACGGTTTCTGTCAGGTTTGTGTTTTTGGTTTAATAATAATAATAATATAATAATAATGGTTTATTGTCTCAATAAAATAACATTACATGATTACGTCTCTGGAACCAACTTTTAGGCAAACAATGCCTGTATTAGTAGGCTCCGCTTGTATTAGTTGGTGTATGCTGATGAATTTATTGTTTGTGATTAATATTTATAATTTAGTAAACGTAATATTATAAATTAATTAAATAATTTTTAAATTAATATGAGCATTACAAAAAGGAACATATATTTTATAAGTAAAGATCTGATTTAAAAAATATAATACAAATCCAATTATGAATCAACCTTTTATATAGCACACATATAAGCTTATATACTCCGCCTTGTGCACTCCTTTCACAATTTCAATAAGAAGTTCAATTTTCTATAAGGTCCAATATTCTGCACAAGTGCATATACCCATTTACGTTCCAAATCCCAGGTCTCTAATACCTAAACGTTATTCCGAAGTGCAATGTCAGAGCAAAGAAGAAAATAATACATTTTTATAGCGTGTACAAAACCACATCTAGGTTCTTTTGAGAGAGAATAAACATCTCTTGAGCTCACAAACATTAAGTTTCAAGTGCAAGCGGTTGAAAGCAACTACCATTGTAGACTGACCGTAACTCTGTGAGAATTATCTGAATCTGTTGTGTGGAGCCAGTTCTGATTTCTGTTTTCTGTCTTAGCTTGGCTTCCTTGTAACTTGAAATAGAGAAAAGCGATGCTTTATGTTAGAAGAGGTCTGGTTCAAAGCCGAACAGCATCTTACCAATCGTTACTGGCAAAGCCTAACTGGTGCTTTGATTAGACTCACAAAGCAAATTCACTTGTGGGCGCTTCTAGAAGATAAAAGCGTGTACTATGCTAGACTATGAAGACATTGGTGAGGAAACAAGGTCAGTGTTCAATTAACATAAAACCAGTATTAGTACGTTGAAGGAGTCGAGAATAAACAAAAGAAAGATGCATCTCTATTTTTTCGAGAATATAGAATAGATTTTTTTGTTCGAAAATATATAATTTGAGCTGTGAAAAAATCTTATAACACATTTTTACCCCACGCAACATTACCCTTCATTCCCTTTAAATACGTTTTGAACAGTTGTACGTCTTCACAGACTGCTGTCAGTTAAGGTGTAGCAGAATACTTATTTAGGGTGACAACTAAAGTGGAAAATTCATTATATCTCCCCCTGTAGCTTCACAACAATGCCAATTTTTTTCTCCTATCTTACAGCAGAAAAAATATATAATTCAGACACAAATAGTAAGGGTTGAGTTTCTTTCTGTGTCGTGAAAGAAATTCCTCCCATGAATCCCGTCTACCGCACACCTGCGAGTAGAGGACGTTGACCCCCCGTTTTAGGAAGCGTTTCAAAGTTTCGACGTAGTTTTATAGAGTTGAGAGTACTGGACTGTAGTGGGATGTAATGGGTGACTGTGGATGGAGTTTGACGTATGGATTCGTGATGTAAGGTGTTTTTGGAGTAAGTATAGGAAATTTATCGATTTGGTTGAATTTTGTCTACTTAAGTTTTTGTGATGTGATTTTTTTATTATTTGTTCACTCATTAACTGTGATAGGAATAGGTAGTGCCTATTTGCCTAAACTTCGAAGAACAGAGACAAGAAACAGAGACTTCCTTAGGACTAAATTTTTTCCGGGACAACACTTTTAAATACATTAAAAAAAATATGTTATTTGTAATAAGTAATTCGTCTATACTTACCTAAAGTTTGCGACTAGAGATAACATTTATAATTATAAATGTTATGTCTAGTCGCAAACTTTAGGTAAATATAGACGAATTACTACGAATTCACGACGAATAAGATATTTTTTTAATGTATTTAAAAGTGTTGTCCCGAATTTCGAGACAGATGTTCCGGAAAAAATTCAGTCCTAAGGAAGTCTCCGTTTCTTGTCTCTGTTCTTCGAAGTTTAGGCAAATAGGCACTACCTATTCCTATCACTGCTCATTAAGTGTGATTTAAAATCAAAGCACGGAACTACTCAAAGAATTGATTCCTCATTCTCTTGCCCTCATCTCAATTTATTTAGGGTCAGCGCAAAGTCTTTTTCTTCCATACTTCTCTATTAGCCGTCATCTCGGTAGTCACCACCTTTCTAGCTATATCATCTTCTACGCAGTCCATGAATTGTTTTTGTTTTGGTATTTCCCTACACTTAGACCCAAAGGATTGAGTGAATGTAGGTATTTTCAGCACTACGACACTAAACTTTATGGTTCTGTGTTTTCACTAATGTAAGTTGATGTAAACTGTCTGCGACTTACGATTTACGATAGGACTGCACTTTGAAAAGCTTTATAGTTCTCTCTGTCGTCATGCGTTACAACACTCATGGCTTCCTCACAGTCTCTTAAAAGATTTTGTTGTAATTTCCCTTACTTAATTTTTAAATATTATATTTAGAAAAAAAATATTTTACCCACCGGTATCGGGAAGAGGGTCCAAGCTACTGGCGGCCAGGACTCCAGAGAGAGGGACCTCCTAATAATACGAGCCGTGTCCAGAAGTACCGCTTTCTGAGTGAAGCCATTGATCCAGCTGCCCAACGAGAGCGTCCTCAGGTGTGGCCGAGGTTCTTGGCTATTTAGTAATTGTTTTTATTGTTATTGTAACAAAATAATAAAATATTTTATTTCACAAAGTACTACAGTCCATATTTCCACAAATTATTTCGGATTAATAATAAACCTACATAAACTGACATGCATGTATTCTTACTTTTGCTATTCTTATAATATGTATACTAATTGTATATCATCAATTCAGTAACATATTTTGTTGGTTTTGCTTTCATTTTGTTTTTGGGTGACGTCTCCTGGTGTGGTAATTGTGATTGTGACTACATCGTTGTATTAGGTTCCCACCTGTAAAAACAAATGTAAGTGGTAATCCTACTAATATTATAAACGCGAAAATTAGTATGGATGGATGAATGGATGGATGGATGTTTGTTACTATTTCACGCAAAAACTGCTTCACGGACTTGGATGAAATTTGGTACACGGATAGTTAATAACCAGAACTAACATATACGAGTAGGATAGTTTTTATCCCGATATTCCCACGGGATCAAAACCTATGCGGGTGAACCCGCGGGGCGCAGCTAGTGTAATTGGTGATTAGTGATTAACGTTTCTTATTTCAGATTTCAAGACACCTTGAAAAGACAATGACCAAAAGTCGTACCAAAAAGTCTCATGCATCAAGATCAAAATATTATAGTAATTATTTCTATAATTTTTTACGACTTTACGCGTCGGGGATTTGATTTTTGAACAGGGAATTAAATTTAAAGTAAAAATGTGTTGATATTGTTTTATTCCCTTTACATGACGTTTCGTTTCAAATGATATGATTAATAAAACCTTGAATTTTGAAAGTGTCATGAGTAATCATGACACTTTCTCAAATGTCTTTAAAAAAACATGTAAAAAAATATAATTTGCCGATTCTACATTAATCAAAAAGATTAAGATAGAATATATTTTTTATCTAAACGATTATCATTTTTTTAGAACAATAATGGTCGTTCGTGTATCACATGTCAAACAAAATAAAGTACCCAGTTTTCAGGTTATTTAGATTTTTTTGAAAATTTCCTAAACCCGGGTTTTGTTTACCATAAGAACTTTTGTAGGAGTGAATATGATAAATGTAGTCTATAAAAAACGAAATTTGACTTTGATGCAGCAAAGTACGGGAGTCCATACATCCATGAGTATTGTCCTTTAACTCCAAAATTATTTTGCTTTTCATAACTCAAGTTAATATACAATCTTCGTCCAAATTATAATGATTGAGCTTAAAGATCACTTACAAGTGCCATTAAATTTTCTCTTTACAAACGTTTTGCTTACAGAAATATAAATAAGCTGCTTCTAGCCTAAATAGATGAGCGTCCCAATTTATACAGAATCAGTTTAATTGGAAGATCTTGAGCAAACTGAGTGGCTAAACTAAAGACAGGTCCAAAAGTTGAAGATATTTAGATAAGTGAATTCAAAGTTGTTACTCGAAGCTCATTTACAAAGTATCTTTTGTGAATTGGCAAAGGAAATTTAAGTCTAAGACTTGTAGTATTTTTGGTTGGAATAGAAGCGCTGTGCCTGAAAAAGCAATTTAAACTGCTCCTGAGTATATGTATGTGCAAGTAATGAGCGGAGAGAGGGAAAATAAATAGCAGTAAAACTTTTTTTTTCTTTCGTAGTGAGTCAACTCAAAAAAAAAAATAGAACTGATTAAATACTACTTTGATGTTTTTTGAAAGGTTACTAAAACTCGTAACAGTGATATCTACAGAAATCATTAATCAATCTAGTGACGATATCCTATCCTACTTCGTACTATAATAATTATTATAAACGCGAAAGTTTGTGAGGATGGATGGATGGATGTTTGTTACCGTTTCCCGCAAAAAATACAGAATAGATTTGGATGTTGGGCACACAGATAGTTTATAACCTCTTGGTTGCAAGCACATAGGATACCTTACCTTACCTTTTATACCGATATTCCCACGGGATCAAAACTAATGCGGGTAAAACCGCGGGGTGCTGTTAATTGTTTTATAATTTCATATTTGTCTATTACATACTGCTGTAAGAAAAGGGGCATCCTCATTACTTAAGATAGACTATTTGAGAGAAAGAATAAAAAAAATTGTAACAGCATCGAGAGCTGGACAAGGACTTTGGATGTGGTTGCGCAATTTGAAAACTACCATTTACTAACGTACAATTCGAGACAAAAGTCAATTAACATTAATTAAACTATTAATATTCGAATATAAGATATTGTATTTTTTATTTTAAGTTCGTACATAATTTTTCCTTATAAAATAAATAAACTTGTGTTTTTCAAATAAAGGACGTGTGGTATACCTACAGTAAATTAATATTCGAATAAAATTTTGTGATAATAAAGTAACATAAAAAATAGAAAATATGAGCTCTAAGATTAAACGAATTTGTGAAAAATATTGTACAGTGTGCAGGTATTTCATGTTGTAAATTTAAATGATGTATAAAAGTAGGAGTACGACTTTTGTCACTGTCGCGGCTACCCACTGCATTACGTTCACCGCTGTCGCTTATAACTCAAAACACAAAATTTAAGGAATACAGTGTGACAAAGAAGGTGAACTCACAAGTTTGCCTTATAAATCTAGTGAACTCGTGGGAATAAATAACTTTGCCGCACTTTGATTCCGTTTGTTGGTGATTAAAGAGATTTAAATTTAAACTTTGTGTAAAAATAGAAGATTGTTGTGTTCGGTGCAGCATTGTGTTGTGTTGTGACTGTATTTATTATTTGTTTCAGTGCTGTTTTGTGCTTTGTTAAGGCAAATTGAATCGTTGTTGTTAAGGTTTTAGCTGCAGTTTTTTGGGGTCTTCACTGTCTCTTTGTAAGGTGAAAGACTGCATTTCTAAATATGTTTCTCTAGATATTTCTAGAAATTTTTGAAGAAGACCTAATTTCTTACTGATGAATGTCTTAAGCCATTTATATAACCAAGGGGCAAGGGGGCTGCCGGGGTAGCGGGATCGTCCGAAAGGGTTACCGCTGCCCTGGTACATAAAGGGCTAAGGAAGGAACACGGGTGGGTTTTAGTCAGTAAGAGTCTGACACTCCCTTCTGCTCCACCCAGAGCGGGAGGGGTCATTTGATGATTTCCCATACTCAAAAAAAAAAAAAAATGGGGCAAGGGGGACGAAGCGTTGTTTAAGGTGTATATAGGGCTCGCTGACCTTGTGCATGTGGGCGGAGCTAAACGCTCTACCCCCGAATACGTAAAACGCGCGCGGTGGCGCGCTGCACTAAAACGACGATCAAAGAATATCCGGAGACGTAGACATGCCGCACGCAGGTCGCCATTTTTGCCTACGATTCCAGAAGGGAATGGCGGAGGCAAGGCTGATATATTTTGTATAGATTGATACTTATGTTACGTATATTTTATGTTTTTACTAAACATTATTTATTAGAATTTTTTAATTTTTTTGATTTTGTTTAAAATCATACGTGAGAACGAACTTAGTTCCCGACGGGGGTAAAACTTTAAAAATGATATCGAGTATTTTCTTAGGAATGGAATAACATTTTATTTGCATAGACTGTAGGTCTTCTTAGGAGGACTTACATAAAAATGAGATTTTATACAAATGAGAACTTGTTTCATCAATTTGAATTATTATAAATCAGTAATAAACCTACCTAACTAGCACTGTACCTAAATGGCATTTTTAGGATTCCGTAGCCAATCGGATGATGTTATAATCAACTTTCTTCCTGTCATTGTTATTTACATAGCAGGTAGTGGTATTCTAATTTGTGACCGGTAGGTGCCACAACTAAAATGTGCAAAATAATTATTTTTTCCAAAAAAAAATAACCGTCTTCCATAAAAAAACTACAAAATGAAAAATAACTTTATTTCGGAAGTCTGTAGCAAAAAACGTAAATTCAAAACCAAAGACATCGACTTCCGAAATAAAGTCATTTTTCACTTTGAAGTGTTTTTTTTAAGTGTTTTTCATGTAAAAAGATTTTTTTACTAGTAACAGTATCATGTCTCGTTAGTGACCTTGAAATAATCACCTACGGCCGCTCAGTAGATAAACCTTCCGCGTTCGTGCGTAACAGCCGCGCGAGAATACTCAGAGTATATCAGTCAGTGGCGTGTATTGCATAAAGGCATATAAGCAGTGCCTACCTCGATAAATCACCATAGGCCTGTTAGTTACATTTTAGTGTGTGTGCCCAACTATGCAACTCACTAAATTATCATACCTAACAAAAAACAAAATCTTCATACAAATACGCGCGGCAGTAGTCGCAAGACGGCCTACTCGGCTCCCGGACTATTCGATTTTTATTTTGACCTCACTATCGGCTTTATCACCCTCGAAAAGTATGAAAACGACACCCATGATGAAATATTTGAAATTTTTTGCAGCCGCCGTTTTGGATTTTTATTTTGACCTCACTATCGGTTTTATCACCCTCGAAAATTATGAAAACGACACCCATGATGAAATATTTGAAAAATTTTGCAGCCGCCATTTTGGATTTTTATTTTGACCTCACTATCGGCTTTATCACCCTCGAAAAGTATGAAAACGACACCCATGATGAAATATTTGAAAAATTTTGCAGTCGCCATTTTGGATTTTTTTTTGACCTCACTATCGGCTTTATCACCCTCGAAAAGTATGAAAACGGTACCCATGATGAAATATTTGAAAAATTTTGCAGCCGCCATTTTGGATTTTTTTTTTTGACCTCACTATCGGCTTTATCACCCTCGAAATGTATGAAAACGATACCCATGATGAAATATTTGAAAATTTTTGCAGCCGCCATTTTGGATTTTTATTTTGACCTCACTATCGGCTTTATCACCCTCGAAAAGTATGAAAACGACACCCATGATGAAATATTTGAAAAATTTTGCAGTCGCCATTTTGGATTTTTTTTTGACCTCACTATCGGCTTTATCACCCTCGAAAAGTATGAAAACGACACCCATGATGAAAAACTTGAAAATTTTCGCAGCCGCCATCTTGGACTTTTATTTTGATCAAATTCAATATTTTCTCATTTTAATATTAGTTAGATAAGCCTTACTACTTGTATACTATCGTAAGCGTCCTGACGCGCACAATAGAAATGGGCCATCTGCAGCGAGCTAGTCAATAAACGCACACTGATACAATTCGTTCGTAAATATTTGCACTAACACATGCAAACGCGCGTAGTCGGTCGATAGCCGGAGCGGAGCAGCGAGCGACACAGCCCTCCCGTCTCAGTGCTAACGCACGACTGCCGCCCGCGCCCGCGCAGAGCACCTCTGAAGCTCAATCTCAAAGTGGGGAAATTTTTTTTGCAAATGTTGATTGATTTACATAAGCTGTTTCATTTCTATAGTACCTCTAACCATCAATTTTTCAGTGTAAAAATATTTGCAAACATCAAAGCCGTTTAGAAGTAATATGGAATATTAGGAAAAAATAGCGTTTAGCTAAAAAATTTTTTAAGGGAAAAGTATTAGCCATACGAAAAAATCCTGTTTCAGAAATGTTGTACATGAACCTATACCGACAATATTTTTTTTTCAGATCTTCTAATCAAATCGTTAATGAGAAATATTCTTCATAAAGTGACCGTGTTACGGTACTAAACGAGAGTAAGGCCCTTAAGTTTAAAGCAAAATTTAAAATGTAGAAGGACATAGTGACCGTATAAGTGATATTCTTGAGAAAGGCGCAAAGTACTCGCAACCAGCGTACGTGTGTCGATGAGTTGAATGAACGTAAACGAAGCGTAGGAAGTATGTAAGGATCGGTGGCGTTCTGATATACATAGGTCATCATCTGCTTAGTCTTTTCCCAACTATGTTGTGATCGGATTCCAGTCTAACCGGATGCAGCTGAATACCAGTATTTTACATGGAACGACTACCTATCTGACCTCCACAACCCAGTTACTGGGTAATACGATACCCCGTGGTAAGACTGTTTGTCAGACTTTCGGGCTACTGACGTTACTGCTACTGGCTTTCATTTTCCAATAACGACTGTCAAAGATCCTCGAATAACATCCGGCACCAACGGCTTAACGTGCTTCCCGAGGTACGGAGGGGTCTTGGTATGTGAAGATGGTTACCCATCCACGGACTAACCGCGGCAAGCGTAGCTAAACCTGATCGATCGACCTGTGCGGCTGTTATTACTTACCCACGAGCCCCTCTACGAGCCATCTGTTATGTATAGGTAAAATCGAATATTACAAAGAGAAAAGATTTGTTTTTTTGTATGTTTTTTTGTTACGGTTTCACGCTAAAACGGCTAAACGGGTTTCGATAACCATGACCAGGATTAGGATACACAATACTTTTTATCTCGATATTTCTACTGAATCGAGACATATGCCGGTGACGCTTGTATGTAATAAATTTAATTAACACGAACTAAAATAATTTTATACTGTTGTCTCGTCGCTCTTTGTCACTTGTATGACTTTGAGATTCACAATACTAAACAAAAGCCGTTTGTGTATTTCATTTGAACAACAAAGTCAAAAGATATTTCAATATCTTTGTAGAGAGACATCTCGAAACAATGTAGTTCTAATAAATACGCTTTGTTTTAATTAGTCCACATCTTCTTTTGATTAAAAAGCTTCTGACAACTTTGTTTGTTGAATTTGTATTCATCAATACAATGTTATTAAAATGTGAAGTTGTTTTTCTAAGTGAAAAAATGTTACTAAATATTACTGAACTTTTATATTTTAAGTAGGCTTAGAAGAATTTTTTGATCACTCTTAATAGAGTGAGATTACTTTTAAATAGACCATTTTGAAAACAAAATCCCGTGCACATGATGACCAGAGGGACAATTCTCATAATTTTAAGAACGTTCACAGTCTGATCTCAGTCTCAATCTGTCAAAAATACGTCCAATTTCCCTACATTTTGACAAGTTTTTGACATTGATTGTCTCTGAGATGAGATTGCGACTAGATAACGAGAGAAACACAAAAAATCTCGTGCCGTTTTTTCTAAAAATAGAAAAAACGGCACAAGATTTTTTGTTTTATGGTAGGTCTATCGCCAAAATCTATATCTGACCACCTGCTTGCAGCGCATAGTTATTATGTGTCGACCTAAAAAGGATCCGCTTTTGTTTTACTTACGGACACAGCTCAGAAGGCCAATTCCCGAAATTAAAAACGTTCAAAATCTAGTCTAGTAGTAGTAGAAGTAATATTTATGTTTACGTTCTGTTTTATTCTAATTCTCCCAAACACTGAATGTAAGTATCAACTTTGTTATATTTATTTGTGGAAATGACACTTAATATCCTTCCTAAATAACAAATTTCAGGGATCACAACATACATTTCTCACAAGTCACTACCCACCAAAGTACTGGTCCTTTAATCCGCATAACTCACACACACAGAGACTCACCCTCACACAAAAACACACACACTGACACACCCCCACACACAAACACACCCTGACACACCCTCACACAAAAATACACACGAATAGTTCCGTTACCTACCTCATCGTTGCTTTATTACACCTGTCAGACGCATATACATTTGAAAAAGTAACGAGAGATACCACAATAGACGAGTATCTGAAAAAATATTATACAATTTACACATTATAAGGGAACGGATCGTTTATAGAACAAAAGAGGCTTTTGTATGAGATATAAGTCGGGTCACTAAATGGGAATAAAATTGTAAAAAAGCAATAAAAATATGTTGTGTCATATAAATAAAATACGTCATATAAATATTCTGAGTTATTTGAATTCAATCTATCGAATTAATATTATATACATATACGGTTTGAATTCATTTATTTCTAAAGATTACAAATCGCTTGTACAGAAATAAATACTAAAATTACTTAATTTATTACATTTTTGTTGTCCAGGAGTAGTAAAAGCTTGTAGTGTTAACATTACGAATATAAGAAGGTAATTGTTACAAGTTTTTAAAAGTTTTGTGTTGTCTACTGCCGTACGGCGCGTTGATGCGGTCGTCGTGCGGTGACTCGTTATCTTTGTTTTGCGTTTGAAACCTAAAGACTCGTTTACACTAGAAGCAAACCAATTATATTAGTTAAATTAGTTAAGTTTTGTGTTAAGTTAGTTACCTATTTTATTAGCCAACAAATCACTTTTCTATTAAGAGATCAATCTCAATGCGTGATTTTGACGCATGCAACCTAATTGCTAACACACTATCAATCAAAATCTGAATCATTTAAAAAGATATTGCTAATCCTTTGCTTCATAAATGTTCGAAAAATTTGTCTGCTCAAGAACGTAAATTATCGCAATGAATGTTGTTGTACTGTCAAAATGAAAGCCATTCCTACTGTTATTATGTACCCAATTACCTCCCAGATGCAGGTCTAATACTCACGAAACTGAAAATTCGGTGTCTGTTGAAGTTTTCTGTAATATGTCATTTTGGGGAAAAGTCATTATTGAATAGTTTTCTTTATCATTCGATTCATCATTTCAGCCGAAAGACATCCATAGCTGGACATAGGCCTTCCTCAAGGACCGCCACTTCGATTATAAAACCATACGAGGCGAAGAAAACATACAAGACAGTTCAATCGTTACACAAGTAGGCCGCACTAAACTGGTACTTCGACCTTGAACTGGCCTAGGGTAGTACGGAATTTCAATCGATTAAGAGGCCAGCTTATACTGGTTTTCTTACCGTTGACGTGCGTACGTGTGACGTACTTCTAGTTACAGGTGGATTCATCTTCAATACATCTTATCTCATACACATTTATTTATTTATTTGGAAACTCAACAGCTTATAATTAATTTACATGAGTTATGAATGTTCACCCCACTATCAATGAACAGCTCACTGCAGTTGCAACAAAGTTACAGCATCTTAGTCTGCATACACTGCTCCGTGATAGCGAGATGGTGACAATTATCACTTAAGCCAATAAAAGAGTTTCACGGCATTGATAAAAGTATACATACAAATAAATAAAATTTTAGTGCATAACCAGCTTATAATGTTCCCACTGCTGGGACACAGGCCTACTCTAGGTGAGAGGGAGTGGGCCACAATCCACCACGCAGGCCCAGTGGCCCTAACCCAACACAAGTATTATTAATTACTTACTGGGGCTGTCTCAATCACATCTGCAAATGTAACTGTTTGAGACCCACTAAACAATTTTTTTAAATGTTGTCTCTCTGTCTGTCTGTTCGATGCGTCTAATCTCCAAAATGACCGAACCGATTTTGACAGGACTTTCACCGACTTATAGCAGGGTTATAACGACTAACTTAGGTTACTTTTATTTTAGAAAAATAATTAGTAAGAGACACATAATAAAATTGTTTTCGCCATCTAAACGAAGTAGCGGGCACAGCCAGTAAATCATAAATTCCAACAACTCCACCTGGACATGAGTTACCTTGGGTAACCTGGACCCAGAGCGGACCCGGAACCAGTATGGCCGAAGCAAGGAAAACCTGTTCAGATGGAGATTCATAGACGACTCCGCTTTGGAGTGTAAATGTGGTGCTATTCCACAAACGATGGGACACTTAATATCGTGATGTCCTGCGTGTCAGCTGTACGTTACAGGAACTGATGCACGCTGGTGATGGCGCCAAACAAGTAGGTAGCCAAATTCTGGGCTGAGTCCATTTAAAAATAAATTCCAAACTGTAATAATAAAATAACAGCATAATAATAACGGCTATTCAACATTGAAACCTTTTCAAACACTACGCTAAAAATCCCGGAAAAATAACTCGAAAAATAAAACGATCAGGATAAGGTCCTTAACTAAGGACCCTAAATAGCGGTCTTTTATCCCTAAAAAGCGTGTCTTTTAAAAAAGCGTTCGAGCCCTTTCTTCAGCTAACAAAAAGGCTAAGAATCAGCAAACATTTGTAATCCTGGAAGCAATTTATCAGGCGGTATTGTTACACCAATCTTCTATATTTCATCTCCGTACCTCGCGGGTAATGATACCTATTTGGACACGACGGCTGATGGCGTGTGTTCCCGACTAGAAAACCTTTATATAAATCGTTGTTATTATAGTTGAAAACTGGGCTAGTTTCCTTCAAAGAATTTGTGCTGAAAGTGCTTCAGGTTATGATGAATTCCAAGAGGTTTGTCGCGTTTATGAAGGGTCGTGTTCTTTTCATAAACACGGAGTTATGAGGTCAGAACCGGGTATTTATATTGATGTCATAATTATGTTGGTAGTTTATAAACTAGCACAGGGAGGGAAATGCAGTGATGAAACAGGGACTTTCCTGGGTGGGTAACCATGGTGACTTGTCAGTTCCTCTGTGCGCAGAGGTTTTTAACTTGCAGTGTATCACAGAAACAATATTTGGTTGGACTTCTTGAAGATTTCTTTCAGAGTTGTAAAAGTGATACTTTGTCTACATTGCAAATACAGGGTGGCAGAGACATCGACGCTCAAACTGTAACCATTCAGCACATGATTGTAGGCCCCTAGCGTAGAAATTCTAGACCGGTTATTAAAAAAAAAAAATCTGCTGTTTCATAGAAAAGTGTAATACCCACGCGGTCAAAATGTATCAATCAACTCAGCTTGTCGCAGTCCACTGCTGGACATAGTCCTCTCCCAGACTGCGCCACATCACGCTGTCCTTCACCTTCCGCATCCAGTCTACCCCAGCCATCTTCTTTAGGTCGCCCGTCCATCAAATGTATGGAACACTAATTTTTTTTTAATAACCGACGATAAATTCAACGCAGAGGAGTTCAAACTCATGTACTGAATCAACGCTAGGTACCTAATAAATTGCGCATCGATGTCCCTGTCAGCCTGTATAATTACCGAAACTGGCCTAGACATGGAATGATCGAGTTCTGTGATAGTAACAGTAAACTGGGATTGGCAAAAAATTACTGGAAATTAATTGATTTGAAACTGACAAGCACCAAATTCAATAAATGCCTGTCATACTTTGAGATATTCTTTTCGATTAAAATCTCCACGGCATCAACAATCATCATCACTATCAATAAAATTCGTGAAGAATCTTTTAAATTTTCCAATATTTTTTCGTAAATTTGGTTGATGTAAAATTAAATTAAATTCGTGGGAATTATTTTTTTTTTTTTTTTTATTCCATTAAATTGTAAACTATCGACCCGCCCCTGCTCCGCACGGGTTTTTACGTCATTTCAAAACATCGAGAGTATTATTGTTTTACTTAAAAATATTACGTCGTACATATTACGTCACAGACTATAATATTCCTATTAGCCTTTCAACTATGCTAAGTATGCTGACTAGCATACTCAGCATTCAGTGGATTCTTGTTAATTGTAATATTACCGGCGAGTTTAGAATTTCACGATCATCTGCCTCTCTGTTGTACTAATTTGCGTTTAATAAATTCAAAACAATATTATTCCTAATTATTATTTAACTAACCACAGTTATTCCTAGAATTATTTACAATAGATCACTTCAAAATAATTAGTTTTCTATGAAACATAGACTAAATTGATGGAAGACGATTGACGGGCTTGAATTTCATAATGTACTAATGTAGTCAAAATTATAGCACAATATATTTAATATAGTTAGCAGCAAATTATTTTAAACCAAAGTTTATATTTAGTGCTTATTTTTTTAGTCCTTTAAAAATATTCTTGGGATCTAACCACGTCTATCATACCAATAATACTACAATTGTTAATCCCAAACTCTGAGTGCCTGATGTCTTAATAAATAAACTGAAACCAAACTCAAAACTTAACTCTCAACAAGCTGAAAACACCGTCCAATCCCACAAAGGATACAAGCAGAACAAGTACACCGATACATCTACTATTTTCCTTTAATTCCCTACTAACTCTACTTTAAATTGTCGAATGGATCCCCCATTGAATTGTCGGACTCACAAGTCTGTGGAACCCAACATAGATCGATTAAGGAAAGTGCAGCACAGGGGTAATATAAACTGTTCAGTGCAAACAAACTCCCATCTCTGTAAACACAGAGAAACACTGTGTGCCCCAATGTCCTGTTCCAATTCTGTTTCTAGTTCAACCGGGGTCATTAAATAGCTGTAGGAAAACTTTTCTAATTAGGCACTGGGCATTAATCTTCTTGACGTCCCACGATTCGCTGTGACTGGCACAAGTTGCCAAATTATAGAAATAATTACTACAGTGGAATTTGTATTGATTGCCGAGAAGGTGGTACAGTGGAACGATTTGATAGCGTTTACAAACGCTTTGAGTTTTGATTTGAGTTTTGAACTGTTTTATTTGTATGTTTATCAAAGTAGTTAAATTAGGATAAAATTATAGAGACTTACTGATTGAACTTAACTACTGATTGACCGAACCGGAGTTACCGACATAGCTTGTGGAGCAAGCAAACTGAAATGGCAGTGGTCTGGCCATGTTTGTCGAAGTACCGATGGCCGGTGGAGCAGACGAGTCCTAGAGTAGAGACCGCGTATCAGCAAGAGTAGTATGGGATGCCCTGCAGCTAGACGGAGCGACGATCTAAATAACGTGGCTGGGACAGACTGGATGCGGAACGCGGAGGCCAGGGTGTTGTGGTGAGAGAGGCTTATGTCCAGCAGTGAACTGCGATAGGCCGAGTTAATTAATTGATTGACTGACTAGGCCACTACGGACTGCGGACGACTGACTTAACTACTAATAAACTATTTCCTATCTACGTCTGTTGAAACAACATAACATCACGTCTGTATTGCATGAAAGTGTAGGAACAAATATATTTAAGTACACACATTTCGCCCTATTTATTATGTGTAATTCCAATGAAATTGGGGACATGTCCACCAACATTTTTGTCATGTCTATTTGCTATGTAAAATGGGGGCGGGGAAACCATTAACCACGCACAAATCGGGCCTCCAGGCTTCTATTAAAAAAGACAAGATCTCCTTATAAGTACATTTTGACTTTTTTTGTGCTACAGCAACCAATTTCCATGCATTGCATGAGCGCTGGGTTCGATTCCCAGGTCGGGTAAAGTGTTATTTAGTTTTTCTATCTAGAATTTCTCAGTAGCAGCTCTGAGACGGTGCTCATGTGCCCCTAGGCTCGCCCCCTTTTGCATGAGACTTAAAATAACTGGTGAAATGTGGATGCACTATAGGTTTATTTTTCGTACAACCCTTCGGGGAAAACAGGCGTGGATAGAAGAAAGAATGAAAGAAAAAATGTCTATTCTGAACAAACAATCCGCACATTACAAAAAAAAAAATACATAAAATGCACACATACACAGTAGCCAAAAGCCTCGTACTCAAGAAACTTATATTAGTATTGAAAAATAAAATGTTATGTTAACAAAACCAAACTTCCAAAAAAAAAAAAACACTACGACGTGAAATGTAACTTTAATTTCGGAACTCGGTGTCAAAAACGAAAATGCGGAATCAACGAAATGCGCAAATCCGTCTATATATATTATGACGGAGTTACGCCCGAACATACATAAAGAATATATATGTTTATATATATTAAAAAAGAAGGAGGTTCTCAATTTGGATGTTTATCCAAATTGAGAACCTCCTTCTTTTTTGAAGTCGGTATAAAATAAGACCGACCCGAAAATAGTCTACAAACCGAAGAACATTTAAATTACTTCCGACTTCCATACTACTTTTAACTACAAATGCAAACAGATTAACACACAAGAAGTGTCTTAGTTAGCGACCTAAATCTAATTCAAACCCTCTATTCTTAAGGCAGCACCATCGATCTCAAACGAACTAGCGTTTCGCTGCTAAATTAATACAGTAGGTGGGGGGCATGTATTCTCTATTCCCTGAACGGAGGTATTACGTGACGAACGTTGTTAGATTCTAACTGATGGAAATCGCAAAAGTGTCTTCATGATGGAACCTCTGAGTTCGTTTCGGAGTCCCTTCCCTTCCTTCCTTTCTTCTCAGACTAGTCAGATAGGAAACGCCGACCTCATCTAGTTTTTAAAATATGATTGACTAGCTGTGCCCCGCGGTTTCACCCGTAAAAAGTATCCTATGTGTTCATTCTGGTTATAAACTATCTGTGTGCCAAATTTCATCCAAATCCTTTTAGTACTTTTTGCGTGAAAGAGTAACAAACATCCATCCATCCATCCATCCATCCATCCATCCATCCATCCATCCTTACAAACTTTCGCATTTATAATATTATTAGTAGGAAGGAAGTGTAGTGTTTGCACAAACCTATTTATAGAAATAAAATAATTTAACACTTGATTCGCATAATAAGACAAGATCGCGAGTTGGAAATATGTCACTTATAACAAGCAAGCATGAAATTGTATAATAACAGTCTTTGTGGCTACTGATCGATTAATTACAAAGTTATTGGTTTGTGTCAGTCAGATAGGCGGTCAAGAGAGTACATAAGTACAATTTTGGTATTTACTCTTCAGAGTGAGAGTGAATAGGCTGCTCTTGGGCAAGCACGCTTCCCCGTAGATCTCATCCCTGCCTCTGGGCTGGACTGAGGTGAAGAGTGAGCCCATTGTCAATAAAAAAAAAATTGAGTCTGGTTCGACTGGAAGCCGACCCCAACATAGTTGGGAAAAGACTAGGTAGATGGTGAAACTGTGTTCTCAGTTTTATTATTAGTAAGAGTTAATATATCGAATTATTAGAAGTCGCTATTTTAAGTACCTACATCAATTTCAAGAAACTAATTGTGAAATTCACACCCCACTTTAATAAAATCAGAATTTGACATTAATTTAACCACTCCCAAACATTCCAATACTTTGTCAACCACTCGTTAACCCATCGCCAATTTAACCCACAGAATCAACAACACGTAATACGTCCCGCAGCAAGTTACGTTGAAAAATAACGAACGTCGCATCAGAAACAGGTACAAATAACACGAGCTGTTTGTTTACTTTGTAAATGTAAACGTGTTTGTAATGGGATATTATATTTTAAACGAGTACCGTGTGGGGTGTATTTTGTTCTAAACATTTTCGAATTCCCTTGTTTTGAAAATGGCCTACCTACTTAAATTATCCGTATATTTGAATCACTACCGTCATTCTTTGACGGTTATACGAAATGGCTATAAAACGGCAAAGTTACGCAGTGTATCACAATGAACTTTTAATTTTCCTGATTACGCTACAACAACGCTAAGTGTATGTATGGAGGAATATTGTAGCCGAGATACTTTATTTTATGTATACGATCTTCGCAGGATGGCTGGTAGCAGCTGGATGAGAGTTGCCTAAAATCGAGTTGAATGGCGTGCAATAGGATAAGCCTATGTCCAGCAGTGGACTGCTATAGGCTAATGATGATGATTGTAGCCGAGGGCGCAGAATATTGAATGATTTTCGAGTAAGTGAATTATTTAGAATAGAGAAATCTGAGACAGGCTGGTTGGTGTCTAGTCATTGCAAGGGGTTTTGGATCGGGGCAGTGTTACTCAATTTCTCCAATCGCAAGAAAAAAGAAAGCCAACACGTTTATTTGCGGAAAACATGACGCAGAGAAAAAACACAAAAAAGAACAAGTTGGAGGAAAATATGCGTCACATGCACATAAAATTTGAAATTCTCTGTAATTCCTGAGAATCTAAATTGGTGTTTATTGGCAAGAAGCTTGTTAAGTAATACCTTTAACCTAACCTGTCAATTCTTGACTAATAATGTGATCCAATACATTTTCTATTGTTACGTTACTTCCGTAGCAGATACCCAACAATCAAAAACATCGTATAAATTCAGACTTCATCGTATACATGTGTATATGTGTACGATGTTAGAGTTTCCGTGAAATTTAGACAGTCTCCGTTCATATTATTATGAAATACAGGGAAATATGGGTAGGTAATATAAACCATATATCCTAACTATATACAGGATGAAATTGAAAACATGCTCCAACTCGAAATAGGAGGTAGGTAACTATTACATAAAAAGTAGAAATTGACATTTCTCAAATCTAAATTCTTAAAAGAAGTCGTGTAATTATCGTTTTATATAGTACAAACTAAGTTATTGCCTTCAAGTAGACACGAATTATCGCGGTACCAATATTTTTTTCCAAAATTCTCAAAACAACAAAAAAAATTAAAGTATCAATTTTACCGCGCGCCCGATAAGATAAGCAATCATCACAACATGAAGCAAGTTGACCGTTACTATGAAAAAAAGGGCGAGCGACGACAACGTTGCTAAATCGCTTACCTCCGCGCACGTATGTGCATCCCTTCCTTAGTGACATGCTGAAAATTGTCTTTACAACACGTTGAATTACATGTTTTAATTTGGCGTACCTATTCAATTTCATCCTTTATTTATAAACGTTTCTAAATGTCAAGAATTTAGGAAGAAAGAGGGCTTACTACCTTCAGGCATAAGATTGTTTCTGGGAACAAAACTCTAATTCTTCTGCTCTTTACTACAATGTTTCAAGACTTTTCTTCTTCGATTAAAGAGTTTCCTTGAAAACTCCGAGTATCTTTGTTACATAATTAGGTACTTGTGGAAATAAGGATGTAAAATCAACTACAAAATACAAGGTAGGTATTCCTTGATGGGTCCGTATACGAGTATCTCTCATTGATTATTTGGATAAGTTTTTTTTGTTTAGGTACTAACTATTAATTAAAATAATAATCACATAACACACACAACATAACATAACGCCTGTGTTCCCTAAGGGGTGAGGCAGAGACGTACCTATAGTGCACCCACATTTCGCCATGTATCTACTGTTATGTGTTACTCTGTGTGTGTATTGTTGTGTGTGTGTTTCACCAGTTATGTTTAAACAGTAATCATTTAATTTTATGAATTTTTTTGTGCATGTAAAAGAAAGAAAGAAAGAAAAATTATTTATTTTGCACAAACAAAACACACATTACAAATAAAAACACCTAAAATACACACATACAACGTAGTCAGAAGCCTCGTACTCAAGCATATAAAAAGTGGTCAATTTTGTCTATTGCTTGATGTATTACTGCATACATTGTGGGCATGTATTACTGCATACATTGTGGGCATGTATTACTGCATACATTGTGGGCATGTATTACTGCATACATTGTGGGCATGTATTACTGCATACATTGTGGGCATGTATTACTGCATACATTGTGGGCATGTATTACTGCATACATTGTGGGCATGTATTACTGCATACATTGTGGGCATGTATTACTGTGAAATGCTGTGTGCATGTATTGCTGCTATTTACTCTTATGATCGATCATAGGTTGCTACCTATGATCGATTTAAGGAATGTATGTAAGGCCTGGAATGGACTGCTGTCCATTCCAGGCCTTACATACATTCCTTAAATTAATCAATATAATAGGTCAACACCCTTTCACATAATTATGCTTTTGTGTAAGGGTCTAATCATATTTGTACAGAAAGGCCCGCATCGCAGACGGTCGCGATTTGCGAGTTGTAGGTCGAAGTTCGAACCTAGACAGGCGCTTTACTTTGTGTAAATTATTTAATCATCACTGCTCTCAAAACGGTGAAGGGAAATATTGTTAGGAAACCGGCATGTGTCCTTCTGATCACTGCTTCGCAAAAACGCTAGCCTAACTTTATCGCGGTAGAGAAGTTTTTTTTTATATCTTTATTCAACAGCTGTTCAGAAACAAAAGAATAGGAAAAGAGAAAGATTTTTTTGTCGTCACACATTCTCAGTACCATACAAATGTATTATATTGTACAACAATAACAATACAAAACAACGTTGTTGAATAATATAAAATATCTAAGAAGAGTACCATCGACACGGAAAAAAAGAAGACAAATGTATTTCGCCATTATGTTAAAACTACGTATTGAATCAGTACTATAATTCCATAACACACTATCAATAACAATCTGAATCATTTTGAAGGATATTGCTAATCCATTGCTTAATATATGTTGGAAAATTTGTCTGTTTAACCACGGTAATAACGCAAAGAATGTTGTTGAACTGTCATAATGAAAGCCATTCCTATTGTTCGTGGTTATGCAATTACCTTCAGGCTTACATACTGCAAGCTACTCGTAATTCCAACGTCGATCGATTATACTGTTTTCCTTTGCCAGTGTGGCTTATACCGTATTAATACATGCATTTGACAAGCCTTTAGGAACTAGACTCCTGCCTTTTAACAGGTACTGGTATGTGGTATAAAATAATAAAATATGGTAAATATGTACAAACGCTTAACAGTACACAACAGCTTTGGTAGGTTTTGATTCGAGCTGGAAATATTAACGTCGAGTAGTATTGAAAACTTTTCAGGATCTCATATAATTATTGCCAGCCTTTTGGGCTCGGTCCCAATTGACAGCGATGCGGACGAATTTTTTGATGCCCTTTAATTATTTCGCCTCCTTTTTATATACTTGTACATATTCTTAATAAATAAATATTATTATTTTAACACTGTTAGCTTTTCAACCGACTTCAAAAAAGGAGGAGGTTCTCAATTCGACAGAATTTTTGATTTCCAAAAAAGACACTACAAAGCGAAAAATAACTTTAATTTCGGAAGTCAGTGGCAAACATAAAAAATGCGAACTCAACGACATCGACTTCCAAAATAAAAGTTATTTTTCGCTTTGTAGTGTCTTTTTTGGAAGTCGGTGGTTTTTTTTGTGCAAAAAAGTTTTATTATATTATAATACTAGCTGCGCCCCGCGGTTTCACCCGCATAAGTTTCGGTCCCATTGGAATATTGGGATAAAAAGTATCTTATGTGTTAATCCAGGTTATAAACTATCTGTATGCCAAAATTCATCCAAATCCGTTCAGCTGTTTTGGCGTGAAAGAGTAACAAACATCCATCCATCCATCCATCCATCCATACAAACTTTCATGTTTATAATATTAGTACGATATACATACTTATTATACCTCATCATTTCAGCAGAAAGACGTCCACTGCAGGACATGGGCCTCCTCGAAGCACCTCCACTTCGACCGGTTTTGTGCTTCTCGCATCCAACGGGTTCCTGCGTCCTTCACAAGCTCGTCAGTTCACCTTGTGGACCTTCCAACGCTACGTCTTCGCACTATCCCCACATCATCGAATTTTGGATTCAGACTCTTTAAGTAACACAGCTTAACCCTAAAAAGTCTCTGGTTATTTTCAGGGTTGAGGTAAAGGTTAATAACAATGTAGACTCTGCAGACGGCTTAGAGATGTTATGTGTTTGTGCTCCTTGTAAACACAGTTGGAACTCAAATACATCTGCTTGCACGCGTCATTCTTTTACCTGTTATGTGGTGGTCAGGCTTTATTAACACCTTACTACACTTAGCAGTTTAACTAAACTAAACCTAACTAAACTGTCTGCAGAATCTACATTGTTATTTACCTTCTCCATAACAAGACAATTTAAAAAGACACAACGCTTTGAACAGGCTCATTTATAAACGCCTCTTAAATTTATGCGATTGCTAAGCAACTGATTAGTAAAATTCTTATTCATAATAAATGCTATTTAGCGCTAAGAGGTTGCTAGGCAATTGATTAGTAGCTGTCAAAATTAAACACCACCGGAGCACTGTTAAGAGGATGCTAAGAGGCGAGATGGCGGATTTTATTTGAATCAGCTGATCGATTCAATATCATAATTGTACTTCGAGGTTATTTTGTTCATAATATCGAGTGGTGCGTAAATATGGATTTCGACAATCTTTTACTAGATTTCCAAAACGACGTAGAAGAGTTAAATAATTTTGAAACGCCAGAAGAAGAAGAAGGAAGACCTACAAAGCTCGTTTAAATCCGCTACGAGAATGATTACCTATTACATATTCTTCATTCTGAGTACACATGATGAAAGAATTTATAGGGAAAGCTCAATGAAGTGGCACAGAAAAAGTATTAAACACAAATGAAGTCACCAATCCTGTAAACTGTCTGTCTACGCTCCGAACCAACTTCTTTCAAGAAATTGAAGGAAAATAAAACTTAAAGGTCTTACCCAAAAGAGTGAGAATTTCCATGAAACTTTAACAAAACCTATATGAAGGTTCAATAGTTCAAGCTTTAATTCAATAAAGCGTACATTAAGCGTGAAACAATTTTCATAAATAAGCATTTTCTGGCAAACTTCCCATGACTTTGAGCGCGGTATTATTCAAATATAAGCAGATTTGAGCACTTTGGTGCAGGGCAGAGCACTGACTTTGTTCCTCGGAAGTTTTTGTTGAAAATTTGTCAATAAGCAGTTTTAGTTTTGGGATAGTTTGTGAGAAATTAATTTACTCGCCAATTCAAATTCAAATCTTTATTGCATTTAGTTTACAAAGTTTTAATAATAGTTATACAGTTCATAAGACCCTGGTTCACATAGTCCACATGGTCCACATGGCGCTGTCGGTCATCATTCTCAGATAACACTACTGTGTACTAATTTTAATTCTTTGGCGAGTGTTTCCTAGGGATTCTTAAACCAGTAAATAACGACATATCACGTCACAAAAAAAAACACAAGCAAGTGGCATGCTTAGCTAAACCTGATCGATCGACCCGTGCAGCAGTTTTTATTGTATTGAATAATAATTACTATTATTATTAACATAGAGAGAATATTAACAGCTGTCATCCTTTGTGAGGCATTATCACGAAGGGCCTTAGTCATATTTTACAAGTTCTGCTAATGCCTCAGCATTAGTAGATCTTGTAAAATATGACTAAGGCCCTTCGTGATCGGGGCCCGACAGGGCCGAAGCCTGCCGGGGTAGCGGGATCGTCCGAAAGGGTTACCGCTGCCCTGGTACATAAAGGGCTAAGGAAGGAACACGGGTGGGTTTTAGTCAGTAAGAGTCTGACACTCCCTTCTGCTCCACCCAGAGCGGGAGGGGTCATTTGATGATTTCCCATACAGAAAAAAAAAAGGGCCCTTCGTGATAATGCCTCACAAAGGATGACAGCTGCTAATGTTCTCTATGTGTGTTTTTTATTTTACCTACACCAACGACCTATTCACTAGAAACATTAACACAATAAAAAATAACATAAGCATTGAGTTATGGCGAATTAGTCATTTACAGGCGTACACAGCACTTACATAAAAAATAGCTTCTTAAATATTTCGTTTTAACAAGATTTTTTACTCTCAGTGAAGATAGAAAAATTAATTAGAAACAAAAAACAAAACACTAAGTAGGACACAAAATCATAATCGAAATTAGAATAAAAAATTAAAATAATAATAATATTTGTTAAATTAAGTCAAGTATCTTGACTTGACTCGCGAGTTTTCGACATGAGGCATGTGGACTCAGCAATCATTGTGTCAATAGTCGTGACAGCTAATGGGTACTATCCAAGAGCTTCGGCTCTCGTTGGACAGCTGGATCAAGGGCTTGATTCAGAAAACGGTACTTCTAGACACGGTTCGCATTGTCAGGAGGTTCCTCTCTCTGGAGCCTTTACCGCCGGTATCTTGGACCCTGTTCCCCATACCGATGGGCTATACTATATTTTATATTTTTAAATGTTTTTATATTCTAATATTTAAAAATATAATTTATATGTATTTATTGAAATAAAGGAGATAATAATATTCGTTAAGCCGTTGAACTTATTAAGTGGGTTATGTTTAGCAGCTAAACCATTGTAAAGTAACAGCGATAATCACTAGCATAAAAACGAGATGTAGTTGCCCATCCTCTGTTCTGCCACAATTCTTGATAAAAATCACATACCTACCTACAATGTTCATACAAAATACGTACTGCAAATTTGTTTCTCCCAAAACATTTTATCGTGGGAGTACTCCCTAGTTTTGCAACGTATATTTTTAGATTCTCTACTGTTGCTGGCCTGCTACGAAGCACTTACATTTGAATAAAAGCGATCCGTTGATACAACTTGAATAGCAATTAAATTCAGGCTTATATTTGTAACTTTGTGTTGCTGTTTTAAATTGCTTCTGTTTTATTTGTTGTTACTTATTTACGAATTGCTTTTTTGTAAGTGCAGCGGGGTAATTGCGTAACACACCAACAGTAGCAATAGCTTTCATTTAGATAGTTCAACAACATTAGAGATAACAGGTGTGATGATTATGATATTATAGAGGTATGAGGAACAGGGTCTCAAGTTCACTCATACTCTATAGAAAAGGGAGGATCTTCCGACCAGACGGATGTCGTGTCTGGCGAGCAACTGCCGGATTATTCATGTTGGGCCGTTGTATATATGCTAGTTGGGCGGTAAACTCTGCTTGTGAACTGCAGGATTTTGTGTGACGTCAGTATGACGTGTAGGTCGCATTTGGCGTTTATAGATACCGTTACACTATGTTGATTTTAATTAATTACATTTCTTTTGATAATCAGACCCAGTTACAAGTTTTTATAAAGCTATATAAGTTAGTATTCTAACATGTCTAACATTTACCTACACTCACCAAACTTTAATTAAACTATGAACATTTGAAGAAACTTGTTACGTAACAAAAACGAACGGAATTTTTTGCTGAGTTTTTGCCCAAGATTAACATGAAACTTATTTCGTTTATTATAAATGAAATACTAACTAAATAACTTTGTAGACGGTCGTTATAACCACTTTGCCGTTTTCAGCAAGAAACTGAAAGCACACTTGCCGAATATAAACGCTCAGTACGAAAGTTTAAGAGTGGAAATGTACGGGAGATGTAGTTTGGTGCGGGCGCGTTTCATACATGCAGTTAATTTATTCATTGTAATATTTTACTGAGCAATTTCATCACGATCATCTGCCTAGCCTTTTCCCAACTATGTTAGGGTCAGCTTCCAGTCTAACTGGATGCAGCTGCATACCAGTATTTTGCATGGAGCGACTGCCCATCTGACCTCCACAACCCAGTTACTAACTGGGAATAAGATATCCCTTGGTAAGACTGGTTGTCATACTTTCGGGCTACTGACGACGCTTAATAACTGTCAAAGATCCACGAATGACAGCTGGGACCAACGGATTAACGTGCTTTTCGAGACACGGAGGGGTCTTGATATGTGAAGTTGGTCACCTATCCACGGACCAATCGCGGCAAGCGTAGCTTAACCTGATCCATCGACCTGTGCGGCTGTTATTATTTAGCCACGGCAAGCAAGGAGCAAGCAAGGACAAGCAAGAGAGAGGGAGAAGGGGAAGCAAGGAGGGCCTTAGCTGCACAGCAATAAAATATACATCAAAATAATATTATGTTGCTTACGCTAAGCCTCCACTGATTGACATAACCGCCTCTTACCCGTCGTTCTTTCACCCCCGTATATCCCTTGCTAAGAGGTCTGCACTGAACTACTCCTCCACATTTGTATAATGCGGACATTCGTTTATACAGTACGTGGATCATTTACAATCGCTTCGTATACAGGTTGCCGTGATATTGTTTACTTCAAGAGTTACTCTTTTTTCTTGAGTTGAAAATTCACGTTATGCTGGATTTGGCCCCTTCTTTGCAAGATGATTAATTAATCATTTGCATTTGTTTGTTTGGATTATTTCTTTAATCATCATCAGCATTGTCGCCATTAATAACTCACTGCTGTGTATATGCATCTCTTTTCTTTTGCCATTGTTGCCGGTTCTGTGCATCCCTCATCTAGGGGCTACAGTCTCGACATTCATAGCGATCGCTTTACATCCGAATTCAGTCGCAAAGTCCTGTCATTCCATACATTACACCTGTCAATCCGGGACTTTGCGATCGAATTCGGTCGTAAAGCGATCGCTATGAAAGTCGAGACTGCAGCCCCAGGTGAATTTTACGATATCGAATCTTTAAAATTAAAATAAAATACTAGATAACTGGCAACCTTGAAAGTGATTTGCTGATGAGAGAAAACGTTGAAACGTCGTGTTAATTCCAAACATATACTTAGCAATATTTCATGCTGGTAAAAATTGGTATATGAACTGGTAGTTTATTCAATGGACGAAAACTCTCATCTCTATAATGTGTCTAATAATGAAATAAAAACAAACAACAGAATATATTTTATGAAATAAAAATAAAAAAACAATATGGTCCAGTCCAGCTTATAGAAAAATATTGTGGGAGACTAGTGAATAGCTAAGTCGAAGCTGGGATATCAGGCCACTCGTAAACTAAAAGTAGACAGTAAATTCGATTTTACTTAGGGCTGATTTTTCCGACGCCAGATAATTTTATCCGTGGAATAATTTTTAATTTTTGACAGTGCTTCCATAAAAATCTGTCAAATTTTATTCCACGAATAAAACCCGGGCAGGGATAAACCACTTGGAAAATTATTAACAATGAAACTGGTATATCAGTTAAACAATAAAAACAACTTGAGATTATGGTCGACAACAAATTAGTTAATAAAGCAGCTTTTGTCATCATACCAATAACTACGACTCGCTCCTTAAATTCGTCCCCATCTAAAGCTGAAAACCATTTGTATAGTAGCCTTTTGCGTAGTACCTAAATGAAGTCCTTTATTTAGTTTCGAAAATGTAACCTCGCGTCATGTAGTTAATGTTTTTAACACACTTAAGTCTACCAGTGACTATTGGGGCATCTCCATTAAACTTTTAAGTAATGCAATAGGCATCGTAGCCCCCTATCCAGCTGTTACTTTTAATAAATGTGTTTCAAAATTCAAATTCAAAACTTTTTTGACTTAGGAAATTTTCCTAACCTCATGAAGAGTAGTATAGTCATACCATTATTTAAATCAGGTAATAAAAATGACGTTGGCAATTTCACGCCTATTTCTATCTTACCTGCATTTAGCAAAATATTTGAAAAATTAATACTCAAGCAGTTGCTAAGACATTTTAATTTTAATTTAATAGCCTCCTTCATAATGAGCAATATGTCTTTACAAAAGGTCATTCAGTGTTGCTCTGATGAGACACATATTTGACGCATGGGAGAGTTTTCTGTGATCTCTCGTGCGTGTCACGCAATCAAAGGGTTTGCCTTTGATTGCGTGACACGCTTTTGCGTAAACTCTGTCATTACGGTGTCCAAAACGAAGCTCTCAACGTAATAATTTCTTATTTACGTAATAATTTCTTATTTACATAATAGGGTTCAATGTAGATGTTAATGGTGTGAAATCTTCCGGGCTACCAGTTCAGTTAGGTGTACCGCAAGGCTCAATACTGGGTCCATTCTTGTTCTTAGTATTATATCTGTTACGTTGTACTGTTTGCAGATGATACCTTTCTTATTTTTAAAGTAGACAGGAATAGACCAGATTTTGACGACGTAAACAGTACACTCTCAATAGTTACAGATTGGTTTACGTCAAATAACGTAGTTCTCAATGCCAAGAAAACGAAATGTGTAAAGTTCGCCTTACCAAATGTTAAAAATCTAGGTCCCAACATCGTCTTAGATAAAGAGGTGCTTGAATCTGTAGACTCGGCCATTTTTCTAGGACTAACAGTAGATGCCAAACTTCAGTGGGGTCTTCATATTTCAAGTCTAGCAGGAAGGCTCAGTTCGGCTGCCTACACCGTCAGGAAAGTAAGACAATACACTGACTTTGATAAAGCTCATTAAGTCTATTTTAGTTAATTTCACAGCGTTATGTCCTCCGGTATTCTGCTGTGGGGCAAAGCCAAATCCAAAATATATTTGTCCTTCAAAAACGAGCTGTTCGAGCAATTTACCAGCTAGGTGCCAGAGTTTCTCTACGAGATTTTTTTAAGGATATTGGTATTCTCACGGTTGCATCACAATTCATCTTCGCCAACATCTTATACTATATTAGGCAAAATTTACACTTGTACACTAAAACCAGTGATATTCACAGTGTTAACACTAGAAATAAGGACAAACTACGGGCCCTCTTTCACCGGCTTAATAAGGTTCATAACTCATATTTTGTTGGGCTTGGTTATAACCTTTTATAACAAGATATCCTCTTCTTTGCTAGACTTGCCTTTTAATGCGTTTAAAGCTCAAGTAAAATCTAATCTTTATTCAAAGGCATACTATTCCATCAACGAATACTTACACGATTAGAATAGTTGGTCGCCCTGATTAACTCAAGACAATAAATAAATATAAATAAATATTCCACAACTATCACACAACGCCATCTAGTCCCAAGCTAAGCAGAGCTTGTGTTATGGGTACTAGACAACTGATAAACATACTTATATATTTCTAAATACATAAATATTATAGATAAATTACACCCAGACACAGAACAAATGATCGTGCTCATTACACAAACATTTGTCCTGGGTGGGAATCGAACCCATGACCTCCGGCATAGCAGTCAGGGTCACTAACCACTAGACCAACAGTCCTGTCTAAGTTTATGTTCTTTCTCCAGAATTAGCTTTCTGACAGGTTACATGAGTTCATACAATTCTTTATTTTTATTAAACTGCATAAGTCAATTCAGTTTAATTTAATTTTATTGTATTATTTTAATGTTTTTAATGACTTGATTGCAATATGTGGTTAGCTAGTGACCTAGACGATTGATAATATTATTCTTGCCTGAACAACTGGCAGCAAATTCGTCATGCTCCCTTAGATGTCACTGCTTGCGGTAGCGTCGGGGGTCGGGTGGCCTCCTTCCCTCAAATATGTCGAGGGGGGTAATGGCTGACCTTTGCGTTATGTTCGTGAACGGGTGCTGCTTGTGGTGACTGGTCGTCGTTCTGACCATAGTTTTATTGTTGTTATTAGTATTAACTTATTTATTTATTTTACTTCGATGGTCCTAGTTTATCATTTGTGACTTCAAGTGACAGCTGTGTGAACAGAACCCAGCAATGCATAAATATGTAAGCTGTCACGCCCTGTATGCCTGGAGGCTTTTATTTAGGTAGTAAGTTTTTATTTACATTTTAATTATTTATTTTTTAGCTTGAGTACGTATAGTTTTTATTATAGTTGTAGGCATATTGGCGTGGCTAGCTGACATATGGCAAATAATTTAATTTAATGTTCTGTGTCTTGTAACGTTAATTACTTAACATACCTATAATTGTATACAATCAAGTATTTTCTAATTGAACAGACAGCTTTGCTGCTGGGGAGTTTGTTGCGCCACTTCTTCCCAGCGATAGCACTACAAAGTGTTGAAGGGCGGGCGTTTTTGAAAGACTGTCTTTCGTAATTTTGACATTCGAAAAGTGCTGATTCTCAGCCTAATTTGAATAAATGACTTTTGATTTGATTTGAAAAATTATCTATCTATAGAACAATTATCCCTTATAGGAAGTTGTGAATTATGTCTACAGAATTTTCAATTTCCGTGTCGCTACCATTTTTTCAACCAAATATTGATACATACGAGTACATGCATAATCATTACATTTTGACAGGACTTCAAAAATAATCTCCAAACCACTGGTAATGGTAACTAAATACAACATGAATAGTTTCTATCACATGAACCACAAAACGTATTTTAGTTATAAACTACCCGCAATTTCAAATATTATGTTACATTAATTATGCCAATAACCGAACACAAAGCCGATATCCTGTCGAAATAATATAAAAAGCAGCAGTAACAGGATTCACATTTGATTTGTAATCTAATAATATTAAGTTATTTACGGGCCGCAGGGCAATAAGTTCTTGTTTCCGATGAAATGTTGCCCGAGGACCGAGATTGTGTATGGTGCAAGGTTCGAATGACTTTGTTGGGGCAATGTTTATAGATGATATTTATTTTTTCTCTTTCCGGATAAAATTGTTATATAAAATTAGGTGGGCAAATTAATTAAACAATAAAAATCATTTTCTAGTTAGACACCTAAAATGTTACCATAATGCGACAGAGGCAGTAAAATATTGGTATTCAGCTGCTTAGACTGGAAGCCGACCTCAACATAGTTGGGAAAATGGGTATTATACGTAATGGTTTATTTGGCACAAACTATAAGACACACAATACACCAGATATATACATCAGACAAAACAAAGGTAGGAAATCATAAATTAATATTGTAAAGTTTTGTCATCACTATTTTTGTTATTGTTTTTTCTTCTATAGAAAATTAGTTTACTACCTTGTTCTATTTTTCAGGTATATTAGGGTGTCAGTGCCTCCTAGGCACAATATAACTGTGCCTCTTACTGAAAAAAAAAACAATTTGATTAGATCTTGATAGTCCACAATACACCTACATTTCCCCCAAAACAAAACCGAATCTTCAGCTCATAACTTACACCTCAATGTTGCACAGGGGAAAATTTATTCATGGAATTCAATTTACTTCAGGTGTGGCTTGACCCTTAACGGGGAATAAACGGGCCTTATTATGAGTGACTTTCGGTTTTGTTTCTTTTTTTTTTTCGTTCCCCTGGATTACAGGGTAAGGTTTTTTTGCTACGAGAACGTTCCCGTGGTAAATTGCGCGAATAGATTTCAATTTGTTGAATTTGGATTCGTATAATTTGTTTGGTCGCTTTAGGTTCCTTGCGATTTTTATAAATGGTTTTTGTTCAGGGATTTTAGTGTGCATTACAGAAAGTTATTTGAGTTCCTTGTTTGGCTTCTAATTGAGTTCCATTGAGAGATCAAAATCTCTTAAAAAAACCTTCACAATCAAAGCAAGTAACAAGGAACCTATTATCTTATTTTTAGGCACTTTTGCACTTTACAAACTGGTTGATCAAATCAAAGGAGTTTTTCAGTGAATATCAGATATATATTCAGAGAATATTTCATCATCATCATTTGCTTTTTCCCAATTATGCTCTTCCAGCCTAACCGAATGCAGCTAAGTATCAGTATTTTTCATAGAGCGACTACCTATCTAATCTCCACAACCCAGTTACTGCGTAATACGATACGAATACGAATACGAAAATTACATATACCTTATTTTAAACGTATACTATGTATACGTACAAAATAATGTATAGTTAATTTTTTTTTTTTTTGCAAGTTCCAATTAAATAAGTTTGAATACTTGAAATGTGGCAATTAAATACTCGTAAAATCAACACCGTTTAACTTCTCAAAACACTAAAAACCAACTAAATCATCCCGTTTTTCCTGCATTCAGTTGAGCTTGCCAACTAAACGATTTCCTCAGTAACCAACTCCAGGAGTTTCCTCATATATTTGTGTTTTTGCCTACACTCTGTCTGCATTATGCTAATCTAACTGGAATTACTAATTGCCGCGAAAACTTTGAGTTGCTCGCGATGACAGCAAAAACCGGAAGCCGGTTTTGTGTCATTATTACTTGCATGTTTGAAACAGAAATATATTACCTCGTAAACGTCTACCGTTTAGCTTGAACTTTCGCCACAGTTAAAGGAAATTATATTTGTGGAATGTTAGTATGATTTGAATGTTTCGGGAGGTTGGAATTTTATGTTCAAATCCGTGTTATGCTGTTTAGTATTTATTTATTTAGGATCTGGAACAAAAGATGTACACATACATGAAACAAAAAATAAAGCGGATTGGTAAGTAGGAACTAATTTGTTATACATTGTTGAATTCGTCTTGATCGTGTTTGTCGATACTAAAATAACCTTCCAAAAATATTTTTGGCCTTTCTTTGTGAATTATACAAAATCATTATTTCTTTCAAACGCTTTCAAACTTGGCTTAGGCTTGTTAGTAAGAAGGTGAAATATCATACTAACAATTTATCAAATAGCCTTTTACAAAGCAGTTGCTGCATTTAAAAACCTTTTAGTCCAGTCATTAGTCTTATCATTGTTTTAAATCAGGCATACAAAAGAAAATAAGCATTTCTATTAAAAAAAAAAACGTAAATATTATTACTATCGGGCGACGGTTCACCGACAAACATGTAATAAAGTGTAGCCCGCGACAGATGCGCGTACGAATTGAAATAACAGAGCTCCACGTCAAAATAATATGTATTTTTCCATCAGAATGTTATCATTCTGACTATATTATCAAAATCAGAATGATAACATTCTGATTTTGATAGAAAATTGTTTGTATTTAAGTTGGTATGAGGTGCATGGAAAGAACCGTAATGATCAAGGTTTTTGAGAACGTCCGATACACCATGTTTATCGGTTAATTACCGGGCTGATTAACATTTTTTTTCATATAAATGGTGGCAGCGACATCGACGTGCAACTTGGACGGATTCAGTACATAATTCTGGACCTTCCTGCGTTGAAATATTTCGTCGATTATTTATAAAAAAGCTGTTCCATACATTTTGAACGCGTTGGTAGTTTTTACTTTTTTTATGAAACGACAGATTTTGTTTTTTTAAATTCAGCAAAAATTTCAGCGCTCGGGTCCCTGATGTCCCTGCCACCCTGTATAATTACATGTCGATACTGACAAGATAAGAAGAGTTGGTATACGACCATATCTTAAATACTGAAAAACACGTTAAATACAACCACATTATTAATTTCTTGTTTTGTTTTGTTTACTTACTGCAGAGGGTTTCACAAAGTTGCCTAATTTTTTTTAATTTCGCAAATAAAGTCCAAATAAGTTTTGTTTCGTCAGGCCACCGATCTCAGTTGGTATAATTAAACACACGTCAATGGTAACTGATTGATCTTGAGAGTGTCTTGATTTCTTAGCATCACAAAAAATGCCCTTATGTCTTTTGTACTTCAAATGTTACTATCGGTGTCTTGACCGTTCGATGCGATGAACATGTACAGTCATGAGCAAAAGTATGTATACACTCGGCTTTATTTAAAAGCGATTTACTCCTTTATTTCTTAATGAAAATGTATGTTGTTACGAACATAGCATTTTCGAACCCATAAGTTTATGTAATGTGTCGTATTTCAACGTTGCATTCGTTATTTCACGAAAAAATTGCAAATTGCAAGTGTTGACATATTGGTGCTCGTGACTGTTGAGAAAAAGTCAATTGAAAAATATAGTTATGTAAGCATACTGCAGAAATACCACCCCACAACAGTACAAATGATGAACAGCCCATTCAGCTGGCATTGTTCTAAAATTCTCCCCAACAAGATGTAAAACGCAGGTGCAGGGGTTTTAGTGAAATATTATGAGAAAATTCCCAGGTTTATGCAGAAAATAAAATATCACAGATAAATTGTGAAATACACGAATGTATTCGTGGAATGTTCTAGACTTGCTGTAGTCTTATTTGTTTGGTTTTGTCATTTGTATTGCGATTTATGTACAGTTCATATCAGTCTTTTTAGTTGTTGTTGAAATTGTGTTAATGGTTGCAGACGATTTGATTTAAAGATTAATAGTTATGCCTTTTCAAATGCTTTTACCAATTACAGTATGTGATCTAGACTGCGTAACAGAATTATGACCTCACAAACATTTATTTAACTTTAAACTTTAGTTTTTTTTAGCGTGGTTCAATGTGCGTCTTATTTGTGCGAAGTAAACTTTTTTTTACGTTTTCTTTTTTTCAGGCCATTCCATAGTATTTTTCTTCGAAACACGATTTTAGTTTAAGTTTTGAAATAGATTCTGAGTAAAATTGATAGATATCTTTATTGACCCACTGCTGGGCAACGTTCTCCTCATATTTTTCCACTTTTCTTTGATGGGTCTATTTAATATGGTCTGACTGCACATAGCGATAATTAATTTATTAGCATAAAAATAATTAGCTTATAATGTTCCCACTGCTGGGACACCGGCCTCCTCGACGTCAGAGGAAGTATAGGGCATAATCCACCACGTGGGCCCAGTGCGGGTTGGTACATGTCACATATCTTCTAAGACATTCATTTATGTAGAAGTTTCCTCACGATGACAGTTTTGAGAGCAGTGGTGACGAAATAATTTACACAAAGTAAAGTGCTTGCCTGGGTTTCGAACCCACGACCTACGACTTGTAAGTCGCGGTCGTTATCACGGCTCCTATTTTAAAAGAACCAAATGCAAGTAATAAAAAAAAAGTGCAAAGAATTACAAATAAAGAAAAACAAAAGAAAACCGATTCCACGATTGCATAGAAATAAGAATTACCAGTTTTAAACGGTACAATTCAGGCTCGTAATAAAAATTAACTACAGTTTCCGAACTATAAAATGCTATGAATAAAACAGCTAGTTGCAAAACACTTGGAACGAATCGAAACAGCTTTTTAAATACGAAAAAGTAACAGAGTGATTCAAGTTGTATTTTTCCTATGGAAAATTTTCCTCTTAAATTGTAAGTGTCCTTTAAGTAGGTGATTTTGAACATAAAAAAATCAGTCTCCGTAAAACATGCTGTCAGGCTAAAACAGCGGCATTGCACAAGTCCGAGGCCATGTCCTTTCATGGGCCTCGGTACGGGCCACCTTCGGGATCCCAACTGATGGTAGGAGGGGTTCACATCGGCGTCGAGAATACGATGAGATACCTGGGTCTCGTCCTCGACAGCCGGTGGAACTTCGTCGAGCATTTCCGACGTTTGGCCCCCAAACTGGAACGGGCCGGGGCTGCCTTAAAGCGGCTCCTGCCCAACCTTAGGGGGCCAAACGCCTCCTGCCGGAGGCTTTATGCGGGGGTCGTGCGGTCCATGGCCCTTTATGGTGCCCCGGTATGGGCGCGTTCACTGCGGCTTCGAGCCGCACACTACCTGAACGCGCCCCAAAAGGTGGTAGCCGTAAGGCTAATCCGGGAGTACCGCACGATCTCGCGCGAGGCAGCAAGCCTCCTTGCCGGACTGCCACCATGGGATCTGGAGGCGATAGTCCTCGCGCGCCTGTATGACTGGCGCGCGGAGGCACTACGTCGGGGGGAAACTCTGCACCCGCGGCAATTCGCTGCGGAGCGGACGGACCTCCGGCGCGGTCTCATGGTGGAATGGAAGGCGCGACTATCGCAACCCAGCGCAGGGCACGCCACGATAGCGGCGGTAAGACCCCTCTTTGAGGAGTGGCTAGGGAGGCGTCACGGCGCTCTCACCTACCGCCTGACGCAGGTCCTCTCCGGACACGGATGTTTCGGGAGGTTCCTGTACATAATCAGGCGGGAGGAGACGCCCGGGTGTCATCACTGCGAGGATCGCCCCGAGGACACGGTGGAGCACACGGTGGAGGTCTGCCCCGCTTGGGCAGTGCACCGCCGTGTCCTCGTAGAGGCGATCGGCAGCGGCGGCGACCTCTCGCGTCCGGCCCTGGTGCAAGCCATGGTCCGGGGCGAGAGGGAGTGAGAGGCGGTCACCTCCTTCTGCGAAGCAGTCATGCTAGCGAAGGAGGTGGCAGGATGGGCGAGGGAGAGATCCTCACGCCTCAGCCACCGAGGGAGACGCTCCGGGCGTCGGGAGCCGCGTGACGACTCCCGGCCACCGTAGGCGCGGGCCTGCGGGCGGAGAGCAATGGGTAGCTCTCCGTCCGATCAGGACCAGGCCCGTGCCGGACGGCGCGTATGTGTTCCACGTGCGCCTCAGAGAGATGTCAGCGTAGTTGACGGGGCCCGACAGGGCCGAAGCCTGCCGGGGTAGCGGGATCGTCCGAAAGGGTTACCGCTGCCCTGGTACATAAAGGGCTAAGGAAGGAACACGGGTGGGTTTTAGTCAGTAAGAGTCTGACACTCCCTTCTGCTCCACCCAGAGCGGGAGGAGTCATTTGATGATTTCCCATCCACAAAAAAAAAAAAAAAAAGGCTAAAACAGCAGAAACTTCAGCACGCCACCTGCTACGATTCTTAGATACTACTTTTTCTTCATTTACGTTCATACATCAGAGGGGCAATTCTCGTATTTTAAGATCGTTCACAGTCTGATCTCAGTCTCAATCTGTCAAAAATACCTCCAATTTCCCTACATTTTGACAAGTTTTTGATGCGACTGCGACTAGATTTTGAACGTTTTCAATTACGAGAATTGGTCTTCGGATATGCTGTCGTATGATTAATTAAACTACTCAATAAGGGCAACAAAAACCAACATTGTTCTTCTTATGAACGATGTTGAAGATAATTGTAGCGTTATTGCTACAATTATCGTTGTGTCTGAATACGATCTTACCCAATCTCTTTTCGTACTCAATTTGGGGATCGATTAATAGAAACAATAGGTTCAGCTACCCCAAAACCTTCAACAAAAACAAAAACGAATCAACTAGGCCCAACTCCGAACACAATTCGCATCCCGGACAATATTTCCTGAAAGTTCTCTCAACGTAATCGCCGCTTGCGTTACTCCAACCCGCGATCTACCAAATTGAAAAATAACTGAGCGTCCTTACGATAAATTTCAGTCTGAAAACTTTCCCGTTTTAATCGTTAAAACGGAATTTTGGTCATTTAAAGTACTGTTATTAAAGTAGGAGACGTAAATAAGTCGGGTGACTTAAAGGAGTCCCCCATAGTATATCTTTGGGTGAGATTAAAGTGGGTGGAATTTTCTTTTGTTTTTGGCTAAGAATTTCAAGTTAAGGTGCTTAGAATTTTGGAATTGGGAAGTTTGTGAGAGACTTCTGAATTTGTTGTGGACAATTTAGTGAATTGTGGAAACGAATTGGAGTGTATAATGCTTACCTACTTACCTAACTGACGATCATTCATTTTAAGTCATAGCAATGTTGTTTCTAATTTAAATCAGTACATAAATATAAATACTTCTGGGTAAACTCATGTAGGGTAGGGGCTTGTGGCTAAGTAACAACAGCCGGGTCAGTCGATCACTCAGGTTAAGCTACGCTTGCCGCGGTTGATCCGTGGATGGGCGACCATCTTTACTATCCCTCTGTGCCTCGGAAAGCACGTTAAGCCGTTGCTCCCGACTAACATTCGTGGATCTTTGACGATTCCCGAAAGTCTGACAACCAGTCTTACCAAGGAGTAACTGGGCTGTGGAGGTCAGAAAGGCAGTCAGTCCAAGCAAAATACAGGTACTCAACAGCATTCAGTTAGACTGGAAGCAAACCCCAATATAATTTGGAAAAGGCTAGGCAGCTTGATTTTACATAAATATTAAAATAATAATTACAATTTAATAGATTATAAAATTATAGTAAATTATATTCAAACTTTATCTAGTATAAAAGGACCTATGTTAATTTGAAATTTTCACATTACATATAATTTCAAATATCAGAATACTCGAGCTTAAATATTTAATATTACACAATAATCAACTGTGAGCGTTAATTCACATTACTACTGTCAAATGAATATGCGAACCAACACAAATGGAGGAATTAGTAGCGCGGAATTACTATGGCCAATGAGCAACTGATAGCCGATTTAATAGTAAGCGGTGTTTATTAAATTGTCTCTCCCGTATCTAGTACATTTATTATGCGCTAGCTTCTGCTGGCGACTTCATTCGCGTGTTTAACATATTATAATAAAACATATCTTATGACACTCGGCAGTAAGGTAGCTTTCCGTGAAATATTTTTTATCGTGAGACTAAATTATGTATTTCTAATAGTAAATTCAGACACAATGTAAAAGTTGTTATTGAATAAATGAATTGAAATATGTATCACAAGATGCGCCCCGTGGTTTCACCTGCATTAGTCTCCATCCCGTGGGAATATCAGTATAAAAAAAATAAAAACATCATATGTCCTAAACAGGTCATGGTTTAGCCGTGGTGGGAAATTTTATCCAAATCCGTTTAGCCGTTTTTGCGTGATTGAGTAACAAACATCCAAACATACAAACTTTCACATTTATAATATTATTAAATCATTTTAAATGACAGACGACCAATGGGCCAAACTCACGACACAAGTCCCTCTTAATGGCAAGTGACATCGCGACAGGCCCAGACGGAGACGGCGGGATGAGCTGGACTTCTTCAACAAGAACTGGTCCTTAGCAGCTTTATACAGAGAAAAGTGGAATGAGAGTAGGAGGCCTTTGGCCTGAAGTGGGACATCACAGGGTTTTAATAATAATTATTATTAATAGTATACAGGGTTATTTTTCAAAGACCAGCCAAATTTAAGGATGTGGTACAGACTATCAAACTGAACAACTTTCTCCGTGGGACCAACATCGTAATCGCGAATAAAAATTCAGCCGTCCCATACATTTAAGTCGAGTAGATATTGAAGTTTTCTATGGGACAGTTGATAAAATTTTCGCGATTACGCTATTGGTCCCATGGAGAAAGTTGTTCAGTTTGATGGCCTGTACCACATTCTTAAATTTGGCTGGTCTTTGAAAAATAACCCTGTATATGTATAGTAGGATAAAGCAACTTTTTGAACATTGGAACTCCATCATATTTAGTGAGTCGTAAATAATTCACAAATATTGCTGAGACTTTTTACTTAACTAAGTACAAAAAGGCTCTTGCAACCAGTACCCATAAAATATTACAAGCTGCCAGCTACCTCCAAAATGAAATAAGATAAAATTTCACCGATACTTCTACAAAATAATTTGATATTATTGATACATCTCGGAGTATCGTTGAAACGTAATCCTCCCTTGACAATTGAAAATAACATTTTCATTACGCTGAGTGGTACAAACCGGGTTCAGTAAGAGGATATATCAGTACTACGAATAATTCCTGCTGGGAATTGTCATGAAATATTGTCAGTACATTATGACAAGCCGGTTTTAATAACGACTTTTAAGAAAGTGATGACGTATTTTTCTTTTTAAGTACTCTTGTGGTCAAGGTTTTGGAATATCATTACGTTATTTTGTTTTTCTGAATTTCTTGAGTGTAGTAGTCGTAAGAATTGGTTATTTTATCTATTGTTCCTTATAAGATCAAGTTAATAGGTATATTGACTTTGCCACAGTTAAAGAAAGTTTTAAGCAAAATACCTAATAAGTGATTTTTTTTTTTTTTTTTCAGGATGGGAAATCATCAAATGACCCCTCCCGCTCTGGGTGGAGCAGAAGGGAGTGTCAGACTCTTACTGACTAAAACCCACCCGTGTTCCTTCCTTAGCCCTTTATGTACCAGGGCAGTGGTAACCCTTTCGGACGATCCCGCTACCCCGGCAGGACCTAATAAGTGATTGATCATCATTTTTGTAGGTCCCACGATGAACACAACAATATCAAAAGTAGAAGAAGACATATATTGTAATATGACTATCGCATTGACTACATACTCCTGTAATGATATTTGTAAGATAGATTTTAATAAATAAATAAATAAAACTATATACGGGAAGTACTTTAAACAATCAGCTTTTTTATTTTATTAATGTGGGCGAAGGTCCCTACTGTCTTTCCATCTGTCGCTGTCCAGAACTGCTAAAACCAATCTTTGTTAAAAGAGTCCAGCTCAACCCGCCATCTCCGTCTGGGCCTGCCACAAGGTCGTTTACCACTAAGCGAGACCCACTCGGTCGTAACAATCAGCTAAGTACTTATTTAAAAAAATATTGTAGGCGACAAAAGGGCTTGTGGGTAAGTAATAACAGCCGCACGGGTTGATCGATCAGGTTAAGCTACGCTTGCCGCGGTTGGTCCGTGGATGGGTGACCATCTTCACATATCAAGACCCCTCCGTCTCTGAAAGCACGCAGAGCTGTTGGTCCCGGCTGTCATTCGTGGATCTTTGACAGTCGTTACGGGTCGTCAGAAGCCCGAAAGTCTGACAACCAGTATTACCAAGATGTATCGTATTACCCAGTAACTGGATTGTGTAGAAAATGTTATAGTGTAGATTAGAGTAGGCTATATGTTCTGTTTTTATTTTATTTTATTTAGGGAACTTAGTAAAGTAGTTATTATTTTTAGGTGTACTAAAAGTACTACTAGTTTGTTACGTTTTTCATAGTTTTAAATTGTAAGTAAGTTAATTTTAAGACCACGCTATCATATTAGGTATCCACCTGTAATGATAGTGAATGGAGATTTTAATAAATGAATAATAATAATACTAGTATTCAGCTGCATCCGGTTAGACTGGAAGCCGACTCCAAAATAGTTGGTAAAATGCTAGGCAGATGATGAATGGATAAAAAACATGAACCAACGCACATAGAACTCAACCTAAAATAAAACAATCTCACTTAAAAAAACACTTTCCGCACAAAGTAACTAGGAGTTTCATCGCAATAAAGTAAGTTGAGCAACTTTGATAGCGACAGGATATTAAGGCATTAAAAATCTCGAGTTTTAAGCGTAGTACTGAAACTTATTTCATTATGTGCGACTTATGCTCTACTTGAGAACATGAATGCCAACGTGAAGGAATTATGGCCGGAGATTAAGATGCACTAGTTGAGCGGCGCGGCTTGTTTTGGGTGGCATTTGTATATTTTTAATGTGGGGTAATTTGTTCAAGTGGAGATTTACAGGGCCAACTTAAATTAGCTAGCGAAACTCCGCAGACGAGATGGGTATTGATATCTAAAATTAGCGAACATTTTTTTATAAATCAAATTAAAAGTCAAATATTAGGCTTACAGTCCGGCGACCTCTCGCGTCCGGCCCTCATCCAGGCCATGGTACGGAGCGAGAGTGAATGGGAGGCCGTCACCTCTTTCTGCGAAGCAGTAATGCTCGCGAAGGAGGAGGCGGAGCGCGTGAGGGAGAGGCAATCGCTGCACACTCGCGCGCCTAGCCGCCGCAGGAGACGCCCTGGACGGGAGTCAACAGCCGACTACCGGCCACCGTAGGCGCGGGCTTGCAGGCGGCGAGCTGTGGGCAGCTCGCCGCCCGGTAAGGACCAGGCCCGGGTCGACGGCGCGTTGTGTTCCACGCGCGCCTCAAAGAGCTGTCAGCACAAACTGACGGGGTCCGCTAGGGCCGATGCCGCCGGGGCTGCGGGTTGTTCAAAAGAGATACCGTGGCCCCTGGCACAGGCAACTGAAGGAACACGGGTGGGTTTTAGTCAGTAAAAGTCTGACACTCCCTTCTGCTCCGCCCAGAGCGGGAAGGGTCATTTGATGATTTCCCACACAAAAAAAAAAAAAAGGTAGACAACCACCAAAATGCACGCTTTTTACAACGACCTAGTGTTTTACTACTAACTCCCCAAGTATGGTACCCAAGGTAGGTATCCATAAATATCGAACGTAAAACATAAATAATATTAAAATAGATTAAATATAATTATTGAACCTATGGTTATATTTACGTCCTTAAAGACCACAAAAGAAACCAACTGTTTATCTAAAAACATGAAGCATTTTCTCGTTCTTAATAAAAATGCTAGAAACTGCATTGTAGTAACGGACAATATCCGTACAACTCTTTCACTATCTGGACGCCGCTTTTCTTGAGACGGAAGAATTTAAATATTATGTAGTTTGTATTTGTGAAGGATATTCAAAGATACAACGGAAATTGAGATAAATGTATTGAAGTGAAGGTCTAACGAGACTATCCGTCTGTTATTTATTATTGTATACTATTATCTATCTGTCTGTTTGTTTCTTTGTTTGTTTGATAAATGATTTCTGTAAATTGGTTGTGAATAAGACTTTTACACGTCACAAGAAATAATAATATTTTAAAACAACATGAAGTCGTCGTTTCCTAACCGACTACTCTGAGAAGAGACACTGAAACAATCTCAGACTATATTTTTAAGCCCAGACCTGGCGCCGATAACTTGTTCACAAACTAAACTAAATTTAAGTTCAGTGCATCTTTTTCATTCTATTTTACTAAGGAAAGGACAGAAGATAAATATTAGTTCAGTCCTGTCAAATTAGTCAGCGTCTGACGTAAATTGACGTATTTTTAGTAGCCATGTTTTTAATCACGTCTAATTTGTCTATGGAGTATCTTAATTTGACAGGACTAAACTAATATTTATCTTTATCCTGCCCTTCTTCCAATTTACTTGGGGTCGGCGCCACATGTTCTTTTCTTCCATATTTCTCAACTAGCCACGCCCCGCGGTTTCACCCGCATATGTATCGTTCCCGTAGGAATATCGGAATAAAAAGTATCCTATATGTTACTCCTGGTTATAAACCATCGGTGCGCCAAATTTCATCTAAATCCGTTCAGTGGTTTTTTCGTGAAAGAGTAACAAAATTCCATCCATCCATACAAACTTTCACGTTTATAATATTAGTAGGACTAGTCGCCATCTCGGTAGTCACCCCCTCTCTAACCATATCATCATTCACACAGTCCATACATCGTTTATTTGGTCTTGCCCTACTCTTATAGCCATCGACATTAATTGTATACCTAAAACTCTCCTCACGACATTTTCCTCATTTCTTCATATCACTTGGCATGACAACCAATTTCCACACAGCTTTTCAGTTACCGATGCCATTTTCAGACTTACTCGAACGTTTGAACGTTTATACCCAATTAATTTGATTTTCAACTAGTTCGTAGCATGTATATTCTGACCCACTTATTAATAAATCCACTAAAAACACATTATATTTTCATGTCTCACAAATTCATAAATCAAAACAACTCACAAATATCACACTAACGATGTAAAAATATTTATTTAAACATGTCCAAAAGCACAGTTTAAATTTTACAGCCCGTAAAAGTTTTACACCTTTTCAAAACGAGGGGCGGTACCGGGTTGTAAAATTTGTAATTTATCGCCGTGCATGGGACAGATATACGGCTATCTCGCGATAGACCAGACGGATTTGCATACTATAATTTTACGTGTAATAAACAATTTGAAGAGAAGAACGTGGGTGAGCCGTGATGATAAATTTTTGTTTAGTTTTGTAAGAGAGATAAAGTATTTTCAATGTTGACTGTTGCCTTTTAGAAAAAAAAAAAAAATAACCTCTCCGCTGTTGATCAATGAGACTTTTTTATTCAAAAGGTTATTTTTATTTTGACAATGACTTTCAATCGTGAAGAAACTCCGGGAATTATTGTTTGTAATTGTCGGCCCTCAAGGAGCAGGCAGCCAAAATTATAGCATCTTCTCCTTATGAGAAGAGAGTTGTTGAAGGACATACTTAACTTTGGATTCTTCAAACTAAAACTATTTATTTCAACTAAACCAATTACAGGGACTTTTGAAGTGTCTAGGGTCGGTCAGTCAAAAAGATGAAGCTAGTTGCCCATTCCAAAGCGTAGTAGGTACCTATGGAGAAGAACGGGCAAGAAACTCCATGGACACTCTTTCTTATTAGGTATCCTATTATTAGGATACAGCTAAAACCACAACTACTGAGCTAGCGAGCGCTACTGCTGTTCATGAAGATTCGATTCCCAGGTTGGGCAAACAGTTATTGGGTTTTTTCATCAGGAATTTCTCAATAGCAGGCCGAAGTCTGGATTTGTGCCGGTTGATAGCAATAGGCTCGCCCCTTATTGAACTTTAACAGAACTGACAAAATTTGGGTGTACTAAAGGTACACCTCTGCCAAACCCTTCAGGAACTTTATAATAAACTTTATAAAATAAAATAAATATTACAACCACACTTGTGAAGCCCCTGAATCCCGTGCTAGGCGAACCGGATCAGGAATCAGATCAGTGTCCTCCGCCTTACATCAATACACATTTCAATTTTTATGTAATAAAATACAAGTAATAAATAACACTTGTAGGTATTGAAATAGTAAAAAAAAACAAAATCAAAATCGGTTCATCCGTTCGGGAGCTACGATGGCACAGACAGACATACACACACACACCCCCACACACACAGAGACACGTCAAACTTATAACACCCCGTCGTTTTTGCGTCGGGGGTTAAAAACTAAACAATAAAAAGAAACAAAGCGAACGTGTGATTGCGCGCGTGTGTGTGAGTGAGTGAGGATGTATGTATGTGTGTGACTAGGTGTGTTTTTATGTGTGATGGTGAGCGAACGCATGTGAGTGTACATGAGTGTGTATCATCATCTGCCTAGCCTTTTCCCAATTATGTTGGGGTCGGCTTCCAGTCTAACCGGATGAAGCTGAATACTAGTGTATTACATGGAGCGACTGCCTATCTGACCTCCACAACCCAGTTACTGGGTACCAAGTAGTGGGTAGTGGGGTAGTGGGTAGTTCTTACCAAGGGGTATTGTATTCAATACCCCTTAGTAAGAACTGGTTGTCAGACTTTCGGGATTCTGACTACTCATAACGACTGTCAAAGATCCACGAATGACTACCGGGACAACGGCTTAACGTGCTTTCCGAGGCACGGAGGCGTCTCGGTATGTAAAGATGGTCACCCATCCACAGACAAACCGCGGCAAGCGTAGCTTAACCTGATCGATCGACCTGTGCGGCTGTGTATATGAGTGTTTAAATGTTTTTTGCATATACGCGTCTTTTTTTGGTACCTACTGATAAAATTAACTTCAACTTTCACTAACTTTAATAAACTTTAACTACAGGCGTGATGTTATGTTATGAAATTAAAACCATTTCTAGTAACAGAATACCAGGAAACCTCAATTCGAAGTTGGTATTATTTCGAGTTTAGCTAGAATTTATTTGCATTTGACACTATTTTTGTTACATTAAAAACACGTCCATAATTATAACTTTTGGCTTACCCTGCTGAGAATGTACTTTGAAAATACGTAGACATGTACTTGGAATAGTTGTTTGTATCCTGTATCAGTGAGTAGGTGTTTACTGGAACAACATACACGAATATTCGGCTTGTTGTGATATCAACTGGCAGAAATTACGATTTATTATTATAAAGCATATTAAAATCAAATGTGGACTAATTTTTTACTAAAATAAATGCAGTTTGTTACCTGAATGGTTTTACAAAAACAATAGTATTATGAACCCACATTTTTTTTAAATTTATGACAGTAAAATCATTTTTACTGCTGGAACGACTTGCCACCTCCTTTTCGTGCTATAAGGACAGTTGGTACTTTTAGGTTGAAATTCAAACAGCATTTACTGCAGCTTCAAAAAGATACCAAACTCTGAACTTACCCTTGATGTGCACGCAGCTAGCATTGGTGGTCCGAGCGTTTGGCAGCGATTGTTCACTGAATGGGCACGCTCGCTTCTTGTTTTTGTGTTCGATAGGTACAGTCATGTTCGATAATTAATTAATTTAAATTATTGTTTTTGTTGATCCCTCGCTTTAACTTGCAGCATCTATGTACGAATTGTTATTGCTGGCCTACATATTGTTTTGTTTCGTTCGTTGTCTGTCATCTGTCACATTCCACTTTTATAGAATATTCACTGTAATACTGTTCCACTAGAAAGCCGTAATTTATACTGTATTTATTTTCGGCACAGGCGTCCCTAAACTTGTCACAGCAATGCCACAGAGTGCTTCTGACATATAAGGCATAGACAAGTATTGAGGTTACGTCTGGCGCGGATTAAGAATGAATTATTTATTTTATTTGATAATATTTTAAATAATTATATATATTTAAATAATAAAATAGATTATTTATTTATTTATTACTGTGATTGCCCGTGACATCACAGCGGTCCCTATCAGAATACCAGCGCTGCGACATTTATTTTTTAAATGTCGTAGCATCATGCTGAGATAGGAGCCTTTTGGCCTCTTACAGGACTTTCTGTTTCATTTTTATTTTTGTTACTTTATTTTTTATTATTTTTTATATAATTTGGTTTTGGTACCTATTTTTTTTTTATATAATTTGTTTTTTTATTTTTGTTTGTGTTTAGTTTTATGATCTTCCTGTGCGAGTCGCAATAAATACTTTTTCTTTCTTTCTTTCTTTATTTGAGGTTGTTCATTAGTAATCGCATCACTTGAAAACGGCTGAACCGATTTGGGTATTTTTTGCGTTAAAATGTTTGCAGCAGTACGACTAATAAAATATCCTTAGAGTTTTTTAAATGAATTAAAATAACTAATGATAGCCGAATATCGCAACAGAATACCAAAATATTGACCTAGCTAACACAAAATCTAACCACAAAAATCAAAACACGTCGCAACGGCCTGTAAACGAATAAATATAAATTCATGAATATTTACAAAATGGTGGCCATTTCGGAACATGACGGAATTTCATGTTTAGATATGGACATTAATAATATTCCAGTGGCACTTTTTAATTTTCACGCCTCACTTATTGGTGAATATTAAAAACAATATTAATAACTTGTGTTGTTAATTTCCATATTGGTCGGGGAATAACGGAATCATAATAATTGGCTACAATGTACCAAGTGTTGACATCGACGAAGCCAAAATTGGCTCGGAGAGGCTGATATGACTGTCTGTGTTGATGAAGTCAAATTAAATGAAAGGACAGTCTGTTTCAGTTTTTTTATTGGGGTCTAGTAACATGATTGTAGAATGGCTGTACATAGACTCGAGTATTGTTCTATATATCACATGATTAGCCTATACTGTTTCCACTGCTGGGACACAGGCCTCCTCTCTGTGAGAAGAAATGGGCCGTAATCCACAGCGCGGGCTCAGTGCGGGTCGATACTGTCACATGTCTACGAATTTTTGGTTCTAGGACATAGCAGTTTCCTCACGATGTTTTCCTTCACCGTTTTTGAGAGCAATGGTGATGAAATAAATTACAAAAAGTAAAGCGCCTGTCTGGGTTTGAACCCACGACCTAGAACTCGTAAGTCGGGTCCGTTACTAGAATGACGGATGTAACGGACACACACGGTATGGTATGGATACATTTCACTATAAATAGAACGAGTTCTGTTTATAGTGAAATGTATTTAAATGTGAAAATTCTAATTTAGTTTTCGTATGAATTTACCAACTTATAGATAGATAGATAGATTTGTTTATTTATTTAACCATTAATAATAAGTTATTGTACATACAAATTTAACAATAGATAATTTAATTAGTTGGCTAAATAAAAACAATTTAAAGATAAATCTTAATAAATCAGTATATATCCAATTCAATCAATCCTATAATACTAAGTACAATTTTAGCTTGAATATACCAAAGATTAATAAAGTTACACATACTAAATTTTTAGGACTAGTTATTGATCAAGCCTTAAACTGGAAAGAACACATAAATAAAGTATGTAATAAAATAAATAAATTTGTTTACGCGCTAAGACAGATCAAAAACGTAACTAATTTGGAGACGGCTGTTATGTCCTATCATGCATACGTAGAATCAATATTGCGCTATGGACTAGTTATATGGGGTAACAGTACTGACCTAATAAAAGCATTTGTCGCCCAAAAAAAGTGCATACGTGCAATATGTGGACTAAAATTTGATGAATCATGCCAACCTTTCTTTCAAAGGCTTGGTTTGCTGCCTCTGCCCTCCTTGTATATATTTGAGACATGTATGTTTGTTTCGAGACACATGCACATGTTTCAAACTATAGGCGAGGTCATCCCAAGAAACCGGCGTGATCCGCACCGGCTGGTTATGTTACACCACCCAAAAACTACAAAATATAATAAAAACTGCGGGGCTATGAGCATACGTATCTATAATCAAATCCCCAGTGAATTCAAATGTCTAAACACATTACAACTTAAAATAAAACTATTTGAATGGCTAAACAATTGTAATTTTTATAGTATTCAGGATTTTCTGGATCATAGGAATTAATTTGTATTTTTATTTTTATATTTGTGTCTAAACATTTGCATGCTTTACTTTAAGCTAAACATGTGTGCCATATTTAATTGTAAGATCTCTGTATACCATGTTTTGGAGCAAATAAATATATTATTATTATTATTATGTCGTTTATTTATTTAGTCGTCTTATTTTGTTACATTTTTAAATATTAGTATGATTAAATAAAAAAATAAAAAAAAACATTTAAAAATATAAAAAAATAGTGATCCACCGGTGTCGGGAGCAGGGTCCAAGCTACCGGTGGTTAGGGCTCCAGAGATAGAAACCTCCTCACAATGCGAGCCGTATCGAGGAGTACTGCCTTCTGAATCAGGCCCTTGATCCAACCGCCTAACGAGAGCCTCGATAGATGTTGATCGAGGCTGTCGGCCATCAGGCCATTGGCCGATACGACAATCGGCACAATGACAGTTGAGCTCACATTCCACATGTCAACAACCTCGCGTGCTAAGTCAAGATATTTGATTTGTTTATCTTTCTCAGCTTTCACGAGGTTCCCGTCATGTGGAATGGTAACATCAACAATCATTGCGCGGCGCACTAATCGATCTATCACCACTATATCAGGTTTGTTGGCGACAACAGTCCTGTCAGTGATGATAGACCGATCCCAGTACAACGTGACATGGTCATTTTCGAGAACTGGGTCGGGCACATACTTGTAATACGGTACCTCAGAGTCGACAAGTTTATATTTCAAAGCAAGTTGCTGGTGAATAATCCTGGCTACTTGGTTATGCCTGTGCAAGTACTCGCTGTTAGCCAGACGAGAACAACCAGAGATAATATGTCTGATGGACTCACCCGGACGGTGGCATGCCCGACACACGTCAGCCGTCCCGTCCTTCATAATATGTCTCCGGTAGTTATTCGTCAAGATAACTTCGTCCATAATTGCACAGACAAAACCTTCAGTTTCCCCGAAGAGGTCACTGAAACGCAGCCAGGATACGGACGCTAAGAAATCTACACCGGGCTCATGAAGAGCCCGATAGAAGCGCCCGTGAAGCTCCTTGCTTTGCCATACCTTCTTGCGGTCATCGGTAGTAAGTACTACAGGTTTGCGCCAGTTCTCTTTCGCCATGGAGAGCGGGGTGAGCCCCTTGTCCATTGCGACCACATCACGGTGCATACCCACTTCGGCTTTTAAAAAATATTCCCTGAGACTGCACACCTCGCGGTTGTGGAGGGTTTTCGCATTTAAAAATCCTCGACCCCCACACTTCCGCGGGATATACAGTCTCATCACCGATGATCGTGGGTGATGCATCCGGTTTGCGGTCAGCAGTGTACGGACCCTTCTATCTAGGGCGTCGAGTTCAGTCTGAGTCCATTTGAGTATGCCAAAAGAGTACATCAAAACCGGCATTACCCAACCATTGAAGGCGCGCACCTTATTTCCGCCCGAAAGAAGACTAATTAATACCTTCTTCAGGCGACAAAAGAAGCGCTCCTTCAACGATTCCTTCATGTCAGCATCGTTGATGCCTAACGCTTCCGACATACCCAAATACTTATAGCTTTCGGATGAGGAGAGGGATCTAAGGTGTATGGAATCCGAAAGTGGAATTCCCTCGGATTCCATAATCTTCCCCCCCTTTACATGCATGACTGCACATTTGTCCACACCAAATTCCATCCTGATGGCACTACTAAAAGTTTCAGTTACCTTCAGTAGCTCCATCAGATGCATCATTTGTTAGGGGCAAAGAGTTTCAAATCATCCATGTAGAGGAGGTGAGATATGACCTGACCACCTCTCTTCAACCGATAGCCTAGACCTGAGTCCTCCAGCAGTGTGCTTAGAGGATTCAGGGCTAAGCAGAACCAAAGTGGACTCAAACTGTCGCCCTGAAATATTCCCCGCTTAATCCATACAGGCTCATCATTCCCCTGGATCTGTCGACACCCTGGATAGCGAAGGACCGTCTTCCACTGTCTTATACACGACTCAAGGAAGGTGCGTAGAGTTGCATCTATCTTGTACAACTCCAGCACCCTCATGAGCCATGTATGTGGCACCGAGTCGTAGGCCTTCTTATAATCTATCCAGCATGTCGACATATCCTTGCGGGATCGGCGAACCTGTTGGCTAATGGCCATGTCTATGAGGAGTAGCTCCTTAGTACCGCGAGACCCATTCCTACATCCATTTTGAGAGGCAGACATAATCGAGTAACTGTCAATGTGTGTGTTAATTTTCGCTCTCAAAATGGATGTAAGAAGTTTATAAACCGTCGACAAACACGTGATCGGTCTATAATTCTTGGGTTCCGCGGGACTACCTGACTTATGTAGCAGGTGGGTAACGCCTGTTGTTAGAAACTGTGGTAGTGACCCAGACTCTAAGGATGACTGGAACTGAGATGCCAGGCAAGTGTGTGAACTAATTAGCCATTTTAACCAAAAGTTATGCAGTCCGTCCGGTCCCGGTGATTTCCAATTCGGTAACGGACGGACTGCTTTGGCTACGTCTAATGGCGTAATTATGACTGGTTCCATTTCTGGTATAGTTCCACACACTCGCTCGATATCGCGCATCCAGCCACCCTCAGCGTGACAGACAGGCACCGACCAGATGCTGCGCCAGAATGCACTAGTGGTGGCATCATCCGGGCGGCACACGTCCATCACGTTTTGTTCAGGTCGCTCCCAAGTTCTATATACCCACCTCTCATCGCTCCGGAACATGCGATTCTGCGTGTACCGATCAACCCGCCGCTTATACCGCCGAATACGACTCGCCCATGCACAAACTTTCTGCTTCAGGAAGTCGATGCGCTCTGTGACATTGGACATGTATTCCCGAGGGCTGATTCCAGTCCCCGAAAATGCCTGTCTTACAAAGCGCATCACTCGTGGTCGTGTGTTGCCCTCCCTGAAGCAGTATAGTTTACCGATGAGTACCCTGGCCCCATCGATACGACGCTCGATCCTGTATCGCCAGGCTGGTACGGCTGGTTTTGGTCGAGTAGCTGCGTCACAATTTGGAAACTTGACGTTAGCTAAACGACATGCCGCCACAGCCGCGCAATACAAGATCGAGTGTGTATCAACGAGATCCTCGCTGCTCTCGAAGAAATTCTTGAGCTGCGAGTCCAAGGCACACACTAGCGCCCTATTTTTTTTTTGTGCATAGGTAGCCGTGGTATTCGGGGTCTAAGTTCGGTTGGAGTGGACCTATACTCGCGAAACGCATCTTCCAGTGCGCTCCTCAGTCGGACGTTGTACTGGCTACTTACTGTGTCAACCCTATCATCATCTTCTTCAACACGATTGGACCGCGGCGGGATGGCATCAATAGTTGACGCTTGTGCCGCGGTTTGTGCCAGAGTCGAGACGATTTGGTTGTTCAGTACCTCTGAGCGCAGCCTATCAAGTGCTATGTCGTCCAACCTGTGATTGCGTTGGATGACCCGCACCTGATCCGACAGTCGTTGGGCCGAGACGTTGACGGTTGGTTCCAGTTCCTGGAACAGAGACAGCAACCTATCACGGTACGCAGTGAGGTTAGTTCCCCCCTCTGTAGACCCGTAGTATGCGCGCATGACGTTCTCGTTCATAGACTGAGTCCATCTCATGCGCTGCACACAACCACCGGCAGCGGGGACCCGGCTCGGGGCCGGATGGCCCCTAAGTCCCAAGCTCCTCGGTGGCCGGCCTCTCCCCTGCCGACGTACAGGTGTTGGCGACGTCGGCGGGGAAAAATATTCGTCGCTCGAGCTCAACGCAACTGCTACGGCCGGTGTCACAGCACTCTCGATGGGGCTGGATTCCGGCGGCGGCAGGGCGGGGCTGAGCGACGACTCCGGAGGTGGTAGGCGTGCACGGCGAGCTGCTAATCTTGTCAACATTTTCAATATTTCATTTTCACGTTTTTATCTTATTAACCGGAGGTGACATGACAGATGTCACCTCCGGTTCGGCAGTTTTTGATGCAAGTGTAGGTTATTCATTGTATTTGTTTAAAATTAGGTATGTTTTAGTAAATTTGGTTTTTAAATTAATTAATTTTATTAATTTTTTTAAATTTTTTTTTTTTTTTTTTTTTTTTTTTTTCTTTTTTTTTTATTATTATGTCGTTTATTTATTTAGTCGTCTTATTTTGTTACATTTTTAAATATTAGTATGATTAAATAAAAAAATAAAAAAAATAAATATTTAAAAATATAAAAAAATAGTGATCCACCGGTGTCGGGAGCAGGGTCCAAGCTACCGGTGGTTAGGGCTCCAGAGATAGAAACCTCCTCACAATGCGAGCCGTATCGAGGAGTACTGCCTTCTGAATCAGGCCCTTGATCCAACCGCCTAACGAGAGCCTCGATAGATGTTGATCGAGGCTGTCGGCCATCAGGCCATTGGCCGATACGACAATCGGCACAATGACAGTTGAGCTCACATTCCACATGTCAACAACCTCGCGTGCTAAGTCAAGATATTTCATTTGTTTATCTTTCTCAGCTTTCACGAGGTTCCCGTCATGTGGAATGGTAACATCAACAATCATTGCGCGGCGCACTAATCGATCTATCACCACTATATCAGGTTTGTTGGCGACAACAGTCCTGTCAGTGATGATAGACCGATCCCAGTACAACGTGACATGGTCATTTTCGAGAACTGGGTCGGGCACATACTTGTAATACGGTACCTCTGAGTCGACAAGTTTATATTTCAAAGCAAGTTGCTGGTGAATAATCCTGGCTACTTGGTTATGCCTGTGCAAGTACTCGCTGTTAGCCAGACGAGAACAACCAGAGATAATATGTCTGATGCACTCACCCGGACGGTGGCATGCCCGACACACGTCATCCGTCCCGTCCTTCATAATATGTCTCCGGTAGTTATTCGTCAAGATAACTTCGTCCATAATTGCACAGACAAAACCTTCAGTTTCCCCGAAGAGGTCACTGAAACGCAGCCAGGATACGGACGCTAAGAAATTTACACCGGGCTCATGAAGAGCCCGATAGAAGCGCCCGTGAAGCTCCTTGCTTTGCCATACCTTCTTGCGGTCATCGGTAGTAAGTACTACAGGTTTGCGCCAGTTCTCTTTCGCCATGGAGAGCGGGGTGAGCCCCTTGTCCATTGCGACCACATCACGGTGCATACCCACTTCGGCTTTTAAAAAATATTCCCTGAGACTGCACACCTCGCGGTTGTGGAGGGTTTTCGCATTTAAAAATCCTTATTATTATTATTATTATTACAAAGAAAAAACACACAAGATTAGACATACAATAAACATGATTGTACAAACAGTGGGCAGAGGCAAGTTGAACAGCAGGCTCCTGAACTAAGTAAAAGTATACTTGTATCTCAAGAGCCAAAGTTCCTCACAAACATTGATTATTACAACAATCAGGTTAAAATGACTCAGTAATTACATGTATCAGTATTGAGAAATCTATTCATGAGGTGATCGTCAAAATATTTTCTATATAGTCGTAAAATTCATTTATGTACAGACATGTAAGCAGAGAAGAAGGGAACAGAAAAATACGTACAAAGGTAAGGCGTATTTCTAAAGAAATCTTTTCCAGCATACTAGCGATTGGAGAATAGATAAAAAGAGATGTAGACAACGTGTGTAAGAGTAGAGGTAGATGTTTTCAAAATGCAAGACGCAATTCATATAAGAAAAAATAACATACCAAAAATAGTTAGTGAAAGGTAAAACAATTTTATAACTGACTAAACATTTTGACGGCATATGACCGTTATAATCAGGACAGAGATATTTTTAGCAAAAAAAAACCTTATACTAAAAGACAAAATCACTCATAACAAATACATTCATATAAAAATCCTACCCACAAAAATAGAACCCACACACCTTGATAGCATAACAAACATTCTTACACATAAAAGATACGTACCTAAAGATATATATGAGAGTCACGAATTCGGAAATGGGATGTCGCGACAAAATCCCGGAATGATTGAAGACAGCACTAGATTGGCGTCCGTCCGTACTTTCATAACTTACCTATCTATGTTTAGGTAGAAAATGTAAAATTTGTCTTTAAATTTTATTACGGTTTTGGTTGAAGATTCAGGCATGTATGTGAAGAATTTTTGGTTGAAATTGAAATCGTGTAAAAAGTGTGTGTCGCAACACTAACTGCTGTGATGAGGAAATGGATGAATTTCAAGCAGGTAGTCTAGTCTTCTTTTTGTTTTCGTGTCGACGGTATTCTTCCTCTTTGTTTTTGAAACGAAGTTCTTTAACGGAGCTTGCGGTAGAGTAAACTGGGAGTAATCGTCACGTAACGAAAATGCGTTCTCCTTGTGACTTTTTTTATATATTTAAATAGAAAGAGACAGAGAAAGAGGGAGAGATAGTTTTCATGGTTTTCGAGGGTGCTGAAGCCGATAGTGAGGTCAAAATGAAAATCCAAGATGGCGTCTGCAAAAATGTTCAAATTTTTTGTCATGGGTGTCGTTTTCATAGTTTTCGAGTGTGCTGATGCCGATAGTGAGGTCAAAAAGAAAATCCAAGATGGCGGCTGCTAAAATTTACAATTTTTTTGTCATTTTCAAATTTTCGCTGCCGCCATCTTGGAGATTCGTTCCTGCCGGGGGTTCCCCGACCCCACACGTTTTTTTTTTATATAGTTTAAACCCAATAGGGGTGCAACGGTGGCAGTCAGTGGTAGTCTAGTGTCTTTTAATGAATGCAAAATTGTTAAAAATAACTTTTAGTAGTTTCAGTTGCTGGAGACTTTTGTTTTGCTAAAAGTTCTAAATAAACCATTCTTATCACAGGTTAGGTCATTTTAAGAGCTGTGGTGGCCCAATGGCTACGGCCATGACTTACGAGTTGAAGGTCGTAGGTTCGAAGCCCGACAGGCGCTTTACTTTGCGTAAATTATTATTTAATCACCACTGCTCTCAAAACTGGGAAGAAAAACATCGTGAGGAAACCGGCATGTCCTAGAACCGAAAATTCGAAGACATGTGACTTCTACCAACCCGCACTGGGTCTGCGTAGTGAATTACGGCTCACATCCTCTCAAAGAGAGGAGGCCTGTGTCCCAACAGTGGGAACATTATAGGCTGATTATGCTATGCTTAAGCTATGAAATGTAGTGCCTTCAAAAAATATCAACTTAGAAAGTAGCTCCGGGCAGAACCATAGTGTATTTTAAGTAATACAGAATTATCTAAATCTGCACAGATTATTTCTGTACAAACAAACACAAATCACAAATCATCACACGAATAAAATAACTTATAACATTATTAAAAAGACCAGAGGCCGACGACTTAATATTGGTCTTCCACCCTCACTCGTGAGGGCTCCTTACCTTTTTTTCCAGAATGTTCAATAACGCTACCTAATGGCTCATGAATCATCCAAATTACGTGAATATTACAATACTTTTTGCGCCATGCCGTGTAGATAGATTTAAAATACGTGTACCTAGTTATTTTTCAATGTAGGGCGTTATTTATAACTGCATTAATTTGATTTATACGTGGAAAAAAGTTTGAGGAAAAAAGGACCACTAACCGTGGGTAAATCTGGTTTACCTTGTATAATACTGCTACGTTTTAGGTATGATAAAGACAGGTGTTGTCCTATATGTTTGACTAGAAATTGAATGGTCTATATACAGTCCTTTTACAGTTATTTCTCATCACTGTCCAAATCACAGTGATCTGACAGAAGGCCAGTTCTCGTAATTAAAACGTTCAAAATCTAGTCGCAGTCTCATCTCGGCGACAAACAAATGTCAAAAACTTGTCAAAATGTAGGGAAATTGTATTTTTGACAGATTGAGACTGAGATCAGACTGTAAACATTCTTAAATTTATGAGAATTGTCCATCAAAATCATTGTGATCTTTATCAAAATCAAAAGTCATTTAATCAAAATAGACTGAAAATCAGCACTTTTCGAACGTCATAGTTACTTAAAACAATCCCCCAAAATAATTTACCACTTCCTAGTGCACTTCGCTGGGAAGAAAAAGTGGCGCAACAAACTCCCCAGCAGCACAGCTGTCTATTCAGTTACAAAAACTTGCTTCTTATACTCGTCATAATAAGGTTGCTGTTAGATTCCTGCTGTCAGAGCTCTAAACAGACTGTAAAAACAGTATCACGATGACTTTTTAAGATTGAAGGTCCAAACCATTATAACCCATTCTGACTAAGTTTGCTGTTTCCAAAAGATAAATAACTACGAGTAACCAGCGCAAGCTTGTTAGTCCGACACAACTAATTAGTCCATTTTCCTCATTACCCTTTCATATTCAAAGCGCATGTAAATTCTCTATTCGTCTACCCATTCATCTTTGCATGTAGACTCCGCTCCACAATACAACGCTCCTAATCAAACCGACCATGTAAAATAAATAGAAACCACAGCTGGTTATTTGCGTATTGTTTGCATTAAAGATAATATAATAACTAAATTTAACCCCCGAAACTCAAATAATGGTAGGAAAGTTGAGTAGAATGAAATGAAATTAAATTGCAAATGTTTCAAGGTAAGGAGTACAAAGGTATTAATAAAACCCTTTGCCTAATTGTGAAGTAGATTGGCAGTCATAATAATGGACCCTTTATTTAATGTTGCCAGACCCACGACAAGTTATTAGCTTTGTTATATGTTACTTTTTAGGGATTTTTGTGTTGCCAACGGGTGTGTTTGTTTGAAATTTTAATTGTGAAGTATTTGAATACGCGGGGGTTTGCTACTTAGAGTTAATGAAGGCTTTGGGAAAATGTTGCTTCTTTTTATGGATACGCCTAGTCGTTTTGCATATACTTTTTTAAAACCTTTATTTGTTATTTATGTAGGTACAAAATTCTGAAACGTACCTAAAACTTATTACACAGAGATATAAGATTTAAAAAAGTACTTTACACACATAGATATATATAGTATAGCCTATAATGTTCCCAATGCTGGGACACAGGCCTCCTCTTTGTGAGAGGGAGTGGGCCGTAATCCACCATGGGGGCCCTGTGCGGGTTGGTAGATGTCACATGTCTTCGAATCTTTGATTCTAGAACATGCCGGTTTCCTCACGATGTTTTCCTTCACCGCCAAAAAAAAGGTTCAAAAAGTAATTTATTTCATCGAAATTTCTTCCTGCAGACCTTTGTCTTGAGAAATGAGTAAGACTTTCTTTTTAAATAAAAAAACGGTCTTGAAGTTTTTTTCGTGTTGTTTTAATTTATTTATTTTAATTTTATTTTACCATTTATGTACACACATATATAAACAGACAATGAAAAACAGAACAGAAAAGATAGGTACAGAGGTGATGCTTATTTCATAAGAAATCTCTTCCAGCATACCTGAGATAGGACAATAGCTACAGAGATGTAGACAGCGTGTGATAGAGCAAAGGAGAAAAAAAATAATACATAGAATAAAAAAAAACAATTCACTTAAAAACTAAACAAGAATTACGAGAATATATTAACATACATACAAATAAACATACATAAATACTTCTAAAATAAATATTACAAGAATGATAATAATTATATCATACTCAAAATAATAAATACATACACAACTATGATGAAGTGGACAGATAGTGTTCTCTCACTCTTCTTTTAAAAACCGCAATAGTTTGGCAGTCCTTAATTTGAGTCTTCAAACTCCGTTTAAAACAATACAAGAAGTACTCGATAAGCCAATTCAAAGAATAAAGCTTTAGTCTTTAAATGACTACTTTTTAGAAACATTATTAATCATCCAGTCTAGAATAATTTCCACAAAGTAGACGCAAACTCACACCCTCGTCATAGCAAACTGCAGGATTAATATCCCTAAACATAAACACAAAGTAGTAGTTTATATTAGTAGATGACCAAGGAGTAGTATGTCTTGTAGTCAGTTGACCAAAGTTAGATCGTGGCCGCCATGTTTACTCCACTTTATAGACCAGGCTGTTGGGCTTACGATATTTTTATTAGACAACTACGGTATTAAGTTTGTGGTTGGATGATGTGGAAACATGTAGTGCCATGTTGTTCGCTTTTATGAGATATTTTTCGTAGTTCAATTTTTGAGTACCATTTTTAACTTTATGTCTTTCGCGAGACGTATAATTGTTTCTTAATGTTCGCTCGCGTTTAAATCGCTACTTCTCTAGACGTAATGAATTTATGACGACATATCCGTTTTGATTTTGAATTTATTCGCGCAAAACACTTAAATCTTGTGACTTTATTACGCAACCCAAGTCTTCTTATTATTGAAAAAGCCTTTTATGCGTAAATTACCCCGACATTGTATTAATCGCCTATGCACGATCTGACGTAAATATATTTTGCGGATCAAAGGACCAGACCATTTTGTAAAAGTATTCAGAATTTTGACCCAATCCCATTTACAAAGCATTTCTTGGGTATCCACGTGTAACAAATAATTTAATGAAAACAAAGGATGATAATTATAATAATAAATATTTGGTACAAAAAGGGCCATAAAATAAACGGGTTCGCATAGAAAGTGGATTAAAATGATTATATTGTACCTTTTTTGTTTGTTTCTTTATGAAATCGCTTTAGTAAAATTATTTTATCATAATGTTTCTCTAATTTTAGGGTTCCGTAGTTCACGTCTCGCAACCCTTATAATTTCGTCATGTCCATCCGTCCGTCTGTCCGTCCTCGGCTTACCTTCCAAACGGTTAGTGCTAGAAAGATGAAACTTTGCATGGATATGTGAATTTACCACGTCAATAAAGTGCTAAAATAAAATCAAGAAATATATTTTTTTTGGGTACAAAAAAAATATTACACGTAAAGTGGAGACGATTTTTTTTTCTCGCGTTTACTCTTAGTGTATAGTGTATCATTAGATAGGACTTTTAATTACATTGGGAGGTTACTAGGACGATTGTTTGATTTAGGTATTCGTTTGCGAGATATTCAACTTTAAAGCGCCTTTTTTTGCTAAAATAGGGCGACCCCCCTCTAAAAGCTAAACGGCTGGCTCGAAAAATCTGAAAAAGTTCATGATGGTAGTCTATGTGATGAACTTTGAAGGAAAACTATATCAGCTTAGATAACTTTGTTAGTTCAGGAGTTATAGAGGCCTAACTTGTAAAATACGCTTACTTGGAAAACATCGTACAAAAATAGCGAAATAATAAGTTTACGTGTAAAATATTAAAAATAAAATCATAAAAATTGTAAAATATTAAAAATAAAATCATAAAAATTATCTATTGGTACGGTACCCTATGTGCGCGGGTCCGACTCGCACTTGGCCGGTTTTTTATGTTTTGGCTTTCAAAGAACCAGAAGCGATAATTATGTAGGTATGTAAAGAGTCTGAGTGGAATCCGAAAGTATCTACAGAACACTTGGAGATTGGGATCTGCTCACTAAAAGATGTCTTCAGGCGATAAAGCTTCCTAAATTGTATGAACATCTTTACATTATTGACATACAAAGTTACCTTGTATTATCCGGAGCCGGTCGAAACCCACCAAGGTTTTGAAAAGGCAGGGTCCAGATAAGGACTCGTGCGACAAGGATGGTTTCATCAAGGTGGAGAAGAAGAAGAAGAAGAAGCCTGCTTGTCAGAACCACTGCGGCACCGCGCCGGCAGGACCCAACATGCTGATGCGTCCAGCAATACCGACGATGCAGCTGTACGTGTTTAGACTGCACCACTCTACGAAGGTTGAGGAGATTGTGGAGTACATGCGTGTGAAGACCAACTGGACTTTGAGGGTCGAGAAGTTGGAGTCGCGTCACAACACGAACTTCAAGTCATTCCTGGCGCATGTTCCGACACATCATCTCGAGTAGTTCCTCAAGACAGAGTTCTGACCGAAGGGTGTTGTGTACCGCCGGTTTCGTGGCCAGCTACATGACACCAGTCAGCGAAACACGACGCAGACACTTCGTGTGCCGTAATTAGTTTTTAGTGTACATAATTATAATGTTGTATGTATTTATAGTATTTTTAAGTTATATTAATATTGTATTGTATGTGTATATTTGGGCCTTAATGCCTGAAATAAATGGATAAATAAATAAATAATAATTATTCGAATGGTAATGTACAGAAGCCAGCATATCAAGCTACACGAAACTGTCGAATTTTTTTCAATCAACCTTGAACCTAATGCTTTAGCGATAAAGTAAAAAATCTATTAAATAAATTTGACAGATTGTACTAGCTGGATGTGCTGGCGTCTGTACTATAGACCATAATATCCTATTCTATGAGAAAGCGAAACAAAGTACGTCCGTACATATTATCATAAGGGTTTAGCTTAAGGCTGAAATAACAGACTACTGATTAGGTACCGAATACAATAAAACTACTTCTGCTCTAAGGAGTGGCGCACACTGCTAGGACGATACGAAAACGTCACCTGCTACAGACAAATGCGCTCCTTGTATCTTTGTCTACAGTAGCAGACAAAGGCAGCAAATACACTGCCTTGTGAGCTATGTGCAGCTCTGCCACTGCCCGCCTGGTACGTATAGTCTACTGCACATTAACGATGCGTTTATAAGAACATTTCAGATTTACAATGCGTTATTGTTAGGCTGTGGCTTGCAAACTTGCATAAAGTGTACACCAGCAGCAAAGGAAGTCGATTGTTTTTTTTTTTTAGTAAAACGTTTTTATATTTTAGTTTTTAGTTATGGTACCTACCCCACATCAACTCATATATCACGACTTGCTGTATAAGCAACAGTGACAGAAAGAATCGTTGTTTTCTTAGTGTATTTTTTGTGTAGCTGTGTTTTATGTATGTATGTATGTATGTTTTTGTGTATAAAATTGTAATGCGTGTGGTTTTATGGACTTATGGTCTGAAATAAATTTGTTATTATTATTATCTCCTTTATTTTAATGCAATCATATAAATTATATTTTTAACTATTATAATATAAAAAGTATAAAACATTTAAAAATATAAAAAATAGTAGCCCATCGGTATCAGGAACAGGGTCCAAGCTACCGGTGGTCAGGGCTCTTGGCTATTAAGCCATTGGCTGTCACGACTATCGGCACAATGATCGCTGAGTCCACATCCCACATGTCAACAACCTCGCGAGCCAAGTCAAGATATTTGATTTGTTTATCTTTCTCGGCTTTCACGAGATTCTCATCATGCGGGACGGTTATGTCAACAATCATTGCACGTCGCTCTGATCGATCCACCACCACTATATCAGGCTTATTGGCAACAATAGTCCTGTCAGTGATGATGGATCGATCCCAGTACAATGTGATATTACCATTTTCGAGAACTGGGTCGGGCTCATACCTGTAGTACGGCACCTCCGATTCCACAAGGTTGTATTTCAGAGCAAGTTGTTGAAGGATTATCCTAGCTACAAGGTTGTGTCTATGCAAGTACTCTCCATTAGCTAGACGAGAACACCCAGAGATAATATGCCTGATTGATTCCCCCGGCCGGTGGCATGCCCGACAGATGTCAACCGTGCCGTCTTTCACAATAAATCTCCGGTAGTTGTTCGTCATCATAACTTCGTCCATAATTGCACAGACAAAACCTTCAGTTTCTCCAAAGAGGTCACCACAACGTAGCCAGGCTACGGACGCTAGTAGGGCCCGAAAGAAGCGCCCGTGAAGCTCCTTACTCTGCCATACCTCCATGCGTTCATTACTATTATTATTATTGTGACCATTATATAACTTTATTCCTTATTGCTGTTTTATCGGAGTGTTTCAGATAATGCCCTAGCAATTAATATCGTTCGCTTAATATATAATATATATTTTCACCACATTTATCTCCCCCTCACACACTCAAATACACACACATACATAGCTACATGAATAGGACACAACACTAGCTTGTAATTTAATGATGACGTACTGTGCTCGTCTTACAACGACCGCTACATGTTCAAATCTTAGACGAGGACGCTAGCACCCTAAACACAAGATAAATCTTACATTAGGTGCCAGAGCTCATCGAAACATTCTATTTCCCTAGTTGTAAAGCTTAATGTTGGGATAAATGTTTTTTGTACAATTGAAGGTAATGAAACATATTTTTTTATTTTTTATTAAACCTTTTTAATCGGGGCACTAAACTCATAGCTCCGTTATCTACTTTTCGACTCCTCCATTTGTATGTACAGGCCCTAATGCAACTTATACTATTCATCTGACTCCTTCCATCTCACTTACTATCTAATATAAACAAGCCACTTTTTTTCTACCGCCACTTCACCACCAGAACAATTCCCAATTTACCCTGAGCAGCATAAAAACAAGTTCTAGCAACGGAATAGTTTCTCATCTCCGTAGAAAGGCCTGTCTTCGCACAATACATAAATTTATTCATCCATAAACATCCTTCATCCCATATTTCAGAAGGTATAGGATGTCGTAAAGTGTTGCTACCACAATTGTGTTTCGTCTGTTATTCTAGAATGTAGAAATTCGGTCGAAATTCAATATGTTGCTGTATTCAAATTTGTCAGTGTCGAAAATTTTGTTACCATTCCTTGATAGACGAAGTATATTTTGGTTGTAAAAAGGAATTGTTTGACAATGAGCTCTGTTTGTACTTGATTCGTTATGGTGGTAAAGAATCAGGAATTCAGTTTTATTTTAGGTGCAAAAGATTTAGTAATTCCCTTGAAGCTAAAACATATAGGGATTTATAAACGATACTCGGAGTTAATTAATAATAAACGCCGCATTAACAGCACATATTTTGACGTATAAACGTCTCTTCACTTAAAGCAGCATTTATAAATACACAACAATATAAGCTAAATCTGTACTAACTACTTGAAGATGCCTCTGCCTTGTTAGTTTAGTAGTCGCGAGCGGCACTACTAGGCATGACGTCCTGGGTACGATTCCCAGGTCAGAGCAATAATATGTTATTGGATTTTTCAATCAGGAATTTCTCAGTAGCAACGTGGAGTCTCGATGTGTACCTGATTATGTACACCATATAAATTCCAGACATAAATATATAAATTTTACAAAGGGTAACACAATGGGCGGTCTTATTGCTAGCAGGGATCTTTTAAAGACAACCTTTATTTATTTATTTTATTTATTCGGAAGAACAAACAATTATTGAACATAAGGAGTTATACAAATGTGTAACCAACAACGTTCTCCACAGATACACAAAAATACAATGTTGATAAAGTTAAACTCGGACGGAATACATAAGTACAGAAAATAAGATAAACACAAATTACAGGTACTAAGGATCCTCTGAGGATCCTTTGCATGGATTAAGAAGGGGAAGGAGAGACAAATACTGTAGGTAGTCTGTGGTGTACCATTTACGTGATACATAAAGTATATTATACTAATCTAAATATATATATATAATAATAAACATGAAACAGGAGCAAATAAAATAGAATGATGATGTTTAAGGAGAGAGGACGTACTTTTGATGTGGGTGTTCTACAAGTACACCTCTGCCCAACCTTTCGGGGAAACAAGGCAAAATGTTATGTTGAAGAGTTAGGAAGCTACTATTACTACAGCTTAAATTATCTAATAAAAATACTCCTTGAAATGTTGAGCTATACCTACATCTCTACACACCCCATGAGCAAAGCATGACATACTCATTGACGACCAGCTAACAGCCACACTTACGGTCTATTACTAATCACAATCACTATAGCCTTCCATTGATCATAGTCGTTACCGAAGTTTATTAGCAGAACGTGAGATTTCCTCCTATTTCACTACCCCTGATAAATTGTTGTTGTGTAAAATTAACGGGCATAACATTAATTATTTCTCTTGTTATCTCCAAGCTGAATTATTATTTTGTTGGTGTTTCTGAATGTTTAGTTTGGAACAGATTTCTGTTAACTATTGTTGGATTTTGGTTAGTTTGAGTAGCGTATTCCGTCTATCATGCTACTCTGTTCCTGGGGCACAGGCCTCCCTTCTGAGAGGGAGCGGGTTGGTAGATGCCACATGTCCTCGAATTTTTTGTCATAGGACATGCTGGATTCCTCACGATGTTTTCCTTTACCGTTTTGAGAGCAGTGGTGATTAATTAATTTACACGAAATAAAGAGCTGTCTGGGTTTGAACCTACGCCCTACAACTCGCAAGTCACAGCCATTACCACTTGGCCACCACCGCTCTGTTAGTTTCAGTGATAAGGCAAAATTAGAGTTTGTGTAGATCAAAGCCGCTGTAGGACAATGTCAAACGACTACGAAGAGCTTTTTCCTGGACTTACTAGAACACTGCAATAGCAAAGGTTTTTTTCTAAAAGTGACTATTTTCTATCAACTGATAAGTGTAGTGTTCAATAATTATGCATAATAATATTAGCCTAATCAACCTATAATGTTCCCACTTCTGGGACACAGGCCTCCACTCTGGCCCAATCCTTCTCTTTGAGAGGGCTTTTAATAATGCCGGTTTTCTCATAATTATGGAATATAGAAATTATTTACAAATAAAAATAAAGCTTGCATGAGCTCGAAAAATGGAGCGAGACCTTTGCCCAGAAAAGAAAAGAAAAAAAAAGAACCAAACATTAAAGTATATTATCAAATTCGTGTAACTCCAACAAAGTTATCAGACAGGTACAAATTATTCTACCTTTACCTTATCCATCCTCAATATCGATAGAACAAATGGAGTCCCCGTCATCATCATTCGGAAGCCTACCTAGTACCTCTCCAAAAAAAAGCATAAAGATAAATAAACTCCAACAATCCACAAAAGGACCAAGGACGTATACTTAGGTAAAGGTGGCTCAAGTGTCAAGAATATACAGCGTCGTATACACCACATAGGTGAGGACTAGCAATATACGTCGCCAAATAAAACCTAGTGTTCGTCGTATTTCCGACATTTTCGTAACGTTTTGGGTGTCGCAAGTTAAAAGCTGTTTGAGATAAAATATTACACAAACAAAAAACAGTCTCAAAAATTCTATACTATGATAAAATACAATATCGCAATACAAAATACAATGTGTTGAATTATTAAAGAAGGAACTAAAAAATCAACGCTTACCACTCGACCGTCCGGCCGTCGTTGTTTACGAACAAAATAAATACGTTGTAGCAAATAATTAATTAATTTCTCTTATCTTAAAACTTGAAGGCAAAAACATAATGTAGCAATACATCGGTATCCTAGATAGATACATAGATAGAACACCCTTTATTATGTACACCATAAAAATTACAGATATAAATGTAAACAATTTACAAAGGGTGACACAATGGGCGGTCTTATCGCTAAAAGCGATCTATATACCTTAGGGCTGAGTTTTCATTCATCTGATAACTTTATACGAGGAATAATTTTGAAATTTGACAGTTATTTCATACAAAAACTGTCAAACGTCAATTTTATTCCTTGAATAAACGTTATCTGGCGATGGATAAACCAGCCCCTTTTTTTTTGGTGGCAAATCATCAAATAACTTCTCCCACTCTGGGCGGATGTCAGAATCAGCCCTAAGGTGTTTATTTCTAACTAAACCAAATTGGGAACTAAGAAAACTACCACTCCGTTTAGCCCAAACCCCAAAAACTTGGCGTGAATTGTTAGTTCAGAAATCGTAGCTAACTCGAAGCAATAAGTCTGCGACCCAGCGTGACGGCCGCTCCTTTAAACACACGCCACTTGACTCCTTAATGTATGGATTGTTTTGGCGCAGTTCGGTATTCTGCTAAATCGGACCCTTGTACCTTTGCGGCTTGTACCTTTGCGGCTTGTACCTTTGTGGCTTGGGGATAGTTTCGGTACAGTTGTGGTTGCATGGTGATTCTGGAGTTTACTTGTTTTAAAACTAAGGTATGTTATGTATATTGCATTTCCTGTTAATGTTCTTAACATTCTGTAAGATATTTGACTTAGTTTGCATGAATTAACAATGTTAAGAAAAAGCGACTACGAAATTACTGCGGCGTAGCTGATGTGCTACGCTTGCTACGTTTTCGTAGCGGATGTTAAACACACGCCACTTGACTCCTTAATGTATGGATTGTTTTGGCGCAGTTCGGTGTTCTGCTAAATCGGACCCTTGTACCTTTAGGGATAGTTATAGGTATAGCTTCAAGGTCACATGGTTATTCTAGAGTTTTCTTGCTGAAAATAAAGATATTTTAAGCATACTATTTTGAAACTACAACTTTCGGTATATTATTTCTTTTGTTGCTTTATTTAATTTATTTATTATATAAGATTTAATAGAGTTTGCGTGAGTGAAAAAGCAGTTTTTCTGAACATTGTTAATATTAAGAAAAATCTGCTACGTAGTTGCTAAGGCGTAGCTGATGTGCTACGCGGGCTACGCTTTCGTAGCGGGTAAGCGACCTATTAGTTTTTGAGTCATTCGTCATGAATTTTGTATTGCATAATGTATTTTTTATCAATCACAACGGAAGAGTCGATTCACATCTCATTTTCTGTTTATTTCAACTTCAGAACGGCTTTGTTATTTAATTTTTATCAAGTTGTCATCTTAAATTATACTCTAAATCTAGAAACAGAAGAAATATGTACTATATATTACACACTAGCAACCCGTCCCTGCTTCGCAGACTTTTACTTCTTCTGAGATTTCTTTATTATATGTAACTTTAATACTAACGTATTATAAACATAAACCTTCCAGAATAAATTCTGTAAAGTATGATGAAAACCACATCAAAACCGGTTACCTAGTTCAGAAGAAAAACGCGGTCACACAGACAGACACGAAAATCAACTTAATTAATATTATGTATAGATTATGTCATAAAGCGGGTTATTTCGTTATTCAATAATCCAAACCTGTAACTCAATTTACAACCTGTGACTAAATCATCATCCATTTAGTACTGGGACTATGATTTCGTTAGCCATCTCATTGGCTGGCCTTTGCCTATCAATGTGGCTATTAATAGCCTATTAGCCGATATTAGGCTTCATTTAAACCAGAGTTAGGACATTATGAAACGTTATTATCTTACGGGAAATGGTGTTTTGCAGAATTGCATTAACCGTTAGGTTTGAATATATTTGCATGACAATGCTGTTCTATTGGTTGAGATTATTTTTAATTGGTTCCCTGATTATTTGCTTAGTGGTCCTTTGGTACGCAAATATCGTACATTTAGCTATAAATATTTACATCCGTTTTCTGAATTGAGCAGTTGATGTTGAGGACTTCTTAAAATATAAATGTATTTTGGCAATATTAAAGTGACGCCCGGCTCGCTAAATTCAAAATGTCTGCGTTGAATGAGATATTTGCAAGAATATAGGTAGCTAACGTTAAACGTCAACATCTGCCTAGCCTTTTCCCAACTTTGTTGGGTTCGGCTTCCAGTCTAACCAGATGCAGCTGAATACCAGTATTTTACATGGACTGACTGCCTATCTGACTTTCACAAACCAGTCACTGGGTAATACCCCTGGGTAAGACTGGTAGTCAGACTTTCGGGCTTCTGACGACCCGAAACAACTGTCAAAGATCCACGATTGACAGCCGGGACCAACGGCTTAACATGCTTTCCGAGGCACGGAGGGGTCTTGGTATGTAAATATGGTCACCCATCCACGGACCAACCGCGGCAAACGTAGCTTAACCTGATTGATTGACCCGTGCGGCAGTTATTACTTAAACATTATATACGCTTAAACGTATTTTATTTTTTTATTTTACAATGTGCATGGAAGGAATCACCTGAAGATAAGCTAAAGTAGACTCTGACAATTTCTCAACTTCAAATTCAGAAACCAAACGTAATACTCGTAGACAAACAAACTAAATATTTAAGAAACCTAGTTCTTCAGGGTTGTAAAATTCTGACAATTGTTTCCGAGACACGTAATAATTTGAACAGACAAGATATTTTCTTGGTATAATAATTAGAGTTTCTTTGAAACTAAATCTAGAATCAACATATCAATTCCTACTAGAAAGGCTTGATAAACAAAACACAAACACTTTGATATAATAAAAAAAACTGGCAAGGTCTGAAATTAAATCGATTCTACGAACTTCCACCCGTCAGCTACCTACATCAATCATACAACACATTCACAAATCAACGCGAAAATAATTTCCCCATAATTGTCCGATTAAATTCAAAGATAGACCCATCAAAAATAATAACAGACAATACATTTTAATAGCACGAATTTGGTGTAACCGGAAGCACAGAATAGATAGATACAGAAGGCCGACTTCATTCAGCGAGCAGAAACGCACGCACACACAGCGAGTGTAAGCGTACTTACGACTGGCATTCAAGGATATTTTGGCTGCATGATCGGCTTATAATGTTCCCACCGCTGGGACACAGGCCTTCACTCTTCGAGATCCCTCTCAAAGAGTGAAGGCCTGTAATCTGCCACGCGGGCCCAGTGCGGGTTGGCAGATGTCACGTGTCTTCGAATGTTTGGTTCTAGGCCATGCCGTCATGGTGTCTGCTCACGGTGCGTGGCCAAAATTACAACTAATGCTGCCATCTTGTTTTTTCAATAAAATTTCTGTGACTATTTCACAAATGGTAACCAACAAAGCTACCCTGTCAATGTCATTCAAGCGCTAAAAGATCCTACACGAGTATATGTGCGTGCGCCTGTTTTGTAACTTCTGTAACCATCTATTTTGCGCCTTAAAGGTAGGTAGACCGTAATTATTAACAGTCCCTTAGGACCAGTGGTCTCTTTAAGACTTGCTTAAGCTATTATAACTTGAGTTACTTGTTCAAAGCGATAAGAAGTTTTGGTAAAGATTGTGGGTGTCACTCAACTTAGTTTCGACTTCGAGTTGTACTTCCTTTTGGTGTTTTGAGTAACAAATTACTTTTCAAAGACAGTTTTTTTTTTCAAATATTATATTTAAGGCAAGTTTCGCTGTTTTATAAATGCTAAGTTATGACCCGGTATGAAATTTATAATGAACTATTTTATTAAATAAATTACGACGACATGTTGTACTAAACTGAAAAGAAAACATTAATATTTTAAAACATGTTTTATTCCATCGTATTTTCTCTCTTCAGCCGTGTTTGCCTCTATGGTGAGAACTACACAAAGGATTTTATGTGGTTTCTACTAAAATGCCTCCGACATCATAAACTTTAATTGCCATTTCACGCGGTGACAAGCAGCGATCGTAAAAATTTTAACACTGCCGCTGCATGCGGTGCACTTTTCAACGGTTTTTATTAGGGTTAGAATATCGCACACCTCAAAATAAAATGTTGTATTTTTGGCTACATGGCCTGGCACTTAAAATTTATTTATAGTACCTACCTACAATATATTCTGAATGAAGACCTCAGAATTAGGACTGTTCTTTCGTTTTGATAAGCTCAACGCCTATTACGTGTGACTCTACATATTTATTACATGAAACATCACGTACTATGGTTCCACTGCTGGGACACGGGCCTCCTCTCTGTGAGAGGGAGTAGAAGTGGGCCTGCGGAGTGACGCAGGCCCAGTGCGGGTTGGTCGATGTCACATGTCTTTGAATTTTTGATTCTAGGACATGCCGGTTTCCTCACGATGTTTTCCTTCACCGTTTTGAGAGCAGTGGTGATGATATACTTTATACAAAGTAAAGCGCCTGACTGGATTGGAACCTACGACCTACAATTTGTAATTCACGGCTGTGACCACTGGGCCACCAATGCCCACTACTCACACGAAACATCACTAAATTCTATCCGATCTTACTAATATTATAAACGTGAAAGTTTGTATGGATGGATGGATGGATGTTTGTTACTCTTTCACGCAAAAACTACTAAATGGATTTGGATGAAATTTGGCGCACAGATGGTATATAACTAGGATTAACATATAGAATACTTTTTATCCCGATATTCCTACGGAATCGAAACTTATGCGGGTGAAACCGCGGGGCGCAGCTAATATAATAATGTATGTATAATAATATGGGTGTACTATAGCCTAACCTCTGCCTAAGCCCTTGGGGAATACATGCGTGAAGTTACGTGTGTTGATTTTGTAATCATTTTTAGTGTCAACGAGAATACACCCAATTGCTTGCCAATCCTGTCAAATTAGTCAGCGCCTGACGTAAATTGGCGTATTTTTAGTAGCCATGTTTTTAATCACGTCCAATTTGTCTATGGAGTATCTTAATTTAACAGGACTAAAATAATATTATGTTCTATCTTTTTCTTAATGAAATAGAAAGAGGAAGATGCACTCAAACTTAAATGTAGTTTAGTTTGTGAACAATGGAATCGGCACCAATATTGATTTACTATGGTATTTTTCTTTATTAAAGCTGTATGATTTCAATCTAACTATACAATATGTACGCCCTTCACCGAATTATTGAGAACAATTACACATCGAGCACTTCATATTCCATTGTACTTTTTCATATCTTACCAACATTATATCGTACCGAGGTATTGCCTCGGTAGGCCACAAAATATGGCGCTCACGGCAAATTACATGGAACACGTGAATCGTCACAAACAGTATCACATGTGGCAGAGTTGTGTGACGAATGACGTCATATCTCACACATACACTTACCCGTGAAGTGGATTAAGTGGTGCTTTCAACCGCTTGATGTATGGACGCGGATCTTGCTTGATTCACAAGGACCATTTTCGCGTAACGCGGTTGGTACTATGGAAGCGGTGTGTCATTTTGTTTTCGCTCCCGTCTGCCGTCAGTGCTTATTGTTCCAGTGGTTCTTTAAAAAGAATGATGCTTAATTCATAAGGATCAAATCCGCGTAGCGTGGTACGCCAGGTTGCCTGAAAATGCTTCTCTGAGTACTTTATTAGGATCATTCTGTGTGGTTTCTCTCTTGTTTCGTTGGTTTACGTTTATTTTTTTGCTAGAAGCGTGTTGTTAATCTACTAGTGTTTTTGAACTGCTTGATTTATGGTCGTGGTTGGTGGTTGATGCATAAGAACCGTTTTCGCCTAACACGATGTATAGTGTGAGTATTATTTGGCGGTGGAGGACTTTCTTTGTTATCCCTATATTTTATATTTTAATGTTTGTACTCAAAATCTTTTATTTTTAATTCAAAAGGCCACGAGCCACCCACGAGAAATAATTGGTATAGTATTTTGATGAAAAGTGAGTTTTATAATTGGGTAGAACATCATTATTACTAATTTAACAAACTTCACGGGTGACACAGCAACTATATCATTAGAGAGCGTATCTGTATATAACACAAATTATTCAAAATATAGGCACCTACTCATTAAAGACCTTATTTTTAAAGCAATTATTTTGTCAGAATATAAAGTTTTATAAGCAACGCTTTATTTATTTTTTATTGTATTGACATCAGCACATCAAACTACTACAAACTGTCAATTTTTTTAAATAGATTTTTAACTTTGTCGCTGAAGCATTAAGGTTCAAGGTTGATTGGGAAAATTTGACAGATTCGGGTAGCTTGGCCTGCTGGCGTCTGTACGTAAACGAATTACTAAAAAAAAACAAGGTTATCAAATTCTAATAAGGGTTTTTACACTAGAAAAGCAATAATCTTACACTGTTTGCGTGTCCACCGTCACCGGACGTCACGCTCGGTTCGAATAATCTCGTTTATCATTGACGTCCCGTTGACGTTGTGTGGTGGACAAACTCAAACTCGAAGCATTTATCTCAAATAACCCAATTACAGACACTTTTAAATTGTCAAGGGATCGGTCAGACAGAAAGATGAAGCTAGTTGCCCATTCCAAAGTGTAGTAGGTACCTATAGAAAAGAACGGGCAAGAAACTCCACTGATACGCAGCCAAAGTAAATGTATGTATCGCTACTTCGGCGCCGTCATCTCGTTCTCGTTGACGTCCCGTTGAGGTCTCGTTGACGTAGCGGTGGACACACGGCCTAATTATTGCTAAAATACTGGTGTTCAGCTGCATGCTGTTAGACTGGAAGCCCACCGCAACATATGTAGTTGGAAAATGGCTAGGCACATGATTGTGATGATGATGAGTTCCTTAAAATATTGTAGGTGCTCAGGGGTGCTACACACTTCTTTGAGTCCGTCAGCACGATTCGACACAGCTAGGCGGCAAAATCGAATATACAGGGTGGCAGGGAGGTTGAAGAATTTCATGGTTTCAGTTTACGCGTCGATGTCCCTGCCACCATGTATAACCGATACTTAACGTAACCACGTAACCACGCCAACCGATACTTGCTACTACAGTCTTGTCACTAATCACATTTTCGAGAACAAAGCGAGTACACAAACCAACAGTACCTCCCCGTGCTATTTTATAGGGCAACTTATCATCTTTGGTGGAGCTATTTTTCGAATGTTTTACCTCGTTTAGCTGATGTCTGGTTCCTTTGATGACATTCTGTCTATTAGGGGTAGCTATCAACCTTTTGTATTTCACGTTTTTCCTTTGTTCATACGTAAAACTGGGAATATTTTTCAGATATGTGGGTGAATATTTGCATGAATCACTTTACGTGTTCCTTTTCCTTGAGGTACCAAAATATGTATGTAATGTTGTGTTGGGACGTGTGCGGGTATATTATTTTCTTGCCTGACAGGTGAAGACAGAAATCTTGGCCTCAATTTTCATGGTTCAGGAACTTACTTCTCTGTGGCATTTATTTGTTTGTGCTTGTCATATTTCCTCTACGTTAAACCGTTGGTCCTGGCTGCCATTTATATATCTGTGATAGTCGGTACGAGTACCAGTAGCCCAAAAGTCTGACAACCAGTCTTACTAATGGGTATTGCATTACCCAGTAACTGGCTTGTGGAGGTTAGATAGGCAGTCGCTCCATGTAAAATACTAGTATTCAGCTGCATTCGGTTAGACGGGAAGCCAACCCCAACATTGTTGGGGGAAGATTGGGTAGATGATGATAATGTTTCCTCTACTGATAGGCAGTTGATTGTTGCGTTACTAAAATGTTTTACTGTAGGAATAATTGCAAAGTTGTTTTGAATCTTATACGTGTTCTACGTTGTTCATAGGGGCCTCAAGATAATTGATTTTTAATAGCTAATGGTAGGTACCTCTACCTGTAATAATAATGAATATACCTCTTGTCGCTATCACATAACGCTTTTCTTAGAAACTTTCATACTTCTTGTATAAATAAATTTCTTCATAAACAAGACGCTGTTTTACTCATTTATTCAACTTACTAGATACTTTAAGCTTGTTATGAACCTGCCGGGGTAGCGGGATCCTGCCGGGGTAGCGGGATCGTCCGAAAGGGTTACCGCTGCCCTGGTACATAAAGGGCTAAGGAAGGAACACGGGTGGGTTTTAGTCAGTAAGAGTTTGACACTCCCTTCTGCTCCACCCAGAGCGGGAGGGGTCATTTGATGATTTCCCATCCTGAAAAAAAAAAAAGTTTGTTTGTTTGAACGCGCTAATCTCAGGGACTACTAGTCGGATTTCAAAAAGTCTTTTGCATTTGATAGCTCAATTCTTGAAGAAGGTTGTCCTTCCTCAAGAATTGAACTAGCTTGGCTAACTTGCTCGGCTCCTATGAGTCTTGGCATAGGAGCAGAGCAAAAGAAAAAAAATACAGAAATATTGCGATGCGGGTAATGCGATGCAGCATGGAGAATCGGGGAAACAAGAAAAGACAATGACCAAAAGTCGCATCAAAAAGTCTCATGCATCAAGATCAAAATATTCTAGTAATTATTTTCATAATTTTTTACGACATTACACGCCGGGGAATTGATTTTTGAACAGCGAATTTAATTTAAAGTAAAAAAAGTGTTGATATTGTTTTATTCCCTTTACATGACGTTCCGTTTCAAATGATCACTTCTTTCAAAAAACATGTTTAAAAAATTATACTTTGCCAATTCTTCATTAATTAAAAATAACTAGATGATAATAGACTAGAATTTTTATTTAAACGATTATCACTTTTTAAAACAGAATAAAAAAAAAAAACAAAGTACCTAGTACTTTGTTTTGTTTGACATGTCATACACGAACGGCCATTATTGCTCTTAAAAAATGACAATCAAAAAAGTAAAAAGACTTTATTTTCAGATTATTTCGATTTTTAACCAGGGTTTTGTTTACAAAAAGAACTTTTGTAGGAGTTAATATTATAAGAGTAGTCTATAAAAAACAAAGTTTGACTTTGATGCAGCATGGTACGGACTTCCATACATCCATGAGATTGTCCTTTCACGGACGAAGTCCCGGGCAGAAGTTAGCGTGTGATGATAAAACTACTTTTCTTTCACATCACGATCCTTTCTTACGCGAAGAGTATTGTATTATCGCAGCTTAGCACCATACTGACCTACATACTTAGTGAGACTGGAAGTTGATTCATCTGTGTTGTTAGTTGGAGCTAAAACAGTGACTATGTATTTTGATGAAAGCCTGCAAGCTGTTGATACTGGAGACAAATGTATGTTCTAAGCTTTGGTAGAATTATAATAAAGTTTGTCGTGTTTGTACCTGGAGAATTTAACTTCTTTTGGGAGGAAAGGCGTTTTATCTAAACTAATATATATTATAAAGAGAAAAGATTTGATTTTTTGTATGTCTGTTTGTTACGCTTTAACGCTAAAACGGATGAACGTATTTGGATGAAATTTAGCACATGGGTATACCATTACCAGGATTAGGACATAAGATTTTTTTTTTTTTTTTTGTTTTTTATCCCGATGTTCCTATGGGATCGAGACTAATGCGGGTGTAACTGCGGGGCGCAGTTAGTGTAACATATAGCGGTTCAAGGCCATAATCGACCGGCCCATAGTGCTGCTCGACGAGGTCGGCAAGCTCTTTGAGAGAGTGATTGCGGGCCGCCTCGTCGGGCACCTGGTGAGGACGGGGCCGGATCTTGCGGAGTGCCAGTTTGGCTTCCGCAAGGGGCGCTCGACGGTGGACGCCATCATGCGCGTGAGAGCCCTCACGACGGGGGACGCGGTGTCCCGGGGTGGGGTGGTCGTGGCGGTGTCACTCGACATCGCCAACGCATTCAACACCCTGCCCTGGAGCTGCATAGGGGAGGCACTCTGGTATCACCGGGTGCCGACTTACCTCCGTCGAATAGTCGGGCCGTATTTGACGGACAGAGCCGTCATCTACCCCGGTCGCGACGGGAACTGGAACCGGCGAGAGATGTCGTGCGGTGTCCCACAGGGATCGGTTCTGGGGCCGCTCCTGTGGGACATCGGTTACGACTGGGTGCTGTGGGCCGACCTCCCTGATGGCGTCAGCGTAGTTTGCTACGCTGACGACACGCTGGTCCTGGCGCAGGGGAGGTCGCATCAGGCGGCGGCCGACGCGATGACACGCGGGGTTGCGATAGTCGTGGAAAGGATCCGGCAGTTGGGTCTCGAGGTGGCATTGCACAAGTCCGAGGCCATGTCTTTTCACGGGCCCCGGTACGGGCCACCTTCGGGATCCCAACTGATGGTAGGAGGGGTTCACATCGGCGTCGAGAAGACGATGAGATACCTGGGTCTCGTCCTCGACAGCCGGTGGAACTTCGTCGAGCATTTCCGACGTTTGGCCCCCAAACTGGAACGGACCGGGGCCGCCTTAAAGCGGCTCCTGCCCAACCTAAGGGGGCCAAACGCCTCCTGCCGGAGGCTTTACGCGGGGGTCGTGCGGTCCATGGCCCTATATGGGGCCCCAGTATGGGCGCGTTCACTGCGGCTTCGAGCCGCACACTACCTGAACGCGCCCTAAAAGGTGGTAGCCGTAAGGCTAATCCGGGGGTACCGCACGATCTCGCGCGAGGCAGCAAGCCTCCTTGCCGGACTGCCACCATGGGATCTGGAGGCGATAGTCCTCGCGCGCCTGTATGACTGGCGCGCGGAGGCACTACGTCGGGGGGAAACTCTGCACCCGCGGCAAATCGCTGCGGAGCGGACGGACCTCCGGCGCGGTCTCATGGTGGAATGGAAGGCGCGACTATCGCAACCCAGCGCAGGGCACGCCACGATAGCGGCGATAAGACCCCTCTTTGAGGAGTGGCTAGAGAGGCGTCACGGCGCTCTCACCTACTGCCTGACGCAGGTCCTCTCCGGACACGGATGTTTCGGGAGGTTCCTGCACATCATCAGGCGGGAGGAGATGCCCGGGTGTCACCACTGCGAGGATCGCCCAGAGGACACGGTGGAGCATACGGTGGAGGTCTGCCCCGCTTGGGCAGAGCACCGCCGTGTCCTCGTAGAGGCGATCGGCAGCGGCGGCGACCTCTCGCGTCCGGCCCTGGTGCAAGCAATGGTCCGGGGCGAGAGGGAGTGGGAGGCGGTCACCTCCTTCTGCGAAGCAGTCATGCTAGCGAAGGAGGTGGCGGGATGGGCGAGGGAGAGATCCTCACGCCTCAGCCGCCGAGGGAGTCGCTCCGGGCGTCGGGAGCCGCGTGACGACTCCCGGCCACCGTAGGCGCGGGCCTGCGGGCGGAGAGCAATGGGTAGCTCTCCGTCCGATCAGGATCAGGCCCGTGCCGGACGGCGTGTTTGTGTTCCACGCGCGCCTCAAAGAGATGTCAGCGTAGTTGACGGGGCCCGACAGGGCCGAAGCCTGCCGGGGTAGCGGGATCGTCCGAAAGGGTTACCGCTGCCCTGGTACATAAAGGGCTAAGGAAGGAACACGGGTGGGTTTTAGTCAGTAAGAGTCTGACACTCCCTTCTGCTCCACCCAGAGCGGGAGGGGTCATTTGATGATTTCCCATCCTGAAAAAAAAAAAAAAAAAAAAAAAAGGCCTTAATCGAAACTAACACCGCCATCTAGTTTTTCAATATATTTCACAAAACATGATTGCACATATGCTTAAAAACAACGCCTTCCCGCAACGCCATTCGATCGCCTAAATATCCTTGTAGCAGTGTACCTACAGTCCTTTTACAGTTATTTTACATCAGAGGGGCAATTCTCGTAATTTTAAGAACGTTCACAGTCTGATCGCAGTCTCGATCTGTCAAAAATACCTCAAATTTCCCTACATTTTGACAAGTTTTTGACATTTGTTTGTCGCTGAGATAAGACTGCGACTAGATTTTGAACGTTTTAAATTACGAGAATTGGCCTTCTGATTTTGCATCACTGTCCAAATCAGAGTAATCTTTATTCTCATTCTGTTAAGGTTGCTGTTGGGTTGCTGCCACTGACAAGTCTGTCAAAATCATTGTGAACTTAGGTTGCTGCTGTCAGAGGTAAAATAACTGTGAACGGACGTTACCTCGTAACTACTTTACAACCCTAGGGTTGAATGTCACTCGCACATCATAAAACGACAAGTTATATTTGTCTGTGTGACGAGAAGTTTCAATTTACTTGGAATTGTTGCCAAAATATATAAAGAAATTTCGAGGTAAACTATAGAAATAAAACCCGTATTACAATAAATAAAATTTCACAATATTTTAACAGAATAGATTAAAATTAAATTAAATGCCGATGCAATTAAAATAAACGAATGATAAGGAATGAATAGGTACAATAAGTCCAAATAACAAATTATTACCATTCAAATAAAATTATAAAATTCATAGAATAAAAAGTTCATATAAAATCAATACAATAATAATATTATACTATAGAACTATAAACTATACTGTAGACCGCTATGAGAAATGATTGCAAAGTTTATTATAAAAAAATGAGTTAGTTTGGATAAGTAAATGTTACACCACAAAGTACCTGCAGTATTGTCTCTGGATGTATTTAAAAGGGGGAGGCCCTTTTTAATACATCCAAAGAATTGAAACAAAGTTTGTCTTTATAAGATCGCTTTTTGATTAAGACCACCCCATTGTGTCACCCTACGTAAAATTTATACATTTATATCTGTAATTCTTATTGTATACATAATAAAGAGTATTGAACACCTTGCTCTTCACGTTATCCATAAACTTTGGCTAACGCTTCTAAAGCTTTTACAAATCAAATCTAACACAGGAAGTAGTACTTAAAAAGGCTTCGTTACAAAGATTTTTTTAATATCACTTAATGAAATTTAGTTGTGCTATGCAGTAAGAAAGGGTCTTAATTTGACTTATATTATCACTTGTGTGGTAACATAATTCAAATTAAGTGCAATTAAAATGATAAATCTATCAAATACTTCGGATAAAGAGATATAAAGGTATTTAGTTTGTATGAAAATTAATAAAAAATACGAATTCATTAATGTGTCCATAATGAAAAACGCTTATTTCCATGGTCTGAACATCTGGTCAAAGTTTATGTATATCGTCCAGAACACGGTGTATATTATTATTTTCTATTCTATGCGCCAACCCGAAAGCGACGCGGTGTCTTAACACGCTACTGCGGCAGATCTCTCCCAACATTTTCGAATAGCTAGCAGCTCCTGTCCAATCTGTAAAAGTGGTTCCTTCTTCTTCTAAAGATACCATTTTAGTCCGCCATTGTTTAGTACATTGCTACATAACCACGCCTGTAATATCCCGAAGGGTTTGATAAAGGTGTACCAATACTACACCCACCCACGCTTCGATAGTTATCTTTCAGTCCCGTGAAGCGGAGGCGAGCTTATTGCCATTATACTTACATACTTACATAACCAGCCTATTAAGTTCCCACTCCTGGGACACAGGCCTCCTCTTTTCGAAAGGGAGTGGATGGGATCTATCACGCGGGCCCAATGCGGGTTGGTAGATGGCACATGTCTTCGAATTTTTGGTTCTATGACATGCCGGTTTCCTCCCGGTGTTTGCCTTCACCGTTTTGAGAGCAGTGGTGATGAAATTATTTACACAAAGTAAAGTGCCTGCCTGGGTTCGAACTCACGACGTCGGAGTCATTACCACTGGGTTACCACTGCTCTCAACCGGGCACAATTCCAGACACGGAGCTGCTACTGAGGAATTCCTTATAGAAAAAGCTAACAAAACTTTGACCGACCTGAGGATGGATCGCAAGACCTTATGTTCATTAAACTCAAGCGTGTTCGCAGCACACGTCTGCATCATAAATCAACGAAAGATCTTTATCACTTACAAAGAAACTCCTTCTACCGAACAAAGACAAACCGAAATCTTCAAACACCAACCGTTTCTGAACCGCTATTTTATTCCAACTTTTAACGAGCAGTAGTTCGTTCCGTTTCACGGGTAGTCCGTCACGGCCAGCGACTTTGTTTCAGTACGCTACATAAATCTTAGGTCTGGACAACTAGCGGGCTTTTAGTCTCACATTACTTTTGAGGTTGGAATCTTTCTGCGCAGCGTATTGGAGTTTAAAGAGTTGAACTGTACTCGTTCGAAGATAGGCTATTTTCTTTAAGATTCATGGTGGTTTGAGAGTGGTGTAAGACTACTTTGAATCGTGTGTTGGCAAATTCAAGAGAGTTTATTTAAGATTTCTTCCTTTATCGTTGTATAAGCATTCCGGTATCCTTCCTGTCACAATTTCTTACTCACCATTGTTTTTGCTGGGTATTTTAACCGGTTGAAAGCCATGATAATGGAAACAATTAAAAAGACATTATGTCTCGCGTGGATCCACGTTCTAAGGGATAATCTCTAGATAGATGTCTAGATATTATGATCATAATCATCCTAAAATATTCCTTCTGCCAGGACACGGGCCTCCTCCCTATAAGAGGGAATGGGCTGCAAACTACCAACGCGGACCTTGTTTGGGTTGGTTGATGTCACATTTCTTCATTGTGGGATGTAATCCACCACGCGGGCCCCGTGCGGGTTGGTAGATGTCACATGTCTTCGAATTTTTGGTTCTTGGACATGCCGGTTGCCTTACGATGTCTTCCTTCACCGATTTGAGAGCAGTCGTGATGAAATTAATTATACAAAGTAATGTCTTTTGCCTGTCGAACCCAAGATCTAGAAATCGGGGCCATGTCTGCATCACCACTGCTCGCAATACAAATATAACTGTCATCAAATCAATCATAAAATCTCTTTACAGCATCCAGCAGTAGTACTATTCTGCAATACATCTCACCGTGAAAACTTAGGTGAAGTGAGCATATGAGATGAGCTGTCAAAACTGTCAAGTCCTAGCATTGATTAGTATGACATTTTACTAGAACCTCACTTCACCTATACAAGTTTTCACGGTGGACTTTTACAGGATATTTCGGCAGGACTGGCGATCTTCTTTGTACTATCAGGTCCATTTTTAGTTCCTCGCTGATTGCCGGCTGATTCCGTGCAATGAGCATGATATATTAGATCGTACGGAAGACGAAGAATTTCTCCCAAAAAACAATCTTACGAACAACGAACCGTTTCAAAAGCGTCATTCACCTCACTTACAATGAATGAACCAAGAACTTGTCGGGTTAACGGAGCGTAGAAGAAACAGATTGTGTTAAAACTGAGTTCCATGGAACAGTTTCAACGGAAAATATGTTAATGGTACTTTAAACTTGTTAGAATTAGTTTTCTTTTTGAATCACATCGTATTTGCTTTTTAAATGGCATCGATTTGGAGTTTAGTTTTGTAGAACGATTAATCTGTTAGTAACATTGCAGTTTTGTTGGAGAAGGAATTTTGTTTGAAATTGTATTTTTTGTTTGTCCTTTTCGTGGCTCGCTTTAGTTATCAGTTTGACATTTTTTGTTGTTTGTTGGTTTCACTGGGGAGTTCATACCGCTACTATTAAAAGTCCAATGTATGTGTAACCGCCAGTAGGTATAATTTTGTTAAGCCAAAAGTTAAGTGTTACAATTGGTTAACAATGGCGTTTCATGAATGTAAGTTTTTTGGTAAAAATTTCACAGCATTATTTAAAAAGTATCCGCGAAACGCCGAAAGCCTCGACATGCAGAGTCTGTATTCAGAAAAGTTTTATTTTTACAAATTTTGTAAACAAATTATTTTTTTACCTTACTATACTATGCTGATCTTATAATAAATGATAATGATAAATGATTTATTTTGTGTAAGTAGGTTTGTACAAACACTTTTACACGTCATTCATATTTTTTTTTGAACTGGATGAGTTCGGCCTTTCCTATCTGATTACTCTGAGAAGAAAGGCCGAAACAAACTCAGAGTAGTAATAGTAATTAGACTTTCTCTATACGTACCTGTTTAAATTATAATCACAACAAAATTAATGTCGTTTCTCTATCAAAATAACCAGAAATAAAAATCCTATCCTAAGCTATTAGAAAAGCTACTCAATCAAGGTCAAAATATCTTCGGTCGTCGTAGTGAAGTGCCCTCGCTTACAAGTCGGACCGACAAGCTGCAATATCCGGGGACTGAACACACCGACACTCGTCTAGTGCATAACCGGACAACTGCACATCACTAGTGGCGATATTTTAGTTCGATTTTGAAGAATTATTTAACATTTTATTAAATATTATAATAATGTATTTTGTTTAAAGTGTGTTGCGTCGACTTGTAACGTGGGACAAGGGCAGGAATATGATCATATTCGTGAATAAGTACGTCGCAACAGTTTCAAGAATATTTAGGTGTTCGTATTTTGTTAAACATTAACGAATCATGTAATGTGGTATCTATAGTCTTTCCATTTTAATAAATGTGTTTAAGTGCATTAAATTAAGCAAACTGAACGCTTGATATACTTAACGAGAGAGTACGATTAAAATTAATAGTAGATACGTCATAATTTTAGTTTGAAATTACGATAAAGCGTAAATTTGTTGTAGAAATTAAGGTACTAAACATAAATTTCTACAATGAATTTACGCTTTATATACATCGTTGCAATTCGGATGAAACCCCAAATTTAAATGCTTGGTGTATATGTTCGGTGAAATAATAACAAAGGAAATTCCGATTAGTACGTAGTAGATAATTATGGCTTAGAACTTCTAGGAAATCACCAACACAATGCGTACGCTTGTTTACTTTCATTTACAGGAAATTTACTATGTTTATATACACAATTTACCTCATCAAAACGAGGAGCAGTGGTGGCCTAGTGGCAACTAACGAGTTGTAGGTCGTAGGTTTGAACCCAGATAGGCGCTTTACTTTATGTAAATTATTTCATCACCACTGCTCTCAAAACGGTGAAGGAAAACATCGCGAAGAAACCGGCATGTCCTAGAACCAAAAATTCGAAGACATGTGACATCTACCAACCCGCACGGGGCCCGCGTGGTGGATTACATCCCACTTCCTCTCACCGAGAGGAAGCCTGTGTCCCAGTACTGGGAACATTATAGGGTGATTATATTATACACACAATTTAAGGGGGATGCGCCAAGGTAGCCCGCGAAATTCCCCTTCCTCCCTTTCTACTTTCCAATCTTCTCTATTTTGAGCTAGTGTGGACCAATCCTGTCTATAGGCGTCAAGCTCATCCCGCCGACCTCTCCTGGGTCTGCCTCGATGTCCCCGGACGTTTTCTGGGGCCCACATGGTGGTAGTTTTGGCCCATGGCTAACGTAAGACGTACCAAATTTGAGTTTCCCGCGCTTCCCTGTCGTTTTTGCCTTAACTCGCTATCTGTTTAATTTATCTCTCGAAAGCGTTTTCAGTAAACTTTACCTTCATGAAGCAGGTTTATTATATTTTCAAATATTTTCATCATCATAATTTCTTCTCTAAAACGTTATAACATACTTTAATGTTCTAAGTTATGCTCAGAATATTAAAAAGACTCATATATGTGAGATATTTTCAAGTTTATGAGAGACGCGGAACTTAATTGACAATTATTTAGAAAATTCTTGGCTGTTAAAATTTTCATTTCCTGCTGGTAACGATTTCTAATATGATTTTATATGGGGTCGTTGTCACGAAACCATAGACAAGAAGGCACGTTGATTTAAATACAAAATGGCACGTACGTATTCAATTCCAAGGGATTACGTACTAATTAAATCACTACTCAATCAAAATTTGACCTTTCATGATAGATATGAATTTTCTAGAAAAAAAAGACTTAATTATGTATATCTAATACCTGGTACAAAAAATCCCCTTTAATTATTGTAAAAGAAAAAATATACTTTAGCAAGTTTACTCCTATCTTTATTTTCTTATTCCTCATATTCCGCTGCCACTTACCAAGTTATGACGTTGACTAGCACAATAAAGTAATAATGTGTGGCGCTAGCGATGCTCGCCAGCTCTTTGTCCGAGTTCTTTAAATACACTACTTTTATATAAAGCACTAAGATTTAGAAAGTTTTTGCGACTTAGTCAATATGTTTAGTATTGATGTGGATACTTGGGTATTGTTCTTTATTTTACTTATTTTTTGTAGAACAGTGGTGATCCAGTTGTAACGGCTACGATTTATGAGTTGTAGGTCATGGGTTCAATGGCGATTCCAGGCTGGTAAATAGGCCGGTTTGTGTAAATAATTTCATCACCACTGCTGCATCAAAACGGTGAAGGAACGATTTACCGTCAAGTGACGTCACTGAAACGTTATTTAGAAAAGAAAGAAAGAAAAATTGTTTATTCTGCTTCGTATTCAAGCAACAAAAGGTGAAGGTAAGGTATTTATGAAAGTAAATTGGTGTTTCTCCCTAGCGAGCGTTTTTTGACCACTTAAAGTCAAACCCCATACACTCATTTTCATGACAGACACATACTCATAATTATTATAGTCTGTCCACTACATAGGTTAACCGTTTTTTGACAGATCGAACTAGTGAGCAATTACATTTATTTTGTCAAAACTGATACACTTACGGTATTACATATAATGCCTGTAAGAAGTCATAAATAAGATAATTCAATAAGATTAGGCAGTGTGTATATTTATTTTATTACGCATTTTAAAGTTAACTTTTACGTAATCTGGAATATGTACGTTCTAAGACAGCTGTCAAAAAACGGTTAACCTAATGGACAAGGTCTAATTAGTATTTTATTCTCCCCACAAATGTGTCCACATCCTTACCTGATGTATTCAAATAGTTCACAGCGATTAATTTTACTTTTGTGTTAAAGTTTCGATGAAAAGGGTTTAAACGAAGCTACAGAAATTGAATCCCGTTGATTTTTGTGAAAAACATAATTTCTATGTGAATCAAATGAATTCGTTTATTGAAAAGGAAGGCTGTTTATTACTTCGAAAATGTGTGCACGATTGAATTTGATAAAAGCAGTAAGAGAAATAAAAGGTGTTGACGGAGAAGCGTTGCATTTTCATTATTGCTAAGCTTGCACGACGCTAGTGCATTGTCAATATGACTTCGACCGACGCTAGAAGCAAAGGACCCATATACAGGGTTATTGGCAAAACACTGACAATCTCTCAGGACTATGGACTCGTATATTACTGCCATCATAAACAACAACTTTTGATCATCATCATCATTTCAGCCGAAAGACGTCTACCGCTGGACATAGGCCTCCCCCAAGCACCTCCATTTCGACCGGTTCTGTACTTCTCGCATCCAACGGGTTCCTGCGGCCTGCACAAGGTCGTGGGTCCACCTTGTGATTGACTTTTAATAATTCATCAGACTTTCATACAAAAATAAAAATATTTCATTCCAACGAAGCAAAAACAGCGCTAGTTAGGTAAAGTAGTGTCTAGTACAAAATGCAGCGGAGAGGAGCGGGGTTAGATAGAACAACGAAATCTTGAAGGGTTGATTTTGTTAAAAGTATTATGTTTTGTAAAAAGTCATAGGACAAAACTTTTTGTTTATGATGTTAGTAATACAGTCCTAAAAGCTTGTTAGTGTTTTACCAATAACCCTGTATATGGTTGTACTCGGATACGAAATACGTCAATACAATAAGGTCGTGGACCGCCTTGCAATATGCATCATCTACCTAGCCTTTTCCCAACTATGTTGGGGTCAGCTTCCAGTCTAACCGGATGTGCAGCTGAATACTAGTATTTTAAATGGAGCGATTGCCTATCTGACCTCCACAACCCAGTTACTGGGTAATACGATACCTCTTGGTAAGACTGGTTGCCAGGCCCGTAACTACTGTCAAAGATCCACGAATGAGAGCTTACACCAACGGCTTAACGTGCTTTCCGACGCACGGAGGCGTCTTGGTATATGAAGACGGTCATCCATCCACGGACTAACCGCGGCATGCGTAGCTTAACCTGATCGATCGACCCGTGCGGCTGTTATTACTTAGCCGCAAGCCGCCTTGCAATATCCGTCATCACAAGATAATTAACAGAGCATTCGTTCGTACCTACATCAGATGTCACGCTCCGAATATTTCCAAGTAAAAGCAAGTATTCCCGAAGGCTGGCTTTTACATTGGTCGAAGAATTTACGAGCATGGCCGGTATTTGCAATACTAAGAGTATTTTGACTGTGCTACCAGTTGACAGTCAAATACCGACAAATGTTTTGATGCCTACTACTCCTTTACTCTGGATGTACACACATCAACACCGTCTAGGGATATTTTGGATTTACTCAATTTACTCAAAATTTATTAAAAATAACATACAACATGCATATATTTTTATAAAGCCCATTTATCAGACTACACTCTAGAATAAAAGAAAACATTTTTTTTGCGTAAACAAATTTTTATTCAAATAAAGAAAAAACGTGAAATAATGGTAAAACTAACAATGAATGTGTTTCTCAAGAAAAAGTGAAAAAAAAAGGAAAAAATAATCTGTTTTTAACAGTTATGTGAAAAATCAGTAGTCAGTAAAACCACCCATGACGTTAATAACGGTTCTGCAATGGATTTTCATGCTTTGGATTAAGTTATCCAAGTCTTGCTGCGGTATATTGTCCCAGGTCCAGCTAAGATGCAAAAAAAGTTGCTCTTTCGTCGCAATGTTTGCAGGGAAATTCCTCAAAGCCCTTTTTTGGAGCATGTCCCACGCGTGTTCTATGGTGTTTAGGTCAGGCGATTGAGCGGGCCAGCCTAAGACCGATAGGTAGTGCTCCTGTAACCAGCTCGTCACCACTCTCGCGGTGTGCGGACGGGCGTTATCGTGCATGAGCGTGAATTCTTGGCCCATTTGTATTCGATGGGGGTAGATTATTGGTACTAGCACCTCGTTACGGTATGTTACGACTTTATTCCCTGAAGGGTTCTGCAGAAATATTTTGCTGTGCCCGACAGGGACCATTCTGATCATGTCTTTGTAAACCTCCACCGAAGTTCATATTGTGGAATGCAATAAATACTAGGTACTAGCTAACAGTTGCGAAGGGTGAATGTATGACAGAGGTAAGCCGGAACAAAAAAAAAAAAAAATGAATTCGGACTTTCATCGTGGCCACAAAAAGCTACTCCTTGTTTACCTACCAAAATAACGGTGTCAATAAACCGTTTTATTAAATTCCTATTTCAATCTTCTTTTCTATTATGAGTTTCATGCGAATAAGCGAAAAATGATTCTTTCCTACTACCAGTACCGAATTCATCGAATTCGAATTTTGGTTTCAGTTGTGAGATGTTTCTTTGATGAATTCATCAGATTATTTTTATTTGTCCCTTTATTCCATAAACTACTAGAATCTGAGAAAAGTAAACCCGACCAACAATAAATTGTATTTAATGTACAACTGCCAGTCAGCCATTGATACTTATCGTAAAGAGCGACATTACAATCTTTGAAAAATCCAACGCGGAGTTTATAGTAATATCTGGGCGAGCATGGCCTAACTGAATTAGGTGTTAAAACTTAACCTTGAAAAGCATGTATCCTCACAAGGCACATAATCTGTCAAACAACAATCTACTGCCAATAATGCTAACCGAATGATTACTTTTCAAATCTACTCTAAATAATTAATTTCAACTTAATTAACTATCTACTTACCCCAAATACCTAATTACAGCGTACAACTTTCACTACACACAAAAAAACTTTCAACTATAATAAATTCTAATACTAAATACTAATCACTGATTAATACCAACAAACAATTTTCAACTGTTATACTAATAAATTCTAACTAATAAATATGAATACAACGAACAACATGCAAATAATCTACAAGTGTAAACTAATTATTACGTCAAAATAATGTTCTACACATGAATTTATGTCAATGTCCAAACTCCAAACTCCGACCCGAACGCATTACGAAATTTAGCGAAACCGACCGAATGGCGATATTGCTCCATCTCGTTCACGCGCACACATTTTCTGTGTACCGTACTGTGTTTATAGTAACTCGGTATTCCCGGCTTACAAGGCGCTCAAAAAATAGCAAGCCACGTGACCTGAAGTGAAGTCATGACGAGTTTGTTTTGTATAGAAATTGAACTCACGGCAAGCCGCACGCGCCTACGAGTTACTTTAGAGCAAAATATTTTGTTGTTGGGAAATAATGACAAAAAATGTAATGAAGGGGGTTTTGCAATGTTTTAATCATATGGTGTATTAAATACCTACAGTATGATATGAATAATATATTTCAATGATGCATTGACTATAGAATCGGAATCGGCTCGTTAGAGCGCCTCGCCACTGCTAGCTAATACCTTGATGCGTTGCAATTCCTTTTAATTTTTTTTTAATAACTGATGATTTTTTATTTTTTATTACTGACGAAATATTTCTACTCATGGGGGTCCAGAATCATTTATCGAATCCATGGTAACAGAACCCTAATTGCGTATCACACTATCAATCTTAATCTGAATCGTTTTGAAGTATATTACTAATCCCTTCATAATAATATGTTCTAAAAATGTGTCTGCTCAATAATCGACGGCACGGTTGGCGCAGTGGTTAAGCGATTGACTGCTGCGCTGCGTGTCGCGGGTTCGATTCCCGCACGTAACAAATATTTGTATGACCTGCAAGTGGTTGTTCCGGGTCTGGCTGTTTGTGTAGGTGAGTTTAATGTTTGTAAACGCACCCACGATACAGGAGAAATTCCTAGTGTAGGGCAAAGTTTAAAAAAATAAAAATAATAATAACGTATAATGTAACGTAATATGTTGTTCAACTGTCAAAATTAAACCCATTGCTACTGATAGTGTATTACGCTACTACCTTGCTGGTTGTGCGTCGATGTCCCTGCCACCCTGTACATACATAGATTAAGTTATTTAGTAACAACCACATAAAATTTCTCTTTTTGGCTGTATGTTTTCTGTCCCATACATACCATTTATAGCTTATTTTACTGACTATTCAAAATATATACTGTCTTCATAAAATTCAGACACAATGTCTGGCTTAGCACGGAGGTGTATTCTAACAATATGATAAGGCGCAGTCTGCACTGCAGTGCCTATTAGGCAAGGCACACACTTGCAGCTATTTCTACTTAAAGACAATTTTATTTGTTTTACTCATGAATACAAACAAACATCAGCTTTGCGAAGCAGTCACAGTGGCAGTGAGTTCCGAGAATGCTGCGTTTAAATTAATCAGCAGAAAGGTTTCAAGATTTATACTAGTCCTCACAAAGCTATGTAAAGTGTCATATTCTGAGGATGCTGCATTTACCATCGTTAACAATCTTTTTTAGTTGCATAGCTCGTTTTTTCTGTCTAATGGATACACTTGATTCAATTATCGCTTTGTATTCATACAGTGTCAGTCAGTTGTGAAGCGTTTATCCTTCCTACTAATATTATAAACACGAAAGTTTGTATGGATAGATAGATGGATGGATGGTTGTTACTCTTTCACGCAAAAACTACTGAACGGATTTGGATGAAATTCGGCACACAGGTAGTTTATAACCCGGATTAACACATAGAATACTTTTTTATCCCGATATTTCCACGGGATCAATACTTACGCGAGTGAAACCGCGGGGCGCTGCTGGTGGTATATAAAGATGCGGGGAGGAAAGTACTGAACGAGTTCACACCCAAATCAAACGAGGAGTATAAGAAACATTGCACTTACCAGCTAAACAGCCATACTGTCTTCGAAGTCTCCTTCAGCTGGCGATGATGCAAGCAACACACACATTGGGTATTTATAAATGATGGCTACAGCAGGTTTGTCATCACGTGGTGAGCATGCAAGGGAGAGGTATTCGGCCGTTTTTCTACGAATTTGCGGGTAGAGTATAAAACATGGTCGCGGGGACGCGTGCGGCGTGAGGACGATGATGAATGGAAGGGTGGCGCTTCGGTCCTCATCTGTTCGTTTGTTCACAGCTAAACTGACTTAACAGCGAACGAATAATCTCAAAACTCACTCTCTGATTGAATGAAGAATTGGCGCGAACAACCAGTTTAACTTACACATGAACAAAATGACAAAATACGATTCGATATAGCACCCTATCGAGTTGAGACTAAATGCAAAACCTCGTGACTATACGCAAGTGGGCGGCTCTCTCCAACCTAGAATGGTACGCATATCCGCACATGCCATGCAGCTTTCACTACGTCATGTTTAAGACAGACCCTACAGAATACTACGGTTTTAAGCTGTGTGTGTGTTAACAATGTATCGTTTGTCACGTGAATTTGCTTTATATTAATACACTGCCTCGTATGACGGTGAAAGGTAGCTGGCGTTACTGCTGGTTATTCTCTTCACCTGTTTTGTTTATGTCTTAGTAGATGTACCAGAACTTCGTTCGTCGTTCGTAGATGTCGGAAAACAAGAATAACTTGTGTTTTTTTTTCTAAAATAAAAGTTCTGAAGTGTAAGTTACTTCGTATAAAAATAGCTATCTTCCGGTGAACGTCCCTTCAAAATCGGTCCAGCCGTTCCGGAGATTAGCAAGAACAAACAGGCAAAAGTTTAAAAAAAAATTTTTTTGTTATAAGTAGAATAGTCCTGTAGGCCGGATTTGTGTTCAGTTAATGGCAATAGAGTCCCCTGTAAGATGATTTTTGTATACTCTTGAACTGCCTAGCCTTTTCCTAACTATGTTGGGGTTGGCTTCCAGTCTAACCGGATGCAGCCAAAAACCAGTATTTTACATGGAGAATGAGAGCTGAATACCAGTATTTTGCATAGAGCGACTGCCTATCTGACCTCCACAGCCCAGTTACTAGCTAACACGATACCGACTGTCAAAGATCCACGAATGACAGCCGGAATTAACGTGCTTTTCGGGGCACTCAGGGGTCTTCGTATATAAAGATGGTCACCCATCCAAGGACTAACCGCGGCAAGCGTAGCTTAACCTGATCGACCTACCCATGTCTGCTATTACTCTGTTCTTCTTTCCAGCTGAAGCACTACACGTATTTTCTTTCTTTTCTTGCACTAGGAAGTGGTGATTTTAGGTTTGATTTTATTTGGTAGGACTATTTGTGGTCAAGTGGTTGTAGTATTACCTACATACACTCTGGCTACCCACTCCTGGAAGGTTCTTCTTCTTAGTGTCGCGGGCACAACTGTATATCAGATCTCGTTGGCCCAAAATTTCACCACTTCTACGGAGTCGTCGGTGGCAGCGCAGAGGTCGATTTGACTGCATGTTTTACCCCTGCAAGCTATACGAGTACAAGCGTGATGTTTTGTAGTTAAAGGAATCTGGAAAGTATTACTTTATCTGAAAGCACCACTCACAAACGAGATACGGCAGAAGTTTCCATAATTGTTTTAATTCGTGTACTGTTTTTGTGCACCTCAATGTACAGAGTAACGTCGACGTTTTTACGTTCGCAAACACGTAGTTCATTTGCAGTGTATTCAAAACGACCCAGTTCCATTTAGTTTCTAAAGGTAGCCTAACTTTTAGACGGGCAGTATTTTTATTTTTAATGTTCCTTTCGTTGGCCATTTACATGTGTTTGCAAATGAGCTTTCAGTTAAAGCTTGGTAGTACTTTTTTGATACTGAATGGATAATTTACTCATTAATTTACACACCCACATTTCGCCAGTGATGTGTAAGTCCCATGTGATAGGAGGCGAGCCTATTGCCATCAAGCAGGTACAAGTCCAGACTCTGGGGTGCTGTTGAGAAACTTCTTTGCCCGACCCGGGAATCGAACCCAGGACCTCATACCCAGCAGTAGCATTTGCAACAGCTAGACCCACAAGGTAGGCTTATAATGTTCCCACTGCTGACTCCTTCTCTTTGAACGGGGTAGGTAGTATTAATTCAATAAATATGACGGAACCGCTTTCCAAGGAAACGCAAGCTTTGGTGAATATCACAAATGTCTTTAAATGTTTTTCTATCAATGCAAATCTTGCTTCTGTAAACCGTTTACACTGTAAACCCACCTGCATTTTGTGCAGTCTATTTATACACTTCACACAATGCGTTTAAAATGGTTTTCTTAGTAAAGGCTCCTCATTGAGATCTTCGAGTTGCTCTTGCCACTCCCACGCCACGAACCCACGCTTCTTTCACGCCACTTTCACACCACCTACACACCGACCACTATGATGCGTCCGTGTTGAGAAAAGGATACGATTACATAGTACAATAAGTAAAAGGCGGTCAAGTGCGAGTTGGACTCGCGCACGATGGGTTCTATACCACCGTACAATATTTAACTACATATTTTTATTATTTTTTGTTATATTTAGTAGTAAGCACTCCGTCAAAATGTAAAGTGTCGACCCATACTGTTCAAAAGATAAAGCCCTGTGACAGACGCACAGATGGATGGAGATCAAACCCTATTTCTATGGCTCCGATTTTTTTGCATGCTATTTTGACCTCCACAACTGGCTCCAGTTATTAGGTAGCTTGGTAACTGGGTAACCCCATGCTAAAACTGGTTATCAGGCTTTCGAGCTTCAGACTACCAGTAACGACTGTCAAAGATCTACAAATGACAGCCAGGATCATCGGCTTAACGTACTTTCCGAGGCACGGAGGGGTCTCGGTATGTAATGAATGGTGATCCATCCACGGACCGACCTCGGCAAGCGTTGCTTTACCTTGAAGAACGAGTGGCTGTTATTATTCAGCCATGAGCCCCTCACGTATATTATTATTTATAGAATACTATAATCATACAACAGTCCACAATTAAACCACATTAAAAAGAATTTCAATAAAAATAAAAAGTCCTTTTAAAGCTATTCTCGTTTGATTCAGTTAGTAGTCAATAAGTGTTTCCATTAGAGGGAAATGTAATGAGAAAGTGAGCCACTTTATATTGTTCTACTGCGGCTAAGTGAGCGCAATGTAGACCGGGAGCGAGCATCCGGTTTATGCATTTTGTGATTTATGAATAGTTGAAGTTGAAGTCTGTCATGTTTCTTGCTTAACGCTGCTTGATGTTGAAATCAGGTGGATAACGTGTTGTAATAAGGTTCATTTGATGATAAAGTTTAAATTATTTACACAGTGATGTGGGACGAGGGAGACGTCCTTTTAGGATTTTGTCAAATGCAATTGCTGCTATGGCTCTGTTAAGACTACACTTCTTTTATAAGGAAAGGGTTCTTTAAAAGTGAAAGTCACGATCAAAACAATATTTGCGAGAAGAAGAAAACATCATGCCCTGTAAAATAAATATGAAGAACAATTAATTGAATCGAAAATGATGTAAGACCGGGAGAATGGAACAAGTTTTTGTGTAGCTTTTATCACTTTATTCTTTCTTTTCTTTCTTTATTTTCTTTCTTTTTTTATTTATTTATTTCTTTGTTTTCTTTCTTTCTTTTTTCTTTCTTTTATTTCTTTCTTTTCTTTCTTTCCTTTCTTTCTTTTCTTTCTTTCTTTTCTTTCTTTCTTTTCTTTCTTTCTTTTCTTTCATCATCATCTGCCTAGCCTTTTCCCAACTATGCTGGGGTCGGTTTCCAGTCTAACCGGATGCAGACAAAAACCAGTATTTTAAATGGAGAGTGCCTTTTTTACTTCTACAACCCCGTTACTGGGTAATACGATACCACTTCCTTGAACTGGTTGTCAGACTTTCGGGCTTCTAATGACCCGTAGCGACTGTCAAAGATCCACGAATGACAGCCGGGACCAACAGCTTAACGTGTTTTCCGAGGCACGGGGAGTCTTGGTATATTAAGTTGGTCACCCATCCACGGACCAACTACGACAAGCGTAGCCTTACCTGCCAATCGATTCTGTAAAAATCTCACCGTGAAAAGTTAGGTGAATTGAGCTTAGAGTGAGCTGTCAATAGTGTCAATCCCTAGCATTAGTTGGAATGACGGCTCACTCCACGCTCACTTCACTTAAGTTTTCACGGTGAAATTTTTACAGAAACGACCGGCTGATCTATCGACCCGTGTGGCTGATATTGTTTTTTTTATTTTTGTTTGTGTTTAGTTTTATGATCTTCCTGTGCGAGTCGCAATAAATACTTTTTCTTTCTTTCTTTCTTTCTATATTAGCTAGATGTGTGTTACAACAACACTTTGTATAGCTTTTTCGGAAAATGAAATTATTAGAAAATTAATTACCCAATAGTTTGTTTTGGAAGTAATTATTTTGCTGACTAAGAGTATCGAGACATTTTTAACATAGGTACTTGTGCTATATTAATTGCTTGAACAACTTCTAAGGTAAAAAGCGTCTCTAAAAACATTGCTTAGAATTAGTTAATTGGTAAAATCTAATTATTTTAAAGGACGACGAACAATTTGGTTTCGAAATAAAATCTTTGAAGTTTTATATTATCTAAAAGCTTTTTGATTGAAAATTGAATTACCTACTAAATAAATTGTTCGATCTTAAGTCTAGATTCTTCATTATCATTAATTTTTTTTAAGATCATTAATTAAACCTTGAGTTAGCTAGCTTAGTTTAAGAGCTGTTTGTGACTATAGAAGGTTTTTAAAGGTTTAATTAGAAACCTTTTAGAAGTTTTAAGTGATAATATTAACAAAATATTATTTTTAACCGACGAAAAAACAACGGAGGAGGTTCTCAAGTCGACGCGTATATAGTATATATACAGGCTGATTTTTTAAAGACCAGCCAAATTTAAGGATGTGGTACAGACCATCAAACTGAACAACTTTCTCCATGGGACAAATAGCGTAATCGCGAAAATTTTATCAACTGTCCCATAGAAAACTTCAATACCTACTCGACCTAAATGTATGGGACGGCTGAATTTTTATTCGCGATTACGATGTTGGTCCCATGGAGAAAGTTGTTCAGTTTGATGGTCTGTACCACATCCTTAAATTTGGCTGGTCTTTAAAAAATCAGCCTGTATATATTTTTTTTATGTATGACCACAATGGGACAAAAATGGGCTAGACCGAGTTAATTTTATCATAATCATCTGTGTTTTTAAATTTATTAACTTTAACAATAAACATAAAATTTTGAAACTTCTAATACTAAATAAACTACAAATTATTAAAATAAAAGCTTAGACAAAAAAAAAAATATATTTATGATAATTTACCTATATTATAACTAAGGTAAGTATTGCACTTCAGTTACATTAATTGATTCCTAGGTAAACATTGAAAGGTGAGATGAGTTAGTTAAGTTAAAGTAGGTATAATATCAACGTAATATCAAACTGTTACTCATCGATATAATTAGGCGCCTTGCAATTTCACATTTAGATACGCTTTGCTCATGCAGAACAACGATTTAGTTCTGCTTTTTTTAACATTGATAAATGTTGCATGGCTGGATACACAGTAATAAATCTGCACACGAATACAAGTAGCAATCAATAAACTCAGTAATGCAAATACTTGTAGTCTGACAACAAAGAATGCTAATTTTTTATAAAATAGTGTGCTTGAAAACATTTTTTTTAAATTGTCGGTAGTTATTTTCTAAACAGTCAAAATAAAATGGCCTGAGAGTTCCGTGGCTGTCTCAAACGTTGCAAACTTCATTACTCATCCATGAATGGGATCGAATCGTTATAAATTCAACTTTTAAGTAATGTTTAAACAAAATCATGAATACAAAAAGAAAAAGACATTTACATTTGCTGCACACATGGTTTGAACTTACGACTTCTCGTTCACTGACCAAAGACGATAGCCATTGCGCCAACGTCGCTATAGTAATATGATGCGAAATATTATATCTCATTCAGTAACATCAATGAATGATTACTATCGTGCCATACGCACACTACTAAACCCAGAGCTCACTCGTTTTATTTGGTGTTGGTGTGCATAACCGTGACTTCACCCACACATATAATATGTAAACTAAATAGGTTGTTCGATTGTACTTCATCGTCAGCTCGACGCCGATGTGAACCCCTCCTACCGTTATTTGTGAACCCGACGGTGGCGCGTCCCGAGGACCATGAAAACACATGGCCTCAGACTTGTCTTGGCCACCTCGAGTCCCAATTGCCGGATTCTCTCGACGATTGTCGCAACCCCGCGTGTCGCTGCTTCGGCTACCGCCTGGTGCGACCTCCCCTGCGCCAGGACCAGCGTGTCGTCAGCGTAGCAAACCACGCTGACGCCGCTAGGGAGGTCGGCGCGCAGCACCCAGTCGTACCCGATAACCCACAGATGCGGCCCCAGGACCGATCCCTGTGGGACACTGCACGACATCTCTCGCCGGTTCCACTATTCCCGGTGAACGGGGTAGATGACGGCCCTGTCCGTCAAATAAATCTCGATAATGCGCCAGAGGTAGGTCGGCATCCGGTGATACCGGAGTGCCTCCCTGATGCAACTCCAGGGCAGGGTATTGAAGGCATTGGCGATGTCTAGAGACACCGCTAAGACAGCCCCACCCCGGGCCACAGCATCGCCCGTCCCACGCGCATGATGGCGTCGACCCTAGAGCGGCCCCTGCGGAAACCAAACTGGTTTTCCGGCAAATCCGGCCCCACCCGCACCAGCTGCCCAACAAGGCGGTCTGCAATGACTCTTTCAAAGAGCTTGCCCACCTCGTCAAGCAGCACGATGAGCTGGTAAGCGGACGGAGAGTGCGCAGGGCTCCACAATCACACCTTACTGCCGTTCCGTCAAGGTAGCCCCACTTTACCAGGTCGGACTTACATCTTCCCACTTGTGTCCGGAGACGGTTCAGAGACTTCTGAGTGAACAACGGAAACATGCGCCACCCTCCTATCCTGCCCTCTGTGTCCCAAAACATGCAGTAAAATTGACCTCTGTGCTGCCACCGACAACGCCGTGGAAGTGGCAAAGTTTTGGAAAAACAGCATTTAAAATACAGTCGTGCAGCGACACGGAGAAGAAGAAGTTTAAAAATAAGAAACTGCATCGTCCCAGCTCCCGTGCTATCACTAATGGAGTTAAGTTGCATGTTTCCTTTGTCTTACCTGTAACGTTACCGTGCACGGAACCCATAACCAACCCCATCGATCATTTTCTGTTGTACCTGTGTACTCTCCTGTCTATACTAGCTTAGAAGTATACTAGTTCAGCGTCCATTCTGTGTACGTATGGGCGAAATTAGAATCGATCGTCGGTACACAGGGAAGATTTTGAATTAAGTATGTATAAAGGATATTTTTAAATAATTTTATCATAATAAAATATTACGGCTATACTCACCGAGGGATAGGCAGAAGTGCATCTACAGTGTAATTTGCCAGTTATGTTTAAGGCCCATGTAACAGAGGGTGAGCCTATTGCAATGAACCGGGCACAAATCCAGGGGGCCTAATAAGGCCGCTTTAAGCAATACCTCTAAAAGCTATATTCATTTCCTGAATTCCCAGCAGATCATTAGCAATTCCTCTAATTTTAGTAAAATTTCATTTCATATTTGGCGTAAACATTGCCGCATGAAAAAAATAAAAACCGTAATTTTATCGGTAAATTTTTCATTACAGTTTTTATTAATCAAATTGGTTTTTTAAATTTTTCATTTCTATAGTTTAAATGTTATTTCATTGTGATATGAATTGCACACAGATCATATTATGAATTGTCAGTTTGTGACCATTTTACGATTTTTAATATGATTCATATTGTTATCCTATCATGATTCTGCCCAAGTGGCCTTTTTAGGCCCCCTGGTTACGCGGTGTTACTGAGAAATTCCAATAATTAAATCGTCATATAAAAAGAGTGAGCAGTGAAATGGACCAGTGGTGACGGCTCCGACTTACCCGTGGATTACAGCTGATTCCCTGCTACCGAGAGGAGGCCTGTGACCTAGCAATGGGAACGTTATAGGCTAAATAAATATAACAAGTAAAACTGACTTGTTAACTGCCCCGTTGGTCCTTGTCTAAAACGGTATTTATTGTTAAAAAGAATCCCCAACTGTTTCCGAAGTCTTCAGATGGTTCCGAACGAACTCAACGTGATAGCCGGAGACTTCGAGTGCTAAAACAGTTCTCATGCGAAAGAGTGCCTCAAAATTATACAACAGGGTACCAAAGGCATACAAGGGTTTGAATATTATTAGTTTTAATAAAAGCATGAAGATACTTTTAATTAATAAATGCTACTATAAAGTTGCCGACTATTTGAATGATGTACTTAAGATATTTTGAACATGACATTTTTATCATTATTTTTATTAATTTAACGTAATTTTATGATTTTTGTACTTTGGATTATATTATTTTTATATTTGTACGCCTTTCTAGGCAAAACATGCTTAAACTTTTTTTTTTTGTAATCGTTCCAACTGATTGTAAACCTACACATGTTTTTGACAAATGTACTGTCACTCATCACACACAACACACACACACACGCAAACACGAACACACTCACAACACACACACGCACTCAAACACAACACACAATATATATTAATTACACCTCTAGTTGTCATTAATTAATAAATTGTACCAACTCACTCGCCGCAGGAGGAAGACCTGGAGTCCTGAAATACTGCCCTAGTTTAGGCTCCAGTCCACTCCATTTATTCTAATTCTAATAATGTCGGTACTGTGTTTTGATTAGTGTGGAAAATAAATTAATTTTTACTTTTATTTTACAAATAAATATATCTTATCTTATCTCGTCTCGTGGTTGCAAGAGCGACTGCTGAGCGTGGGGTCCTGAGTCCCATTCCCAGGTCGGACAAAGTGCTATTGTGTTTTTCTTTAGGAATTTCTTAGTAATAGTCCGGAGTTTGGAAGTTGGCGGCTTAATACCCCCGTGCGTCGCAAAGCACGTAAAGCCGTTGGTCCTGCGCCTGATGTCTCCCCAGTCGTGTCGGATTGCCGTCCTATCGGACCATGAGCGTAAAGGAACAGAGAGTGCACCTGTGTGCACACACTTGTGCACTGTAATATCTCCTGCTTACCTGGCTAATCGCCGTTAAGATTGGCCACCGTGACCGGAACCGGTCGGCAGGCTATTATATTAGTAAAAATTTCAATGTTGTACTGTCATCTCCATCACTCATACCTTTCTAAAAACTCGACGAGCCATATTAAAACGCCAGCATACAGCACATTCCTTAGCCCTTTCTTAAAAAAAAGGTACAAAAAATAGCCTTTACTTAGAGTATTTCCATCCCTACGGTATAATAACATTCTCTATGACAGATTGTATAGAAAATGTCAAACATTAGCTTTACATTCCGTAATTTCGAACGCCATATTGCACGGAAAGTGCATTTTATCATACTGTAGCTTTTTGAACGGATTTGTCGTCTAGTTCTGTTTTGTGGTCCAAGTAAATAGAATAGTGGAGTACTTGTGGAAAAAACTCTGATTTTTAATGAAGTCCTGATGTGGGTCCAGATGGCCCGGACAAGTGGTATATAGTAATAGCTTTCAAAGTGATTCGTATTTCTGCGGAGCTTTTCAACTGATACACATTTGACTTTTATAACACAGCTTACAAATAGAATAGAATAGAATGTCACTTTGTCTAGCATCTGTTATACTACATTTTAGATATTGCGCTAAAAAGTTGTATCAAAATTAATTAAGACAAGGGATGGAATGTTTCGATTATCGAGACATAACTTCCCATGCCTTTAAAATTACAGCAACTTATTCAGTCCGAACTAAAACTCAAAGCATTTCTTTCAATTGAACTATCTACTGTCATTTTTCACTTGTCAAGGAGTCAATCAGTTAGAAGAAAGAAAGTTAAAGCTAAAGCCCGTTCTAAAATGTACATAATTATTTATGGAGAAGAACGGCAAGAAACTCCATGGAGACTCTTTTAAATCAAGATATTACAAAATCCTGGGTACATTATTCTTGTTATTCCTCACATGTGAGGAGAATGTAAAAAAAACTCTAATTTTAAATATTAAAGATAAGTCCAGCGGGGTAATTGCGTAAGAAATGGAAATGGATTAACACTATCCTTCAGAATTAAACAAATTGTGTTTGAAAGTGTGTTATGCAATCAGGGTGCTGGCAGCTTAGAGATGACCCGTGGATCAGTCCCAATAAGCTCAACCATTTTGAAGGGAACCGAATGGTCCAACTCATTCCTTTCGCTTATAACCTGCATCTCAGCTAAACCCGTCAGCGCCAAGCGCCGGCTTAAATAATAACTTCCCTCTAGCTCGCTCTTAGAGGATATAGTGGCCCATACTTGTAAAGGATTACCTAAATCGAGGGTTTGACCTCCGCGACATTGTTTGTGGAAAAGGAAAAAATAATTGTTCCTCATAATCTGCAGTGCGATTCTGTAACCATCTCACCGTGAAAACTTAGGTGAAGTGAGCGTGGAGTGAGCTGTCATTCCAACTAATGCTAGGGATTGACACTATTGACAGCACACTCTAAGATCACTTCACCTAACTTTTCGCGGTGAAATTTTTACAGAATCGATCGGCAGGTCCAGTTGAAAACCAGCATAGCATAGCACAGCCGGCCTAAAATGTTCCCACTGCTGGGCCACAGGCCACCTCTATGTGAGGGGAGGGTTGAAAACCAGCACTAGTTGTCTGGCATTTTGTGCTGAACTTAGCCTTTTTGGCGCAACCGTGAGGCACACTTTCCTGCTAATTTCTTACATCGGACTTTACACTTTTTATTTAAGTTTTTATTTGTTTTTATCTGATGTATTGTATGTCTTTTAGTGTTTGCAAAATAAATGTATTTTCTTCCTTCTTCTTTCTTTCTATCATGTACCTAAGTTTAAGGACACAGGTTTCCTCTCTTCGAGAGGGAGCGAGCTTTATCTACCACGTGGTTTTGGTTCGAGGGCAAGCCGGTTTCCTCACAATGTTTTCCTTCACCGTTTTGCTCTCAAAACGGTGGTTTATTGGTGATGAAATTATTTAGACAAAGTAAAGCGCTTGCCTAGGTACGAACCCACGACTTACACTTACTCGTAAGTCGGGGCCGTTATCACTGGCAGGGCCACCACTGGTCTCATGGAAACCATTATCACATGATAATGCACAGCTCATCGCTAACTTTTCATTTTAGCAAAAATATTGAATTGAGAGCAATTGAAAACTGTGCTTGTGTCATCAGAGGGGTAATTCTCATAATTTTAAGAACGTTTACAGTCTGATCTCAGTCTCAATCTGACCAAAAAACCTCTAATTTCCCTAAAATTTGACACTTGTTTGTCGCTGAGATGAGACTGCGACTAGATTTTGAACGTTTTAAATTACGAAAATCGGCCTTCTGATATGTTGAAGCTTATAAGCAATATTATTATAATGGTAAAAAATGTCAAATCCTCAAAATATTCAAAATATTGTTTGTGAAAATATTGCTAAATATAATATAGCACCCAATCATCTTAAATGAATTTGATTTTCATATTTTTTATTCCATCACCATATCGTTGGCTATTGATTGACAGAATTACCTAGATCAACACTCCAAATTGCAAACGAAAAAATGTAAGCTCTGTTTAAAATGCTACGCTTTTTGAAATTGTATGTTTTGCGTTAGATTTATTATCAATGCATGAGAATGATCGTTTGTTTTAACGTCCAACTGCCGTGATGCATATTTCGTTGTAACCATGTAGGGTTTTTTTTATTTATTTATTAAGGTAGGTAATCCAACAGTTTCTATGCATCAGTCAATTGTAAATCAATTGTAAGAGTCTTAATTTTAACGAATAACTGTCCGTACATTATAGGAATCGGCCACCAATTGACATTCAACCTGAGAGCATACCTACTTTGGGTCTTGTCAGAATTCGGTCGACATCTGAACAATTGCCATTAAAAAAAAATAGAATACTTTCCGTCTGCCAGTCATAAATGGAATTTTCCTTATTGCATTGGTCAGACAATAATTTCTAAACATCACAATATAAATAATTTCATTTCATTCTGTACTGACAGAAAATTCAATCTCTTTTGAAATATCCTGTCCTATTCCAATAATATTTCTTCGAAAACACAATGTTTATCGTTTATTTCATGTATTCACGTCGACTTGACGCGTCTCCGCCAATGTAAGGCTGTGGACACATTTCTTGGTAACACGCCGTGGCTAGCTGTCAACTGTGTTGTGCTCAATAGAGCAAGGAAATACCGATGAATGCGGGAGATAGATATTTGAAAAATAAAATATTGCTTTTTTATTTTTTACTCTTGGTGTGTCCAGAGATATCCTATTACAACGTACCAACAAATCGCTAACTAACAGGATAATCAGGGTATGCTTGAATGAACGAATATGCATCAAATGGTGTGGCCAGCAAAGCAGTTTGATTATTAAAGGAAAGGGAGTCAAACAAGGTTGCCCCCTCGCCTGTTTACACTGGTCATCGACGAAGTCCTTAGAACCCTCGAGGAGGAAACCCAATTAATAAAACTTGACCAGGATTGTGAAATCTCACTCCCCTGGTACTATCATTTGCGGACGACCTTATCTTCATTACAGATGACCTAGAAGGGTTAGAAGCTATCTTATACGATATTAAACCCCTACTAGATAGTGTAGGCCTCCAAGTAAACGAAACAAAAACAAAAATACTAATTACACAGAAAACGACCTACGGGACCCTTAATGGAATAAGCATACCGACATATGATGAGATTAAATACCTAGGTACACTTATAACATCTACATTAAGCAGAAAATGCACTATTAAAAAACGTTGCAAACAGGCCATAAGAAACGCCAAATCGTTACTACCATTCATAAATCACTCAAATATCAACTGGAAATTAGCCAGACTTATGTATCGAATGGTGATCATTCCGTGCATGATACATGGTTTGAAAGTATCGGCACTTACTAAAGCTATATGAGCGAGTTATCATGAGAGATTTGATAAACCACTCCAGGAATAAAACAAGACAAAAGAAAATGCATGAAATCTTAGACGGAAAAACAGTAACCAAACGCATCAAGAATCACAGGATGTGCTACCTCGCACATGTTTACAGGCGCCGCGTACCACATCTGCTGCATGCAGCAATGGAGTACAAGGCCAAAACCAAGAAGGTTGGTTGACAAATCTACACATGGAACGACAACCTAAAACAGGACATGAAGTACTTTGACAAGGGAATCGATTTTTGGATTGATACGGGTAAAGACAAAAACAAGATCAAGATTGCTGCTAGTGAAATATATAAAAACCGGAAACGGATAGTAGCGAGAACTCCGACGATGACATTGAAAACAGAAACATCTAACACAACTTAACACAGCAGAGCAAGGACATACAAAAGAACCGAGAAAGCAGTAGAACCTCGCCAAAAGATTCACGGGTGAAGCTCGACCTGAAGCACCTGGCCGCGTAGTCTTAAAAAGATGCCCATCCATAGACAAATATCACCCATCTCTCCACTAATCCAATGCTTACTCTAGGATGCATATCCGGTAGGCTCTTAAATCTTACTCTTTCCTACGGGCACGTCTTCTTTACAAAAACCGTGCCCCCCGGTCTACTTCTAGATATGCAATGGTCACTGTAGCACCATGAACATGAGACTACAGGAGCTAGTGCGAATCTTAGGGTTCATTCGATTAATCGAGTCTGGTCAAACCACGCTGGGATCGGTGCAATTTATTCATTCATTTACTCTTGGTGTGTCCAGAGTATACAAAAGATAATTTAAAGCAAGTGAAAAATCTTTCTTTTTTTCAGCTACTGTCAAAGTTTTGCTAGGTGCACGGTTCCAATTTGTCGTTTCCTAAAATATAAATAAAATATAAAAATCTATTAAAACTAAGTGACATGTTTTGTAAAATAAAAGTCTAATCCAGGGTAGTTTGCCTGGAAACTTGTTATCCTGCCAGGACAATTCTAAATACCAGGCAACAGGATGTACTTATTTGGTAAAGACCGTATAATGTCCATTGCTCAAAATCATGAGTTAACTAAATGTTACTAAAGAAATACAGACAGTGAAATATTTCCATAATTATTATCAATCCGCACGCCTAGGTATTGGAAGTGAATTGATGATCGTAAAATGTTATATCAGTAGGAAAGAACCTGTCTTCCATTTGTCTAAGAAGGTGAAGTTTTGACACATATAATTGAGGCTACCTTTCTTGAATATTTCTAGCTCCCATTCTAAATATCAATCAATCAAATCGCAGTCTACTGCTGGACATAAGCCTCTCCCAGGCTGTGCCACAACACCCTGTCCTCCGCTTTCCGCATCGAGTCTATCCCAACCATCTTCTTCAGGTCACATTCTAAATATATCCCTCGCATATTATTCTAAAAAGGAGATGGAAATATTGATCAAAAAGCGGATAGCTTTATTGCTAAAAAAAACTTGAGAGTGAAAACAAAATCACAATTTATTTATTTCTCTACAGCTGCCAATGTTCTGGGCACGTTTCCGGGTGACAGCAATGTGGACGAGTACTTCGACACCAAAGTATTCTTTTGTTTTTATTTGTATAGTTAGTTCTACCCTGTTCATTAGGTAAACCGGTTTTTTACAGATGGAAGTAGTGATTGCAGCAACACACAGTACATTGATTGATACTCGTACGGTATTATAATTTATGTAAAAAGCCATATTTAAGATAATTCAATAAGATAAGGCAGTTTATATATTCATTTTATTACGCATTTTAAAGTTAACTTTTACGTAATCTGGAATATTTATGTTCGAAGACCGCTGTCAAAAAACGGTTAACCTAATGGACAGGGTATAGTTACTCTTTTATTCTCCCCACAAATGTGTCCACATCCTTACCTGATGTATTCAAATAGTTCACAGCGATACATTTTACTTTTATGTTAAAGTTTCGATGAAAAGGGTTTAAACGAAGCTACAGAAATTGAATCCCGTTGATTTTTGTAAAGAACATAATTTCCATGTGAATCAAATGAATTCGTTTATTGAAAAGGAAGGCTGTTTATTACTTCGAAAATGTGTGCACGATTGAATTTGATAAAAGCAGTAAGAGAAATTAAAGGTGTTGACGGAGAAGCGTTACATTTTGATAATTATCTGCGTCTGAGAGGGGTGGGGGTAAAAATAAAACAATAAAAATTACATAAACATAACATCACGCCTTGTTCCCCAAAGCGTTGGGCAGAGGTGTAGGTACTTATAGTACGCTCACATTATACAACGTATGTGTAATAGAGGATGAGCCTTTTGCCATCAACGGGGCATAACTCTAGACTCCGAACTGCTACTGAGAAATTCCAGACGTGAAAACCCAAAAATACTTTGGCCGACCTGGGAATCGAACCCAGGAACCTCATGCTCAGCAATAGTGCTTACGACCACTAGACCAATAATAATAATTCATTTATTTCAAGATAACAAAGATCCCATTGGGTTAGTAACAATAATCTTAACCTACTCGTATGTTAGTACTTAGGACCGGATTTTGAGTTTGAGAAAAGTTCTTTTTTAAGTCTTTTTTTAAGGCGCTTGGTCATACTAAAAGAGCTAAAATAGAAAAATAAAACTTTAAGAAAAAGAGTTGTACCTAATAATCAAATTACTTCCTGCACTCGTATTAAACTCTCCATAGCATCGTATCCTACAAAATTGTTCTAAAAGCACTCAATAAAATGGCTAGTGTGAGTCCCTCTACTAGGGAATGTCGCCGACGTTTTAGGTCATATTTTGGGAAGTCATAGTGCGCCACATAACGGCACCCTACATAAAGATATTTTCGCTGTTTGATTGGGTTCCAAACTAGTGAGGTTTCTATGAAATAGGTTGCTGCTATGCCAGGCTGACTTGTTGGTAGTCCTTTGTTTTTACAAAGGATTTTGATCAAAATACTGCTATTTAGCAGCATAGCAGCATTGCTCATGTTCTATGTTACGGGTTTGGTTTCCGCACTTAGTCCTTCAGGTGGACCAATGTGCGTGACACCACGCTCATATTCCTTAAAGCAGTAAAAAGAGGTTTAAGACTCATTCACAACATTTTGCCAGTTAGATATTTCATATGTAAGTTACGTGGAACGAGTGTGCTGTTCTGAAATTCCTAATGAAAAAAATGAAACAAGATTTTGCAGGAGGACTTAATTCACGCTCAACCGTCTCACAAATTACATTAATGATCTGGGATCTTGTTTTTTTTTTAATCTATCTATATAATAAAAAGCATTTGCCGTGTCGCAAAAACTCGAAACTGGCTCGATCGATTGTGATGAAACTTTGGTAAGTTATTGTGTGCGCGCCGGAGTAGGTTCCTAAAAAAAAATGACGCATTAGCTAGTTTATAATGAAATTTAATAACAATGACGAATTCACGCAGTATTGTTTGTTCAGCATAGACTTTCGTGTAAATAAGCCTCCTCTGTCCGTCTCACACCGAACCCCCTTCATCACCACCAAACAAAAGACGACTAAAACATTTTTTCACAAAAACTCAAGCATTCTTCGCGAATTTTTTCCTGTCTTTGTAAGTAGAGACGAGAATTTCTAACTGTCATGATATTATTATAAATCTTGCAGATAAGTGGCTGTCGCAACGGCTCCTTGGTTTACACTAGTCATTTTTGTAAAAAAAAAAATACTAAAGATAAAGGATAGTAGAACTTTTCGGAGGACGAGTTTTCAAAAGTTTTTCTTGAGTTCTTTAAGTGTTTATTTTGCGTTGACTTCGCGTTTTTTTCGGGTTATTGAGAAAAGTTGTTGAAAAAGCTTGTTTATTTTGGCTACATTTCAACGGCTTATAGACTGTTATTAACTCTTAAAACACTGCCATCTTGCAAATGGAGGTGTAAGCTTAGAGTGATGTATAAAAGACAGATATTTCTGTTATAGGTGTAGTAAACGAAGCAAAAGGAGTACGTAAGGATTGTAGCAGCTGGCATTCTGTAGTTTATACCTATCGCCACGGGAAGAAGGCGTCAGTTTATGTGTTGGGTGTGTGTATAGTTGTGTACCACCTGATAAGTTTATCATACCTTTTTTTTATCGTGGAGAAATGCTCATGCATTCTGCACTACCACGGGGAAATAGTGCAGTTACGTGGGACTCTAACCCACTAAAACTCCACGGTGTCCTCCTCTGCCGCTACGGAACGCGGGCACGCGTTAGCACTCAATATGTGAACCCGCCGCGGCTGTCCGTCACCGGACCCTCCTCTGGGGAGTACTACCTATCACCGGCGCACCAGAACACATAGCACGCCGTGACCACCCCAGGGACCAAACCAGCACATGGGCGCCAGACGACCCCGTGTCTGGGCACCCTGCGACGGGTCAGATCATTGGCCCCACCGCCAGCCAATTTTCGGCCGCAGAGGATATGGAGAGCGGCCAACATCATACCAACACTCCTCTTCCCCTGCGGCGGTGAGGCGGCCAGACGGTGGCGACCCCGTCAAGGCCGCGGAAGGTAGGGAGAGCGGCGCACCGCAATACCGGCACTCCTCTCTCGCCGCGGCCTCAAACCCTCAGCTGTGATGCCTCCTATACGACATCGCGGCCCGCCTCAGTTGCGGTGTCGCCCAAACGGCAGCGCAACCTACTTGTTGACCGCTACGTCGTCGGCTTACTGGCAAAGCTCTGCCGAGAGGCCCCTCCTCGTGTTCCCCTTGGCTTCACCGTCCCCCCGCCTCGACAAAGCGGGAACCCACCGGGGGAAAAAAGCTTTTTAAAAGAAAGAAAATACATTTATTTAGCACAGGATAAAAGACACACAATATACCAAATACATACATCAGATAAAAACAAACAAGAAAAAAGAATCAATTCTAACGCGTAAAGTCCGATGCAAGAAATTAGCAGGAAAGCGAGCCTCACGGCTGCGCCAAAAAGACCCAGTTCAGCAAAAATGGCAGACAACTAGTGCCTAGTACATACAAGATCCAAGATCCGGGCTATGTTTATGAGACTGTATTTGGCAGGCTCAAAAGCATAGCCTGGTATCACAACGCAATGGCAGCGTTGAGCATTCATGCATTTAATATGAACTGCTGTCCTGGTCTACAACAATATCTTTGCATTCCTGCCACAGAGCGAGGCAATAAACATTCATGTCGAACCTTTACATTGTAGTTTATGGAAATACTCTCGTGAATGTTGACGACTCCCACACTTAACTGCTTCAAGAACCGACGGGACAGATTAAATATCCTTAAGCTATTTGAAATACACGTATCAGCTAATTAGCTGCAAGTGTGTCTTTTTTATGTTAGCTTACACTGTCTTACGGTTGAGCAAAGGCCAAACCCTTCCAGGCATCCTTTTCTAGAGCCACCTCGATCCAACACATGCGGTTGGGTACGCATCTAGGTCGTCTTGCCACCTCTATCCGGGCCGGCATTAGCGGCGCCATCCATCCTCAGTGTGTTTGCCAAATAATAATTATAATGTTTCGGGATTTCTTGAATTTTATTGTTCTGAACTCAAATGGAACGCCTGCTTATGAACTGACCAGCAGCTAACTTAGGTTGCACTACAGGCTACCTGCTGATCAGTTTATAATAGGCGCTACAGAGTCCGAAAATATCCACAGTAAAATCATAAACAAATCTTCTGGTTTTGCTTCCAAATCCGCGTATTGTTTAATAAATATATAATATAATAGACTTTAAACACCTAAATACAAAAATTCAACACAGAAACCAACATGGACACTTATGATAAGTCAGAAGCTAGGTGCACGGTTCCAATTGGTCGTTTTCTATGGAGAAGAGCCGGCAAGAAACTCCACGGACATCTTAGGGCCTAGACGATTGGCTATCGCTTTCAAAACGTTTCGTGAAAACATCGTCACTCATAGAAGCCCATTTAAAACAGTATTTAACACAATCGATAGCAATAATCCTCCTTCACACTCAAACACCCACACAACCAAGAAACTCATGAACCATATAACCAAAAGTAATCGACATCGCAGCCCGTAATGATATCTCGCGCCTTGAATGCCATCTGTCATGGGCGACAGAAGATTGATGAAGACGCCCCCAGCAAACATGTACGGCGGCATGTTCCGAACAATTAGCGTTACACAGATTAGTGAATGTAACGTAATAAATGTGTATGAAGAAATTGAGTGATAGTGTTTTGGTGTGTGATTTATTAAGATTTTGTTGCTAATAATATTGTAGGCTTTAAACAGGTGACTATAACCTAATCTAATAACCTGTCTAAATGGCACTTCAGCTAGGCCGCAGGTGACTAAAATCGAAAGTTCCAAAGTAGTTCGGCTTTTGTCGTGCGGCGACATGTCGCATGCGGCGGGTGAATAAAAGCGATCGGGAAAATCCTCAGTCGCAGGCGATCGCCCGCTGCATGATGATTTTGATGCAAAATTAACTAGTCACCAGTGATTTCTATCAACCAGTGTAAACGGGGTGGCGATTCGGCTTGTGAATTAAATCGACCTAGTGTGAATTCCCCATTAGCTCTTTGGATGTGTTTGACTTTTAGTTGTTAAGTTGTTTAAGGAAGTGAATATTGTGTTAGGCAGATATATTACAACAGTAAGACAGACAGATCCTTTGCCTGGTTCTAATGTTCACGGATCATACAGCGTGGCGCTTTAGTGTCGACATTAATTTAACACACGTATACTGTTTCGCGTTTTAGTTTTATGAATATATTTTAATTTAATTAAACATCAATATTTATTTATTTATTGACAATTTTCTAAAATATCATCTTAGAGCAACCTGACTTAAAGAACTGTAGCGCAGGGGTCATTTGTCAGGGTCACGGATCATAACATCGCATCAATGTAATTAAAACAAATAACGTGCAAAGGGAAGGCCAATTGAAGAAGAGAGAGAGAGCCCTATGTCGGCGCAAGTGGAAGTTTTTAAGTTACGATTTTTTTTGTTTTTATAATTTTTATGATTACTGGCCACTAGCCCTAGCCGTGCGTTAAATTAATTTCGCCATTGTAGCGCCACGTTGTATATCCTTACTTTACTTAATATTTTTTTATTGTTAAATGGGCCTGCTCTTGATCTCGATCACGCCTGAAGGAAAGCGATGGTTATGGTCTATGATGGATGGTATGTTTATTAAAGATCTCGAGCTCATTCAGTACCACGGAAAATAATTTGCATTATGTAAAGGGAATTATTTTACATTTAAACACATTAAAATCAGTACCCCTTTACCATGCAATAAGCATATATTAATCACAGTAACATCAGTAGCTATCCGTAATGCGGTAGTAACGCTGCGGTAATATTTCATTCGACGCCCATGGGAATGTCTCGTGAATCGACGTGTGTCACCCTGATTTACGTTAACGATGCCGCGTTTGACACTGGTATCATTTTTGTTTATTGTGCTATTGATTTAGAGTTGATTTAGTATCGATGAATTGGCATTTGGGTGGTGGAAATGTCAATTTGTTTGTTTGTTTATGTGTAAGACCACAGATTTGGGCAATAGCCACAAATTACAAGTTCAAATGTAACAGTCCGAAAGTTGGAAATAAAAAGTGTTTGTTTAGAAAAAGTATTTTATTATAATTTGTAATTTTCAGGTTGGTTTTAAACCAATAAGTAAATACAGATTCAAAACCATTTTTTATATTTTGGTTACCTCTAGAAATATTTTGATACTTACGATATGAATATAGGTGCATTGAGATTAATTAGCAAATCCGGAAAGCAACGCTGTTTTTGATAAGCAATCAGGCTGCTGAACCAACAGGTCTTCTACCATTCCTACTGATACTAGAAAATTCTGTATTGTAGTTTATTTAATCGAATACTCGTAACAGGGTCTCCCTTGTTTCATCGAAAATAAATTGCCAAATTTACACTTCCCAAAAAAATTTCCGCATAATTTCATTTACCAAATTATTACTTAGCAAAAAATCTATTCACAAATAATCGTAACGCAAACCTAATGTTTGGCAAGTCAACGTTTAAACAATGACTTGTTTACCAACTAGTACTTTTACCAATTTTTATGTAGTCAAATATTTCAGTTGGAATAACTCATTTTACGCAAAATAAATTTTGTCAAATATTTAGTATCGTCAGTTTTCAATTTACCATTTCTATTCAGTCAATTGTTATAGTTTAACTAGTTCAGTCTTGGGTAGCCTGTTTGTTCCCATATTTTTTTTCTATATAATCTAGTCGTTTCTGGCAGGTCACAGTTTTAACCTAACCTAACCTAACCATTTTTTTTTTTTAATTAACCTCGTCTAACTAGTTTGGTTCTTGATAGCCTACTAACAATAATATTTTTTTTCCTTATTTGTATTAAATAAATTATTATATTAAAATAAAATTGCATTTTTTTATTATATAATTCCCAAAAAATCTTATTTTTGCCTTTATATTTTTTGCCATAACAAATCATTTGACCAAACGTTTATTGTCTACAGATTGTTTGCTGTAATGAAACATTTCATTAAATACCAAATGCCTAAATGACATTGTTAATATTCTGCCAAGTAAAAATTTGACCATATGAAAATGTGCGTACTAAAATTATTCCAAACATTGCATTGGTATAAAAAAAGGTTGGTAAAATTTGTTTGGGTAGTGAAATTTTGGCAAAATCGTTTCAGCAAAACGGCAGAATTCCCTCGTAACAACTAGCGACGGCAAGACATAGCACATCGCCGGTCGTCGGTCGCAGTCGTACAACGCCGGTGGGGCTGCCCCGTTTTTATAGCGCATCGGGAATTTTCGCGGACGCACATATAAATTGCTTTTACGCAACGATGCGAATTAGATGAGCATCCCTGGTTCGCAAAGTACGAGCCAGCTCCAACAATAGGTATCCATAAAATGATCGCCAGCAGGCTCGATTGTATGTACATCAATCATTGCAGTGTCTTCTCCCATGGGATGAAATAATTTTAAATACAATAAACTAACATAGTGCTTAAGTTTAATAACACAATGAGTCCTTGTTACTTAAATAAAGAAAATTGATTTATTATTATTATTATAGCATTAATTTTATTAATATTAACACATCTGTAATTTTTGTTTACGTATGTTCAAGAATGGGAGAGATGGGCAAAGATCGTTACTCACTGGACGCCTCCTTCAGGAGGACATCGCTGTAGAGGTAGACCACGGCGAAAGTGGTGTGATGATCTAACGAGGTTTGCAGGCCCAAGGGGAGGCTTTTACCCAGCAGAGGGACACAATGCAGGCTAACGAAAAAAAAATGACCAACAAAATAAAAATATTAGAATTTGAACAAAGCCATACAAAAATATATAGGACAACGAGTTCTATTGCGACAACCGTATCGTAACCTTAACAACCCCATTCCCAAAGTTCTCACCCTCCAAGTCCTAATGAATGATTAATTCATTCATAAAACACTATCAATAGGTAACCAAAAGGTCAAAACATTTAACTACCGCACACTTGAATATTGTATGAACGGACCGTGTGTCCGGCTGTTCGTATTACACACCCTTTCCTTTTGGTGTGGCTTTTAAAGGCTTGGAAGGGATGGTCGTGTGCTTTGGTGGTTATCGAAAACATTGTAGAAATAGCATAGTTTTATTTGCCAGTTACTAAGTTTTACAAAGTGTCATTTAAATTGTGAAAGCCTGCAATTGAAAAAAAATCTGGTGGTGTATGAATGTATAAGCTGCGCCCCGTGGTTTCACCCGCAAAAGTTTCGATCCCGTTGGAATATCGGGATAAAAAGTATCCTATCTGTTAATCCTGGTTATAAACTATATGTGTGCCAAATTTAGTTTTTGCGTGAAAGAGTAACAAACATCCATCCATCCATCCATCCACCCATACAAACTTTCGCATTTATAATATTAGTAGGAAAGTATGTATTTTATTTTCGTGGCCACACTTGTAGCTATATTTTTTACTTGAAATAGATTATCGCCGTTGAGTCAATAATATCAGCAAAATTCCTTATATGTACGTCTCCAAGATATAGTTATATTAAGCTAACCTTTATACATTTCTACCTCTTTACTAAACCCGGAAACAGGAAAGTAAACGTTACACAAATCATATTACCTACCTACATACATTCAGCTTAACCCTTGAAATGCGTAAATCTGCTAACACAAAAGAAATTCCGTCGTACAAAGAGTCTAAAGCGAACATAGCAACGGAACTAACCTGCCTCAGCTGCATAGTTTTACAACGCACGAGCTTGAAACAAAACTGTGCAACTGAATATTTTATCAAATAAATTGCTTTTTCTTCGTTTTGCGTCACCACCGTCGCTGGCAGTGGTCGTACTGTGAAATTGTTATTGTTAGGTTTTTTTTTTGTTTAAAATATGGAATGGTGTGTGAACGTGCTGTTTTATTTGCTATTTAACTATAATTTTTACTGATTCTTTTTTGTGTGAGGTCTTGCTTATATAGCCACAGTCAGCCTCAAAAAGATGCGGTCCAATCCACTAGTCCCATTGACCCAGTCCCATGATGGGACAAGTGGGATGATATGTCCCACTAGTCCCATGGGACAACTGATACTAATATATTTTTTTAAATTTATGTTACTATCCGTTGTCCCATGGGACTAGTGGGGCATAATTTAAAAAATATGTTAGTATCAGTTGTCACATGGGACTAGTGGGGCATAATTTAAAAAATATGTTAGTATCAGTTGTCTCATGGGACTAGTGGAACATGATTTAAAAAATATATTAGTATCAGTTGTCCCATGGGACTAGTGGGGCATAATTTAAAAAATATGTTAATATCAGTTGTCCCATGGGACTAGTGGGGCATAATTTTAAAAATATGTTAGTTTCAGTTGTCCCGTGGGACTAGTGGGGCATAAAATATGTGAGTATTAGTTGTCCCATGGGACTAGTGGGGCATAATTTAAAAAAATATATTAGTATCAGTTGTTACATGGGACTAGTGGGGCATAATTTAAAAAATATGTTAATATCAGTTATCCCATGGGACTTAGTGGGGCATAATTTAAAAAATATGGTAATATCAGTTGTCCCATGGGACTAGTGGGGCATAATTTAAATAATATGTTAATATTCGTTGTCCCATGGGACTAGTGGGGCATAATTTATAAAATATATTAGTATCAGTTGTCCCATGGGACTAGTGGGGCATAATTTAAAAAATATGTTAATATCAGTTGTCCCATGGGACTAGTGGGACATATCATCCCACTTATCCCATTATGGGACTGAGTCAGTGGGACTAGTGGGACGGACCTAAAAGATGTACCTATTTGTATAGGTAGGTGACGGTATCGTCATACGGTGAAAAGTCGTTACAAACATTTGTATAAAAAATCACTTAAATATAGGTTCTGACTTGCCATACATTTACAATAATAATCAAACAATTAGTGTAAAGAGCAAAAAAAAAGATGTTTAAGGAGAAAGATAGTGTTTATCGAAGTTTGTATGGATGGATGGATGGATGTTTGTTACTTTTTCACCAATAACTACTGCACGGATTTGGATGAAATTTGGCACACAGATGGTTTATAACCAGGATTAACATATAAGATACTTTTTATCCTGATATTCGTACGGGATCGAAATGTTTGCGGGTGAAACCGCGGGGCGCAGCTAGTTTATCATAATGTTAAAACCGGACAAAGATTGAACACGCCTTATCGACAACCGATTAGCCTAATTCGAATAAATGACTTTTGATTTAGCTGTTACTGCCTCGCTTTACGAGTATGAAGCTGTCAGCAATGAAGCGGCTAGATTACCCAAAAACCATTTTTTCAACCAAGGTCGGAACTTATTCTCATTCAAATAAAAAACAAACCGCCTACATAATAAAGAACTTCAAAATATAAAATCTTTTATACTCCTGTCGGCAAAATTGCTGAAACAAAAGGAAAATCTTGGCATTTCCTTAACGCGGTCACGTTCAGAAATTGTAAAGTATTCGAATGTTTCGTGCGAAAATAAAATCTAACGTGTGTTCGTCGCGTTTGACATTTTATGTGTTTTAATGGTTTTAATGATGACGCTTTGTCGTTCAGTGTGAATGTTGCCTTGTTTTGTTTTCTTTTCCGCGATATTTCTTAGTTAGAATGAATTGTAAGACTATTGGTTTTATGTAGTACGTAGTTGATACGGATTTATTTTGGCTGGAAGTAAAAAAAAAACACTCAAACTCGAAAGCATTTATTTCAATTAAACCGTTTACAGGCAAAACAGTCGGTCAGAAAGTTGAAGCTAGTTGCCCATTCCAAAACGTAGATCTCTATGGAGAAGAACGGGCAAGAACATGGCTGATAAGATAACTTTGTTTATTTTTATTTTTATTATGTTATCTAATATTTTTATGTTACGTCGAAATTGTGTATTACTCCATGGGTATTTTATTTGTCTGACTAAAATAAATTAATTGAATTGAATAAAATTTATCATGTATCATCTCACCTAGATTGTTCATACCGAATAATTTAAGAAGAAGACTGAATGGCAGGGGCATGCAGTCTTCTGTTTTTTTTCCTATCGATGAAATTCGGGCCCAGTAGGTCGCCAAGCTTGTTGCGGCCTCAGAGGCGTTGTTCAGATGGTCAACGACGAACGGACATTTGGGACACTCCAACAAATGAGACATAGTTTGATAAGGAGCACTACACTCGCTCTGCGTGTTAGATGAATTGATAATACCCCATTCGACCAGATTGTGTTTGGAGCCACCTACTTGGGTACGAAATACAATTGTCTCAGAGTGCGAAACTGAAGTACAACCGCCTATAGGTATATATACATATAATTAATATTATATCTAAATATTAAATAATAAATGAATACAGACAATTTAATGAATACTTGTCGATATAATTATCGTTCTAAACTCCAGGACTCGTCTGCTCCACGGGCCATTGGTTCTTCGACAAACCTCCGCGTTTCGCAGCTGAGTCGCACAGGATGCCCCCCAGCTAGATGGACCGACGACCAAAATAAGGTGGCTGCGACAGACTGGATGCGGAAGGCGGAGAACAGGGTGTTGTGGTGCAGCCTGGAAGAGGCCTATGTCCAGCAGTGGACTGCGAAAGGCTGAGTTGATTTATTGATTGTGTTTATCTTTTTGAAGCAGATCGTAGCTATGCTAAAACTGTGGTCATACATTAACAATTTTGCCAACCAATACATTAAAAAAGTTCCTTGAATCTCAGATACATGTGCAGGGAGTGTATTTGCGTCACCAGCTTGGTCAACATATTGATGGCACGTTAGACTCAATCCAGTTAGTGTCCGAGCGAATGAACGGGTAAACTGTTTGCTTTTTCGACCGAAATCAATTTGTGTGCTAAAACTGGGTTTAAAGCTTGATCAAGCATGTGTGTTGTGCAGGGAAAGTGTGAAAACTCATTTTGCGTTCTTTTCCCGTCGGTGCCTATAACTATTATGAATATTTTAATTTAATTAGTCACAATTTTATTTTAGGTTTTTATCTGTTTATAATTTTAAATAGTTTATAAGTAATTTTAATGTGTGAGTATAAAATATGGACTACAGTTGTATGAGATAAATAAATAATTATTATTGTAACAGGATTGGTACGAAAGGTATTCTAGCATAAAAAGCATAGCATCATCAGCCTTTAATGTTTCCAGTGCTGGGCCATGGCCTCCTCTCTGTGGGAGTGCGTGGGTCGTAATCCACCACGCGTTCCCAGTGGGGTTTCGTAAATGTCACATTTCTTCGCATTTTTGGTTTTAAGACATGCTGGTTTTCTCACAATGTTTTCCTTCACTGTTTCGAGAGCAGTGGTGATGAAGTAATTTACACAAATTAAAGTTGGTTGGATTCGAACCTACGACTTTTACAAATTGCAAGTCACGACCGATGTCACGACCTATGAGGCAAATATCGGTACAAAGTTGTTAGTTTGTATTCAATACTCCGGTTGGCATAGACTTAATAGGAAAGAAACCCTGTAAATCAAGATTTTTTTTTAAGTCACGGCCATTTCCACTGGGACACCACTGCTCTTCAGGTATCAAACTCAAATCATTTATTTCAATGAAACCATTTGCAGGCACTTTTGAATTGTAAAAATTAAATAGTCGGTCAGTTAGTCAGAACGTTGAAGCTAGTTGCCCATTCCAAAACGTAGATCTCTATGGAGAAGAATGGGCAAGAAATTCTACGGACATGTCCAAGTAAAACTACTGGTAGTCAGCAAGGTAGTACAAAAAGCCCGAGTTGTGCCAGATGGTATCGCCACACTCGTGACTATTTCAATGCAACCCGTCTCATGTGTGAAGGCGCTAACCAACTTAGCGCAATGCGCACTCGTTCACTCGCAGTGTACTCTCAGTTGCACGCCAGGATATGATCTGTCATAGCCGGGGTGAAAGTCGTTAAACCGACTGAGTTGGTCGATGAAAGCTTAGTATGTGTAAATGGTGATCCAGAATCTTTGGAGTTTTAGAAGTCTTGCCGTTTGGCAAGACTTGGAATGTGACTGATATGTGTAAAATAGGTATAGATTTATATAGTAGTCTTGATAATTGTGACGTCAAAATGATCGGTCCCACAATATTAGGTTATGCACTTACATATGTACAATAAAACCCCCGCTGGTCTTGCGTCTTGGGTTCCATTCCCAGGTTGGGCGAAGTGTTACTGGGTTTTTCGATTAGGAATATCTTAATAACAGCCCGGAGTTTGGAACTTGGCGGTGTGATTGTTGACCCCAGCACCTCACCTTTTAAGCCTTTGATCCTGCGCCTGATTTCTCTCCGGTCGTGCACTCTCTCCTCCCTCACTTTCATAGTCTAACTCTGCGCACACTTGTGCACTATAATATCTCCTGTGCCGAAGGTTACTCTCCGTTGAAAAGCCAGGCGCAAATTCGGTCTGGAGGACTTTATGTACAATAAAGTATATAAAATAAAATAATTAACCGTCCTCTTTATGATAAAATAATACTATCCTGAAAGAAAAAGAAGGTGCTTTATAATGTAAAGAAAAAAAAAATCCTTTTAATGTTTTTTATTTGTTGTAAACAGTCTTATAATCGAGCGATGAGTTTACATTTTATTTTTATACGTAAACAATATTTCAATTTGGCTGGTTTGTCTAAGCGAATACACGATCTAATCTCACAATTATTTTATCGTTGTCATTACTTTACATTTAAAGATACACCTTACCACAATATTTACAAGAATTGAATCAATGTAATTGAATTACGTTCCCTCGTTTTATTTTTAAGCGTGACAAGTTTTGTGTGTGATGGAGATACAAGGTTCATGACAAGAAGATTTTACTGCGTGACTAAGAGCCTGCTGCGCCTACCGGCGGCACGGCACGGCAAGGTATTTTTATGTCACGAACAGAAATATAACTTAGCAGTATGTCAATAAAATTGAAATTTCAACGGCAACGATGGCGCATTATTCTAAGGCATGTCACGACGTCCTTAGGCATCATCATTGGAATTTTATTTTACTGTCACATATACAGGGTGAAATTGAATTCATCGGCATCCTTTTAAGGGGTCATTGTAATCATCATTATGAACCACTTTTACTATGGGACCAAACCTGAAATCGCGAAAAAAAAAACAGCTGGTCCCTACATTTTGACGAGTTATGCGAACATAAACGTAGGGAACAGCTGATTTTTTTTCGCAATTTCAGGTTTGGTCCCATAGTAAAAGTCGTTCATAATGATGAGTACAATGACCCCTTAAAAGGATGCCCATGAATTTAATTTCAGCCTGTATAAGTTATATTTCTATTCGTGACATAAAAATACCTTGCCGTGCCGTACCGCCGGTGGGCGCAGGTCCTTAAGCTACGATTTCCTAGAAGAACGGTGGCGGCTATATAAGGCCCTTTGTACACGGCACGGTTTCATTATGGTACGGAGTATAAACCGCGCCGTAGAAAAAATCTGTCTGTCAAGAAGCTTCCATAGTGATCCATACAACATTGACGACCGTGCCTACACACGGCGAATAAACCGTAGTTTTTCACGTGCGTATGCAAAGGGCCGTAGCGTTAGAAGGCCTCCGACTAAGTGGACCAACGACCTTATGAAGGCCGCAGGAACCCGTTGGATGCGAGCACAGAACTGGTCGAAGTGGAGGTGCTTGGGGGAGGCCTATGTCCAGTAGTAGACGTCTTTCGTCTGAAATGATGGTGACGATGCAGAGCCGAACGACAATAGTCACAGCTGTCGCGAAAATGATGGCAGCGTGGTTTGACTTTACGGTGTCAAGAAACGTTTTACCGGAAAATACACCAACTTACTTTCATATACAGCGTTTCTTTGACGTCATTTGCCGGTAAATTGCTTGACGCTCTACGACGGCAGAGGCTATATGGCGGCTACCGCTCTACTAGTAAGAATAAAGAGAAAACCTAGCTTTACCCTGTCTTTCTGAAAGCCTATTCGTATCTTTGTTATTCTATTCTGTAAACCAAACTCTTCATGTCACTGTCACTTCTACTTCCACCTACACATTTTTCACATGTGGTTTGAACAGAATAACACTGCAGATTACCTAGTAAAATATTGTCAAATAACATGTAGATACCTATTATCTGATTGATTTTTTGTATAGCAGCCCGAAGTCTGGATATAAACATTACATAGACCTTAAACATAACTGGCGAAATGTGGGTGCACACACCCACAGCTACAGCCTAACCCTTCTGCGAACCAGACATGATAATATTATGATATATTTTCAGATTGAATATCTAAAATAAAATAGACGGATCAAATAGGTGCGTTCACATGAAACGTAACTTCGGAAAAAATATAGAACAGAGATATAGAAAGGTTTCAAAATTCAGGAGTAAGTTGCAGGACAATATTTTACCTCCGAGAATTTTTATGTTCGTTCACCTATGGTCATCGAATTTCAGAGTGCTGGTTGTCGTACAAATAGTAACAAACAAACAATATTATACATAACAACTAACATTTATAGTAAAATCCCAGAACAATGTTACAGACATTATTATGAGATAATGAAAGTTTTTAAGTTTTTATGTTAGTCAAAAAACATGATAAATGAACAACTATAAAAATATTAAATTATACCAACATTGATTGGATTCCTAAAACATATCACATATTAAAAACTGGAGTATGTAATCTTCCAGGAAAAAATATTTCGGTCAGAATTTCGTTGTGACAGAAATTCTGGACGAAATATTTAGTTGTGGTTATCAATTTCAATCAACTCAGCCTATTGCAGTCCACTGCTGGACAAAGGCCTCGCCCAGGCTGCGCCACAACACCCTGACCTCCGCCTTGCGCATCTAGTCTGTCCCAGCCACCTTCTTTAGGTCGTCCGTCCATCTAGCTGGGGGCCGTCGTGGTTATAATAAGATTAAAAGGTCTTATTTTCATAAAATAACACTGTATCCGAAACTACTCCTTAATTAAAGTAACATTTTAAAGTAAGCTTTGATCGTACCTAGTGCCTAGCATTCTGATTCTGCGCAACCTTAATCCCAAGGTTCATTCATCCATACAAAATGAACTGGCTACTCCTTCCTACCACTTGTCATTCCCCTACATCACACCCAAAACCCATCCTAACGGTATGTACAGAGTCACAATTACTACGTAAACAAGAATAGCAGGGTAATGTAACACAGCAGCAGGGTTAACATCGTTCTCTCCCTGTGGAATGGTCGGCAGCCGCCCTTTGCCGCCTCCGTCAGACCTGCGAAAGGGAAGGGTTAGGTTTTAGTTGAGTTTAATCTGCAATTCTGGAAAGGACTGCGTATGAGTAAATATTAGGGGCTAATTTGCATGGTAAAAATATTATTAAAATTATGAAAGGAATAAAAGGAAACATTAGCAAAAACCAGAATCGAGAAAGTGTTTAATTAATATACTCTTTATTTTCTCAATGTTTTTAGTGAATTTTGACAGAATAGAAACTGTGTTTGTATTGATATCAAGGTCAACACATTTAGCCACATCAGGAGGTCTACTACATAAGCAAGTAATCCGTAGTTTCGGCCAAAGTTACCGTCGATTCCTACTCCGTACGTACGGATGTAAGATTAGTTTGGGGCTCGATTCAAGAAATAATGACACCATGATTTGACACTTGTCCTTACTCCCGATGTGTTTTTACCCGTCCAAAGATACGGATCTTCGTTGACGGACTTGGAGAATACGTTTCGGTACACGATGTATTATTATTATTATAAACCGATACAAATATTTCTGATACTTGTCTAGACAAAAGCAAACCCCACAATTATCTAGAACAGTTATGTTAAAGAATATCGACCTATTCAACCAATTAAATCAAATGTTGAAAGCGCAGAATAAAATTGAAGTGTCTGTTTGTAAAATCAAAATAACAGATTTTTGCTAAAGACATATGAAAGTATAATTATACGGTACTTATAACAAAAAGAAAATATTGTTAATCTGTCTGTTTGTTCCGGCTCATCTCCGAAACGGCCAGATCGATTTTGATAATATTTTGGATTTTATAAGGATACTTTTGAGCCCTGGAATAGGACATAGGCTGTTTTTATCAACATACAATGCGGGCGAAGCCGCGGGCGGATGCTAGTTAAAAAATAAAATGATAAACACACATCATTTATTATATTATACATAGGTAAGTATTAGCAAGAAATACGATACAAAACAAGTATCAAAGAACTTTTAAAAGACATCAGAGGGCGCGTGTGCCCCCAAGCATGAATAAGATGAAAATTAGGCTCAGACATCACTGTCGCAATTTGCTTCGCGAATAGTCTTTATAAACGATGCTATGAAATGAATAAACTGTAGCTATTCATTGCCGTGAATAGTCCGTTTTCCAATATCGGAACAGTTTCAATGAAATATTTTGTAAGAGGTATCAATACGAATATTTACAATATTGCTACTGTTATAGCTGTTGTGTTGTGGATCTTCATTGCAGTGGTTTGAGATAATAAAACTTCATTTTCCTATACCTAAAGAATGCATGAAGAGGGGAGGAGGGCGCCTAGACAGGAAAAGCCTGCGCCTGGTGACGGGGACATCACGGAACACTGCTCGCTAAACAAACACTTCCACACGATAGGCATAACGGACAGCCCCCTGTGCAGAGCTTGCATGGAGGCTGATGAAACCGTCGCGCATGTGCTCTTTGAGTGCACAGGCGTCACCCAGATTAGGTCAGAAACCCTCGGGACACCCAGATCTCACACAGATGTTCTCAACAGACCAGGAGACTTAATAAGCTTCTGGAAGGAGGTGGGCTGGTTGGAATAACCGACGGCCGCCATGACCCACGCACTATGGTCCACTTTAAGGACTAAGTGCGGAAACCAAACCCGTAACATACTCGTAGAACATAGAACATAAAGGAGAGGAGGTTCTACAGCTACATATATTAATAGATATTGCTATGGTATTGAGATAGGTCACTTACCGCCAGCAACGCTGATCTGATTTCCGAAATCTTCTGAATATGAGTTGAGTTTTATTTCTGTGGACAAAAAAAAATCTTTTATCTAACTTTGAACTTAACTGAAGAATAGAAATATCTCTTGTTCTATACAAAGTGACACTTAATTTGTTCATTTTGACATCTTACACAGAATTTTTTCTCTGGTCTGCCATTTTGTTTTTAGTTTTTTCAGTGTCTACGGCAGCTATGCTACGCATTCAGAATTTAAATTTTCATCATCAAAATTTTTTTCATCATATCAAATTTTTCTCTCCCAAAATAAATAATAGGTATCCTTCAGATGTAAATATTTTCGTATGTTCCAATCCATCTGCCTAGCCTTTTCCCAAATATGCTAGGGTCGGCTTCCAGTCTAATTGATGCAGTTGAATACCAGTATTTTACATGGAGCGACTGCCTATCTGATCTCTACAACCCAGTAACTGGGTAATACGACACCCCTTGGTAAACCTGGTTGTCAGACTTCCGGGCTTCTGACGACCCGTAACGACTGTCAAAGATTTACGAATGACAGCCGGACCAACGGTTTAACGTGCTTTCCGAGACACGGAGTGGTCTTGGTATGTAAAGATGGTCACCCATCTACGTCTAACCGTGGCAACCGTAGTTTAACCTGATCGATTGACCAGTGCGGCTGATATTATTTAGGCACAAGCTCCTCATATTTTCGTATGTCCCACTCACCATAAAGTCGGAGTGTCCCCTCACTCTTTCCGAGCGAGTTGGTACTAACACAGTTATAAGTACCGATGTCACTCCTGGAGAACTGTCTGATGGTCAGCCACATCGTCACCTGGTACGACTGCTTCTCTTCTGTTATTGTGTATTTGGGCCTGAAACAAAAGGACATTGTAAGTACTCAGATTAGCTGCAAAAGGCTTACTTCTCCTCCTGTATGGAGTTTCCTGTATACTCGTACAAATGGGAGGAAGCGTTCCAAAATTTAGTAATTCTATACTGAAACCTAACATGACCCGAGTTACTAGATATGATGGTTGCATAAGATGTAACACTTAGCTCAAGCCGGCAATGTAACGAAAGGGCAAATTGGTAGATCACTGTTCTACGTATGCATAGTTACATTTAGAATTTATGTTTTCCTTTAATTTAGAATAACCCGCTGGGGGGGGGGAATGGGATAGTTAGAATAAGACTGCATGCAATGAGCATTTTATCAAGGTATTATTGTAAATAGGTCTCAATACTTTCAATTCATAATAAAGTTTATGAATTCTTCTTGCACGTTGGTTTTGCACCCTGAACACACTAACGGTGTTCATATCTCATACCTACAAGATATTAGCCAGTAACATTCTTCAATCTAAACTTTTAATTTTACACAACATGTTAGACCGCTGAAGCGCTAATTGACCAAGTTTTATTAAAACTTCTACAGACTAGGTTTTGTAATAATTTTCCAGAAAGAATGTTCTAACTATGCAGCTCTGATAACTGACATGATAATTTTGTTTCGTAACTACCTTCTAGTTAACTGCAGCGTAATAAACACGAACTGAAAACATAATACTTAATAACTTTTCTTTTTGGAACGGGCATTTTAACCCAAGAATTCTCTACAATATGATTCATTCCAAAAAAAAAATTACTGCATAATCAGCCTATAATGTTCCCACTGCTGGAACACAGGCCTCCTCATTGTGAGAGGGAGTGGGCCGTAATCCACCACACGGGCCCAGTGCGGGTTGGTGGCAGTCACATGTCTTTGAATTTTTGATTCTAACATTCTAACACATGCCGGTTTCCTCACGATGTTTTCCTTCACCGCCATGAGAGCAGTGGTGATGAAACATCAACAACATCAACACCCGTCTGGTCGGAGGATCCTTCCTTTTCTATGAAGGATGAGTTAAATTTAGACCCTGTTCCTCATGCCTCTAAACTGGTGACCCCGAACATGAACGTCAGCGCGGTAATAGTGGTTAATTAAACCGGCGAAGTGGGAGTCGGACTCGCACATGAAGGGTTCCGTACCACCGTACAATATTTCATACTATATATTTAAAAAAATAACACGTTTCTTTCTCACCCTCCTCTAATTTTTAGCATAATTTTATTTTTGTTGGAGGACACATTCTGTGAAAATTTCATGTGTCTACCTACATATTAAGGTTCAAAAGATACAGCCGTGTGACAGACAGATGTACAAATAACAAGAAATTTCACGCGGACGAAGTCGTGGGAATAAAGAAAATAAAGTAGGATGTGAAATCACATCTGATAGAGTGTGGGAACCACGCAATAATGACAGTATTTTCCTTACATTAACAGAATATCTCGCCACCAAAGTAACACTTTATACATAATTACGCACGGTAATTTGAAATACCAGTATGACTCAATGTCAATAATACCTATAACGCAAAATGTATGAGTGGGTTGTGTAAACAGGCCCTGGGGTGTTTTTATATACCAAAACAAGAACTGAAATGAACGAATTTCTCTTTAAAATCGGAAGATTTACTTAACTTTATTTCTTTGGATAGTGAAACTGGACATTTTACGTAAAAATGTAACAAGAGGACAACCGTCCACCTGAGAGAAAGAAGTTACCGCTTATGGTTAAGACGAAATCATCAGGGCAGCTCGCGAAATTCAAAATTTCATACGTTTTTTACGGGACCAACCATGAAATTGTGAAAAAAAAAATCATTTGATCCATAGATTTATGTTCGCATAACTCGACATAATCTACGGATCAACTGATTTTTTTTTTTCACGATTTCAAGCTTGGTCCCGTAGTAAAAGTTGTTCATAATGATGAGTACAAAGACCCCTTTTAAATATTAAAACGATCAAAATTTAATGGTGTAGAATTATAGTCATAAAAACATTAATATTATACATCTCTCTAGGTTCATATTATTTAACCTATGGAATGACTATTTCATGAAATCATGACATTTCACGCCAATTCTAACTCAAGAAGTTGTATTACTGATTGTAATGATTATAATTTTGTAAAGCCGTATTTGTTAAGGTCGCGAATCATATTTTAATCAACACACAACCCGACAGTGACTTGTAAATTGCAAAAACGTAAGTAAATTTGAATTACTACCTTATTCCAACCCCCTTAAAACAGAAAGGCAGGCTGTTCTACTACAGATACAAGGGCTTTTCACAAAAAAAAGGTTTAATTTTAGAATAAGTAGATACGCAGATATTATCGACGTCATCTTTTTCCAATAAAAGGTAATTAATTAACAAAAAATTCAACGGAGATATTGATAAAGTAAATGATGTGTTAGCAATTTTTGTTACGTTTCATTTTTATATCTATACTACCTATTAATAAAGCTGTTCAGCTTTATTAATAGGTAGTATAGATATAACTTCAAACAAACACACTCTTCAGTTTGTTTGTTTGAACGCGCTAATCTCTGGAACTACCAGTTTTGCGTTTGATAGCCTAACTCTCGAAGAAGGTTATAGGCTACATTACCATCACGCTACGACCCTCAGAAGCCGAGCAATAAGAACAAAATGTCAGAAAGAACTCTAAGCGAAAACGAGGTAAAACGGGCGATGGGTTGTGACGCGGAAGGCAGGGTCAAATTTTCATACGGACAAAGTCGCGGGCAAAAACTAGTTGGAAATATTTATTAAATGAAAGTGTATGTAAATGAACAGAAATATTTAAAAATCCTCCTGCCTGTCTCTCCTGGTTCTGCAGAGCCCCTCTGTTACTAAGAAACGTTAATATCGAGAGAATACCACAGTCGCTCCCCATCCAAACACATGGTATACGTTTGACAACCAATTGGCATGCTTTACGTTATCAACTGAACCAAATAATTGAATCAGTGCTTGTGATCCCTGCATATTGACTAAAGGCAAACAGGAATGTAGGAATAAATAAATAATTTCAAATATGTGCGTACGTGCAATAAAGTGAATAGGATAAATCTATTCATTTATTCCGGGACACGAAATCATTCTGCCTGTCCAGGAAGATAAGCAGCTTTCTGAGGGGAAAATCGTTGATATTTTAAGCATCGTGCCCAATTTACCGTTTTAGAGGATTGAGGAAAATGGTGTAAAGTTCACTCATCCTCTATAGAAAAGAGAGGATCCTTCGACCAGACGGGTGTTGTGTCTGGTAGGTTATTGCCTGATTAATGTCGGGAAGTCGCATATATGCTAGTAGCGCGGTAAACTCTGCTTGCGCGATGCAGGAATTGGCGTGACGTCAGTATGGTGCGTAGTTCGCATGCGGCGATGTAGATGCCGCCACAACCTGAACTACCATAGCGGAACTTACTACTTTACTTTGATTATCAAAATTTTAAACCTTCGCAAACAAATTGCATTACAAAAACATTTAGGCATTAGATCATCTAACTGCAATATTGTCAGTGATCGCTATTATTCATTCGCGCAGATACATTCTTCTTGTCGTTGCTATGTAATGATATCTGAAAAAGTATTTTACTTATAAGTATTACTTACCCATCAAGTAGCATCTCCCCTCTATTCTTGATCCAGTAGTTGATGGTGTTCGGATGTGCTTCCACGTAGCACTTCAGTTTGACGTCGGTGCCCAGAGGAGCACCCAGCAACTGATTTGGCACTTTCACTGTAGGTGCAACTGTTGACAAAGAAAGAAATGTTAATTTGGAATACAGGGTTCCTCGTTGGTCAAGTGGTCGTAAGCGCTACTGCCGAGAATGTGATCCTGGGTTCGATCCTCAGGTCGGGCAAAGTGTAAGTGAGTTTTTCCATCAACTCCTATTGCCAATATTGGCAAGCGTAGTGTGGGACGCCCCCCAGCTAGATAGACGGACGACCTAAAGAAGGTGGCTTGGGCAGACTGGATGCGGAAGGCGGAGGACAGGGTGTTGTGGCGCAGCCTGGGAGAGGCCTATGTCCAGCAGTGGATTGCGATAGGCTGAGTTGAGGCCCCCTATTACATGGGACCTATAACTGGTGAATAGTGGGTGTACTAACAGGTGCACTTCCGCCTACCCCTTTGGCGAATACAGGCGTGATGGTATGTTATGATTATAAAATACTAACTGCGCCCCGCGGTTTCACACGCATAAGTTTCAATCCCGTGGGAATTTCGGGATAAAAAGTATCCTATACACATAATCAATCCAGATTATAAATAATCTTTTTGCCAAATTTAATCCAAATCCGTTTCGTAGTTTTTGCGTGAAAGAATAACAAACATCCATCCATCCATCCATACAAACTTTCACGTTTATAATATTAGTAGGAAGTAGGATAGTAGGATCATCAGCTTAAAACTGTTCCACTGTTACACACTCATTTCCTTCAAAGTACATTCAGTCCGGGTTTGCACACGATGTTTTTTGCTACCATAGACTAGTGTTGTGTGTGATTAACATAGTATTACGATGAACAGATTATATTACATACTGAAATTTGAAAACATTGTAAAAGCCAATTATTTTTAAGAGAGTAACCGTGGAGTTTCTTGCCGGCTCTTCTCCATAGGAAACGACCAATTGGAACCATGCACCTAGCTTCTGACGTTTCATAAGTTGTCATGTAGTTTCATGTGAAATAAAATATTTTGATTATTGATAACACGAGGTTTTGCTTGAGCATAATGATGAATAAGAAGCTAGTTTTATTTATTATTATAAGTATGTATAAAGTCACAATGATTGCAAAGGTTTTTTGGAACAAGTACAGACTTCTGAGCGTATTTAGGTATAGCAATCTAAATTGTGTCAGTTCAATACTTTCTCTCTTCATCATATCGTAATTCAACTTTATAACCATAATATAAAAACACACGTTTCATTTCTTGTAGACAATGAGAGCGACCAAGTAGACACGTTCTGGAAATCAGATCTTTCTTATGAACGTACAACGAGGACTTTATTGAGGCAACAGCTGTTCGCATCAAGACATTTGTTCCAAAGGACTTCTAAGTTCAAGATATTTTGAGACGATTTTCTAGATACTTATGAGTCGTAGTAGTTTCTTATATTATGTTGAGGTATTGAACTTAGAGCACCGATTTGAACTGCACTTGGACTAACGGCACCAAAGCTATTCCACTTACGGCACCTATCCAACATGTTGTGGTGCGACAATGTACAAATATAAATTTTATACCACAAACGGCACCAACGTGAAGTTGTTTCTAGTTTAAAGCAGGCTTGCACGTTTCTTCTTCACGAAAGGTGTACAAAACTTATTCCGCTTGACTAAGGGCTGATTTACATTTGCATTAGTTAAGTAGTGAGTTCAGTAGTAAGTTGACATGTTAGTAGAAAAAAAACAGGTTTTTTTCGGCGAGTCAAGTGCAAGTGCGACTCTCTTACGCGTTTTCCTCACTCTGACCGAAACTTTACGTCTGTACGACACTTTTCAAACTAACTTCACTGCTTTGGAGCGAGTCGGCAAGAGATGCCATTAGAAAACAAACATCTAAATAACATTGCCATTCGAGCTTCTCCAGGAATTACAACAAAACAAACCATGTGCAAATAAAAAGTTGTCAGCAACATAAAAATGCATAACATATGATTTACATTATCAAAGCTAACATTTAAAATAATAATATGTGATGCGAAAAGAATACATGTGAAAAAATAAGCAAACGAATCATAGGGCATCAAACAAAGAAATGTCATCGACAAAGTGACGTTTCAAGGATAGTCAACATTTCCCTGGTCATCATCAGCATCATTCTCCTGCCCTTATCTCAATGTATTTGGGGTCAGCGTAACATGTATTTTTCTTCCGTACTCCTCTATTATTATAATTCATTCATTTTTATTAAAATTTCTTGCTTTTGAAATCACGTTGAAGCGACGTCTCAAAATTAAACGTATTATAGCCTAACGTGTTGTCGTACACTAATGAAAATAAAGATTTCTATTCTAATGAACAACTTGCTCATGTTCATTTATTAGATATAATTACTGTCCCTGCAGAAATGTCCAAAATCTCGGCGGCCTCCTTGGCGCAATCACTTAAAGACCAATATAATTGATCTTCAGACACAGACATAGCATTGCGTTGTCTGTTTTTAGGTGGTGATAGCATATCCTTTTTGCTCGACGGCCCCGGCTGAGCATCCATAGTAGGTACGTCTATTTTATTACGTGTAAACATGATTTTATGCGACAGGAAAATTAACAAAACCGTAAAATACAACAAAGGATAACTTAAAAACAAATAAAAACTCATGAGGGACACATTCAATCACGACAAACTTCAGAAGCCGAATGATTCCGAATTACCAAAACAAAGAAGCGACCAGTACGTACGCCCACTTGAATCGATTATTACATTAACGCGATATTATTTATTGGTAGGTTTCTTAACGATTCTCTTGTTTAGAAGGAAAAACATTTTATAAATAGAAAATAATTCTTGAAAGTCAAAATGTTTAGAGCGTCTGCCTTATTGCCAGTATCATAAAAATATTATGCATGATTTTATTTCAAACTGTTTACGTAACTTTAAAGCTGAAAGCTGTGTGCATTATTATGTTTTACCTGTTTAAGATATGTCTACAAATTTAGCACTATATTAACACAGTGATACAAAAACAGTGTTAATACTAGAAATAAGGACAAACTACGTGCCCCCTTTCACCGGCTTCATAAGGTTCATAACTCATTTGTTGGGCTTGGTATAACCTTTTATAACAAGATACCCTCTTCTTTGCTAGACTTACCTTTTAATGCGTTTAAAGCTCCAGTAAAATCCAATCTTTGTTCAAAGGCTTACTATTCCATCAACGACTACTTACACGATAAGAATAGTTGGTCGCCCTAATTAACTCAAGACAATGTTCATGTTCTTTCTCTAGAATTAGCTTACTGACAGGTTATTGTTATTAGTATTAACTTATTTATTTATTTTAGTTCGATGGTCCTAGTTTATCATCTGTGACTTCAAGTGACAGCTATGTGACCAGAACCCAGCAATGCATAAATATATAATCTGTCACGCCCTTTATGCCTGGAGGCTTTTATTTAGGTAGTAAATATTTATTTACATTTTAATATTAATTAATTATTTTTTAGCTTGACTACGTTTACTTTATTTTATTATATTTGTTGGTATATTTGCGTGGCTAGCTGACATATGGCAAATAATTTAATTTTATGTTCTGTGCCTTGTAATGTTAATTACATAACACCTAGTATTGTATACAATCAAGTATCAAGTATTTTCTAACTGAACAGACAGCTGTGCTGCTGGGGAGTTTATTGCGCCACTTCTTCTTCCCAGCGATGATAGCACTAAGAAGTGGTGAAGGGCGGGCGTTTTTGGGGGACTGTCTTTTGTAATTTTGACATTCGAAAAGTGCTGATTCTCAGCCTAATATGAATAAATGACTTTAGATTTTGATTTTAGTACTTTTCGACAAACTATACAATTTAGGTTATTATTTCAAATTGGCACCACCTTTGTATACTTTTTTGATCACGAATTCCATTTCCGAGATTATGAAGTTCGAAGAAACGTCCACTTTTAAAAAGTTGACGCCGAACCAAAGCTGAGGCCCGGCCTCCAGATTTTCCGGGAACTTTACGAGATGCAGGATTTGCGTGACGTCAGTATGACGCGCTGTTCGCATGTGGCGTTGCAGATACCGCTACAATATGAACAGATGACAGAGGCTACCTTGTCATTTCAACCTTTAAGAGTCTACAATTTCTTCAGAGGAATTTCTACATGAAAGGAACTTACACCCCAGATACTCGGAACTTTTTTTTACTGCGCCATTTTCTATAAAGGCTTCAACATAAAGTCCTGAACTTTTTTAACGTCTGCAGCTAAAAGACAATTCTCGAGCCCTGTCTTTTCATTATAACTCATTAAAATTCATAGAATATGATTAAATCTCTAGTTTTATACTTGTTTGAAATTTAATACAACTTTACTAAGCCGCTGTTGACTGCAGTTAATCTTACGCCGTCAAAACTTCTTTCAACTTTGCAGTTTTAAGATTGAAACTCTTTCAGAAATTATCATCACCTGCCTAGCCTTATCCCAACTATGTTGGCTTCCAGTCTGACCGGATGCAGCTGAATACCAGTATTTTACATGGAGCGACTGCCTATCTGACCTCCACAACACAGTTACTGGGTAATACGAAACCCCTTGGTAAGATTGGTGTTCAGGCTTTTGGGCTTCTGCCATATCCCAATTTATTTGGTGTCAACCCAACATTTCTTTTTACATATACTTCTCTATAACAAAAAAAAAAGACGCCATCTCAGTAGCCACCCTCTTCCTAACCATATCATCATTCACACAGTCCATTCATCGTTTCTTTGGTCTTCCCCTTCTCTTACAGCCATCGACATTCATACTCATAAAAAGTTGCATGAACGCTATAATCCAAAAATAATCAACCAAGTGTGGGTGGTATGCTGCAGTACGTCTGGTTTTCCGGTGATAAAAGGCGATGGTGGAACCAGGTCGTGGTTAATTAATTTACAAATAAAAAAATCATTATAAAAAAATTAAATATATACCGGCTGAGTTTTCTACCGTCGGGCCAACATATCTGTCGAATTACGATTAAATATATAGAGTAGGTATAGTTACATTTTTTTTTTTTTTGAGTATGGGAAATCATCAAATGACCCCTCCCGCTCTGGGTGGAGCAGAAGGGAGTGTCAGACTCTTACTGACTAAAACCCACCCGTGTTCCTTCCTTAGCCCTTTATGTACCAGGGCAGCGGTAACCCTTTCGGACGATCCCGCTACCAGGCATAGTTACCTTAGGCGAGGAAGTTTGTTGTATTGTTTCCCACGAAAAATTGTTCGCCCGAATGTGGAAAATGCCACTGTGTCTGTGTATTACTTTGGATAGATAAACATTAATCATTTATTTATAAAGGCAACTAATAACTTTAATATGTATATTAATCTGTATTTAGAAGGTTACAACTTTACATCTGACCACTTTTTCCATCAATCATTGTTCGAATAACATTATTAAATTTTAATTGAAAAGCATCGAAGATTTACATCGTATAAACATATCTTCAATTGTGAAATGAATGAGTTCTTTACGGTGATCGAAATTAGAATTTCGGGTTTGATATACATACATAAACTCACGCTTTGTTCCCATGAGGGTAGGCAGAAACGACAGAACGCCCCAGATACGATCCTTACATACTCTTTTGCCTCGTTCACGTTCATACATCAGAGGGGCAATTCTCGTAATTTTAAGATCGTTCACAGTCAGAGGGGCGATTCTCGTAATTTTAAGACCGTTCACAGTCTGATCTCAGTCTCAATCTGCCAAAAAATACTTCTAATTTCCCTACATTTTGACAAGTTTTTGACATTTGTTTGTCGCTGAGATGAGACTGCGACTAGATTTTGAACGTTTTAAATTACGAGAATTGACCTTCTGGTCATACACGCCCGCCGGTTGCGAACACTACACACCTGACCTTTCGGGCTTAAGGATTCAAATAATCAAATCTAAGCACTCAATTTGTAAATGGCACTGCAAATTGGGATCCACAGTAATTTGGTCTGATCTGATTTGTTTACAATTTCATCAGATACTTTTGGTACATACTATAAAACTATTGCTACTAAAAACAAAAGAACTCAAAATAGAAAATAGAAAGATAAATCTTGTATCTATTCAGTAGGAACCGTTCGTTGCAAAGTCACGTTTCTTGGTTACTGCTACATAGAGGGAGTTGTATCATTTTGGATGGCATCCAAATTCGTGACGGGAGCAGCCCTGAACGGATTATATTATTCAAAGTGACAAACAAACCGATGGGGGCATTTTATATTGGATTCTGGGGGGAGGGGGGGCGTTGATAGTTTTTTATTGTTTGGTTAAAGGGTTGGTCTAAAATTGGTACATGGTAATGTCGTTGAGTTTTTGAGGGATATGCCTTTCTAACTTTCCAAAGGGTGCTTACTTTTTCTTCGATGACAGAAATTTTATATAATAATATATTCTTGGTCAAAAATTCAGCTACGCAAAGATGCTTACTCACATAACATAATCAGCCTATAATATTCCCACTGCTGGGACACAGGCCTCCTCTCAGTGAGAGAGAGTGGGCTGTAATCCACCACGCGGGCCCAATACGAGTTGGTAGAGGTCACATGTCTTCGAATTTTTGGTTCTAGGACGTGCCGGTTTCCTCACGATGTTTTCGTTCACCGTTTTGAGAGCAGTGGTGATGAAATATAAATTATGCATAGTAAAGCGCCTGCCTGGGTTCGAACCCACGACCTACAACTCGGAAGTGGGGCCCGTTTTCACTGAGCTACCACTGCTCTCTGTGATTGTCTCGCTCGACTAATAGTAACGTAAATGCTAAAAACGTAATGCTAATATAGCTAATAATAGGGCTGGGAATCCATTGAATGAGAAATTCACACGACTGGGTTGTTGTGTGATGCCTGAGAGAGGCCTATGTCCAGCAGCGGACGTCTTTCAGTTGAATAATGATGCATTTTAATAGTAAATACTTACAGTTAACATTAAGTATGATTCTCTTGCTGACGGCGGGCGGAACGTCGTTGGCTGCGATGCACAGGAACGCGCCCATCTGTCGCCGATCCACGCGCCACAGGGGGAGGGAACTGCCCGTGTAGCTCTCCACTACACATGAAATGATAAACATTAATGTATTAAACAGTTATAGTAAATAGTGTAGCTCTCCATTCAACAAAAAGAGAATAAATATAGAGGCTGTAGTCTTAAACGAACATTTAAAACAAGCTAAAGACTAACTGAAACTAAATCTCAATCTGAATCATTTTGAAGGATATTGCTAATCCATTGCTTCATATGTTCGAAAAATGTGTCTGCTCAACAATGTAAAAACGCAATGAATGTTGTTGAACTGTCAAAATGGAACCGATTGCTACTCATAGTGTGTTACGCAATTACCCCGCCGTATCTTTGATTTGACTTTATCTGGGATCATTCACACGCCGCAAGGAGAAAGAACCACAGCTTCTCCAGTAGACGGGAAAAAAATACTATGATTCAAATAAACAAACATTTCAAATAATAAACCACTACTATAATAGACAACACGGTTGGCGCAGTGGCGGAGCGATCGACTGCTGCGCTGCGTGTCGCGGGTTCGATTCTCGCACGGAACAAATATTTGTATTATAGTTTGACCAAAACCGCCGTACCGTGCCTTCGGTATGTGCGCGGGGGACAGTGCAGGCCCTTCTCGTCATCGCTCACGGCGTCCCGCCCCCCGCCTCGCCGCGCATTCCTCCCGCCTCGCCGCGCATTCCTAAGGCGCGGTACAGCGGTTTTGGTCAAACTATACCTACAGGTAGTTGTTCCGAGTCTGGCTGTTTGTGTATGTGAGTTTTAAATGTTTGTAAACGCACCCACGATACAGGAGTAATTCCTAGCGTGGCGAGACGTTTTTTTTTTTTTAAAAAAAAAAAAACATTGATGACAGTGAAGAAGGAATCGTGTTACTTTCCAATTTGCGACTTCAAACTTATTTCATTATCTTATACGAATTTTGGGTTTATTTTTTTGTTATCGTTTTTTATTTCCATTTTTGAGACCAACTTTACAATCTGTAACTTTAGGTTCAAAACAAGTCCGAGGTTGGTCTCAGAGCGTGGGTTCCTGGGATCGATTCCCAGGTACGACGAAGTGTTTTGGTTTTTTCCATGCGGAATTTCTCAGTCAGCCCGGAGTTTGAAAGTTGGCGGTGTGATACCGCCGTGCGTCGGAAAGTACGTTAAGCCGTTAGTCCTGCGTTTAATCTCTCTCCGGTCGTTTCGGATTGCCGTCCCATCAGACTATGAGAGTGTGGGAAGTGTGGGTGCACCTGTGTCTGCGGCCACTCTTGTTCATTATAATATCTCTTGTATAGACGGCTAGTCTCCGTTGAGATTACGGACTCTTATTTTAGGTTAAAAATAAAATTTTAGGTTACATTTAATAATAAAATTTAAAAAAAAATACGTAGTCAAGCATTACATTTTAGTCCATATATAAACCAACATGGGCATTTATGAAACGTCAGAAGCTACGTGCACGGTTTCAATTGGTCGTTTCCTATGGAGAAGAGCCGGCAAGAAACTCCACTGTTACTCTTTTAAAAATAATTGGTTTTCAAATTACAGTAGGTATGGGACGACAGAGTAGGCCGGTCAACAAGTACCAGGTACTTGATGAAATAAAAAATAAAATAGTCTACAGATCTAAAATCTACAAGGCCTACAAAGTCCTCACATTTACAAAATAAAGAAGTCGTTGTAAGAGTCAACGTATCACTAGTCAGATCATGTATAACAATTGCATTCAATGCTATTCACACAATTAGCTTCCAGATTACAGCATAACCTCTACAGTCGTTAATCATAATAGCCTACAGGAAAGACCTATATTCTGTAATGGAGGCTTACCGTTTATAACCGCACGGAAGTCGTAACTGTTAACTAGGGGAAATAACTGTGGTTATAAAACCGTTACTAATTCTCTGACTGCTTAGGTACAAGTTCAGTATTGTTATGAATTTTACAGCTTGTTACTTTGATTTTAAGTAAATACAGGTGATGAATATAATCCTACTAATATTATAAACGCGAAAGTTTCTATGGATGGATGTATGTTTGTTACTCTTTCACGCCAAAACTTCTAAACGGATTCGGATGAAATTTGGCACACAGATAGTTTATAAATAGGACTAACGCATAGAATACTTTTTATGCCGATATTCCCACGGGATCTAAACTTATGCGGGTGAAACCGCGGGGCGCAGCTAATAGATTATAATTTTATTTGTTGTTTGTTAAAGGTACCTCTAAAGTTTAAAGTAACGCTGTAACTTACACACAGTATGCAAAATATATACACACATACACATATATAAACACGCCTTCTTCCCACGGGGGTAGGCAGAAACCACAGAACGCCAAGTATTAAGATCTAAATAAATAAAATAATAGTAATAATAAAGGGTAGGGCTCCTGTCCCTGGAGCCCCCTAACCACCGGTAGCTTGAACCCTTCTACCGCTACCGACGGACTACTAAATTTTACACTACTCCTACCCTACTCCTACCCTAATCCTACCCTACTTCTAACCTACTCCTAACCTACTCCTATCCTACTCCTACCCTACTCCTACCCCTACTCCTAACTTACTCCTACACTAATCCTATAACTAAAACGCTGATTGATTGATAGAACTACATGAATTATTATATTCGATTGCCATTTTGCGAATCTGTGGATGGAACAGAATAATATAAAAACCGCGATTAAAAAACGGGTTGTTCGTATAAGGGTAAAAATTATTTGGAATTGTATGTATTTTTAATGCTAAATGACGAGAAAATAAAAACAAAAACTTTGGCCAAAAATTAAAAAAACAAAATTGGGATTGGACCACCCTTAACATTTAGGGGTATGAAAAATAGATGTTGGCCGATTCTCAAACCTACCCGATATGCACAAAATTTCCGTTTAAATCGGTTCAGCCGTTTCAGAGGAGTTTGGCAACAAACACCGCGACACGAGAATTTTATATATTAGATAACGTATTTAGTAATTCCTGGGAAAATGTTTCCATCATCAACTGCCTAGCTTTTTCCCAACTATGTTGGGGTCGGCTTCCAGTCTAACCGGATACAGCTGAATACCAGTATTTTACGTGGAGCGACTGCATATCTGACCTCCACAACCTAGTTACTGGGTAATACGATATCCCTTGCTAAGACTGGTTGTCAGACTTTCGGGCTTCCGACTACCCGTAATAACTGTTAAAGATCCACGAATGACAGCCGGGACCAACGGCTTAACGTGCTTTCCGAGGCACGGAGGGGTCTCTGTATGTAAAGACGGTCACTCATCTACAGACCAACCGCAGTAAGCGTAGCTTTACCCGATCGATCGATCTGTGCGGCTGTTATTATTTAGCCACGGGCCACTGGGATAAAATTATAATGTTTATAATATATATAGCTATCTGTTTAACCCCAAATTTTTTTTTTTTTTGCCAAATCTGAGCGGCAATTCTCGTAATTATAAGAACGTTCACAGTCTGATCACAGTCTCAATCTGTCCAAAATACCTATAATTTCCTTACACTTCTGACAAGTTTTTGACATTAAATGTCGCTAAGATGAGATCTTGACGAGATTTTGAACGTTTTTAATTATCAGAATCGGCCCTCTGGTCCTTCGGCTTTTGTTTTTCATCATCATCATCAGCCTATAGCAGTCCACTGGCCACATAGGCCTCTCCTATTGCACGCCATTCGTTTTGTTTTTACTGTCTCAAAATTATTCCCACTATTTTCTTTTACACACCTCCTCCACATATGTCACAAATTAACAGTAAAAGCCTTCCTCGATGATCAATATTACAGTAATTATCACCACGGTAGCGTTAGTTATACTAATAACAGAACTAGGTTACACGCAAGCGTAGAACATCGGCTCTACCAGCTCATGAAATGAAAAACAGAAATATTAAATAGAAGAAAATTTATTTTTGCTTTTAAGCTTAGCTTAGCAAACGATGTAAGTAAAGTTACTGCTGACAGGTATGTCGTGAATGTATTTCTTGCTTATTTTATTTTAAAGAAAAAGTCTTTTGTATATCACTAGCTGCGCCCCGCGGTTTCACCCGCATAAGTTTCGATCCCGTGGGAATATCGGTATAAAAAGTATCCTTTACATATGTTAATCCTGGTTATAAACCATCTCTGTGCCAAATTTTATCCATATCCCTTCAGTAGTTTTTGCGTGAAAGAGTAACAAACATTCATCTATCCATCCATCCATCCATTCATCCATCCATCCATACAAACTTTCACGTTTATAATAATAGGGGTTAAAGTATGAAATTGCCGTTTTATTGTAAAAGGTACTTCGAATTGACATAGAACCTTCATGGTTTGAGATTTTTGAGTGAAACTTTTTCACATGGTACCTATGAAGTTCTTCTTCTAAAAAATGTGTAACATTTGATTATCGACTTTCAGTTGTTTTTTTTATTCAGCTTAGACAAAAAAGATGGATACTTCGAAAATTCGAGTTAGTTTTAATACGAGATCCGACGCGGAACTAACGCGGCAGAAACAGCTCTCAATATCAATGTTCCGTTTGGAGAGGGGACTGCTAATGAACGCACCGTGCGATTTTGGTTTAATCGCTTTGGTGATGGAAACTTTGATTTGAAGAACGAACCACGTGGAAGACCGCCCACACAGAATAACAATGAATTGAAAGAGATGGTGAAAGCCGATCCGAGCCAAACTACCCAGGAATTAGCGGCATGGTTTATCGTTACCTTACCAACAATATTGACTCATTTGCGTCAAATCAATAAAATAAAAAAATATGAGAAATGGGTGCCTCATGATTTGACTGATCTGCAGAAAGAAACGCGTGTTAAAAGTTGTGTTGCCTTGTTGAATCGATACAGAAATAAAGGAATATTGGATCGAATTGTGACATGTGATGAAAAGTGGATTCTTTACGATAACCGTAAGCGAAAAATGCAATGGCTGACCCTAGGTCAAACGCCGCAACAGTGTCCTAAAGCAAAGCTTACCAATAAAAACCTGTTTGGTGGTCTCAGCATGGTGTTATTCACTATAGCTTTCTCTGATCTGGTCAAGCAATAACAGCAGATGTCTTCTGTGCCGCACTCCGAACAATGATAGCAAAACTAGCAGTGAAACAGCCCCGACTCATGAATCGATCTTCACCATTATTGCTCCATGATAACGCGAGACCTCATACAGCACGAGAAACCGTTTTAACTCTACAGGAACTCCAATTAGAAACCATTCGTCACCCTCCGTATTCGCCAGACCTTGCTCCAACGGACTACCATTTATTTCGTGATTTGGACAATTTTCTACGTGATAAAAAGTTTTCTTCTCAGGAGGCAGTACAAAATGCTTTCACACAGTTTGTCGAATTTAGATCACGAGAGTTCTATCGCAAAGGCATAAATGACCTTCCTATTAGATGGCAGCAATATATAGATAATAATGGTAATTATTTTGATTAAATAAATATGTTAAATTTAAAAAAAAACGAATTTCAATTTTTCAGTACAAATCGACAATTTCATACTTGGGGGACTGTCTTATGTAATTTTGTTCGAAAAGTGCTGATTCTCAGCCTAATTTGAATAAATGACTTTTAATTTTGATTTTGAAAAGAGTATGCTTTGATGGTTTGGTCATGTGTAGAAGATAGGTGAAAGGCAACTAACAAAAGGTATTTACAAAGTAGATACGAGTGGCAACGCCAGAAGCGGACGCGCCAGTGATGTTCTTCAGAAAAATCAGGTGCATTGTACTCGGAATCGGCGTACGTGTATGACCAGCATAGCTATTGACAACGATACGACAGGCTATCGTATCGAAAATGACACATTTCGATATCCTGATTTGCCTCGCCCCCAACAACAAACAGCTGTTGGAAGAATAGCGGTTGTCTATTTGATTTAAACTGACAATATTTTCGGGTTTTGGACTTATGAATAACATTTAGAGGACTCCTACGCTAACATTGATTGATGTTCGATAAGGTACGGAAGTACGGACTACCACAAAAAAGATGGAGCGACGATATCGCAAAGATAGCCGGCAGAACATGGAGCAGAATTGCCAGAGATAGAACAGCTTGGAAACGGCTGGAGGAGGTTTTTACCGTTATCGATAGCGGTCCTTGTACTCCGTTAATAGTTAAATTTAAACTATAATAATATAATTTTTGTTAATAATGTTAAATAAGTAGTAAACACACAAGGAATAAGAGTGCAAGGAAAAAATAAAGCTATTTTATTTTATTTTTTATAAGGGACGGAAACGTATCAATTGGTTCTGAATAACTATGCAGATGTAGGTATGTAAACGAAGCAAAAGCAGTATGTAGGAATCGTAGGAGATGGTGTTTTTAGTTTCTACCCCCATGGGAATAAGGCGTGAATTTATGTATGTATATTTGTAATTTAATGATACAATTTATCACGCTCGCCCTCTTCCAGTTAGGTAAGGGTAATCAATTTTACAACTGTTATTTACACATTAGGGAGGTTATTATGGCCGGTTAAAAAAAATAACGGGCAGTAATTTTATTTTTCGGTGGTTGGTAAATTAGAGTGACAGTAAAACAGTAAAAAAATAAAATTTGTCGGTAATTTAATCCAACAATGTCAGTACAAAACATACTCAAGTAGTTTTAATAATGAATGAGCAGTTAAAATGTTAGAATGGGCAGTTTGGTAAATAGTTCAGCAGTTCATAGGTTAGGTTGGAACTGTGATCAACCACGCGCGAGCCGGATTGATCGCAGTAACTAAGCCAGGGTACTCCGATCAAATGGTTAGGTTAGAACCGTGATCAGCAGTAGTTATTGTGAATGTGAATACTATGTTGGTCATTTTATTTATTTTTTGATTATTCTCTCTGTTCTGTTAGTTCTTGTCATGGCCTGGCACTTTGAGTAATGTAGGTGGCCTACCCAGATGTCCTTTCTTTGGTATCGTTCGTCGAATGGTTGAGCTCCTTAAGTTTTGAGTTGAGCTGCACGATTTCTTACAAATGTGTGTACTGACTGGACAGGTTCACTCAATCCACGTGGTTCTTTCCTCAAAACACCGTCTCAGACATCGATCTACATGGTCTTCACAAGATCTGACTAAGATTATGTCTGGACTTTAAAAGAGTCTGTGACCTCTAACTTTGTTTCGGCCTTTCTCCTCGTAGTAGTCAGATAGGAAACGCCAATCTTATCTAGTTTTCAAAATATGAATGACGTGTAAAAGTGTTTGTGCAAATCTACTTACCTACAGAAAATAAATCATTTATCGCTACTTCGCTACTTCCAAGTTATATTTCTTACCGATTAATTCAATTTTTTTTACTGCCCCCACGTAACTGCCCGTTAAGTCATTTTACTGCTTAATATAATATTTATTTGATTATCCATTTGAATATTTGGTATGACTCATTTTTATTTAGTTTACTGTTTGGTTTTTACTGCCAAACTTGTTAATTGACATGCATTTTGGTATTTTTAATTTTTAAAACAACTGCCGCTTTAAATCAGTGCCGTTAGGTATACCTCATTAACCATAATCAGCCTATAATGTTCCCACTGCTGGGACACAGGACCTTTCTGTGAGAGGGAGTGGGCCGTAATCCACCCCGCGGGCCCAGTGCGGGTTGGTGGATGTCACATGTCTTCAAATTTTTGGTTCTAGGACATACCGGCTTCCTCACGATGTTTTCCTTCACCGTTTTGAGAGCAATGGTGATGAAATTATTTACACTAAGTAAAACGCCTGTCTGAGTTTCGAACCTACGACCTACAGTTCATAAGTCGCAGTCGTTACCACTTGGCCACCACTGCTGATCTTTAAATCAGTGCCGTTAGGTAACACCTCATTAGCGTCTTTTAGGATATCTAAATACGTAGCTTCTACGTGTGAGTTTACCACAATAGTTCATAGATAGACCTATATCAATTGAACGGTAGTCAATGCCAAAGATACGCCATTGAATTCAATTGAATGATAACTGTCGATACGACAATACGATGTGCGATGCGTCGATCGATCATTAAACCACAATAAATGTGTCTTGAAGATTTTAACAAACCTTTCTTGGCGTTAATATATGCGTCAGTAGTCCTTACCCATATTTCTTTCCTATATAAGATATTATAACCAAAGTACTGATGCCATCGTCTGCCTAGCCTTTTTCCAATGTTGGGGTCAGCTTCCAGTCTAAACGGATGCAGCTGAATACCAGTATTTTACATGGAGCGACTGCCTATCTGATCTCCACAGCACACAGTCATTTTAAAGGTTCATTAGAAACCAGCGTCAGACAGCATCTGTCTGGCATTAATGCTGAAATGAACATTTTTGGGTAATACGATAACCTTGGTAAGTCTGACTGTCGGACTTTCAGCCTTTTTTTTTTTGGGTGGGAAATCATCAAATGACCTCTCCCGCTCTGGGCTGAGCGGAAGGGCATGTCAGACTTTTACTGACTAAAACCCACCCGTGTTCCTTTAGTTGTCTGTGCCAGGGGCCACGGTATCTCTTTCGAACAACCCGCGGCCCTGGCAAACTTTCAGACTTCTGACTACCGGTTACGACTGTCAAAAATTGACGAAAGACAGCCGGGATCAATAACGGCTTAACGTGCTTTCTGAGGCACGAAGGGGTCTCGGTATGTAAAGATCACCCATTCACAGACCAGCCGCGGTAAGTGTAGCTTAACCTGATCGATCGATCTGTGCGGCTGTTATTATTTAGCCATGGACCTCACCCAAAATAGTGATGATTCTTATAATTATTTATTTTTCAAGACATATTTTTTAATTGAAAAGGGTATGCTTAGATAATTTGGTCATGTAGAGAGGATGAATAAAAGGCGACTGACAAAGAGACTGATAAGGCTGATGTAAGTGGAAATGCCCTAAAAGAACATATTATAGCGACCTTATTGGTGATGTTCTTCAGAAAGGTCAGGTGTGTAGTGCTCGCAACCGGCGTGCGTGTATGACCAGAAGGCCAATTCTCGTAATTTAAAACGTTCAAAATCTAGTCGCTGTCTCATCTCGGCGACAAACAATAATGTCAAAAACTTGTCAAAATGTAGGGAAATTAGAAGTATTTTTTGACAGATTGAGACTGAGATCAGACTGTTAACGTTCTTAAAATTACGAGAATTGCCCCTCTGATGTATCAATGTAAATGAAGCAAAAGGGGTAGGTATGTAAGGATCGTAGAAGGAAGGGTTGTTTTAGTTTCTGCCTACCCCCACAGAAAGAAGGTATGAATTTTTGCATGTGTATATTTTTTGATAAAAGGGCTTGTCTCTCATTTTTTTCTTTAAGATGATTCATATTTATTTAACATACACTGATTAATTACTATTTTTACAAGCTAACACTAAAATATATATCATATACAATTATATTATACGAAAAAATATAGCAAAAGGCAGGAGCTCATTGGATATCAAAAAATTCGTCCGCACCACTGTCAATGGGATAAGTGCCCAAAAGGCTGGCAGCATTACCACGTTGGATGGCAATGCTGTTGTCTCTTAAATGAATATTATAAAGATAAAACATTTGATTTTTGTATGTTTGTTTGTTACGCTTTCACGCTAAAACAGCTAAACGGATTTGGATGGAATTTAGCACATGGGAAAACCATGACCTGGATTAGAACATAGGATACTTTTTATCTCGATATTCCAACAGGATCGAGACTTATGTGGCTGAAACCGCGCGGTGTAGCTTATACAACATGTCCCGGAATTAACGCACACCACCAAACACCCCAATTAGAATATTATGTAATAAACATTGTTTTTTTATTATATAAGTTATCCTGATTGTGGCAGAAACTTGTGGTCAATATACAAATCTGCGCATGCACAAAGTCACACACGTATAAGGGTCTAGCGTAGTAGGTATTTCATCCATTTTGGTTTGTTTTGACTGTACAGCGGACGTGTGACAGTAATTTACGTGGTTATAATTATTTTTGGGATAAAAAATTACCTATATTAAAAATGTAAAGGATTCTCAACATACTACTTTCATAAAGTGCATTAATTCAGTTACACATTGTATATAATAATTTCGTAATCCTCAACCAGGAGTAACCAACATCAATTTTCTCACAAATTTAAAATTCCATACAAATAATTTACTTTCATACTCCCTGCCCCAAACACGTTGTATTTACCTAACCCACACATGACACTCCTACTTACAAATGGGGAACAAACATTTTAGTATTCCAAATAGGTTCCTCATAAAACATAACGTTTATTTTAGACTTAGTCAAAGTAAACGGAGGGAAATGACTTAATATGCTGTTACGCTCGCGTGACTCATACACATAACTCCCAAAATATACCAGAACCGTATCGAAATACAACCATTAGTTCAGGCTTTAATAGTAAATGAATATTTATATCTATGCAAAGATGTGAAAAGTGGGCTGCCAGAGTGACTTATTACCTATCAAGGCATAATACGGTTTTATATACATATATGGATTGGCATCAAAAAAAGTTTTTGCAGAAACTGCCCATTTTCTTGCTAGCTGTACGTATTTTTTTTCAGAATCCGTGAATGCAGATCAAAATTTCTCAAAAAGTTAAGTATCGATTGGCATCAAAATAAGTTTTTACGGGAACTGCCAATTTTTTTGCTGAGCATACATTTATCAGAATCTGTGAATGTGGATCAAAATTTCCCAAAAAGTTAGGGACAGTCTCCTAAGACCGTTTTCCAGTAGCAACAGCGGTAGAGGTATTTGTCCTTATCTCAAAAATCTACCCTTTATATAACACCAGCCTATTATTGAGGGCAGAGGCCTCTTCTCATAAAAAAAGGCACGAATATTGATCACCACTTTTACTCAAGATGGGTTGGTGATTTCATACTTATATCCTGCTCTCCTACTAATATTATTAACGCGTAAGTTTGTATGGATGGATGGATGTTTGTTACTCTTTCACGCCAAAACTATGGAACGGATTTGGATGAAATTAGGCACACAGATGGTTTATAACCATGGATGGATGGATTAACACATACGATACTTTTTATCTCGATTTTCCCACGGGATCGAAACTTATGCGGGTGAAACCGCGGGGCGTAGCTAGTTGTCTATAAGTCCAGCCGATCGATTCTGTAAAAATCTCACCGTGAAAAGTTAGGTGAAGTGAGCTTAGAGTGAGCTTTCAATAGTGTCAATCCCTTAGCATTAATTGGAATGACCGCTCACTCCACGCACACTTCACATAAGTTTTCACGGTGAGGTGGTTACAGAATCACACTGCTGGTTTCCTCACGATGTTTTCCTTCACCTATATTAGTAATTAGCCTCTGCTGCGACTTCGTATGCGTGAAATTTCTTGGTCCCCAATCACACCGCACCGCATTCTATCGCCCGAGCGTTATTTCCTTGGTTCCGTTTAACGTTCTTTCTGGCTTTTTTTCTTTTTGCTCGGTTCCTATGGGTCTTGGTGTGGTGTTACGTAATCTATAGCCTTTCTCAAGAATTAAGCTATCAACAGCAAAAAGATTTTTTCAAATGCGACGAGTAGTTCTAAAGATTAGCGTGTTCAAACAAACAAACTCTTTAGCTTTATTATCAATATATAGAAGATGTTCAAGATAAACTCAGAAAGGTTTCAATTAATAATTAGATAATTTAGCATTATTTCATCACTCTACGACAGTCTAGTAACTCCTGAAACAATAGTTCCTAAGGGAACTGTAGGGTTAAGATTATGTCAGACTCTTTACTTCCACTTAGAGTGTTAACAAGAGCCTTAACGGGCCTTTATCGACACCTAAAATTGCCCCTTAGGACCATGAGTCCTAAGTTCAACCCTTTAAAAGTTGAAATATGATCAGAAGTTCCTTATCTTGGTACCATGGGTACAACATTCTACTTATATAATTTCGGCTCATGAGCAGTTTACCAAATTCTCAAAAAGTCGTTCTGTCAAAGTTTCTATGTTTGGATGTTTATTACTCAATCATGCTAAAACGACTGAACGGATTTAGACGAAACTTGGCAAACAAATAGTTTATAACCTGGATTAGAACCTTCTTATCCCGATAGTACTTTCCGAAATCCACGCGGGCGAAGCCTTTTTAAAAAGACGTAATTATAATACAAGACAGAATATTATTTAATATGTATAAGCATACAATCGATAAATTGATAATGAAACAATCAAATACGAGGATCATCATCATCTGCCTAGCCTTTTCCCAACTATGTTAATGAAACAATCAAATACGAGGATCAAAATCTAAAAAAAATACAGCTGTTCCATTTGTGTTTACATAACTCCACGAAATGTATCCTACATTTTGTTGAGAAGGCTTACTAAGACAGGCACGACACGACAGTGCGACGTGATTTTGCGATTCTTAGAACAATTTCTATGAAAACAAGATGCAATGTCGTGCGACAAGTCGCGTCTGTCTCGATACAGCTGATTTAAGTATTGGTCCCATAGTAATAGTTGTTCATAAAGATAAGGACCATGACAACACCTAAAATATTAAAAAAAAAGAAAACGAAAAAGGAAGAAGAAGAGATTTTCAATCATTTCAATTACACCTGTAGCGGTATCTTCAAGGCCACATGCGAACAACGCGTCATAATGACGTCACGCAAATCCTGCATCTCGCAAGCAGAGTTTACCGCGCAATTAGCATATATACAAACTTCCCAACATCAATCGTTGGGCAGTTGCTCGCCAGACACAACACCCGTCTGGTCGGAGGATCCTCCCTTTTCTATGGAGGATGAGTGATCTATACACCTGTTCCTCATACCTCCGAACACCTAGTAGGTTGTAAACTTACTACTTCGTTCAACGAAATCTCCAACCGGCTAGTTGACACTTTCCGTGACCCAAGGGCTGGCCATTACCTTGGCCAGGGGCTAACTTTTGCCATACAATGTGGTAATGCCGCCAGTCTCTTGGGTATAAGTCGACAGCGACGGAGAGAAATTTTTCGACGCCATATTTTAGTTTGTTAATAATTTTAGTTAGGTTAGGATATTATAATAGGGGTTAAAGTATGAAATTGCCGGTTCATTGTAATACGTACTTCGAATGGCCATAGAACCTTCATGGTTTGATATTTTTGAGTGAAACTTTATTCACATGGTACCTATGAAGTTCTTCTTTTAAAAAATGTGCAATATTCGATTATCGACTTTCAGTTGTTTTTTTATTCAGCTTAGACAAGAAAGATGGATACTTCGAAAATTCGAGTTAATTTTGAATACGAGTTCCGACGCAGAACTAACGCGGCAGAAACAGCTCGCAATATCAATGTTGCGTTTGGAGAGGGGAGTGCTAATGAACGCACCGTGCGATTTTGGTTTAAACGCTTTCGTGATGGAAAAGCAAAGCTTACCAATAAAAAGGTAATGGTAACTGTTCGGTGGTCTCAGCATGGTGTTATTCACTATAGCTTTCTCCGATCTGGTCAAGCAATAACGGCAGATATCAACTGTGCCGAACTCCGAACAATGATAGCAAAACTAGCAGTGAAACAGCCCCGATTCATGAATCGATCTTCACCATTATTGCTCCATGATAACGCGAGACCTCATACAGCACGAGAAACCGTTTTAACTCTACAGGAACTGCAATTCGAAACCATTCGTCACCCTCCGTATTCGCCAGACCTTGCTCTAACGGACTACCATTTTTTTCGTGATTTGGACAATTTTCTACGTGATAAAAAGTTTTCTTCTCAGGAGGCAGTACAAAATGCTTTCACACAGTTTGTCGAATCTAGATCACGAAAGTTCTATCGCAAAGGCATAAATGACCTTCCTATTAGATGGCAGCAATGTATAGATAATATTGGTAATTATTTTGATTAAATAAAAATGTTAAATTAAAAAAAAAAAACGAATTTCTTTTTTTCAGTACAAATCGGCAATTTCATACTTTAACCCCTAATATTTAAGTTTTAACGGTTTGTTACTTTATTTAGTATCAGAAGTTGATCTAGTGTAATGTATTTTTATCCTCCTAAATAAATGCAAAGAAAGTAATATTATTTCATTTTTACTTTTCTTTCTTTTTTCGTTGAAACCCCCGAGGGTTTGACTATGACTCCTAAACACATTCGAATATATCAACAATGATTATTTGAACAAGATCCTTGATCAAAGAGAAAGGGGCCAGACAATACAAAATGAAAAAATATTTTTCTAAAAATAATTCGTCTATTTCGAATCGTTTATCGATTCATATCAAACAAATCATTGTCAAACCTACGCAAGTTGTTATGTTGTTTTCATAATAATGATGTAAACTTTGTGGTTATATTTTTATAGGATTACAAGGTGAGTTGATAGTATTTTAAATGAGGACACGTGCTGGGGTTAATGTATTTTAATAGGAGTTTAAAGACTTTTTTGTCTGTTATCAATGGCACGAAACTTCACTTTTTCTAATTTGTCTTATGTACAAAATCTTGACTGTCACCGTGGTCACCGGTGACCAACAAAAGATTTTCTATTGTGTCCGTTGTCTGGCAGTCAACGTGTTAAATTATTTGTATCTAAACGGTATTTATTTTTATTTTAAAAAGAAAAAAAAACGTCTTAATAAATTGTAAAGCAGCCTGCTTTATTTATTATTTATTTATATATACTTTATTGTACTACAACCAGCTTAATTTTTTTGACTGACCGACCCTTGACAATTCAAAAGTGCCTGTAATTGATACACCACAAAAATACATAACATAAAAAATACATTAAACACTACAAAATATACAATGGGCGGCCTTATCGCTTTCTGCGATCTCTTCCAGGCAACCTTAGAATGGACAGTGATTTTCCTGGACATAAAATGGGACTGTCGTTGGTGCAAATATTATCTATACAATACACTAAAATATGTAGATACATAGATATATACATATGCAAAATCATAGATACATAAATACATACATACTAAATATATAAGCAACGAAAAATAAAAGAAGACTGCTTTTACAATTAAGACGTTTGTTTTTTTCTTTAATGTACTTTTCTTTGCTTTAGTTTGATCCTCAATCCTGATTGAGGATCAAACTACAGCAAAATTAAATCAACTTAGGGCCGAATTTTAAGTCTTCTGATAACTTTAATCTTCATTATTCTTTAGATAAAAGTTATCTGACGACTACAATCCTACTAGTCCTACTAATATTATAAACGTGAAAGTTTGTATGGATGGATGGATGGATGGATGTTTGTTACTCTTTCACGCAAAAACCACTTAACGGATTTGGATGAAATTTGGCACACAAATGGTTTATAACCAGGATTAACATATAGGATACATTTTATCCCGATATTCCCACAGGATCAAAACTTATGCGGGTGCAGCTAGTAAAAAATAAATGCAAAACTAAAATATTCAGCCCGTAGGTATGCCACTGACGTCGTTTAATTTATTCTGTCTATTGATTGTTTTCTATAAATAGTTATCATCATTATTCATGCAGTCGTTACGGGTCGTCAGAAGACCGAAAGGCAACCAGTCTTACCAAGGGGTTTCGTCTTAGCCAGTAACCGGGTTGTGGAGGTCAGATAGGCAGTCCCTCCATGTAAAATACTGGCACACAGCTGCATCCGGTTAGACTGGAAGCCGACCCCAACATAGTTGGGAAAAGGCTAGGCAGATGCTGATGATGATCTTTCATCCATGCACACCACAAAAATGCCTTATGGCTTTCTTCGATCGCTTCCGGGCAACCTTGGAATGGACAGTGATTTGCCTGGATATTAAGGGGTTTGTTTATAAACGATGAATAAAGTTGAGTGACTTTCAAACGTCAAAAATGTAAGCTAAGCCGCTAAGCAATGTTTATGAGCGTAAATGGAGTTGTCGTTGATGCAAAAATAAGCTTACAATGTACTAAAGTACACTGTATAATCAGCCTATAATGTTCCCACTGCTGGGACACAGGCCTCCTCTCTTCGAGAGGGAGTGGGCTATAATCTACCACGCGAGCCGAGTGCGGGTTGCTAGATGGCACATGTCTTCGATTTTTTTGTTGTAGGACATTCCGGTTTCCTCACGATGTTTTCCTTCACCGTTTTGAGAGCATTTTGGTGATGATATAATTTACACAAAGTAAAGCGCCTGTCAGGGTTCGAACCTATGACCTACAACTCACGGCTGTTTCCACTGGGCCACCACAGCTCACTCTGCACATTAGACATTTGGTGTAAAATAGCTGTTCATTATTATGTTTGTTCATTGAATATTTGGAGGTAATGTGGTTACAATAATGTGTAATGCCGTGAATTACCTGTTTTTGTTTGAGCATCGCTAACAACCTGTTAACAAGCTCGAACATTGAAAGTTACGGGCTGTTTATTGATAGACTAATTTAGTTTATAGAGGAGTTTACATCGCTACACTGTAGGTAAATTTAACATGATGGCAGGTATTTTCAAATATTAGTCAAAATGTTTTTAGGAAAGCTAGTTTGGTTGCATATTATTATTTAGTTTTCACGTTATTTACGTGAAAACTAAATAATAATATGCAACCAAACTAGCTTTCTACAACCAAATAACTCATCTATGAACTAACACACACAGGGTATAAATTATCAAAATAAACGAGCCAAAACCACGGCAAGAAGTCAGCTTATTAAGGATACGTACCAACGTACATTTGCAAAGAGACATTATAAAATGTCTGGTTGAGCTGCTACCTGCGCTCATTTCCCACTTTGAATTAAGAACAAGGGCATGACGTAGAACTAGGAATGTCATGAAGTGGCGTATCTTGAGACTGGCCCTTTGTGTGTGTGAGATTTAGTTAGAGTGGAAAGTTAGAATGTTAGAAGTAGGTATATCATTCTTATTGACTTATGCAAAAAATCAGTAAATGATATGTACAGATTGAGGTGTCCATTTATAAACGACTAGCTGCGCCCCGCTGTTTCATCCGCATAAGTTTCCATCCTGTGGGAATATCGAGATAAAAAGTATCATGTGTTAATCCTGGTTATAAAATATCTGTGTGTCAAATTTCATCCAAATTCGTTCTGTAGTTTTTGCGTGAAAGAGTAACAAACATCCATCCATCCATTTTGTTTGGATTTAGGACATACATACTCGTACATACACGTTTATAATATTAGCAGGATATATTATTATCAGTAAATAATATGTGCAGATTGAGGGGTCCATTTATAAGCGATGATTAAAGTAAACTGACGTTTAAACGTCAAAGATGTTTGGTTAAACAGTCGCTAATCACCACTTAACTTTGAGCAACGTTTATGAATAAAGGGGTGAATGACAAACGTCTATGTATTTTTTTTTGTCGTAAAAGCTAATGGCGTTTCAAGATATCAAGTAAACGTAGTGTTTAGATTTTAATTAACTGCACCCGATTTAATTTAAATAATGTAGTAGACAAATTAAAATCTTATAAATGTTTTGTAAAAAATTACCGGTACCTACCGTAGAAATAAAATACCATTCAAACAATTCAGTTACGGATGAAAAAAACACAACCCAAAACTTTCCTTTCCACTCCAAAAAACACACAGAACTTGTTAAAAAATCCTTACCCAGGCATCAAACAGGCAAGCGCCGCAAAAAATCCAAAAACTTAACAAAAACAGCAAAACGACTCGAAGGACCAGATTTCGCTCCGTGTACGTATCTAGTATTTTAGACACCCAACAGACCGGATAATGGGAGCAACACGTTTCCCTTACCTACCAATTTGTTCCGGCACCTGTGCCCGGGCATCCCATACATGTCTGGCTTAATCTTAAGATTAAACTTTAAGATGTAAACAAAGTTATGTTTAAACAAATGTTCCGGTGTGTTTTGTGGTATGGTTTAGGTTCGATTTTCAGTGCTGTATCCAAGGAAGTTATTATAAAATGGTTTGGGGACGTTAAGATTTAATTGCCCAATTTGTATTAATGGTCGGAATAAGTATTTTATTTCTTAAGGCTTGATTTTTCCAACGCCAGATAATTTAATCTGAGGAATAATTTTGAATTTTCGACAGTTCTTCCGTACAAAATCTGTCAGATTTCCATTTTATTCCACGAATAAAAATTATTTATCGATTGAAAAATCAGCCCTAAGTTTAATTAATACGGTTAAAAATCAATTACAGTAATTAAACAAAGATATTATATTGAATATTGGTATTGGTAATCTATAATTTAATGTCTCAATGGTATACTTAGACAATAAGCTCGTGTTATCTAGGCACATAGAGGGAGGCTGGAACATCGACACGCAAACTGTAACCATGAATTCAGCACATGAGTCTAGACACCCCTAAATAAGAAATTTTACGTCGGTTTTAAAAAAAGAACAGTTTGTTCATAGAAAGGTGCAATACCTACGCGGCCAAAATGTATGGAACAGATTTTTTTTTATAACGGATGAAAATTTTCCGAACAAGTTGGTCCCGCTTAATTGCAAATGACATCGTGGCAGGCCCAGACGGAAATAGCGGGATGAGCTAGACTCCCTTAATAAAGATTGGTCCTTGGCAGCTCTGGACAGAGACAGGTGGAAAGAGAGTAGGGAGTCTTTGCCCAGCAGTGGGACATTAATGGGTCATGGTGATGATGATGACGAAACATTTCAGAATCAAGTACTGAATCCATAGTAACAGGTTGCGCGTCGATGTCCCTGCCACCTTGTATAATATAATGTCTGTGAGAAGGAACATGCTCAAGATTGACCGGCATTTTAGCTTGTCCAGGTTCAACCCTCCACCTTCTTACCTTTATCAAACTCCCTAGACTGTGGCTTCTTCAGCAGCACAGGTTCGTGGTCCTCTCTCCTCCACGTAATCTTCGGAGGTGGGTGGCCCGTTGCCTTGCAGGTGAGAGTCGCATTCTCCAACTCTTGAACTGACACGTCGCCTGAAGTCTCATCACTCATGATGTCGGGTGGTACTGAGGACAAATATACAAGGTTATTTTACTAGACAATTTATTTTTATATAGGTATTTTTCCTAATGAGTCTGCTCTAGACCTAGATCTTGACTGATAAAAAGCGATGGATGAGGTATATGATGGAACAGGCGTGCCCAGAAGATGTCTGTTCACTCCTGCCAGTTTGACCTAGTGCTGTATTGTTTATTTATTGGCTAGAATATCGTTATCTCACGCAACAAAATTAAAACTTATTTTTTAAAGAGACCGAAAACGAATTACCACTTTAAAGGCACTAAAGGGAAGCTCAAACATTAAGCCCGAATTCCCTAGTCCAACATGAGAAGTAAGTTAAGCATTTATATAAACAGCATCGTAACACCTTCCAGACTTAGATATAAAAAATGTACGAAATAACCTAAAACAAAAACTGTACCATAAAACCGTACGCACGACTCACCGCAAGGGGCTGGCAATTTTTAACGCGAAAACTTTTTGTACCTATGCCGGGGGGTGAACCACGGCGAAGAGGGGCGAAAAAAGGTGAAGAGGGGTGAAAAAAGGTGAAGAAGGGCGAAAAAAAAGGTGAATTTTCACAATATTGTTGTGATTTATCGTACCGCGCACGTTGTCGAAAACTTTTTGGTACTTTAACCGTTTCGTTTGACGCCAACGATTGCATTCAACTGAGACTTGAATTTTGTTAGGTTTTCCTTTACTTATAATCCTGAATCTTTGTTAATGTCGTAAATTCGTTTGTTAAGGTTTTGTTCCGGAATTGAATAAGTTTATTATGGGTGTTTTGATTGTTTCGTTTTGGCGTGTGGTTTGGAGGCGTCATTGTTTTATATGGTAACTCAAAAGATTTAAAAGCTATTGGAAAACCGAGGATGTTTCGAGATTTTTTTTTATAAAAAACGTTGCCCCACACTAGGAATTTCTCCTGTATCGTGGGTGCACTTACGAACATTTAAACTCACATACACAAACAGCCAGATCCAGAACAACTACTTGTAGGTCATACAAATATATGTTCCGTGCGGGAATCGAACCCGCGACACGCAGCGCAGCAGTCAATCGCTTAACCAGTGCGTCAACCGAATTAGAAAATTAGAGGTATTTTTGACAGACTGAGACTGAGATCAGACTGTAAACGTCCTTAAAATTACGAGAATCGCCCCTCTGATATCCGAGGGGCTTGTGGCTAAGTAAAAACAGCTGCACCGGACGATCGATCAGGTTAACCTACGCTTGCCGCGGTTGGTCCATGGATGGGTGGCCATCTTTACATACCAAGAACCTCCGTGCCTCGGAAAGCACGTTAAGCCGTTGGTCCCGGCTGACATTTGTAGATCATTGACAGTCGTTATGGGCCGTGAGAAGCTCGAAAGTCTCACAACCAGTCTTACCCAGGGGTATTGTATTACCCTGTAACTGGATTTTGGAGGTCAGATAGGTAGTCGTTCCATGTAAAATACTGGTATTCAGCTACATCCGGTTAGACTGGAAGCCGAACCCAACATAGTTGGGAGAAGGCTAGGCAGATGATGATGCTCCTCTGATGTCACACAGCAGCAAAGTGTTGAGCAGCTTAAAAATACTTCACTCAACAATTAAAATGTTTAACATAAATCGGACTTTCTTCCTGATACATTTATCAAACAGAAACCTGTCTGCCTTTTTAAAGTCAAAGTCAAAGTCAAATCATTTATTTCAAATAGGCACATAAAAGGCATTTTTGAACGTCAAAAATAAAATTAAAATAAAATTGATTCTAGTCGCCCCTTCCAAAAGGTAGTTTTCGTATGGAGAAGAATGGGCAAGAAACTCCACCGTTACTCTTTTAAAATGTTTTATAATATTTTGCATACATTATTTATATAATTATATGTGAAGACGATGCACCTAAAAATAAAATTACTATACCACAATAGGTAAAAGAATTAAAATGGATAAATGAAATCATGACAAATAGATCAACTATGTGATAGATACATGGTGCTCACATATTCACAAACATTCCAAAAGTAGACGATTTTCATAAATAAATAAGGAGTAATAAGACCGGGTGTGAAATTCCTGATATATAACGTTAATTAGTAACTGGCGTATAAATTACTAAAACGTGCAAAATGTCACGCTACCCTAAATTGGGTCAGATTGGTTTTAATGAAAAATATATTGGTTCAAGTTTCTTTTCCACTTTTTTTGTAATTAAAAATAAGAAGCGGTTTTTAAGGAACTAATTAACGAGGGCTATGAATAATTCGTATTATCTTAGGTTTTAATTAATAAAATTAATCGTTCGGTTTTGAAATTGGGCTGAGTTTCAAGTGCCACTTCAGTTTTCTTGAATTGTAAAATGCTATTTAAGTTTTTTTTTTTAATTTATTTTCTGTTCTTATTTCTATTTAAAGGCAAGCAGAGGAGTAACAACGTACCTTTTGTATTACAGTCACCAAAAGAGATAAGTAACCAGAGTCGTCGGATATATTTGAAGTTTAGTAAGAAACCGATGAACGTTTTCGAATAAAATTTAATTTAATTCGTAGAAAACAAACAGTTAATTTATCAAATTAAATTTCAGTCGAAAACGTTCATCGGTTTCTTACTAAACTTGAAATATATCCGACGACTCTGGTTACTTATCTCTTTTGGTGACTGTACCTGGTTTTGGTGCAGGGTCAAAACTCGCTCAAAGTTACTACCTGTATCGGTTTACATAATTAGTCTATAATGTTCCCACTGCTAGGACACAGGTCTCCTCTCTGTGACAGTAAGTGGGTCATAATCTACCACGCGGGCCCAGTTCAGGTTGGCGGATGTCACAAGCCTTCGAATTTTCGGTTCTAGGACATTCCGGTTTCCTCACGATGTTTTCCTTCACCGTTTCGAGACCTATTTTCCAAAAAAAATCTAATTAGTCCGTCAGTTAGATTATTAAAAATATTGAACCCGTATTTTTTCTTTTGTCAATTATATAAAAGATGATGAAGATATCGCCCGTTAAAGTTCCGCGTGACGTCACTTGCTTGCGACATTTTTGCAAGCAAGTGTCGTCACGACCCCCACTCCCAAATTTTGACGCGCTTTATCTTTGTCATTTTATGTTTGATTGACAAAAGAAAAAATACGTGTCCATTATTTTTCGATAATCTAACTGACGGACTAAATATAATTATTATTTTTTTACCCAGGCAACTACCCTAATAAAGTAAAGTGCCTGCCTGAGTTCAAACGCACGACCGACATCTCGTTAGTCGGAGCCGATAACACTGGGCCACAACTGCTCTAAATCTGTTTGTTTACAAAATATTTGTAAGGAAAAAATATTCGCTATCATTGGATTATGAGACTGAGGTGATAGAGAATACACCTGTGTCTCTGCCCACACTTGTGCAGTATAATATCTCCCGCGCCGACGGTTAGTCTCCGCTGAGATTGGCCGCCATGGCCGAAATACGGTCTGGAGGACTGTTATTCGTAAGGACAAACTTTTCGCACTATGAGTATTAATAATTATTTTCCCGAATAACATAATAGCTAATAAAATAACTATGCCTAGCCTTTTCCCCACTATGTTAGGGTTGGCTTCCAGTCTACCTGGATGCAACTGAATACCAGTATTTTACATGAAGCTACTGCCTATCTGACCTCCACAACCCAGTTACTGGGTAATACTGGTAAGACTGGCTGTCAGACTTTCGGGCTTCTGACGACCCGTCACAACCGTCAAAGAACTGTCAACTGTCTGATCCATGAATGACAGTCGGGAAAAACGGCTTAACGTGCTTCCTGAGGCACAGAGGGGTCTTAGTATGTAAAGATGGTCACCCATCCACGGACCAACCGCGGCAAGTGTAGCTTGACCTGATCGATCGAACCGTGCGGCTCTTATTTCTTAGCCACAAACCCCTCTAAGAACGTACCTCGTATGAAATAAAAATAGGTACAACAACAATAAAAACTTAGATTTTTAAAAGTGTTTCTTTTAAAAATCTAAGGATTTTAGTCTTCAAGATTAAAATCCCTACTGTAGGAAAAAACAATCGATTAATCGTAACATGTCACCGTTTTACTGACTGTGTCGGTTCGATAACCTGCGCTTATGTATGCTGCACTATTTTAAGCCCTTCGCATTAATATTGTAAGGGTTGCAAGCGGCATGAACGCGACGCGTATGCAATAATAATATTGAGTGAATTTAACTCTATTTCTTGAATTATTATACCGGTAATAGACAGTGATTGGCTGATCTATTTAAAATTGGCTTAAAGTTGGTAGCAGCTTCATCAAAAAACGTAAATAATAACATGAAATTTCGTATGCGGTGGCAACTTTGTTTTGGCTACCATTTTGATGTCGCGTCAAATTTTATGATTGTTTAATATCCACTATATAGTCGAGTTTAAACTACGGCAAATTCGTAATGCACTATTTATAAAACCGTGAAGTTTCTAAACGGAAGTTGAAAAAAAACCATTTTTTTTTTCAACACAAATCATTACGATCAACTAATCCCATTTTGAAGACAGGTTTATTTGTCATAGAAACACGTGCATGCAAAAAAAATAGAGATAGATGATACTTCAATGATTTGTAAACAACCAAGCTTTTCACTATTGTGGAGAAGAAAAACCTTTGTATACAGGGTGGCAAGGATATCATCGCACAAACAAGACATGATTTTAAGCTAGGGGGCTTAAAATCATGTCTTGTTTGTGCAGATTTTTTTCGTATAAAAAAAAGCTGTGTCATAGAAAAGTGTAATACCTAGGTGGTAAAAATGTATGGAACGGGTATTTTTTTTTTATTGGTCTGGACACATCTACCGCATGTCAGACGCACAATGGGCCAAACTTACGACCCAGCGGGTCCCGCCTAATGGCAAACGACATCGCTGCAAGCCTAGACGGAGATGGCGGGATGAGCTGAACTTCTTTAATAAAGACTAGCGGCCCGTCCCGGCTTCGCACGGGTGGTTAAGTTTTAGTAAGGATCCCTAATCTTTTCTAGCAATAAATATAGCCTATGTCACTCAGGGTGAATGTAGCTTTCCAATAGTGAAAAGCACCTTCCGTTTGTGAATGGGTAGGTCAGTCAGAAAGTGAAGCTAGTTGGCCCATTCCAAAGTAGTGTCCTGTGAAAAAGAAACCTCGTTTACATGAAAATATTGTTACTTTAAAATGTTCTTTTTGATCAATCAAGGCTGTCTACGTATTCAAATTACAGCCTCGTGCATATATTTACTGAGCTATTATCTATCTAGGCCACCCTATGTACAAGGCTGTTAAAACTTTTCAAGGTCTGTTATTTATACGTAAGCTATTGTTAGTTGGGCTTACGAAATTAATTGTACTTGATAGGTATGTTTAGCTGAGAATTAATTACTTAGTTGGAACAAATAACAACGATTTTTGTAACAATGGAGCGACATTTAAGTTTAAATGATTGTAAGGTACTGTTTATTTTTTACCAATTAGTTCTGAATGGTTTACGATATTATCTACGACTATAAGCACCTCATCATCATCATCTGCCAATCCCAACTCTGTTGGGGTCGGCTTCCAGTCTAACCGGATGCAGCTGGATACCAGTATTTTACATGGAGCGACTGCCTACCTGACCTCTCTACAACCACAACTAACGTAATACAATACCCTTGCTAAGACTGGCTGTCAAATTTTCAGGCTTCTGACTACCCGTAACGGCTGTCAAAGATCCACGAATGACTTAACGTGCTTTCCGAGGCACAAAAGGGTGTCGGTATGTAAAGATGATCACCCATCTACGGACCAACCACGGCAAGCGTAGCTTAACCTAATCGATCGACCTGTGCCGCTTTTATTATTTAGCCACGAGCCCCTCCTAAGCCCCTAATTATATTTATATTAAATAATAGGAGGGGATTTACGAGAAATAGTGTACAATAGTACGTATAAGTTCAAACTCACGACCAGTCCATCGGAAATACGACTGAACAGGATTTACGATAAAATAACATCGCACCAACAGTCCCCAGGAGAGCAGTGATAGCTAGCTGGTATCGACTCTGACTTACGAGTTGTAGGTCCTGAGTCTTTTTCCCCAAAGTCCAGGCGCCTTTTGAAGGTTTCCCCAGAAAAATCAATAATAAATAAAAGGTCGTGAGTTCGAACCCAGGCAGGTACTTTGTGTATTTAATTTCATCACTACTGCTCTCAAAACAGTAAAGGAAAACATCGTGAGGAAACCGGTATGTCTTAAAACCAAAAAATCAAACACATGTGACATCTACCAGCCCGCACGAGGCCCACGTGGTGAAAGGAGAGAGAAGGCCTGTGTCCTAGCAGTGGGAACATTTTAGGCTGATTATGCTTGTACTTCTGCTACAGTCACCGAAGGAATTATTGCATAGTACACCCACCTTTCGACAGTTACATAATTATGTTTAAACCCCATGTCAATTGGGGGAGGCCTGTTGCCACTAACTGTTCTTGACGTAGACTCCGAGCTGCTGCTGAAAAATCATAATCACTAGCCTATAATGTTTCCACTGCTGGGACACAGGTCTCCTCTTGGTGAGAGGGAATGGGTGGATCCACCACGTGGGCCAAGTACGGGTTGGTACTCGTAGATGTCACATATCTTCGATTTTTTGGTTCTAGGACATGTCGGTTTCCTCACTATGTTTTCCTTCACCATTTTCAAACCTAGGCCTTAGATACTGTACCTGAGATACTCAAAAATGCGTAGTGAAAAATTTCTATACTTAACACTTTGTAAACACTGACTGACGAAACTAAACCTTTTGACATAAACGTCGTTTAAGGCCGTGTTCAAAAAGTATTAACATTGTAAGGGAATAGCACACGTGCATTTCCGACCGCCAATCAAAATCCGACAGGGACGATCAACGTTTGATCAATGATCCGTGGTTTAAAATTTTACTTTGTGTCACCGTACAGTGGCCAGACTACGAGTATATGAGACACATGGAACATTTGCAAATTTATGTATGTAGAAATATTATAGAAATAAATAAATGATAGGGTGGGATAAAAACGTGATAGCGATTTTTTGTCGATATTTTTGGACGATAACAATTATTTTATTTAACGTCGACGTAAATAAATGTATTTTCTTTGTAATTTCTGAAATCATTTTATATGATTGGATGATATTATTTTTAGCCTTTCCAGCCTTATTGTTAAATATTTACAAAACAAAAAAACAATATAGATAAGTTATGATTAAAATATTTCCTTGTCATCTTAAAACTTCTTCTGACCTTCAGTGGCCAGCGCCCAAATTGCTTAACATTAATCTCAATTTGAAGGACATTGCTAAACCATTGCTTCATATGGTCAAAAAACTTGTCTGCTCAACAACGTAAATACCCCAATGAATGTAATTGAACTGTCAAAATGAAAGCCAATTACCCCGCTGTAACCAGTCCCAGTTCTAAAACCACCCATGGTAACCCTACCCTCGCTTGCCAAAATGTTGTATCCCTGAGTGCAAAAACTGGTCGATCAATCATTACGGATTTAACTGTATAGGCTACGGAATTAAAACTTCATTGACATTGGACAGGACGAGACAATCTGTTAACTATAATTTATTTAAAAACTCCGTATATTTTAGGCCCGTCTGCACTTTTATACAAAAGCTTACCTTAGCACGGACGCGCGGGGTAAACGTTACGTAAATACGAAAGATTATTAAAAGGGGGTAGCCCGAGAAATTCAAATTATCTTAGTCTTTTGCATTTTGCAGCCGATCAATTCTGTAAAAATCTCACCGTGAAAAGTTAGGTGAAGTGAGCTTAGAGTGAGCTGTCCATAGTGTCAATCCCCATTATTTAGAATGACAACTCACTCCACGCTCACTTCACCTAAGTTTTCACGGTGAGATGGTTACAGAATCGCACTGCTGTTCCTTGTCAGGTTATATCACCATAATCATCATTCTCCTGCCCCACCAATTTATTTGGGGTCGACGCAACATGTCTCGTGTCGTGTCATCGTGTGTCGTGTCAGGTTGTATGTTGAGCAAAATATGATTCGCGTAATTATAATTCTGTAAATACATACTTGTTATGGTCACGAATCATATTTTGTTAGATTGCAAAAAACGTAAGAGAACTGAATTACGCGGTACTCCCCCCTTAATAATCGTTCGTAAATAAAAAAAAATACAACTATTACCTAAAATATCTGGCGATGGAAAACTCAGCCCTTTTTTTTGGTTGGGAAATCATAAAATGACCTCTCAAGCTCTGGGCTGAGCGGAAGGGCGTGTCAGACTTTTACTGACTAAAACCCACCCGTGTTCCTTCAGTTGCCTGTGCCAGCGGCCACGGTATTTCTTTCGAACAACCCGCAGCCCTGGCAGGCATCGGCCCTAGCGGACCCCGTCAGTTCGTGCTGACATCTCTTTGAGGCGCACGTGGAACACAACGCGCCGTCAACCCGGGCCTGGTCCTTGCCGGGTGGCGCCCTGCCCATTGCTCGCCGCCCGCAAGCCCGCGCCTACAGTGGCCGGGAGTCAGCTGTTGACTCCCGTCCAGGGCGTCTCCTGCGGCCACTAGGGGCGTGAGGGCGCAGAGATTGCCTCTCCCTCACGCGCTCCGCCTCCTCCTTTGCGAGCATTAAGTACTGTTTCGCAGAAGGAAGTGACGGCTTTCCATGCACTCTCGCTCCATACCATGGCCTGGACCAGGGCCGGACGAGAGAAATCGCCGCCGCCGATCGCCGGCACGAGGACGCAGCGGTGCTCCGCCCAAGCCGGGCAGACCTCCACCGTATGCTCCACCGTGTCCTCCGGGCGACCCACACAGTGGTGACACCCTGGCGTTGCCTCCCGCTTTATCCTGAACAAGAACCTCCCGAAACAACCGTGTCCGGTGAGGACCTGTGTCAGACGTAAGGTGAGGGCGCCGTGGCACCTCTCTAGCCACTCCTCAAAGAGGGGACTTATCGCCGCAATTGTGACGTGCCCAACACTGGGGTGCGACAATCGCATTCTCCATGTCGCTATGAGATCCCGCCGGAGCTCTGTCCGCTGTACCGTGATTTCTCGCGGCAGCGGAGTTACGCCGCGGCGTTTTGCTTCCTCTCGCCACTCCCATATGTGGGCGAGGACTTTGGCCTCCAGATCCCATGGCGGCAATCCGGCAATGAGGCTCGCCGCGTCAGCGGAGACCATGCGGTATCCTCGGACCAGCCGGAAAGCCATGACCCTTTGGGACGCGTTCAACCGGCGGCGTTTTTCCATCGCCAGATAACTTTTATTCGAGGAACAAAATCGACGTTTGACAGTTTTTGTATCAAATCAAATCAAATCAAATCTATTTATTTGCGAGAATGTAGGTTTACATGGTGATCTTAAACTATAATGGCCCCTTTACATCCTACCATTACACATGGTGTGCAAATAATTAACATGCACAATACTATAATTTTAAATTTTTTTTAAATGTCAACATTATTCAATTATTATAAGGTCATATTAATTCAAATCATTACAATTCCAATTACCACCATTACCAATATTATTTATTATGTTTCCTTCTCCGCGATCTGACATGTATTCATTCAGATTATAAAAGCATTTTTCTTTTAACCATTGCGTTACCTTTTTTTTGAACATGGTCAAAGGTAAATCTTTAAAAAAGTCGGGTAATTTATTATATACCTTTACAGCATTTACGAACGAGTTCCTCTTATACAATTCGAGCCTGGATTGCGGTACACAGAGCTCATGCTTAAATTTATTTTTATTTCTAGGAGCTACATTTCGTTTGGTTATATCTTTGTGTTTAGTGAAATATTTCGGATGTTGTTGTACAAATAGGCATAATTCTCTAATGTACATACACGGTAATGGCAAAATATTGTACTTTTTAAACAACGGTTTACAACTATCCGTACACCAGGCTCCACATATTACTCCACGTATGAAATAACTGTAAAAATTTCAAAATTATTCCTCGAATAAAGTTATCAGATGATTGAAAAATCAGCCCTTAATCGAAAATACAACTATTCAATAGCATTTTGGTTTAAATTTTTGCGAAACGCACAAATTGGCCATTTTGTAATTCCTTACATCATAATTTCTTTGGTGCATGTTGGGTGCGCGTACGTCAAATAGGACGCTTCGGAAATGTTGCGACTACATAAAGCGTAAAACGTTTATTGAGGATGATATTCTCTTAGCATGTATATCCTCCTTTTTGTTTCTATTTTTTTATATTCCTGGTTGTTTCTATCACACTTAAATTGGATTGTATTATTTTGCTTTATGTACGCTGTACCAGTACAGCGTCCTAATAACTGTTTACTTTAAAAAATAAAAATAATCGTTTTATACGTCTTGTTGATGAATAATTGTTTGCTGCACCGGACGACGTCATTACGTCGGCGCCGGCTGTCGCTGAAAACCAGTGCTGGGGCTCTGTCTTGCATAGGGTCGCAGCATAATGCTGAGCGATAGCCGTTTTGCGTGGATGTGACGCATGTCAACCATTTTGAATTGTGTTTTTTGCTTAGTTTGTTTTTATGTTCTTTTTTGCGTCATGTTTACCGCAAATAAACGTTTTTTTTTCTTTCTTTCTTTCTTCTTTCTAAATAGTATCACCAATGGATATGAATAAATTCTTAAAAAATGACACTTCTCTTGTCCCAAAGTTTGGTTTACTTTGGCCAAAGGCTAAGCATTGCCATACAACCTGACAATGCCGCCAGTCTCTTGGGTACACTACACACAGCGATGCGGAGGAATTTTTCGACGCCTAGTTTGTTAATAGTTTTAGTTAAGTTAGGATATAACATTTTTGTTTTATTTATTAATTAGGTGTGTGTGCTTTGTGTGAGTTATTATTAATGTAGGCCTCCCACAAGGTGGACCGATGAAAGAAGGCCGCAGGAATCCGCTGGATTCAAGATGCACAGAACTTGTCAAAGTGGCGGTCCTTGGGAGAGGCGTATGTCCAGCAGTGGACGTTTTTCCGTTGAAATGATGATTATTCTATTTACGAACCTTTCATTTTAACTCTCTATAAAATTTAAAATCAGATAAACAAAACAAATATTTTAAATTTTAATAACGTTCTTATTTTTGTTATGTTTACTCCGCGCATTCGTGTAAGGTCCACTAGTCTATTTTAGACCTGAGTGTACTTTTAAATACATTTTTATTATCCAAATGTATATGACAAAGCTGTAAGTGGCTATAATAGAGAGGAATGAAAGAGTTTATTTTGAAATCCCATTAAATAGAGTGAATGATTATTTGCAGTATTCAGTTACGGTTTTATTCGAATCGGGTTTATTGCAAATGTTAAAAATGTCAAATGACTTTTGTTTGATTGAATAGCAATTGTTTGTACAGCGAAACTGTTACTATGACTGTAGGTATAGTTTTTTATCAAAAACATACGTGGTAGGATATGTATGATATATGCCCGGCAAACGGTGAGCCCAAATAGCACAGAACTGGTGCCCTGAGACATTGAGGCGGGGTCGCGGCAGACCACGTAAGAAATGGCGAGGCGAGCTGGATAGATTCCGTCAAAAGTGAAAGGAGGACGCGCGGGTTCGCGAAATATGGAAGGAGTGGGGGCAGGCCTTTGACCAGGAGGGGGAAAGCGAAGGGTAGTAAAAAATAGGTAAATATCAAATAGTTTGTGCATGTCTCTTTGCTGCCACGGCTTATTTTAATTTTTAATTTCTGAGTTGTGTTTATGTTTTCATTAACTGACGTGCACGACTTTCTACATCGTTCTCACATGGTTAATTTCAAAACGAATGATGTAATCAAATATTTTGTAACAATTTTATGATTTAAAAGAGTGTCCGTGGAGTTTCTTGCCCGTTCTTCTCCATAGCTACCTACGCTTTGGAATTGGCAACTAGCTTCATCTTTCTGACTGACCGACCCTTTGACAATTCAAAAGTGCCTGTAATTGGTTTAGTTGAAATAAATGATTTGAGTTTGAGTTCCTGACACAAAATGAAAAGAATCATCAAAATCGGACAAGGTACTCTGTAAAAAGTAATGCGTAGTCATACAAGTACGTGTTGACCCCCTCCTCATTTAATATCGTCGTTTAATGAAATACCAATAAGCTCTGTTAAGCGTGACATTTAGTACCATTGACATTTTTATGAACAAAGTTTTGGTATATAACGAAGTTTCAGGACATTTTCAAATTTAATGTATTCTATTAACCGACTTCAAAAAAAGGAGGAGGTTCTTAATTAGGTTGTATTTTTTTAATGTGTGTTACTCAGTTATTTATAAGCCGATTTGCAAAATTATAATTTTTAATGGATAAAGTAGGCCTCAGGGGTGGTCCCATATAAACTTTATTAACTTTGCTTGAATAGTTTTTGAGTTAGCTTCAATAATACGAATTTTTTCCACTTAGTTTATATTGATGATGTTTTAATAACTTACTGATTTACATAGCAAGTAGTGTTATATGAATTCGTGTGGGTAGGTTGGCACAAATAAACAGTGGTGTAAAAAAGTTTTTATTTTTATTATACCTTTAGCAGGACAGAAGAACTTTTAGAATAGTTAAAAATCAACACTAAATAGGTCAACCAATACTTTAACACTTTAACAGCTACAATACAAAGGACATAACAAATAAAAAACGTGCAAAAACGATTCGAACGGCCCGAAGCCGCTCCAATATGGAACAAGTTGGAAATTGGAAATGCGAGCGACTTCCCGTCTGAGTCATGCAAAACGGAGGTGCGAATAAAAGTAAATTGGTAAACTTTAAATATACCGCGACCGGTACAAGTAGTGCTGGGAATTGAGGGCCACGAGAGGGATTCGGACGAGACAGTTTGAGTCTCGAACGGCTTTGTTTTATATTTTGTGGTAGTTGGAGCGGTGACTTCCCATTGTCTACACACAGTATAATAATATGAAAGCAGTGGTGGCCCAGTGATAATGGCCGTGACTTACAAGTTGTAAGTCGTAGGTTCGAACCCAGATAGACGCTTTACTTTGCGTAAATTATTTTGCTCTAAAAACGGTGCAGGAAAACATCGTGACGAAACCGGCATATCCGAGAACCAAAAATTCGAAGACATGTGATATCTACCAACCCGCACTGGGCCCGTGTGGTGAATTACAGAGCCCACTCCCACTCACAGAGTGAAGGCCTGTGGCCCAGCAGTGGGAATATTATAGGCTGATAATGATATAACTTCGCCAGGCATTCCAGGACAGTGGTCACGTGGGAGACTCACGTCTACGTCATCACCGCTATCAATGGTTCTTTCATTTCTGTGTTACCAGTAGTATGTAATAGTAACTCCCCAACCATCTTCATTACCTGTACGAATCCGATAAAACCATAATTAACAATCACGTTGGTATACGTTTAAATTGAATTATATCGTTTGATTAGGCAAACGAAACGACAACTTAAATGCTTTATTATATATTTTTTAACAGAATTGTAACAGAAAATGTTACCATAATTTCGTGTTTTCTTACAATAAAGTGGAAACTGGACAGTGATTCTCGTCGCGTATTCCACAGAGCCTAAAGACTAAGGTCTTCAATCACTGCGTCCTGCCAGTCATGACTTACGGAGCCGAAACGTGGACACTCACTCAATTTATAGACCAGCCGTACTAGTCCATAAATTCAAGGTCGCTCAGCGAGCCATGGAACGGGCTATGCTTGAAGTCTCTCTGAGGGATCGAATCCGCAACAAAGTGATCTGGCAGAGAACCTTAGTTGTCGACATAGCTCACAGAATAAGCAAGCTGAAGTGGCATTGGGCCGGTCATATTAGCCGTAGAAACGATGACCGTTGGGGTAGACGTGTTCTTGAGTGGAGACCGCGAATCGGTAAACGTAAGGTGGGACGCCCTCAGGCTACGTGGAGCGACGATCTTCGCAGGATGGCTGGTACCAGCTCGATGAGGGTTGCCAAAAACGAGTTGAATGGCGTGCAATGGGAGAACCCTATGTCCAGCAGTGGACTGCTATTGGATGATGATGATTATGGACAGTGATGTCAGCATGTGTCACATCCGGAATGCGAGACCTTGTTTTTAGCAACTAAATTCAAGTTAGACAAAAAGTTTTTTTTTTATAGGATTAGATTCAGATAAGTAGAGAAAACACTTCATCTGCCTAGCCTTTTCCCAACTACATCACATGGAGCAACTGCCTATCTGACCTACACAACCCAGTTACTGGGTAATACGATACCCCTTGGTAAGACTGGTTGTCAGATTTTCGGGCTTCTGACGATCCGTAAAGACTGTCAAAGATCCGCAAATAACAGCCGGGATCAACGGCTTAACGTGCTTTCTGAGGCACGGAGGGATTTGGTATGTAAAGATGGTCACCCATCCACGGACCAACCGCGGCAAGCGTAGCTTAACCTGATCGATTGACCCAAGAAAACACTTGCCTAGTATTATTTAGTTGTCAATAAAATATATCGATAGAACTTTTAGGGTTAAATCATCATCTTCCTAGCCATTTCCCAACGATTTCGGTCAGCTTCCAGTCTAACCGGATGCAGCCGAATACCCGTATTTTAGATGCAACTGCCTATCTGACCTCCACAACCTAGAGTTGGGCAAACCGATAGTCCTTGCTAAGACTAACTAAACCTCCTTGTTAAGACTGACTAAGGTAAAGTTAAATAAGTTTAGGTAGAGTTTTAAGGATAAATGTTTTTTCATTTACTTTTCATGCATAAAAATATGTAACAGTCATAAAGGTATGAACCATAGTAATAATATGCAAGGAGAAGCTTTGTTTTTCACCAGAATAACTATTAAAACATTTAAAACCGTCATAAGTGCAGTGAGGGGCTTGTGGCTAAGTAATAACAACCGCACGGGTCGATCGATCAGGTTAAGCTGCGCTTGCCGCGGTTGGTACGTGGATGGGTGACAATCTTCACATACCAAAGACCCCTTCACCCTTCATGCCTCGGAAAGACCCAGAAAGAAAGAAAAAGTATTTATTGCGACTCTTACAGGATCAGAAACTAAACTAAACACAGTTAAAAATAAAAATAAAACAAACTACATAAAAAAGTAACAAAAGAAAAAAAAAATTAAACAATAAGTCCTACACGAGGCCATGCTATCTCAGCATGATGCTTCGACATTTAAAAAATAAATGCCCAGCTATCAATCGTGAATCTTTGGCAGTCGTTACGGGTCGTCAGAAGCCCGAAAGTCTGACAACCAGTCTTACCAAGGGCTATTACCCAATAACTGGGTTGTGGAGGTCAGATAGGCAGTCCATGTAAAATACTGGTATTCAGCTGCATCCGGTTAGACTGGAAGCCGACCTCAACATAGTTGGGGAAAAGCTAGTCATATGATGAGAAGTTAATATACTACAGCAATGCGTTATGTGAGTTGTTTCCTAAAATTAAACTTAAACATCAGAGACAAACTTCTCATTAAATCTTTAATTAAACTACGAAGGTATCTCAAGTTTTCGTTTAATGTCATGTAAAATGGAAGCGGGAATAAAAGTAAATTGCTAAACTTTAAGTACTGCAGCCATACAGTTAATAGTGTTGGGAAACGGCAGGTGACTCGGCTTTGTCTAGATAACCGATCGATTTTATCGTCACAGGCGACTTTAAGGAAGGTATTTCGTTCATTTAAAGTGTTACGGAAGAATTTACCTCATTACGTTATGTAGGAAGTAATTAATATATCAGTTTTTTTTTCTATTACCACTTCGTAGCCGGTATGTGGATCCACGCTCGACACAATGAATCTTTAATTAGTTCTGTAATTGATTTGATTGATTTTTTTTTAAAAACGTTGCCCCACACTAGGAATTTCTCCTGTATCGTGGGGGCGTTTACAAAAATTTAACCTCACATACACAAACACCTACTTGTAGGTCATACTAATATTTGTTCCATGCGGGAATCGAACCCGCGACACGCAGCGCAGCAGTCAATCGCTTAATTACGGCATTAAACTGGTTGAATCATTTGTGATTATCGTCGTATGTATAATTTAGCGATTTTAATAAAACACTTTGTATTAGGGCGGGAGTAGAAAAAATTATGCATACTGTGTGATTTTGGTATTTCTTACAATAAAAGCTACCTAGAAATTAATTGAACAAATATAAAAGTAATTAAATATTGCTTGTCATTACGGTTGAGCAGTGGTGACCAAGGGGTGGCGGCTCCGACTGAGCAGTGGTAGTCATTACGGTTGAGCAGTGGTGACCAAGGGGTGGCGGCTCCGACTGAGCAGTGGTAGTCATTACGGTTGAGCAGTGGTGACCAAGGGGTGGCGGCTCCGACTGAGCAGTGGTAGTCATTACGGTTGAGCAGTGGTGACCAAGGGGTGGCGGCTCCGACTGAGCAGTGGTAGTCATTACGGTTGAGCAGTGGTGACCAAGGGGTGGCGGCTCCGACTGAGCAGTGGTAGTCATTACGGTTGAGCAGTGGTGACCAAGGGGTGGCGGCTCCGACTGAGCAGTGGTAGTCAATACGGTTGAGCAGTGGTGACCAAGGGGTGGCGGCTCCGACTGAGCAGTGGTAGTCATTACGGTTGAGCAGTGGTGACCAAGGGGTGGCGGCTCCGACTGAGCAGTGGTAGTCATTACGGTTGAGCAGTGGTGACCAAGGGGTGGCGGCTCCGACTGAGCAGTGGTAGTCATTACGGTTGAGCAGTGGTGACCAAGGGGTGGCGGCTCCGACTGAGCAGTGGTAGTCAGACAGGCGCTTTACTTTGTGTAATTCATTTCATCATCACTGCTCTCGAAACGGTGAAGGAAAACATCGTGAGGAAACCGGCATACCATAGAACCAAAAATTCGAAGACATGTGCCAACTACCAACCCGCACTGGGCCCGCGTGGTGGATTACGGCCGACCCTCTCAGGGAGGGGCCTGTATCCCAGTAGTGGGAACATTATAGGCTGATTATGCTCCATACCATCAAGCCTGTTCTTCTCCGAAGGTTTTGGTAGAAGTGTGTTAAACATTTCAACAGTTATGTTTAAGTCCCATCTAGTAGAGGATGACCCGTTTGCTATCAATGGGCACAAATCCAGCCTCCAGGCTACTACTGAAAAATTCACAGATATACAGCTAATATCATTACGGTTGTCCAAGGAGATGGCGAAGTAGCCCGAGACGTTACGCACCGGATCAACTCAAGATGGACGAAATGGCGACAGGTCACAGGAACAACTTGCGACCCACGGATGCCCCTCAAGTTAAAGGGGAAAATTTATAAGTCCGTGATAAGGCCTGTCGTACTTTATGGGTCTGAATGTTGGGCTGTGACGGATGAAAAACGATTGCATGCAGCGGAGATGAGATTGTTGAGATGGATGTATGGAGTGACGAGAATGGATAAAGTAAGAAATGAGTATATAAGAGCAAGTTTGAAAGTGGCGCCAGTGACAGAAAAGTTGAAAGGAAATCGTTTGGCTTGGTATGGGCATGTGATGAGAAGGGACGAAACGCATGTGACTAAAAGAGTGATGAATATACATGTCGATGGATGGAGAGGGAGAGGAAGGCCGAAGAAAAGATGGATGAATTGTGTGAGGAATGATATGAAAGAGAAGGGAGTGAATGATAGCGTGACGGTTGACAGGGGAGGATGGAAGAAGAAAACGTGTTGCGCCGACACCAAGTAACATGCGATATGGGCAGGGAGATGATGATGTCTTTACGGTTCCTATATGATCCAGGTACATTATTGCAATGAATATCTTATCGTTTTAAGTTTAAAACTGAGAAAAAACTATGTCACAATGTTTCTCAAGCCTATTTTCATCTAAGGCAATACAAAAATAAACCATCCTAATGGGCAAATACCTAATTCTCACTTTACCACAAGTTTGCGACATCTTGTCCAGCGAGTCGAGTCACTCGACTGTAACAAATTGATGTCCCATCACTACATCAAAGAAATTTTTCCTTTGTAACCTTTCCTTTGTAACGTGTTAACGTAGCAGCTAAAGTAATATTTGTAATGTCCGAGTTATTTTAATTAGCACATAATGAGACTTTCTTTTAAAAGTAAGACTACATTAGTTATTAGACGATAAATCCATGTTCACCTTACAACAAGGATTAAATGTCTACAAACCGTGCTTGTGCACATTAATATCTTCAAATCTATCAAAAAATGTCAAAGGACTTATCAATATTACACATAGGTAGTCTATAATATTCCCACTGCTGGGACACAGATCTCCTCTCGGTGAGAGGCAGTGGGCCGTAATCCACCACGCGGACCCAGTGCGGGTTGGTAGTTGTCACATGTCTTGGAATTTTTGGTTCTAGGATCGGTTTCCTCACAATGTTTTCCTTCACCGTTTTGAGAGCAGTGGTGATGAAATAATTTACACAAAGAAAGCGCCTGCCTGGGTACGGAAATACGGCAGGCGGTTTACTTTGTGCAAATGAATATTATAATTTTTAATAATCGGATTGATGTTCGAGAATATAAAGATGAAGAGCAACAATTTCTCAATTTACGTTATCATTGTTCACGTAACAATGGCAATATCTTCTTAAAATCGCATGAAAAAATATAGAGAACTAGCTGCACCCCGCGGTTCCACCCGCATATGTTTCGATCCCGTGGGAGTACCGGGATACAAATAATCCTATATGTCAATTCTGGTTATAAATTATATGTGCGCCAAATTTCATCTAAATCCGTTCAGTAGTTTTTGCGTGAAAGAGTAACAAACATCCATCCATCCATACAAACTTTCACGTCTAAAGGAACTCCAATATTGCACGACTCCATAGATAAAAAGGTTACCATCGATCCCTTACCCAATGAAGAGCCCATCAAATTGTGTGCAAAATTTGCTCTCCCACCCACCATAACAAAACTGTGCAAACATAAACTGGGCTTCACAAAACTCCTCTTTATCTAACACCAACGAAGTTTACCCTCTATCAAACGAAGAAAACATTCGATTTTCATCGAATACAAGTTCAGATAGAAAGCAATCTTAAAGTTTAACATTATTATGTTACTATATATCACAGTTACGTCTGTGTCGCCACTTGAGACCTCACAGATGGAGCTCAGCACAAACTTTATTTATACCAAGTTCCTCGGGAAATATTTAATGTTGAATTTTTATTCCTTCCCCTTTGAGGGGCGCGTTTTACTTAAGAATTTTTCATTTTAAAATGCAATATGTGCTGGTTGTTTGATGTGCCATTTAGGATATTGCTATGTATGTGTGGCACTGTTTGATGTTTTTTTTGAGTTTCGTGAATGGACTTGTTAGTGGGTCATTTTTTTTGAGTTTCGTGAATGGACTTGTTAGTGGGTCATTTTTTTTGAGTTTCGTGAATGGACTTGTTAGTGGGTCATTGTGGTCACTTTAGTGCTTGTTAATAACATAAGGATTGTAAGTGATTCTTGCTTTAAACGTTTGGTTGATGTATGTATGTACAGTCTTACGTCAAAAATATGTGATCTCACTCAGGTTAAAGTGGCTAGAGGCCTTTATTTATTAAGGCATCCACAGAATAGCCCAATTAAGTAGCTAACTACCTCCTAAGTTAACCTGCGAAATGACATTCCCAAAAAAAAAAAACTGGTGATTTAATGGGAAAACACTAATTATACTAGTAATTTGGCAACTGCTTCTACTTACGTGCACTCGGTAATCATCAGATTGTAACAGTTTATATATAATAATTTTCTATTACTCCAGTCACCATCATTCAATACCCCTGTAGACTAGTCAACCCAAACATTACCTTCACAACCGATTTCAATGACCAAACACCACCACAATGAGTTAAGACAACGCTGGGCTTATAACGGTCACGGTGAACCAGACAAAGCCTCAGCACGTACCGTACTTGCCAAGTATACATGTATCTGGAAGTCCAAGACAGTGGCTCGCAAAGGCAACGAGATGTCAATAACAGTATACTGCTTTTGTTTTACCGCTACAGGACGAGATGGAACTTTAATATGTGGTTGCGAAATCCGCTAGCCTCTAGTAGTTGATTCGAAAATCCCGGGTCTATTTAATAAAACCGACAGAAAAGAAAAAGAAAGAAAGAAAAAGCATTTATTTGCGGCAAACATGACGCATAAATAAAAAAGAACATAAACACACAAAAAAAAAAACAGGCAATTTATTTATTTATTAAGGTACACCAACAGCTTCTATGTATTATATAACTTAAGTAAATAATAGTCTCGGTCTTACAAAGTCACTAATTATAGGTTTACCAGCAATCTCAGAAATAAGTGATCACACATAATAATAATAGATGCTAAACGATAGGTTAGGTGACAATCCGACAATTTTGTAAGAGTCTTTCATAGTTTTCTGTTTTATTAGGCAGGAGACAGGACCTGTCGGAAAATATGTAAATTTTGTCAGTTTTATTAAATAGGGCCCAGAATGAAGACTTTTCTCAGCAGTGGGACGTCGTAGGCTGCCAGAAAACAGCATTTCACTATCTGATATTCATATGGTACACTGCAGGTTTTCTGTCACACCATTCCTCCCTACTCCTCACTATACTATTATAAAATGTAGACGTTTCTTGCTCAATCACAAATATGACTACTACTTTCTTTAATTACTTAAATAACATATAGGGTGGCAGTAACATCGACGCGCAAACTGTAACCATGAATTCAGTATATGATTCTAGGAGTAGAAAATTTTATTATTATTATTTATTTATATATACTTTATTGTACACCACAAAAATACATAGCACAAAATATACATGACACACTACAAAATATACAATGGGCGGCCTTATCGCATTACTGCGATCTCTTCCAGGCAACCTTAGAATGGACAGTGATTTTCCTTGACATAAAATGGGACTGTCGTTGGTGCAAATATTAATTATACAATACACTAAAATGGATACACAAATATATACATATCCAAAATTATAGATACGTAAATACATACTCGTACATACTATATATACAAGCAGCGAAAAATAAAAGAAGACTGTAGATGATTGCAGTTAGGACAACAAGATCACAACGACAAGTAGTGCTCTTTTAAAAGTCTTTTGAACACCTGTAACGACCTTACAGCCCTTTTCTATAAATCGACTGTTTTGTAGAAAAGTGCAACACCTACGCGGTTAACATGTATGAAACAGGTTATTTTTTTAATAACCTACTATAACACTAATCTAGAACACTATTCTGTCCACTTCGTAATAGTTGTGTATGTATTTATTATTTTGAGTATGATAATTATAATTATTATCATTCGAGTAATATTTATTTTAGAAGTATTTATGTATGTTTTTGTATGTATGTTAGTATACTCTCGTAATTTTTGTTTAGTTTTTAAGAGAATTGTTTTTTGATTCTACGCATTATTTTTTGTCTCCTTTGCTCTATCACACGCTGTCTACATCTCTGTATCTATTGTCCTGTCTCGGGGGTGCTGGAAGAGATTTCTTATGAAATAAGCATCACCTCTGTACCTATTTTTTCTGTTCTGTTTTTCATTGTCTCTTTATATAATATATGTGTGTATATAAATAAATAAAATTTCAACGCAGGGGCGTTCAGAATGATGTACTGAAACCATGGTAACATGGTTGCGCGTCGATGTCCCTGCCAGCCTGTAAGTAAAACAACTAATTACTCAAATTAAAACCCTCTTCCTCTCTCCTATTTTGCCGTGCCCGACAGGGTTCATAATTATCATATCTTTGTAAAACCTACCACGTCCTAATTTCACATTGTGGAATGTAAATAAATAATTGAGATATTGAATCACGCATATACGGCTGAACGGATTCCCGAATGACTGGGAAACAAAAAAAAAAAAATATTCAAAAAAAATATTCAAAAAATACGTCATCATCTTCTCCTAACCTTTTTCCCAAAAAAGTTGAGGTCGGCCTCCAGTCTAGCCGGATGCATTTGAATACCAGTATTTTACATTAAGCGACTGCCTATCTGACCTCCACAATTCAGTTACTGGGTAACACAATACTTCTTGGTAAGACTGGTTATCAGACTTTTGGGCTTCTGACGACCCGTAACAACTGTCAAAATCCACAAATGACAGCAGGGACCAACAGCTTAACGTGCTTTCCGAGGCACTGTGGGGTCTTGACATGTAAAGATGGTCACCCATCCACGGACGAACCGCGGTTAAAAGAAGCTTAACCTGATCGATAGACCCGTACAACTGTTATTACTGATCCACAAGCCCGCGATACGATATGTAGGTACGAGTATACGTATAAAAACATTTATATTTTTATCCAGTCCGTGCCGATATCGACTCTACCCTCCCAGTAAAATAATATTAGTTCTATATATTGACGACTTCTTATGTTTTCTTTGACTTCAAGATCAGCAATGCGACATTTTAAGTTCCGAGATTGTGTTCGTGCGATAAGTTTTAACAAGTTCCCAACTTATCCATTGCCTTCAATAAATTCGTTGAACTTTATAGAGAAATACTTTTCTGTAATCTTTTTGTTGCGGTATGAAAATGTGATTGTATTCATTTTATTTGCCGTACTTAAATTTATCAACAATATTTTAATCCAAAGTTTGTACAGCGCTTAGAATAATTGAAGAACGGTGATAGCAAATTACTTTTAGCCAAAATATCGCGCTTTAACAATTTTATTTTTTATTAATAAGAAACATCGTCAGTCCAGACAAATTGTTTTTTAACCGACGAAAAAAAACGGAGGAGGTTCTCAAGCCGACGCGTAAATAATTAAGGCAATTTAGTGATCTTTGTTTATTGATTGTTTGGCGCCGACTCAAAATTACTTAGGTATACTTATATTAGTTTAAGAACTTCGTTATTAAGGTTGAATAAAAAAGGTTTATTATTTTTTGCTTTTCAGTTTTTTCGACGGTTTAATTTTTTTTTTTTTTGTGTTTTTGTTTTGTGCTTGTTTGGTGTTGTTCAAGTCATCATCTACCTAGCCTTTTCCCAACTATGTTGGGGTTGGCTTCCAGTCTAACCGGATGCAGCTAAATACCAGTATTACATGGAGCGACTGCCTACGTACTCCTTGGTACGACTGGTTGTTAGACTTTCGGGCTACTGACGACCCGTAACGACTGTCAAAGATCCACGAATGACAGCCGGAACCAAAGGCTTAACGTGCTTTCCGAGGCACGGAAGGGTCTTGGTTTGTGAAGATGGTCACACATCCACGGACCAACCGCGGCAAGCGTAGCTTAACCTGATCGATCGACCCGTGCGGCTATTATTACGTAGCCACATGCCCCTAAATCAAGTCAAAATAGTCTATTTTCTTTGATCCTGTCATCAAAGCTAAAAACTATGTATGCAATTATTTTAAATACATAGGTGTTCCTACTAAATTGCCTGGTCGTACACCAAAATTAGAAATAACTTTGTACTACTATTATAAACACCGTCATTACCACCAAACCGTTAACACATAACACTAAAAGTTTAACACCTACAAATCATTAACTATTAAACTCCTAGTAAACTCACTAACCACTATTTAAATATCTGGCAATAACAATTTATTCAACTAGAAATCACTACTTGTACACCCAGTAATGAGTATTTATGTACCCAGTAATCGCTTTACTTTTGCTCGCAAAAGTAATGTGCAAGTAAAAACTATGTTTAGAAAGCTTAAAGAAGGTTCTCCAGTGTCTCAAAGACGGTAAAAAACGATTTGCAAAGGATCTCTATCAGGGTTGTCAAGGAAAACATTGGGATAGGGAAGAACTAACTAAATACAAGGAATAAAATAAATGTGAGATAGCAATTTTGGTGTCCATGGAGTTTCTTGCCCGTTCTTCTCTATAGGTTCCTACTACGCTTTGGAATGAGCAACCAGCTTCATCTTTCTGTCTCAAAAACCCATTGACAATTCAAAAGAGCCTGTATTTGGTTTATCTCACTAATAAAATAAAGGCGAAAGTTTGTGAGTGAGTGTGTGTGTGTGTGTTTGTATGTTTGTTACTTCTTCACGCTCTAACGGCTGGACCAATTTTGATGAAATTTGGTATGGACGTAACTGACACCCCGGATTAACATATAAGCTACTTTTTATTCCGATATTCCCACGAGATCAAAACTTATGTGGGTGAAACCGCGAGGCGCAGCTAGTTTGAAATAAATGCGTTTGTCCACGGCCCTACTAACTCAAAAGAAACAAACAACAATAAGTATCAAACTGTGCACAACCGCCATTCAAATACTAGTGTTGTGACATTCTACTCATTGGTGATTTGAGTTTTTACAACGTTACTTTTGAATAAAGTCGTCATCTGAGACAGATGTAAAATTTTGCGTATGTTACATATTATATTCAGCTCCAACAGCTTGGTGGCTATAGTAGCCGATAGGATACAGTCCAATGATGTGGCAATGGATGACCACTCATCGTGCGTCATTCCAATATTTAAAATAAGTCGTTTTAGTGTATTTTTTGTGTAGGTATGTGTTTTCATGTATGTATGTATGTTTTGTGAATAAATTGTAATGTGTGTTGTTTATGGACTTGGTCTGAAATAAATTTATTATTATATTGCTTTATCCTGTCTGCTTATGACAATATTTATTGCATGGCATTATTATTTGGTTATCTTATTACCTAATTATTGTAGTTGACATTTGATAGTTCATTCTGACATTACTGTAGTTGACGATTAATAGTTTTTAATTTTACATTTACTTTTGACTTGATAATTAATTAATTTGTATAATGTAATAATCCATCCATCGCTTTCCATCAGACGTGATCGAGGTCAAGGGTAGGCCAATTTAGCAAAAAAAAAAAAAACATATTTAAAAATTAAGATTACAAAATGTTCTTTTCAGGGTTCCGTACCTCAGTAGGAAAAACGGAATTCTTATAAGATCACTTCGTTGTCCGTCTGTCTGTCCGTCCGTCTGTCAAGACCTTTTTTCTCTGGAACGCGTAAAGCTATCAAGTTGAAATAAATATCAAATACTGGCTACAATTCCTTGAAGCAGTGAAAAATCCAAAGTTCTAAGTAAACACAATCAAAAGATACGGGCGTTTATGTTCCGTTTATGCCGCATATTTTGACACTCGCAAGGGAATCGAAACCTATAGGGTACTTCCCGTTGACCTAGAATCATGAAATTTGGCAAGAAGCAATGTCATGTATCACAAGGAAAAAATCCGAAAACCGTAAATTCATAGTTACAAACCTTTTTTTTTTTTTTTTTTCCTGGGTGGGAAATCATCAAATGACTCCTCCCGCTCTAGGCAGAGCAGAAGGGAGTGTCAGACTTTTACTGACTAAAACCCACCCGTGTTCCTTCAGTTGCCTCTGCCAGGGACCACGGTATCTCTTTCGAACAACCCGCAGCCCCGGCGGCATCGGCCCTAGCGGACCCCGTCAGTTCGTGCTGACAGCTCTTTGAGGCGCGCGTGGAACACAACGCGCCGTTGACCCGGGCCTGGTCCTTACCGCCCGCAAGCCCGCGCCTACGGTGGCCGGGAGTCGGCTGTTGACTCCCGTCCAGGGCGTCTCCTGCGGCGGCTAGGCGCGCGAGGGTGCAGCGATTGCCTCTCCCTCACGCACTCCGCCTCCTCCTTCGCGAGCATTACTGCTTCGCAGAAGGAGGTGACGGCCGGACGCGAGAGGTCGCCGCCGCCGATCGCCGCCACGAGGACACGGCGGGGCCCCGCCCAAGCCGGGCAGACCTCCACCGTATGCTCCACCGTGTCCTCCGGGCGATCCCCACAGTGGTGACACCCTGGCGTTTCCTCCCGCTTTATCCTGAACAGGAACCTCCCGAAACAACCGTGTCCGGTGAGGACCTGCGTCAGGCGGCAGGTGAGGGCGCCGTGGCGCCTCTCTAGCCACTCCTCAAAGATAGTTACAACCCTTGGTGCGCGAGTCCGACTCGCACTTGACCGGCTTTTTTTAAATTGAATATCCCAGAAACTTTAGCGGCCATATGGCGTGAATCCGCGCAACTGTGGCGCTACATCTGGGTGGTTCGCGCGATATCGGCGCGTGTGATTAAAATGACGTGCCTCAGCCTTAGGCAGACTTCATGACTTGCTAGCTTTGAATTCGAAAAAATATGTTCAGTAAACAACAACTAGACGTCAAAAAGATGTTACGCACACACGTAAGTAGGTACTTCCGGTAAACCTAAGGGAAGGTTTAGTATTTTGGTTAAACATTTTCAAGTGTAGATGTTTGTCAACCCTAGTGTATGATATTAAATTCTATCTAGTAGCAGTGCGCTACTAACAGGGTATCGTTTTATACGGTAAACTAGAGAGTGTCACAGTGCACTCGTTCTTGTGATTAAAATGTCCTGAAGAAAACTGATTCGCTGTATTAATTGAATTTCAATTTTTTATTTTTTTATTTTATAAAAACGTTGCCCCACACTAGGAATTACTCCTGTATTGTGGGTGCGTTTACAAACATTTAAAGTCAAATACACAAACAGCCAGACCCGGAACAACTACCTGTAGGCAATACAAATATTTGTTCCGTGCGGGAATCGAAACCGCGACACGCAGCGCAGCAGTCGATCGCTCAGCCACTACGCCAACCGTGTCGTCAACATTAAAAGTAGTATCGGACTTTACACTTTTTATTTATTTTAATCAGAGGGGCAATTCTCGTAATTTTAAGATCATTAAGAATCTGATCTCAGTCTCAATCTGTCAAAAAATCGTCTAATTTCCCTACATTTTGACAAGTTTTTGACATTTGTTTGTCACCGAGATGAGACTGCGACTAGATTTTGAACATTTTAAATTACGAGAATTGGCCTTCTGATGTATGTATCTGGTGTATTGTGAGTCTTTTAGTCTGTGCTAAATAAATGTAGTTTCTTTCTTTTTCTTTTAGATTTTAAAAATAAAAGTTGATCCGCACCCTAATTGCGTAACACACAATCAATTAGAATCGGTTTCAATTTGACAGTTCAACAACATTCATTGCGTTATTTAGGTACGTGTTGAGCAAACTTTATGAAGGTAACCTTTTTCGAACTTATGAAGCAATGGATTAGCAATATCCTTCAAAATGATTCAGATTGAGATTGATTGTGCTGTTTAAGAACTGGCTTCTATACGTCTTATCGCGTGCCTACTTTTTTTAGAGGTAGACAAAAGTGTTTGTGTAATCCTTCTGAAATAGGCGTCTCCAAATGCCACGCCTTGTTCATCTACCTGTCCTGTGAATCTGACAACCAGCGGATTGACTCCCGCTCAACCTTCCCCAGATCATCGATCCACCTTGTGAAGGGCCTGCAATACATAGATACCTACATAAACTTACGACTTTTCCCACGGGTGTTGCCAGAAACTTCAGAACGCTACCTACTACAATTCTAAGGGTACGGCTTCCTAGAAGAGCATTTCCGTCATATTTATAACGGGCGTCATGAAAATCTGTAGTTTTAGGCTTATTTTCCATGACGCTACTGAGCCAAACAAATTTGAGAAAAAATACTATTTTTTGCCATTGAAACGCTAAGACGAAGGAAAAGTTGACCCTAATCAGAAGCAACGTGTTCCAAACTCAAATCATGAATGAGTAGCTAGAATGTCACAGGTCGCAGTACTAGTACTTCAATGGCGGTCCGTACACGAAACAACCAATCACAAACGCGTTAGTAAGTTGCATTGTTTACCTTCATTGAAACACTAGTGCTGTAATATTCTGGTGGTTAGAGGTTGTAACACGTTAGATTTGAGTAGCGCCGTGGACTCACATGCAAAACAATACCCAAACATAATAACCTCGGACACTTCAATTTAATCTCCCTACGTAACAGGAATCAAAACGTTTACCATTTGTTACCGCCTTGTCGACCCAAGTGACACAGCGGCCCAATAAAGTCACGAACAACTTCGAAATTGAAAAAGAAATCCCGGCCCGGGCATGCAAATATCGCGGGAACACAAAATTGCTAAACTCTGGTCGTCTACTTCGAAATTTTGCCATAAATTAGACAGAAGTTGTGTAATGAAATATGGTTTCAATAAGGTGTTTTTTGTGAAATTTTCGTGCTTTTTGGTTATTAAAATGTTAACCGTTTTTTTCGGTAAACGCAGTGTAACTAGCCAGCCATAAAATGCCAGCAATTTTGCAATAAATAGACGTTTCGCCAATATTTTGCCAATTTAATCATCATCATCTGCCTAGCCATTTTCAAACTATGTTGGGGTTGGCTTCCAGTCTAACCGGACGCAACTGAATGAATGAATGAATTAAATTTGCCAATTAAGTGAGTAAAATTAAATTGTTCGATTAGCTTTTCCAAGATGGCGGGACGAGTTGTAGAAAACAAATGACCTGAGGGACAATTCTCGTAATTTTAAGAACGTTCACAGTCTGATCTCAGCCTAAATCTCTCAATAAAACCTCTGAACTCCCTACATTTTTGACAAATGTTTGACCTTGATTGTCGCTAACATGAGATTGCGACTAGATTTTGAACGTTTTTAATTACGGGAATTGGCCTTCAGTGCTTCACTTTAGCCCTGGATCAACAGACCTGGAAGTTATTAGGAGAGCCTTTGGCCAACACATGATGCAGGCTAACAGTTACAATAATAGTAGCTTTTCTGAGAATAAACTTTCCCAAAAACACCTCGTTTCAGAAAAGTATTCTGGTTTATTTTATGATACTCGTAAAATACGTATTATTAAACTTAGTTCTTTCAATTAGAAGTAGTTATAGTTATTTCGGAAAACATCGTGAGGAATAGGAGGATATGTGATATCTGCCCACACTAGGCCCGTGTGGTGGATAACAGCGCCTCCCATTCACAGAGAGAAGGCCTGTGTCCCAGCAGTGGGGCCATACAGGCTGATTATGCACAGTTATTTTGCGATTCCAAATGATCCATTTACCTATAACCAGTCTTTGATTTCTAAGACATCATATAAACTAAACGTACCTAATATGATTCGATCTCGTAATTATTTTACCACCTAATATTGAATGTCACATGCACTACATACGAGTAACATCAAGGTATATTTTTGCTCAAAACCAATATGACTGACAGTTAGATACTTTTAACCTGAGTGAAGTTTCAATTTCCTTTGAGTTTTTGGGAAAAGTAATAAAGCAATAAGGTCTATTATACCTTTGTGACCCACATAAGACAGTCTAATGTAGTAGGTAACTAAACCCGCCTTACCTACATGTCGCCGCACCCATTTTATTCCATTCCAGTTTCTGGCACATGTAAGACCAGGTGATCGATCGCTGCCAAGGCCCGCGCCACACGGGTTGATTCTGATTTCCGCTCTCTATTATAATTTTAATGTGACCCCACTATAATGTGTTGACCTACTGTCATGTGTTGAAAAAGGTCGGATATTCGGATGGCCGGATGTAATATTTTTGGTTTTGAATGGACCTAGAAAATTGGACTAAATAAATGGAAGACATTGTGGGGTTTTATGGGTTTTGTAGAGACCAACGGTCATGTGTAGGCACATCACGACCGGAGAGAGATCAAACGTAGGACCAACGGCTTTACGTGCTTTCATGAATAACACCACCAAAGTCGAAACTCCGTGCCGCTATTGAGAAATTCCTAATCGAAAAACGGTCATGCGTAGGCACAAAGATGTCAATTTCATATAAAAAAAATTAATACTTATCTATGTCACGTGAATTTCGAGAAAGATGTCAGCAACAGACTCACAAGAATAATCTTACCTATACATAAACAAGTAAATAAAAATAAAGTGTCTGTTTGTAATGTTAAAATAACAGTTTTTTACTAAATGCATATGTAACTATACGGCAGGTACTAAAATTAATTTTTACATTTAAAATATTTGACTGTCTGTTTGATCTCCGAAGCGGCTAAACCGATTCTGACGGGACTTTACTGGCAGATAGCCAATGTTATAAGGAGTAACTTAGGCTTTTTAGGGTTCCGTAGCCAAATGGCAAAAAACGGAACCCTTAGGATTCGTCATGTCTGTCTGTCTGTCCGTCCGTATGTCACAGCCAATTTTTTCCGAAACTATAAGAACTATACTGTTGAAACTTGGTAAATAGATGTATTCTGTGAACCGCATTAAGATTGTCACACAAAAATAGAAAAAAAAACAATAAATTTTGGGGGTTCCCCATACTTAGAACTGAAACTCAATTTTTTTTTTCATCAAACTCATACGTGTGGGGTATCTATGGATAGGTCTTTAAAAATGATATTGAGGTTTCTAATGTAATTTTTTTCTAAACTGATTTGTTTGCGCGAGAGCGCGAGAGACACTTCCAAAGTGGTAAAATGTGTCCCCCCTCCCTGTAACTTCTAAAATAAAAGAATGATAGAACGAAAAAACATAAGCTCATGAAATCCACATCCAGGGCAGAAGCTCGTTATACTAATATGATTTCGATTGGCATTTTTTAAAATAAAGACTCAAAATAATTATCAATAAAAAAATAATTACTTCGCTATCTATTAAAAGCAAAGACCGTCAACAGTATAATTAATAAGGTCGTTACCACTTATTTTCCCCTGTGCTTACAACCTATAGTGTAATAACACCATAACCATTAAAAGGCAGGTTTCCGGTACTCCACGTTGATATGAATGAATTATTACTTCGTTCAATCTGTCAAAGGTCACGCGTAGTTCTACTGACGCACGTTTATACGAACTTTCATCCAATGAGTGTTTACACAACTATTTTTGGGTTGGCTCCCAGTCTACCCACGCATACACCTCTATTACTAATGAATATGGAACATTTAGCAGCTGACCTTTACAGTTAGGCCAGGTGTCAGACTTTCGGGCTTCTGACTTCCCGTTACAACTTTTCAAATTTCCTCTTCGGTTGCTGCGTGGTTGCTGAGTCTGACAAAATTGTCAAAATCACAATGATCTTTATTCTTGCTTATAATAAAGTTGCTGATGGGTCGCTGTTGTCAGTGATAAAATAACTAAAGCAGAGCTTTAGACACTCATCAACGGACCTTCATCAGGAAGCCTTAGCTTACTTCCAGGTTATGGTAACATTAAGGGCCTGATACACCATCTACAATTCTAATATTCCCGTAATATTACTCTGAAAATCTGTTCTATTTTTGAACTTATTCGGTTAATCGTGGCTATTCGGACATCTTGAAATAGGCCCCCACTGAAAATAGCTAGCAGAGTGAGACAGATTGATTTAATTGGATGTTGTATTTCCAGCCAGCCAGTCACACCAGACAAGTCCGAGACAGTTAAGCCAAAAAAACAACCGAAAACGTTTCATACACAAGTTTCAGTTTGAAATTTTTTCGGCTGATTTCTTGTCTTGACCCTTAAGACCAAACGATCCACGTTTCTGCGACGTACTCACAAGCCCCTTACAAGTAATTTAACCCTCGAAAACACTCTTAATCCTCCAAAAATCCGCCCGTAAGGAACTGCACCATACGCGATTCAAGAAGCCACACCTATCACTTAAACTGAGTGACCCATATCTTCAAGACGTTTTTAATCTATTCTTAGTTGGATTAAGTGAGCTTAGGCACGGTCGCCGCCTATACGGGTTGTTTACTGGATAAGCCACCTATCCGTCACTTAGGACAGATAAAAAGACGTTTAAGTTGTTAACCTCGCCGTAATTGGTTGATCTATGGTGGAATTAGGAACTAGGGAGTGGTGGATAAATGAGTAACAGGCGTCCTACGAAAGTCGGGTGGATGTTTTATTGTGGTGTTTTATCAATGTTTGTAATCGTTTTTTAAGAGGCTTGTTGGTAACGTGGTGTGCGGGACGATCAATCTTCAGCAGCTAAGCAGCCATTCTTTATTTATACAGGGTTATTTGTAAAACATTAACACCCTCACGACTATATTACTAACATCAGAAACAACAGCTTTTGTTCTATGACTTTTATACTGACTTTTTTTGACTTTTTTGACTTTTATTAATTCATCAGACTTTCATATAAAAATATTTCTATTATATGAATTGAAATATTAGATTTTCTGTTACGAACTCTACACGGGAAGTAAACGAAAGTGCTAGTTAGGTAAACAAACTGGCGTGCCTAGTCCAAAATTCAGCAGAGGGGAGCGGGGGTTAGATAGAACAGCAATCTTGAAGGTTTGATTTTGGTAAATGTATTATGTTCTGTAAAAAATCATAGAACAAAAGTTGTTGTTTATGATGTTAGTAATCCAGTCCTGCAAGGTTGTTGCTACTATTATAAATTGGAAATTTACTCTGCCACTAAACAGATTTCGTTAAAATTTGGCACTGAGATAGATGGCATCCTGAGAAAGGACATAGACTTTTTGTTCTGGTAGCACGTTCCCGTGGGAGAAATTCCGTCATACGCGCGGGCGAAGCCGCAGGCAGAAAGTAGTCATTAAATATGTCAGTAATTTGTTGAAGGATACTTTGTATTATATTGGGACTAGCTGCGCCGCGCGATTTTACCCGCATAAGTTTCGATTCCGTGGGAAAACCGGGATAAAAAGTATCCTATGTGTTAATCGTGGTTACAAACTATCTGTGTGCCAAATTTCATCCAAATACGTCTAGTAGTTTTTGCGTGAAAGAGTAACAAACATCCATCCATCCATCCATACAAACTTTCGCGTTTATAATATTAATAGGATTAGGGGATGATGAGGATGAAGTGTAACTATATCGAAAAATGACAGAATAGTCTTATCTTAAGTAAAAGAAAGAAAGAAAGAAAATATGTTTATTTGCGCTAAACATGACGCAGATAAAGAACACACACAACAAAATAAATAACATGCTGGGGAAAAACATGCGTCACATCCACGCAAAACGGCCATCGCTCAGCATAAGAGAGTGAGTACGTCATTGATATTCCTCAATGCATAATTAGATACTAAATTCGGATGGCAGTAAGTAGAAAAGTTTTTTTTTTTTCCTGTACCCTAATTGCGATACACACTATCAATTTGAATAATTTTGAAGGATATTGCTTCATATGTTCATAAACTTTGTCTACTCAACAACGTAAACAACGCAATGAATATTATTGAACTGTCAAAATTAAAGCTATGTCTCCTGATAGTGTGTTACGAAATTACCCTGCAGATTTAAAGTTTCGTATTTCACAACAACAAAAGTGGTCAACAGAAAAACTGCACTACATTCACGATGAAAAGAAACCGAAAAATAAAATAAAATCAAGTTGGTCGTGTTTTCAAGTCACAGTAGCGAACAGCTAAACGTTGACAGGTGATGGATAGGTTGTCAGGAGCCGTTCAACTGGGTGGTCAGCTGACTATAAAACTGGGATTTATCTTGGTATACGGAGTAGGAGAATTGTTAGTTTTTATGCCTAGGTTTTGTTTTCTTGTTGTGTATTGATTTTATGAGATTCTTAATTAGTAAATAGTAGGGTAAAAAAAGCTGCGATAAAAATGTAATATTCTAACCGCAGTATCTATCACATAGTTAATTTACATGTCATGGTTTCATTAATCCATTATAATTATTTTACCTATTGTAGTATAGTCATTTTATGTTTAGGTGCATCGTCTTCACATATAATTATATAATTAATGTATGCAAAATATTGTAAAACATTTGAAAAGAGTAACGGTGGAGTTTCTTGCCCATTCTTCTCCATACGAAAACTACCTTTTGGAAGGGGCGACTAGAATCAATTTTATTTTAATTTTATTTTTCACGTTCAAAAGTGCCTTTTATGTGCCTATTTGAAATAAATGATTTGACTTTGACTTTGACTTTGCAGTAAGATGATCCGAACTCATCATCATCTGCCTCGCATTTTCCCAACTATGTTGGGGTCGGCTTCCAGTCTAACCGGATGCAGCTGAATACCAGTATTTTACATGGAGCAACTGCCTATCTGACCTCCACAAACCAGTTACTGGATAATACGATACCCCTTGGTAAGACTGGTTGTCAGACTTTCGGGCTTCTGACTACCCTTTAACGACTGTCAAAGATCCACGAATGATCTGAACTATACAGGGTCAAATTACACTAGCTAGTGAAACTCCGCAGATGTGATCGGCATAGTATTTAAACATGATAAAAAAAAAAATACTAATTTGATGATTTTGTTTTTGTTGTCATCAAAATCAGTTAGTGTAGTCGCTTGAGTTATCAGTTTAGGGGCAGATTTTTCAATCATCTGATAACTTCATTCGAGGAATAATTTTGAAATTTGACAGTTAAGTATTTCATACAAAAACTGTCAAACGTCAATGTTATTCTTCAAATAAAGGTTATCTGGCGATGGAAAAATTTGCCCTTAGAAAACAGTTTTTTTTTTTAAATACACATCTACATATATTATATTATATCTAAACACGATAAAAAAACAGATTTTCTTATCCCATACCTCAAGTAACAACATTACCAGCGGTCGTTGACCCCAATCTTTTTTAACAAATCTTACTGTTACTGTTAGCCGCATCATCCCACTGCTGGGCAAAGGCCTCTTCCCATGACTTCCATCTCTTTCGATCCAGGGCTAAAGTGGACCACTGGTCGTTTTTTATGTCCAGCTCGTCCTGCCATCTTCTACAGTGTCCTGTGTGAGGGCTCCACGTGGTGGTTATTTTAGCCCACAGCTTATTGGGCATACGGCAGACGTGGCCAGCCCAGTCCCACTTCAGATTAGCGGCTTGTTGAGCAACGTCAGTAATCTGTGTTTGGGAACGCAGTGTGATGTTGCGAATATGGTCTGTCAATTTGACGCCCAGAATACTGCGCTCCATTGCACGTTGGCAAATCTTGTTTAATTTTATTTAAAGAAAGAAAATAAAATTGAACAATACACAATAATTGAACCCTGTATAACTGGCCACCTAATAAAGTTGGGTTTAGAATTAGGATCTTTCCAATGAAGAGGTTTCTGGGTTGTCTTGAAGACTAACCAGCATATTGATTGGGTCAAATCTTGCTACTCGATTAAGGGCTGGTTCTTCCAACGCCAGATAAGTTTACCGGAGGAATCATTTTGAATTTTTTACAGTTCTTCCATACAAAAACTGTCAGACGTCAATTTTATTCCACGAATAAAAATTATCGGTCGATTGAAAAACAGCCCTTAGTTAAAATACCCAGTTTTCCTATTGAAACTCTGTAAGTGGGCTAAAAATAGATGACCCTATACATTACGGAAAATAATATTGGTTTTACTACTTGACTCAGATTACTTAGTTCGTTGGCTTCTAGACCCATAATCCTCAAAACCGTTCATAATATACAAAATATTCGCTACTTCGCGAGCAAGAACTAACTTATCTACAAGTCGGGTGCGTCTCATATCATATAAAGTTATTTGGCATATTTTCATTTCAATAACGTTCACAAGATTATAATAAACGTGAGTTATACCAACTGTTGATATAATTTCTTTAGATATAACTTTTATATATTTTAAAACTAATTTCGTATAATGTTACTAGATATAACGTTTATTTAATCGAAAATCATTAGGCCTATCGTTTAAAATATATAATATTGATACCATTTTTATGGTTAACCACGATTCAAAGCAATCCGACTCGGATGGGTTATATTAGGTTAGAAGGTTAAGGCGGGAGCGGAGCGGAGTGCCAGGTCCCCTCTATGTTGGTGAATCATTTGGATTAGGTTTGATGAGAACAGTGACCATTAACGCGCGAAGGCGAACTAGTGAAGCGAGCGTGCTGCGGGAGCGGCGTGACAGAAACGAATCGCTGCAAAACCGACTTCACGTAGTCTTGTCTCCCTACCCCTAGAGTGTTATTTAAAATCGCGTAGGCGCGGAGGGGCGAGGCGGCCCGCGAGCTGAGGAGCAGGTGGCAGGTGGCTTAGCAGCATAAACGGGTATGGTCTCACTCTTTCACAAGAAGCACTCATCATCTGCCCAGTCTTTTCCCAACTATGTTGGGGTCAGCTTCCAGTCTAACCGGATGCAGCTGAATACCAGTATTTTACTTGGAACGACTGCCTTTCTGACCACAACCTAGTTAATGGGTAATACGATACCCCTTGGTAAGACTGATTGTCAGACTTTCGGGATCTACGAATGATAGCCGGGACCAACGGCTTAACGTGCCTTCCGAGGCACGGAAGGTCTTGGTATGTGAAGATGGTCACCCATCCACTGACCAACCGCGGCAAGCGTAGCTTAACCTGATTACTTAGCCACAAGCCCCTCCAACCAACTTAGTATAAGTGCAATGAATTATTCTAATATACAAATAAATACTTCTTCGGCTATATTAACCTCTAGGCACTGTGAAAAATTTGTTGCTTGTATGTAATATTGTGTGGCGCCGTTAATTTTATACAACTATAACGTGAAACTATTTCCGACCCCCCGATCTTCCGATCCCGCTAGGCAAATGAGGGCGAGTCAAAGCTTCTAGAACATTCTAGAAGCTTCCTTGAAAACATTCGACGCGCAACTTTTTTTTGACATTAGCCATGGGACGTCTGTTAACTGGGCTGCGCACTGAAAAGTGATTCTCTCTTATACAATTTTAGGAAAATTATGTCCGCACCGAACCCTATTGTTTTTGTATAATGATGTTACTGGGAATAAAGGATTTCGTTTATAGAACTTTATTCTCATTAAAACAATCGTCACTTACATGAAAACATTAAATCTTATTAGGTACTAATTATATTTGAACAGTGCAGGTAGAAGAAAAACAAAAAGTAAAAATATAATTGTCAACAAAATTGGAAGCGAGTTCGCTGCATTCCTAAGATAAGGTGGTGGCACAAGTTAAAAGATGTTTCCGGTTTAAACATAAATAAACACAACACAATTTACAGTAGTATACATATATGAGTGTTTGTTAAACAACGTTATATTTACTGCGTTTATTCAAGCGAACGTGTTTACATCAACGCGCCTAAATCACAATTGGTTTTTCCAAACAAAAACCTAACACAAATATTTGAAAGCTCATTCTAAACTCGCTTGACTGTTCGAACGCAACCAGAGTTATTTATTACTGTCAGCCTGCAATGCCCAAGGTCGCCTATCGTAGACAACCTTTACAGTACTTACCTATAGGTTTATCAATACACATCATATTTAAGTAAATAAATAATATATGTTGTGAAACCGAGTTGGCCAAAGCCAGAATTCATAGACGACTCCGCCTTGGAGTGTAAATGTGGTGCTGTTCCACAAACGATGGGACACTTAATATCGTGTCTTGCGTGTCCTGTCAGCTGCACGTTACACGCTGGTGATGGCACCAAGCAAGTCGCCAAATTCTGGGCCGATTCCATTTAGATTGTGCTATCGACACGCTAATAAAAAGTGGGTCCACTTTTGAGTTGCCGTTACTGACATTTGTGTTGGTATGTTTTTGTTAAACCAAATGTAACCTGCCGTACTTTTTATAATACCGAAAAGATAAAAAACCTGATCTTCCAAAAATTCCACTCACCATAAACATCGATGCACCCAATCTGCCACTTCATGCTGGGCTGCGTGTTGATCTGGCACATGTAGCAGCCGCGGTCTTCTGCACGAAGAGGTCTGATTCTCAGCTGCCAAGTCCTGGGCGCATCCATGTGGACTGAGTACCTTGCGCTGAGAACTGCTCGGTCGTGCATTGTGAGGACTGTCTGGTCTTCTGCTCTTAGCCAGCCTACCTGGGAAAGGAAGAACGGTTTAGAATGCATCAAAGAATAAAAGCTTTCAAGATTATTGTTTAGGGTCTTCGGATGAGTATACTTCTCCTTTTTTTGCCATGCTTCCATGATCTGTGCGACTCTCATTATCAAAATCAAAAGTCATTCATTAAAATTAGGCCAAAAATCATCACTTTTCGAACGATAAAATGACATAACGCATGCTTAATGGAATACTGACTTAACTCAAAAAAAGACGATTTTTGGGAAATCGCAAAAGGAGATCTTGCTATGAGGACCTAACCTACTTGTTGATGCATAAAAATAAAACTGATTTATATTAATCATGAATACTTCGTATTTTGAACGTCTATGATTAACTATTGATGAGATCTGAGTAAAAAAAAAATGGAAATCACATCTGACCTATCTACTAATGGGTCAGTGTTCCATTAAGCATGCGATAAAGCGCCCGCCCTTCACCACTTCCTTGTGCTTTACCAACTAAAGAAGAAGTGGCGCAACCAACTCCCAAGCAGCACAGGAGCACAGGTTCTCTTCAGGTCATGCCACCGGGGTTATTGCATAACGTAATATCAGTAGCAATGGATTTCATTTTGATAGTTTAACAATATTCATTGCGTTATTCATGTTGATAAGGAGACAAATGTTTCGAACACATGAAGCAATGGATTAGCAATATCTTTCAAAATGATTCAGATTGTGATTAATAGTGTGTACTCAATTAATGTGCTGGTTTTACAGGCAATTTTTAGCTTTTAGGCTCTTAGAAACTTATTACGGATGAAAAAAGATTGCATGCAGCGGAGATGAGAATGTTGAGATGGATGTGTGGAGTGACGAGAATGGATAAAGTAAGAAATGGGTATATAAGGGGAAGTTTGAAAGTGGCGCCAGTGACAGAAAAGTTGAAAGGAAATCGTTTGGCTTGGTATGGGCATGTGATGAGAAGGGACGAAACGCATGTGACTAAAAGAGTGATAAATATACATGTTAATGGATGGAGAGGGAGAGGAAGGCCGAAGAAAAGATGGATGGATTGTGTGAGGAATAATATGAAAGAGAAGGGAGTGAATGATAGCGTGACGGTTGACAGGGGAGAATGGAAGAAGAAAACGTGTTGCGCCGACCCCAAGTAACATGGGATAAGGGCAGGAAGATGATGAGGCTCTTAGAAACTTAAAATATATTACCATGACATGCTATGTATGTGTTTTATATGTTGGATTTATTACAAAAAATAACGGACGCTAGATTTTATGCTGTGATTTTTTAGTTTGGTTTTTAATTACCTACATCTGTTATTTGATTATGTGATTGTTGTTTTTGATAGTAGATAAATAAAAATGTGTAAACTTTGTATGTTTTGAACGTGGTTAATATGGCTCAATTGACCCCAAAACTGCGACCACCAGACACAGACTTGTATAGTATTGAAACTGACGTCTTGTCAGTCTAATAATAATTATGATGTCACAAAATCATACCGTTTCCACGTCGTTTACCTTCTCCCCCGTAAATACTAAAGAATAACTTTCCAACCATCAAAGTGTTTGTTGGTACAACTCATGTTTACGTTAGAACATTGGCGCGGTGTCGTTCCCGAAGTAACTTGAAATAGAATAAATTCAATATCATGGATAGTTGTTAACGTTTTAGAACGAAATAAAGGTTTACGTGTGAGACTAAATTGGGACGTATTCGGGTTGTGGCTATAAATATAGTTGTTTTATAAATAATACATTGAATTCAGCGAACAAAATCATGCTTATATCGAGGTATGAGGAACAGGGTGTAAAGTTCACTCATCTTACATAGAACAGGGAGGATTCTCCGACCAGACGGGTGTTTGTCTGGCGGGCAACTGCCCAACGATTGTTATCGGGACGTTGTATATATTATGTTAGTTGCGCGGTAAACTCTGCTAGCGCGATGCAAGATCTTGCGTGACGTCAGTAGGACGTGTAGCTCGCATGTGGCGTTGTGGATACCGCTACACTTGTATGTGCCTTTTTCATGGGCTGGCTTTTACCTTGGCCAGAGTTTAAGCATTGCTAATACAACGTGGCAATGCCGCCAGTCTCTTGGGTATATTATCAGTCGACAGCGATGCGGAGGAAATTTTCGCGTCGAAATGTTTTAGTTTGTTCATAGTTTTAGTTAGGTTAGGATATTACAATCATTTTTATTTTATTATTTTTTTAGTTAATTTAGTTTTAAGTTTATCCAGTGTATATATATATGTAGCCTCTTTAATAAACGGTACTTTTTGAAGCGAAAATTGATTTTATCAAACTCAAACTCAACTCAAAGCATTTATTTCAAATAAAACAAATACAGGCATTTTTGAATTGTCAAAGGGTCGGTCAGTCAGAAAGATGAAGCTAGTCGCCCATTCCAAAGCGTAGTAGGTACCTATGGAGAAGAACGGGCAAGAAACTCCATGGACACCCTGTCAATAGCATAATAAGTCCCTATTTATAGCCATACGCATACATACCCCATAATTCTACTAATATTATAAACGTGAAACGTTATATGGACGGATGGATGGATGGATGTTTGTTACTCTTTCATGCAAAAACTACTGAACGGATTTGGATGAAATTTGGCACACATATTGTTTCTAACCAGGATTAACATATAGGATACTATTTCCGATTACTAATATTAAAAACGTGAAAGTTTGTATGGATGGATGGATGGATGTTTGATACTCTTTCACGCAAAAACCACTAAACGGATTTGGATGAAATTTGACACACAGATGGTTTATAACCAGGATTAACATATAGGATACTATTTATCCCGATATTCTTACGGGATCGAATATTTATGCGGGTGAAACCGCGGGGCGCAGCTAGTGATAAATAAGTCAGAGATAGTGTTAAGAATGTCTTGATAAGAGAGAAATGAAAACGTTTCCATAATATAAATCATTTTCACATTGTGTTTTATTTTATCTTTGAACAGTTTTCTATGAAAGGCGCGTTTAATTCCAAAATCGCACACTCTTTAAGCGAAGATTTCCACAAATCCTCTTATAAAAGGTTTGGTAAACCAGGCTTTTGTCTGCAGTCTTTTAATGTTCGTGTGCTTATCACAAAACTGCAGGTGGTAAGTAATGGTGGTTTTATCGAACAAATTGTTCCGAAGTTATATTGGTGAAATCAGTGTAATTGTTAGTTTTTTTTTTTTTTTTGTATATCGGTCCAGGTGATCTTTTCCACTAAAAATAAGTACTGTATTGGATTGCACTGTTTTTGCTTATCCGTAACTCTGCTGTACAGTCGCCAGCACATCGAGCTACTACAATCTCTCAAAGGATCATGTAAAAAATTGTATGGGCGCTGTCCCCACCCACCAACAGACATAGCATTAGTTTCATTATTATTATTACGTCCCTTGAAAAGATTATAACCATTTCCGATCCAAAAATCAATGGAGTTTTTTTTAAATAAATAAAAAACTATTTCCAAAAATCTGTTTATTTGAATTAAATAACTGTAAAACAACAACATACATATAAAATTAGGTACATTAGTAACAATGAAGCGTGTGCCACGTGACTTTCAATGTGTTAACCTTTGCCTATAAAAAAAAATAATGCTTGTATACATGTCACGATAGTGGTTTTGATAAGTAAACCCGATATTAATGTCTTATTTGTTATGATAATGACTGCAAAAGTTCAATAACATGTAATGCTTTGGAGTAACTAAAACGTCACAGGATAATAGTGAACATTTATATTTTTAATATAGTGTTACGAGCTTCGGGTTCGTGACAATAAAAACTGCCGATAAAAATTACCAAAAGTTACACTTTATTTAAACAACACTAATAACAACTCAAACACACTAATTATAAAACACAATCGCTCTTAAGTCGCACTTGAAGATCGCTTTCGATGTATTCGCTTCTATCGCAGAACCAAGTCTGATTGGTCGCGGCTAGTCCCGGCCTTATATAGTGCCGCAGATAATTCCAGAAGCTTCTATTGTAGAAACATCTACAATGTTCGAACACATACCGGCCCCAAGTGGCCAGATCCCGACAGTTCTAGTAAGTTCCAGCACCGACATCTCTACTCGATAATAGATGGCGCCAGCGACTCTATTTTAATTCAGCCATTCAATAATAGATGGCGCTAGGGACTATTAGTTCTGCTATTCAAAACTAGATGGCGCTAGTGGTAACTAATGTCACCATGTATCAGGCATTAATTGCGGCGCGCAACAATAGTATAACGTGTATTTACAACTGTAGGTTCATATTCACGACAACAGAACTGTTATGTAGTGTAATAATTAAATAATTATTCGTTTATTATTATACTAGACAAAAATTCTGTTGGTAAATTCTATGTGACCCCCTTTCCGCATCAATTGAGATTATATGGGCGCAACTTCTTGTACGAGCCCCTGTTAAACATGTGCATTGCCAGTGTGTAAAGGCATGTCTATCAGTTAAAGCACGGTTTATTAAAAGATAAATAATAATAATAATAATTCTTTATTTTCGCAAAAAAGTGAACAATAACACTAGTAACTATGATATGCTAAGAACTGTATTACCAGATTTTCTTTAAACTAGCGTATTTTGAACTCTGGTACTCAAAGTAAGATCTAACTTGTGTTATGAGTACCAGTGTTCTAACAAAAGTTATTACACAAAGGTACACATGTTCCCACGAGAGACGGAAAGGACATTAGTGCAGATAACTATAGTAAACGCGTGACTTAACGTGTCTAGATTGTATACGTGCTCTGATCAACCAGGTGTTATCCGGTGTCATGTTGTACCTAGATAAATCATGTAATTTATTATCTCGGAATAATCCTATAAAGTAAAGTCCATTCCGCAAATTTTCAGCACAATAAGATTTAGCAAGTTTTCTATATATATATTTATTCATTTTTATTTAAAGCGTTTTGCCCAAACTAGGAATTTCTCCTGTATCGTGGGTGCGTTTACAAATATTAAAACTCACATACACAAACAGCCAGACCCGGAACAACTACTTATAGGCCATACAAATATTTGTTCCGTGCGGGAATCGAACCCGCGACACGCAGCGCAGCAGTCAATCGCTTAACCACTGCGCCAACCATGCCGTCCATATAGTAGGTTCCCAAAGCAAATAATATTATATCATCGTCAGTTATTCGTGGAAAATCTTCAAAATGTGGCATACTAGCTTCCATGGCCGATGACGCACAGATAAACAACGCGAACTCAGCTGCACGTACTAGCCACGATTGAGGTTCGCGCGCGCTTGTTTAGGCGACCATATATAAAAATAACATAGTATTAAAAAAAAACCCTGAAAAAGTACAAAAAAATTAAATATTCAAATATGATTTTTTCCTACGGCGGATGTCGTCATAGTAGAAACTTTGATAAACACTCGATTGTTGGGCGATTATCCTACTTTATAATATTATAAACGCGAAAGTTTGTATTGATGATTGGATGGATGTTTGTTACTCTTTCACGCCAAAACTACGAAACGGATTAGATGAAATTTGGCACACAGATAGTTTATAACTAAGATTAACACATAGGATACTTTTTATCCCGATATTCCCCCGGGATCGAAAGTTATGTGGGTGAAACCGCGGAGTGCTGCTAGTAATCTATAAAACCAATAGAAAAAACTGTTAAGTTACAAAAAAGAATTTAAACGAAAGAGAAAGAAGAAGAAAAGAAGATTAAAAGAAGATGAGAAGAGATTTAAAGAGAATAAATGAATATACTTGCCTTATGGTTCTCTATCATACAAACCTACCTTAATAGAGATACAAAACCTGTACCGACAATACAAACATGAATCTCACGTCAAATTCGCGGCAAACATGGCGGCGCTTGGAACACAAATATTCAATTTTCCAGACATGTGTATCTAATAAACCAATGTGTGTACTACCTAATATAACTTTATATAGGTAACTACAAAATGTATTACCCAGTTTTACCACAACTAGTCTAAATATTACGAGTTGTTAAATACCGAATATTATTTTAATGTAATTACATGACTTATCCGCCATCCCGCACTGGGCCCGCGTTGTGGTTTATAGCTCACTTCCTCTCACAGACAGGAGGCCTGTGTCCCAGCAGTGGGAAACTTATAGGTTGATTATGTATAAACGTACATGGATTTAAAAAAACTAAATAAAAACTTAACTGTCAAGCACATGAATTTATTAACCGAAATCATAAAATCACGTCAAAGTTTATTGTAGAAATAAACAAAAAATTAAATTTAAATTTTATCGTTTTGATTATAATGTAGGTAATAAGTATGATATATAGTAGTACGATAATTATGTAAGTAATATATATAATAATATTATGTGCCTAGAAATATACTGAAAGGAAAGAAAGAAAAAAGTTTATTTGGACACAGTTCGTAAAACACAAAATACAAAATTAATAAAATAAAAAATAATGTTTCAGACAACAATAGTGTGTGCCTCACGGCAGCGCCAAAAAGCTTCATTTCAGCATTAATGCCAGACAGGTGCAAAAAAAAAAAAATCCGCAAAATACCCCGCGCGAAACCGCGTGAAATCGCAGTCATTTGTATTTATTGTATAGTTTATTTCTTGACTGCCCCGTTGGTCTCCTGGTTGCAAGCGCGACTGCTGAACGTGGGGTCCTGGGTTCGATTCCCGGGTCGGACAAAGTGTTACTGGGTTTTCCATTAGGAATTTCTCAGTAACAGTCCGGAGTTGCCTCGAAAGCGCGTAAAGCCCTTGTTCCTACGCCTGATCTCTCTCCGTTCGTGTCAGATTGTCGTCCCATCAGACTATGAGAGTAAAGGAACAGAGAATGCACCTGTGTTTGCGCACACACTTGTGCACTATAATATCTCCTGCGACTTGCCCTATCTCCGTTGAAATTGGCCGGGGGGTTTATTTAATGTAAAAACTTGGCTTCAACAAAAGTTCAACTGTGAAACACTCAAAATATATACTAGCCAAAAAGATACAATCACGTCAAAGTGTATTGTGTAATATTTAAACAATCAAATGGAAACAAACACATTTTATCGTTTTGATCATAATGTAGGGTAATAAGTATAGTCAAACCGTAATGATTTGTACTACATACATAAACTCACGTACACCTTCTTCCCATGGTGGTAGGCAGAAACTATAAAATGCCACCTGCTACGATCCTTACACACTCCTTTTGCCTCGTCTACGTTCATACATCAGAAGGCCAATTCTCGTAATTTAAAACGTTCAAGATCTAGTCGCACTCATCTCGGCGACAAACAAATGTCAAAAGCTTGTCAAAATGTGGGGAAATTTGAATTTCCCTACATTTTTTTTCCCAACGTTTTAAATTACAAGAATTGGCCTTCAGACTGTGAACGTTCTTAAAATTACGAGAATTGCCCCTCTGGTCATACACGCGCGCCGGTTTCGAGTAATACGCACCTGACCTTTCTGAAGAACGTCACGACCTCCTAGGGCATTCCCTCCCGGCGTTTCCACACACATCATCATCTCATAATGTTCTGTCTAGCCTTTTCCCAGCTATCTTGGGGTTGGCTTCCAGTCTAACCGGATGCAGCTAAATACCAGTATTTTACATGGAGCGACTGTCTATCTGACCTCCACAACTCACTTATTGGGTAATACGATACCCCTTGGTAAGACTGGTTGTCAGACTTTCGAGTTTCTGAGGACCCGTAACGACTGTCAAAGATCTACGAATGACAGCTGGGACCAACAGCTTACCGTGCTTTCCGAGGTACGGAGGGGTCTTGGTATGACTATCCTTAGGTCACCCATCCACGGACCAACCGCGGCAAGCGTAGCTTAACCTGATCGATCGAACCGTGCGGCTGTTATTTCTTAGCCACAAGCCCTAAGGCGTTTTCACACACATTTTTCTTGTAAACACCTTACCATACATACCATTTGGTAACGATTAATTTATTGTATATTTTCTAATAGATACATACCTAAAGACTTATATAATTGGCATAATAGCTTGTGAAAGAACATTTGCGCCCTACCTTAATACTGTTAGGCCCTTTGTATACGTCACGGTTTCTTTACGGTACGGTGTATAAACAACGCCGTAGAAAAAAGTGTCCGATAATAAGCTTCCATAGTGATCCAGACAACACTGACAACCGTGCTTACACACGACGTATAAACCGCACCGTAGAAAAAAAGTGTCCGATAATAAGCTTCCATAGTGATCCAGACAACACTGACAACCGTGCTTACACACGACGTATAAACCGCACCGTAGAAAAAAAGTGTCCGAAAATAAGCTTCCATAGTGATCCAGACAACACTGACAACCGTGCTTACACACGACATATAAACCGCACCGTAGAAAAAAGTGCCCGATAATAAGCTTCCATAGTGATCCAGACAACACTGACAACCGTGCTTACACACGACGTATAAACCGCACCGTAGAAAAAAAGTGTCCGATAATAAGCTTCCATAGTGATCCAGACAACACTGACAACCGTGCTTACACACGACGTATAAACCGCACCGTAGAAAAAAAGTGTCCGATAATAAGCTTCCATAGTGATCCAGACAACACTGACAACCGTGCTTACACACGACGTATAAACCGCACCGTAGAAAAAAAGTGTCCGATAATAAGCTTCCATAGTGATCCAGACAACACTGACAACCGTGCTTACACACGACGTATAAACCGCACCGTAGAAAAAAAGTGTCCGATAATAAGCTTCCATAGTGATCCAGACAACACTGACAACCGTGCTTACACACGACGTATAAACCGCACCGTAGAAAAAAAGTGTCCGATAATAAGCTTCCATAGTGATCCAGACAACACTGACAACCGTGCTTACACACGACGTATAAACCGCACCGTAGAAAAAAAGTGTCCGATAATAAGCTTCCATAGTGATCCAGACAACACTGACAACCGTGCTTACACACGACGTATAAACCGCACCGTAGAAAAAAAGTGCCCAATAATAAGCTTCCATAGTGATCCAGACAACACTGACAACCGTGCTTACACACGACGTATAAACCGCACCGTAGAAAAAAAGTGTCCGATAATAAGCTTCCATAGTGATCCATACAACTCTGACGACACTGACACAAGGCGAATAAAGTGTAGGGCCTTATAACGTCCCTTCTACGGCACGGTTTATACGCCATGTAAAGGCACTGTCGTCAGTGTTGTATGGATCACTATGGAACCTTGTTGGCGGACACGTTTTTTCTACGGCGCGGTTTATACGCCATACCGTAGAGAAACTGTGCCGTGTACAAAGGGCCTTTATGTCTATTATTATAGAAAAAAGTCTTTGTGATCGTGTATTACACGTAAGACATCCGACATGTAATTATTTACTTTCCTACCGTGTACCCTCCCTACAGTCACGAGCAAAAGTATGTATACACTTGGCTTTATTCAAAAGCGATTTAGTGCTTTATTTTTTAATGAAATTTTATGTTGTTACGAACATAGCATTTTCGAACCCATAGGTTTATGTAATGTGTCGTATTTCAACGTTGCATTCGTTATTTCACGAAAAAACTGCAACTCAAAATGGCCTAGTGTTGACATATTGGTGCTCGTGACAGCCTAGTACATAATGTTAGCAAATTAAATTAATGGACTAATATAACAAAATTGGGTAGTGACATGAAAATGAGGAGAAAAATATTTACGTTTAATTTTGTGGAATTTCATTTTATATCACGAAATATATAACACAGCACAACAACTGACACTAATGGTTTGATTTATTATTGGTGATGACAGCTAGAAATTAGACACTAAAATTGGAAATATATATAATAGACGCTGAATAATGTATGACGAAGCTTGTGCTTAATCATTAAATCGATTCTGGAATGTGTCATATTTTACTTCACATTATTGTTTTGTGTTTCTTGTAAAGTCTATGTTACTTAATATTACAAAGAGAGAAAGCGATTTTATTGAGTTTGTTTATCTGTAACTAGCAGCTCCCCGCGGTTCTACCCGCACTATGTCGATCCCGTTGGAATATCGGGATAGAAAGTATCCTATGTGTTAATCGTGCTTACAAACTAGGTATCTGTGTGCCAAATTTCATCCAAATCCGTTCAGTAGTTTTTGCGTGAAAGAGTAACAAACATCCATCCATCCATCCAGCCTCACAAATTTTCGCATTTATAATATTATCTTCGAAATATTTGGAAAAATATTGGAAAATTCTTTTACCATTTAAAAGGTACATTATTTCAGATGGACATAGGCTACCATCATCATCTGCCTAGCCTTTTCCCAACTATGTTTTGGTCAGCTTCCAGTCTCACCGGATTAAGCTGAATACCAGTATTTTACATGAAGCGACTGTTTATCTGACCTCCAAAACATAGTTACTGGGTAATACGATACTCCTTGGTAAGACTAGTTGTCAGACTTTCGGACTGCGGCGACCTCTCGCGTCCGGCCCTGGTTCAAGCCATGGTCCGGGGCGAGAGGGAGTGGGAGGCAGTCACCTCCTTCTGCGAAGCAGTCATGCTAGTGAAGGAGGTGGCGGGATAAGTGAGGGAGAGAACCTCACGCCTCAGCCGCCGCGGGAGACGCTCCGGGCGTCAGGAGCCACGTGGCGACTCCCGGCCACCGAAGGCGTGGGCCTGCGGGCGGAGAGCAATGGGTAGCTCACCGTCCGATCAGGACCAGGCCCGTGCCAGACGGCGCATATGTGTTCCACGCGCGCCTCAAAGAGATGTTAGCATAAGTGACGGGGCCCGATAGGGCCGAAGCCTGCCGGGATAGCGGGATCGTCCGAAAGGGTTACCGCTGCTCTGGAACATAAAGGCCTAAGGAGGGAACACAGGTGGGTTTTAGTCAGTAAGAGTCTGACACTCCCTTCCACTTCAACCAGAGCGGGAGGGGTCATTTGATGATTTCCTATCCTCAAAAAAAAAAAAAACAAAGACTTTCGGACTTCTAACAACTCGTAACGACTGCCAAAGATCCACGAATGACAGCCGAGACCAACGGCTTAACACGCTTTCCGACGCACGAAGCAGTCTCGATAAATGTAAAGATGGTCACCCATCCACGAACCAACCGAGGCATAATAAATAAATATATACAAAAGAAGTTCTTAATAATACTTGAATTCATGCAAACCTATACAATAGCCGACTATTCGTCATTTTTTATTTTTTTTATTGGTCTATCTACAATTGTTACACTGTTTATCCTTAAAATACAAGCAATATACAAGCATAGTGTACAATATAATGCGACAGACACACCATACAAAACAAAATTATAACATATTGAACCTTTCTACCTCTAATATTATAAATCCTATAATCATTTTACAACCTCACAGGGCAAACACCCATACATTTGAACCCATAAATTGTACGACAAAAAGGCCCACATTTTCAAAACAAAAATACATCACAAACTAAAACAAGACAAGTTAGAAATCAGTTCAAACCGTCGATATCACTGATGGAGATTTCCATCTAGGTCAGGGATCCAGTTAAGTCTTCGACCCTCGTATCCCTTTGTGTTTAGCCCTTATCTTTCATTCTGATACTTTTCTGGCCTGTCAAATTCTTCCGGGGGATCACTGTGGCGTTTTAGTGTCGTAAATATTGCTGTGTTGTTTTGTGATTTAGCGTTGATTTTGAAAATGTGTATAGGTCATATCTGTCGTACTCTAAATGTACTGAATGCCCTTCTGGCTGCCAACCCTGAATGTGATGTGTTTGCGGATGAATGGATGAAAATTATGCGTATATGTCTGGTGTTCTGTGAGAGAATGTATGCAAGGGACTCCACTGTTCCATGTTAGTTTTAAGTTATATTATTGTCAACTTAACTATTGTCCTCTATGTTAATTAATGTAATTGGTGTTGCACCGTTTTAATTAACTATAAATAAATAAATAAATCTGCTTTTTTGTTAATTGATTGATTTGTCTGTATTTGTGGGTGAACAGGAAAAAACAGTAGCTTTTTGTTTCGTCTGCAGATGTTTTATTTTATTATCTTTTTGTGAACGAATGATTAGTTAATTATTCGATCACAAAAAAGATAATAATCTTTAGCGTTTAACCTGCTACACTGGCTTGCTCACATTACGCCATTTTCAAATGCAAAAGTTTAAAAAATAATTATGACTAAATTAAAATTTTAATTCACATAACTACACATTTTTATTTCCAACACTCATTTCACACTCCCCTAACCAAAAGAAGCAGATGTTACAACAAACAATAAGATGAAATCACGACAAAAGCTAAAAGAAAGCAAACGGGCAAAGGCAACAAAGAATAGTACAGCATTCAGCCACTGTGTGTACCGGGTATTAAAATTCACGACGTGAAAAGGTGCAGCACTGTTTCGTGCATTGTTATTCTAGGCATCGAGCCAGCCAGTGTAACAACTCTTAATGAAGGATAATCGGTAAATTTTTGTGGCTCTAATTGCTACAGACAAAGGCAGGAAGATTTTGTTTCCAGTGCCCGTTCTCCGTTATAGACAGACCATTTTGACGTTTGTTTTTTTTTTCGCGGGAATTTTTTCCTGTTTAGAAATTGTAAGGAGTTAAGGTGGAGATTATTTGGAGTGTTGTTTGGATTTATTATGATATTAGAAAGAAGCACAAACAAAACGCACATTACAAACAAAATCACATAAAATATACATATACAAAGTAGCCAAAAGACTCGTACTCCAGCAATATAAAGTTCTCAATTTTGTCCGTTGCTTGATATCAGGGCCAGGGACCAAAGACAAAATACATTATTACTATGTTGTTTGTGGAATTTAAGACGTAGCCGAGATGTTTCGATTTGCTGGCCATTTCCTATTTCTTTAAGTACATACTTAATTAATAGGTAGGAAAGCGTAGGTCTGGCAACACAGACCTACATTTTCCTACCTATTAACTCAATAATCTGTTATAATTTGAAAACAGTACCTAACCGTAGAGTTTCTTGCCGACTCTTCTCCATATGACCTCCATATGACGACCAATTGGAACCATGCACCTAGCTTCTGACGTTTCATAAGTACCCATGTAGGTTTGTGTGATATATTTAGATTTATTTTTAGCAACAGTGCGTGTAAATACCGGTATTTTAAAAACGTTCACAGCCTGATCTCAGTCTCAATCTGTCGAAAATACCTCTAAAATCCCTCACATTTTGACAAGTTTTTGACATTGTTTGTCGCCGAGTTGAGACTGCGACTAGATTTTGAACGTTTTAAATTACGAGAATTGGCCTTCTAGTTTTTTTATTTTGATCATAATATATTATCCTTATTCTCAATCTTGAGTAAAAATAAAGTGATATTATGATACAGTTTATAAGTGAAACAAAAACCTATATTTTGTCGCTCTTCTTTTGCCTATTGAAAGTAGAAATTGTTATCTAAACATTATTGCACGAGGCGCAATGCAGCTATGCTACTTGCAAAGTTCAATAAACTTCCACTCCTCGAGTTTTCACTCTAGATCCACACTTTCTGCACTCATTATTCTAACACTATTTCTGAATACATACAGGTTTATTTTAACTGATGATGAGATGGGTATCGACAACGAAACACGATAAATTAAAAATAAATATGTTATTTTTTGGGAGGTAAACATCTGCTGTTAGTGTTAAAACAATGTGAAAAACGGTTTCCTTATATTTCATCGTTTTTAGATATCGATGCTCATCATGTCTGTGAAGTTTACACACCAAGAACAGATTTTTAACTGATATTTCAAGTGACTGATAACAACGGTCGATAGCCACATAAAAATAAATCATTAAATCAATTAATTTATTGTTTTATTATGTTTTGAAATCGATTCTCATCGCGTCTGCGGACTTTAGCTAGCCAATTGAAAATAACCCTGTATAATAACTTATAACAACTAAACTAAACTATGTAAGAATTTTCTCAGCAATTTCTCACTTTATAACACCCTAATTGTTCTAGAAACTTCCAGACAAAATTTATGGCCTGCTAAAACTGATGTAATACTAACTTTCTCATAAAAATACAACCATTAAAGCATGAATAAAAACATTTGAATATTCACACCCTAAATACAGATTGATGTTAATTTTACAGGCACTACAAGTTGGCCCATGTACGTTGGTTATTGGCGATATATCAAACTAAGTGTGAAAGTTTCGACCATGCTAGGAACTGGCTTACAAGTGGCTTTAAGTGTTGGCTCCGAAGGTGTTATAGTTGGTAGCCATGTTGGGCTTGTTATAGGGTATGCTGGTCGAAGTTGTGTGTAACTAAAGTGTGACTAAATAGAGTAAATTATCTGGGGAAAGTGGCTAAAGTTGTTGCAGTCTCAGCTGCGGCCTGTCGGACAGTGTAGTGTAATGCAATTTAGTGTCTATGTAATTTTAGCTTTAGCTTGTAAACACAAACTTGAATTAGTATCATTTATCTGTTATGTTCTATGCTTCTCGCATCCAACGGGCTCCAGCGGCCTTCACAAGGTCGTTGGTCCACCTTGTGGGAGGCCTTCCAACGCTATGTCTTTCGGAACCGGAACCGGTCCGGTCCGGCCCGGTCCGTGAACCGGTCAAAGTGGAGGTGCTTGGGAGAGGCCTATGTCCAGCAGTGGACGTGATGATGTGTTATGTTTAGCTCCAATAAACTTGAAGAGCTTACTGACGTTGCTCAAAAGGCCGTGGGCCAAAATAACCACTACAAGTATGTAAAGCAATGCCACAGCCAGAAGGCGTCGCGGCAGACCACGATGAAGATGGCGGGACGAGCTAAAGAAAACAAACGACCAGTGGTCCGCTTAAGCCCTGGATCGAAGGAGCTGGAAGTCATGGGGCCTTTGCCCAGCAGTGGGATGATAGTGGGCTGTAATCTACCACGTGGGCCGAGTGCGGGTTGGTAGATGTTACATATCTTCTAAGTTTTGGTCCTAGGACATGCCGGTTTCCTCACGATGTTTGTCTTCACCGTTTTGAGAGCAGTGGTGAATAAATTATTTACAGAACGTAAAGCGCCTGTCTGTGTTCGAACCCACGACTGACTCGTAAGTTGGGACTGTTACCACTGGTCAGCCACTTCTAATGATAATATTGATTGTTAAAATTCTCTCTTAATATCTACAATAGTGTGTTGGCTGCTTTATTGTGTAGCTTGGCCAACAGGATTAGATGCCTGCTGCATTAATCTAAATATTCTATTTAAACCATCATTATCATAATTACAGTTTTCCACGGTTTTTGGCTCTATACTAGTTACACAATAAATATACTTCGTTAGAGACACTTCTAAAATAGAATACTCTGTATTATGTACACCATATACATACATAAAGTAAATTATACTAATCTAAATAAATATATATCTAAAAATTAATCACCGAAATGTATGTACGCGCATAACTTCCGATCGACTGCACCAAATTTGATAATTCTTTTGTTTTGTGTTTGTTATTCCAGGATAAGGTTTGTATAGTTCACAAAAGAAAAAATATATTCTGAGGCAGTACGAAGATCCGGTCAGTTTATATAATAATAAACATGAAACAGGAGCAAGAAAATTTAATGATAATGTTTAAGCAGAGAGGAAGTGCTTTTGTATCATAATAATGCATAGGTATCTCTAGTTACAGGTTTTCCATCTAAACCATCATCACGGTAGCAACCCCGACCGAGATATTAGACAAAGAACAATGTCAAGGTGACGAGTCTCGATAGAACACCTTTTGTTTGAGACTCAGATAAGGTGAGTGACACACCTATTTATTATCATCGATGGGATGGGCAGAAGTTATGCTGTCTTCACAGTAAACTACTTTCCTCTGAGTCTGTTTCGGCCTTTCTTCTCCGAGTAGGGTCTACAACGGCTCTTAGCTCTAAGCTTTTGTTAACATCTTGTTTTACCTTGTGCAAAGCTATTTGCGTTAATGAATATTAATAGCTGACTAATATAATAAAAAAAACAAAGAAAAAGGGAGGAGCTTATTGGGCATCAAAAAATTCGTCCGCATCGCTGTCAATGGGATAAGTGCCCAAAAGGCTGGCAGCATTACCACGTTGGACGACAATGCTGATTCTTATTCTTTAGTTTAAAAGTATTGGATATCAACAACAGTTGAGGTCCGTAAGTTTTGAGTTGAGCTGCTCGATTTCTGACAAATGCGTGCACTGACTGGACAGGTCGTCTCAATCTGTGTGGTTCTTCCCTCAAAAGACCATCTCAGACATCGATCTACATAGGCCTCATATTTATGATCTGACCAAGATTATTTCTGGACTTTAAAAGAGATTGTGACCTCTGAGTTTGTCTCGGCCTTTCTTTTCAGACAGTTTTTAAAATATGATTAACGTGTAAAAGTGTTTGTTCAAACCTATTTACAAAAATAAAATCATTTATCGTTTAATAAGTTAAAAGAAAAATATAATAAGTCAATGATGAAAAGCAGAAATGTAGATTACGCCTCCTTCAAGTGTGGTTACATCAAATTCTGATTTTAACATTCACCCTTCACATATTGTCTTCGTTCTCATCTACCCACTAAACACACACGCACAAAGACCATAACAGTCATTTTAAAATGAAAATCCATTAACTATGATACTGATTACAGTTGCCTTGTTTAATGACCAGTATCGTGATGTGCCCACATTAACCTAACATGTTCGCATTGAAACCATCTAACTTTAATCATTAAGGTATGTATATGGTTATGGAACTTTGAGCTTTTCAATTTTGAAGGATAACTACCCTTTAACGTATGTGGTTGGCCCCTTTGTCCTACAATGAATATATATGGAGTGCTTCAAGAATCTTCTGGCGCCTGAATGACATTGATAGGGATAGACAATTGTTGATAATCATTTGTGAAATAATGTCACAAAAATTTAAATGAAATGAATTGAAATTGTTTCTTTTGTAAATGTAATATTGTCACTTTTAAACCTCATATTAAAAATATATAATTTTCGAAATAGAGAAACATATGGAAGAAAAAGACATGTTGCACCGACCCCAAATAATAATAATAATAATAAGGGCGATGATATAATTATCGAAAGAAAGACTTGACATAATTAAAAAAAACTTTTTACATTATTTTTCAAAAGGAGTAACCATCGTTAAAACCAGAATAGTCCTTGTATTATAATTATTATATTTACCACAACACGAAAGACAATGTAAGTACATACAGTCTATTCAGTTATTTTGCTTTTGATTTTGCGTCACTGTCAACAAACAACACACAACGACCATTACACACAAACTCATTGACCCATGACCATTGCAAAATGATTATTATTGTCGTCGCAATAAGGTTGCTGTTGGGTTGCTGCCATTGACAAGTCTGTCAAAATCACAGTGATCTTTGTTATCGTTACAATAAGATTGCTATTGGATAGCTGCTGTCAGAGGTAAAATACCGAAGAACGGACTGTAGTTAAAAGTGAGTGTTTCTTACCCGTTCTTCGCTTTGGAATGGGCAATTAGCTTCATCTTTTAGACTGATCCCTTGACACTTCAAAATTGGCCGTAATTGGTTTAATTAAAATAAATGGTTTGAGTTTGGGGCTTGTAGCAATGTAATAACAGCCGCACGGGTCGATCGATCAGGTTAAGCTACACTTGCCGCGGTTTGTCCGTGGATGGGCGACCATCTTCACATACCAAGACCCCTCCGTGCCTTGAAAAGCACGTTAAGCCGTTGGTCCCGGCTGTCATTCGTGGATCTTTGACAGTCGTTACGGATCGTCAGTAGCCCGAAAGTCTGACAACCAGTCTTACCAAGGGGAATCGTATTACCCAGTTGCTGGGTTGTGGAGGTCAGATAGGCAGTCGCTCCATGTAAAATTAGCTGCATCCGGTTAGACTGGAAGCTGATCCCAACATAGTTGGGAAAAGGCCAGGCAGATGATGGTTTAAGTTTGAGTTTGAAACTTACTTTATGTTTGCCCAGATTCGTGACGGCACAGCCTAGCACTGCTTCTCTTCCTAAGAAGAATGTGTGGTTTCCAATAGGACGTTCGAACTCTGGCTCCTCGGAAAACTTCTTTGTCGTCATCTGAGAATCTGGAACAATATAAAATTTAATATTAATTTCAAAACTAGATTATGCTCTGGCTTTGTTTGCGTATTTGGATCGACAGAAATCATGACTTATAGCTACTAAAGCTTTTCTTAATTTTTGGTTCCAGTTTTGCCGTTTTGAGAACAATGTTGATGAAATAATTTACACAAAATAAAGCGCCTGTCTGAGTTCGAACCTACGACCTAGAACGGCTATGTTAATGGTCATGGTAGAGTGTTGTTACTATACCATAATATGGTATATCATACCGTAATTTCATTCCAATCTAACACAAAATATGAGTTAAATGGAATGAAAACATTACACCACAGTCAGAAAATAATATAGAAGGTATTAATGTAGGTAAAATGCACCCATTGATTTATTCAGTATTCTCACGCAAACGATTATAACATAATTAGTTATTTTCTACGTGGAAAATGTAGAAACTAGAGTAAAACAATATATTAAATGAAGCTATTGTTTTCACCTAGTCCAAGTTTTTTCATGATGGCCTATCTTTATTAATGAATCCTTTTTTATAACCGATTTGCCTCCCTACTCTCTTTTCACCTCTCTCTGTCCCGAGCTGCCAAGGACCAATCTTTATTAAAAGAGTCCAGTTCATCTTGCCACTAAGCGGGACACACTATTTAAGCGTGGCAGTTTTCCGAGTGACATCAGTTATTTTAGTGATGGAACGGATTGTTGTATACTTAACCTGCACCCTAATTGCGAAACGCACAATCAATCTCAATCTGAATCATTTTAAAGGATATTGCTAATCCATTGCTTCATAAGTTCGAAAAAGGTTACCTTCATAAAGTCTGATCAACACGTAAATAACGCAATGAATGTTGTTGAACTGTCAAAATGAAACCGATTCTGATTGATTGTGTGTTACGCAATTAGGGTGCGGGTCCAATGAATCAAACAAAACAAAAACAAATCGTCACATTGACTAATGCAAGACATTCGTTTTTCTATCAACCTTTACGAGCAACCTTAGTTTTTAACATACCAATATGCCTAGCCATTTCTCAACTATTTTGGTGTCGGCTTCCAGTCTAACCGGATGCAGCTGGATACCGGTATTTTACAAGGAACGACTGCCAGATCTCCACAAACCAGACAGGCGCTTTATTTTGTGTAAATAATTTCATCACCACTGATCTCAAAACGGTGAAGGAAAACATCGTGAGGAAACTGGCACGTTCTAGAACCAAAAACTCGAAGACATGTGACAACTACCAACCCGGGGCCCGGGTGGTGGATTACAGCCCACTCCCTCTCGAAGAGAGGAGGCCTGTGTCCCAGCAGTGGGAACATTATAGGCTGATTATGCATTATGGAAGTAGGTGCCAATAAGGTTTGTCTTCGGGTCTCAGTTTGAACCAATAACGATACAGTAATTTAAAGGATTCGCACTATACTCAAAATAAACCATTCTGCAATTAAAAGCGTAACAACGTTTAAAAAACCATATTTAAAACTCCTGGCGGTAAATCAAAGTTAACGGTTAATTTGCGAGCTAAATTCATAATATTTTGAATATTTTTACTTCTTTGGAGTTGGTAGCTTTTTGGGCCAAGATTTATTACTTTGCTTTATTCCGCAAGGAACTGGAAAAGAGGTAATTTAAAACGTTAATGAACTTTATTATACATAGACTATACCCTGTCCATTAGGTTAGCCGTTTTTTGACAGCTGACTTAAAACGTACATATTCCAGATTACTTAAAAGTTAACTTTAAAATGCGTTGTAAAATAAATATATAAACTACCTTATCTTATTAAATTATCTTATTTATGGCTTCTTACAGACATTATAATACCGTACGTGTATCAATCAATGTATTGTGGGTTACTGCAATCACTAGTTCCATCTGTCAAAAAACGGTTTACCTAATAGACAGGCTATATGTACAGATAGCTAGCTGCATTCGTAAGGTAAGGCCCTTTGTATACAGCTCCTTCTGCGAAGCAGTAATGCTCGCGAAGGAGGAGGCGGAGCGCGTGAGGGAGAGGCAATCTCTGCACCCTTGCGCGCCTAGCCGCCGCAGGAGACGCCCTGGACGGGAGTCAACAGCCGACTCCCGGCCACCGTAGGCGCGGGCTTGCGGTAAGGACCAGGCCCGGGTCGACGGCGCGTTGTATTCCACGCGCGCCTCAAACAGATGTCAGCACGAACTGACGGGGTCCGCTAGGGCCGATGCCGCCGGGGCTGCGGGTTGTTCGAAAGAGATACCGTGGCCCCTGGCACAGGCAACTGAAGGGACACGGGTGGGTTTTAGTCAGTAAAAGTCTGACACTCCCTTCTGCTCCGCCCAGAGCGGGAGGGGTCATTTGATGATTTCCCACCCATAAAAAAAAAGAAAAAAAAGGCCCTTTGTACACGGCACGGTTTCTTTACGATACGGCGTATAAACTGTGCCGGATAAAAAACGTGTCCGTCAACAAGATTCCATAGTGATCCATACAGCACTAACGAACCGTGCCTACCAGACGGCGAGTACCTAAACCGCGCCGTAGAAAAAACGTATCCGTCAATAAGCTTCCATAGTGAATGTACAGACGCATTCCCATCAATCTACTAGTTGTCAAATATCTTTAATAGATTTTCAACTTTATCGTTAAAGTATTAAGGTTCAAGATTGATTGGGACAATTTGACAGTTTCGGGTAGCCTGGTGTGCTGGCGTCTGTACAAAGGGCCTAAGTCACACATTAAACTGCCCTTGAAAAGTACAGCTGCATTCGACATTGTGGATCGTATAAACCTATATCAAAAATTAATAAAACTGCAAAGTCTTCTGTCTTTGCAGTTGTCTTTACTTCACTATAAAACTTACTTAGGATCCTGTTCATTATTACTCGTAATTTCACAGAACAAAAGCGGAGATATAATTCTCGTCTTTATGAAATACGTAGCCGTCTTTTATTCCATTTACAATTTCTAAATTATTTCTATATTATAATCTAGCAACCATGCGAGCGACGATCTTCGCAGGATGGCTGGCAGCAGCTGGTTGAGAGTTGCCGAAAATTGAGTTGAATGGCGTGCAATAGGAGAGGCCTATGTCCAGCAGTGGACTGCTATACGCAGATGATGATGTGATGATGAACCATGCATGTCGTCTTCAAGCTTGGAAGCAAGTTGGCTGTCACAAACTACTGTATTTGTATCAGGAGTGTGTGTGTGTGTGTATAATAAAATTATTTTACTGAAAACAGTTTTTGTATAAAAAAATAGGATACTTTTATCAAAACCAAGCTTAAATAAATTACCCACAACGTAAAAATAACCAGATGTTTCGAGAACTCCCACATAATCTATCTCTTTCTTTTTCCTAGCATCGGAAGCAACAGGCTATTAAACCATGAACTAATAAAGTGCCCAACAAAAAAAAACTAGTTAACACTTCGAAACTCGCTATCAGGTTTCCGAGACCCAATCAACGTGATTTTTTTATTCTTTGTTCAAGTTGCAACACAGCTCTGACATTCAATCGGGGAGGTGTAAATTTTACCAAAGGCTGGTTGTTGCGTATTTTTATTAAACAAAGTGTGTTTCACGAGGGTTTTAGAGCATGACGATACTTGAAAGTTTTATGGGCATGCATTGCTGTATTTTTCACAGGGATAGAGGAATTTACCTGCAGTGCTGGGAATTGGTTTATCTGGTTACACAGAAAATCACTTGTCAAACTCAAATTCAAAGCATTTAACCTACTAAAATTATAAACACTAAAGTTTGTGAAGATGGATATCCATCCATCCTCACAAAATTTCGTGTTTTCGTGTTTAAAAATCCATCCGGATGTTTGTTACTGTTTCACGCAAAAACTACTGAGCGGATTTTGATGAAACTTTACAGTTAATAGCTTATACATCAGAATAACAAGTCAGAATCAGAATAACGCAAATTGACCATGTTAGCAAAAAATTAAATCAGTTTTCATACGCCCTCTATATGTTACGAAAAGTGACAAGTGAGAGTACTTTGCTGAGTGTCTATCATGCATATGTGGGCTCCACATTAAGATATGGCATCCTCTTCTGGGGTAATTCAGCAACCAGGGAGTACACTCTTAAAGCCCAAAAAAAATGTCTCAGAAGTATATGTGGCCTTAGAGAGACTGACTCATGCAGACCAGTATTCAAAAGATTGAAAATCTTGACCTTACCTTCATTATATATATTCGAAGCAGCAATCATGGTAAAACGCGATATAGGTAGTTATGAAACATTGAGAAGTGCGAGACACAAAACGCAACTAAGAGGCTTTATATGTAGAACTGTAAAGTATAAATCAAGTGTGTTTGGGTTGGGAATAAAAATTTATAACAAACTCCCAATTTGTGTTGAAAACATCCCGTCCTTGAATATTTTCAAGGTCAGGCTTAAAGAGTTTCTTTTAAGTAAAGCTTACTATTCAATTAATGAATTTCTGAATGACCGAGCTATTGACTAAATATGTATAATATAATGTAATTATAAAACAGCTAAATTGACTGTTTAATTGTATTATTATGACTAATTACTGTATAATTATAAATTAAGATTATGAATCCAAAACGAATTTGACCATATTAAAGTACAAAGTGTTCATGACGTAATTTATTTTAATTGAAATTGACATGTGAATAATATTGTAACCAGTCATGTATTTTATATTAATTGAAATTGACATATAATTATTGTAGCCGGCTTAATTTATTTTATTTTAAAAGGAAAATGACATGTATATATTGTAGTTAATGTAATTATGACCAGTGATGTATTTAATTTTATTTTATTTTAATTATTATTATTTTTTTAAACATTGTACACCCCATGGGTATGTTACAGAGACATTATAACAAATAATTATAAGAACTGACCATACACCTGTAACAAGCAATAAATGAATTTGAATTTGAACACATAGCATACTTTTTATCTCGATATTCCCACGGGATCGACACTTATCCGCGTGAAACCGCGGGGCGCTGCTAGTTTCAAATAAAGCAATTACAGGTAGTAAGTTCTTAAACTAATGTAAGTATACCTAAATAATTTTGTGTCAGCGCCGTTGAAATTTAAGACAATTTAGTGATCTCTGTTTATTTATTGTTTGGCGCCGACTCAAAATTACTTAGGTAGACTTATTAGTTTAAGAACTTAGTTATTAAGGTTAAATAAAAAAGGTATATAATTTTTTTCTTTTCAGTTTTTTCGGCGGTTTAATTTTTTTGTTAAAAAAAATATATTTTAAAATTTTTTGTGGCTATAATCTACTAATTGTTTGCCAAGGGCAGGCATATGTGGCACTGAGTAGAGTAATCATCGAAATAATCAAATAACTTCTCCCGCTCCGAGCGGGAGGGCGTGTCAGACTTTTACTGACTAAAACCCACCCGTGTTCCTCCAGTTGCCTGTGCCAGGGTCACGGTAACTCTTTCGAACAACCCGCGACCATGGCAATGGGGGTGAACCCCCTTTAAATAGACATAGCCAGGCATAAGGCAAATACACGCCAAGAAGTAGCATAGTCACTGCTTAATTTTAGATTATGACTGAATCATCAAGTATATTACAACTCCGCCAGTTCCAGGCTCATTACAATTCTCCAAATAGCAGCGGTTAACGGTTCTGTGTTTTGACAGCCTCTCGGAGCGGTCTCATTTACATAGATCACTTCAAAGTTTGGTGTTGTACCTACAGACTGTTGGTCTGTGTAGTTCATCTTCGTAGAGTGCTTAGATTAATATCTTGTGATGTTTTAGTGTATTTGGCGAAATGTGGTTGCTCGTGTCGACAAGAACTAAGGAAGAATAATCTGGTGAAAATTTTGGCCTGGCTACAAGTTTGGTAGATGAGCTGAGTGCCCAAATTACGTCAGACGTAAATAAGTTCTGGAAAATTTGGTTGGTAGAACTTCACAGATGTGTTGGGTATCGATATCTGATAACGCTAAAATAAAATAAATATATATTATATATTTTCTGAATGCGTAATTACAAGTAGATAAGTACAGCTGATTCAGCTGGCTAATTAATGACTGCTGGTAGTTTAGTATAATTAAAATTATGAAAATATTTTTTTCAGTTTTGTTTCATAAAACATTAACCTACTGACGGGTCATTGAATTGATTAGGGAGGGTTGGTGGTTACCTAAATAATAACAGCGACACGGGTTGATCGATCAGAGGGGCAATTCTCGTAATTTTAAGAACGTTCACAGTCTGAACTCAGTCTCAATCTGTCCAAAATACCTCAAATTTCCCTACATTTTGACAAGTTTTTGACATTTGTTTGTCGCCGAGATGACACTGCGACTAGATTTTGAACTTTTAAATTACGAGAATTGGCCTTCAGGTTAAACTACGCTTGCCGCAGATGGTTTTTTGAAAACATTGTAAAAGCCAATTATTTTTAAAAGAGTAACCGTGGAGTTTCATGTCGGCTCTTCTTCATAAACGACCAATTGGAACCATGCACCAGCTTCTGAGGTTTCATAAGTACCGATGTTGGTTTATGTGAAATAAAATATTTTGATTTTGATGAGTGACCTTTACATACTAAGACACCTCAGTACTTCGGAAAGCATGTTAAACCGTTGGTCCCGGCTGTCATGCGTGGATCTTTAACAGTCGTTACGGGTTGTCAGAAGCCCGAAAGTCTGGCAGTCTTTCCATGTACAATGCTGGTATTCAGCTGCATCCGGTTAGACTGGAAGCCGACCCCAACATAGTTGGGAAAAAGCTGGGCAGATAATGGTAAATGCGGTTTGCCCAGTTTGTTTCATGTTTTATAAAGCATAGTTGTTAATTAGCTTTAAATAATGATGTTTGATAGCAAAATAATACTGTTTTGCGTAAACCGCGCTATGATAATGGCTTTAACATTACTATACAAACACAGCCAGCACATTTAAACGAATAAACAATTAAAATAAACAAGTAAGTAATATTATTGTTTACATAAAAAATGCAGCAGTGCAGCAGTGGGGTGCAGTGGTGGTCCAATGGCAATGGCCCAGAATTACGAGTTGTAAGTCGTGGGTTCGAACCCAGGCAAGTTATTCACTTTGTTTAAAATTTTTCATCACCACTGCTCTCAAAACGATGTAGGAAAATATCGTGAAGAAACCGGCATGTCTTAGAACCAACCGTCGAACAGACGAATTTTTCAAACAAGTCAAGCATTGGTAATTTTTGGTTATGATAATGATTTTATTAAAAAAATATATATATAAGTTTAAAACTTTTATACGTTGTTCAACAAGACAAAGAAATATTTGAGTATACAAAATTGTCTTAGTCTGTACATGTAAAATACCTTCGGATTCCATTCACGACCTGGGAAGCATTAAAGCAATGAATTCTATTCAATAAAAATTAACTCTTCAACCGCTTGTAGACTGAATTAAACCTTAGATTCTTAGAAATAAAGTTTGGAATTCGGTGTCGATACCCTATCATTGATGAACCGACTTACTTGTAGTACGAAACTCCCTTTGTTATTACTAACCTAGTTTCAAAGTTTGATATTTTGCAGGTAGTTAGCAAATGAACCCTTGCTTTTGGTAGATTTTTTGTATGAATTGACTACGAAGTTGGAATGAAGTTGGGAACATTTATCTTGGTTGGTGACAGTCTTGTTTTATTGATCGTTAGCAACTCCTTTTTGTCCTACTATTTCAGGTGTGCTTTCGATCCATTATAATATCGAGACCCTTCCGTGTTTCGAAAAGCACGTTAAGCCGTTCCGGCTGTCATTCAAGGATCTTTTACACCGTACGGCGCGTATGTGTTCCACGTGCGCCTCAAAGAGATGTCGGCATAGATGACGGGGCCCGACAGGGCCGAAGCTTGCCGGGGTAGCGGGATCGTCCGAAAGGGTTACCGCTGCCCTGGTGGGAAGGAACACGGGGGGGTTTTAGTCAGTAAGAGTCTGACACTCCCTTCTGCTCCACCCAGAGCGGGAGGGGTCATTTGATGATTTCCCATCCTCAAAAAAAAAAAAAAAAAGGATCTTTTACAGTCGTAACGAGTTGTAGTTGAGAGTAGTCAGTCTTATCGTGTTACCTAGTTACTGGGATGTGGAGGTCAGATAGGCAGTCTCTACATGTAAAATATTAGTATTTAGCTGCATCTGGAAGCCGACCCCAAAATAGGTGAGTCTCAATATAATAATAATACTATATATAATTTAATATAATATAAAAATACTATATAATATAATATAAAAATACTAATATTTTAGGTGTGTTTTTTGATCTAAAGCGGACTGAATATTTGTCGATAAACCAAAAAATTTCAGCAGTCGATTTAAATATCAAAAAATGGCACAATTTAGGTACCAGCCGGTAACCGTCTCGCAGCTAGACGAAGACCCGTTCACTAACACCAGGCGGCACCTAAGTGAAAATAAAAACAAGCTGTTGAATTTTCAACTTTAGGCGCTGAGTCAAGAGTTAAAAATCCAACAGCTCACTATTTCATTTAGATGTCAACTGTGTTAGTGAAAATGCGCAATAGGGTTTCGAACAGATAAAGAACATTGATCACCATGATGCTATCGATTTCGGACCAAATAAGTATAATTTCCTGATGATGACTATCTCCAATTTTAGTCATTACGTAAGTACAAACATAAAATAACGCCTGTAATCCCCGAAGAATTAGACAGAGGTGTACCTATAGTAAGTACACCCAAATTTCACTAGTTATGATTAAGTCCCATATAATAGGGGTCGAGCCTATTACCATCGATCGGCACAAATCCAGGAATTTCCTGGAATTTCTTAGTAGCCACTAAGAAATTCCAGGACAAAACCCAATAAAATTTTACCCTACCTGAGAATCGAACCCCGGACCTCATGCTCAGCAGTTGCACTTGCGTTCACTATACCAAAGAAGAAGATTGGTAGATAAATGATTTTATTTTGCAAGTAGGTTTGTACAAACACTTTTACACGTCAGTCATATTTTAAAACTAGACGAGGTCGGCGTTTCCTATCTGACTACTCTGAAAAGAAAGTCCAAAACAAACTCAGAGGTTTTTGACAAAATTCTTTGCAAAAATATTGTCAGACAAAACATCTCCGTATTTCCTAAGGTTCAATAAATAATAACGGGTCTTCCTCTACTTTATTATTCTCTCGGGTTTCGCGTCCGTTTTGTTGAACGGGGTCCCCTGGTCAACCCTTTATGCGAGATTAGGAGGCTTAACTTTAAAACGGTGATAATGCTGCAATTCCTCGGACAAAACAAAAAGGTTTGCGGTTAAAGATTGCGAGTTTTAGCTAGAAGTATAGAGGTATGAGGAACAGGGTGTAAAGTTCACTCATCTTTTATAGAAAAGGGAGGATCCTCCAACCAAACGGATGTTGTGTTTGGTGAGCAACTGCCCGATGATTGATGTCAGGACGTTGTATATAATTGTCCTAGTCGCGCGGTAAACTCTGCTTGCGCGATGCAGAATTTTGCATGACGTCGGTGTGATGCATAGTTCGCACGTGGCGATGTAGATGCTGCCACAGAATTACAAGGCAAACTTAAATTGTATTAGTTTGCCTTATCGTCATGCCTCATCATGTGTCATTTATCAGCTGGCCACCTAGGCATTACTTAATTAAGTATAAAAACCATAGATAATTAATCAATAGTGTTTCATAACTCGGGGTATAAGTGGTAATTTGGCAGAAGTCAATAAAATCTCGTTCAGCTCATTCCTATAACATAACAGTAAAAACACACCGTCGATCAGTCCATGACCTTCACTGCTTGAAATTTGCTTCCTCATTGATGAATGCCTATTTCTGTAACCACGACATTGTCATAAGTATTTTTAGATTAATAGAGGTTTCTGGTGGAGAATTCTTGGTTACATTTTGGAATGGATAACTAGCTTCAACTTACTGATTGACTGACCGACTCTTTGAAGATTCAAAAGTGCCTGTAAATAGATTAATTGAAATAAATGCTTGGAGTTTCAGTTTGAATTCATGTTGTAAAATATATGTATAAACGGACATCGAGTATAGTTTATGATCGAAACCTCTCACTAACTCAACAAACAGCGATTAAAACTCCCCAAAAAAAAAAACACAACATAACATAATCATCTTCCGATTTACGGAACTCCTGTTTGTAAATGTGAACGATATTGAAAAAACTGTAAAACAGCAATAAAATAAGTAACATAAAATGGGCAAGGCCGGTGTGGTGTGACCGTGTGACGGCACCGCGGCAGTTCGCACCTGTCACCAAATGCTAATGCATGGGCTACACACAGAAACGCCTTGGCTTGGCTAAAGGAGCATGTACATTGGTGTGTATTACTAGGCCGTCGTGATTTGAGACGCGGAGATAAAGCTGAACATAACATCTGTATTCCCAAAATGTGTAGATAGAGGTATGTTACATTTACAAAGTTGTTTTTTTAATCCCTTGTTAAAGGTAAACCAGCATCAGGCACTAGTTGTCTGATATTTTTTCTGAACTGGGCCTTTTTGGCGCAACCGTGAGGCATACTTTCCTGCTAATTTCTTACATCGGACTCTACACTTTTTATTTGATCTTTTATATGTTTTTGTCCTATGTATGTCTCTGGTGTGTTGTGTGTATTTTAGTCTGTGCTAAATAAATGTATTTTCTTTCTTCTTTCTGTAATAAAATAGCGGAAATTTTTCTTACGTTTTCCATATTGTTCGTTGAACACGTTGTCGTTTGACATATTTCAATGAATCCTATTCATTGATATGTCATTCAATGAGATTATATGAGCTTAGAGGGTAGTACAGGAAATACCTACTTATACAATATTCTATCAGTGTAGGTACTTCTAAGTTTTTCTTTAAGGTACTCGGTAAAATAATGATGAATTTTCGGAGAATTACAAGAATCACGAAAATTTTTATCGTATGAGTTATACAAATGTGAATCAAAAGGTCAAGGACAAACGGTAACAGAATTACTTAAATGCTATCTACAAGTTATTCATATGGGTTTTAATATTTTTATGAATACCTTGGAAAATTAACCTCTAGAACATTTTTCAACTAACTTCACTTAACTCCATTATCAATTAAAGCCACTACCATATTTTCTAGTATTCTGCTTCCTCGTGACTTTTACCAGATTTTTACTAACACAGTTTTTATTCAATATCGTTTGCCTAGTCTTTTCCCAACTATGTTGGGGTCAGCTTCCAGTCAAACTGGATGCAGCTGAATACAGTGTTTTACATAGAGTGACTGCTTATCTGATCTCTACAACCCAGTTTTTGGGCAATAAGATGACTTGGTAAGACTGATTGTCAGACTTTCAAGCTTCGAAAGACCCGAAACAACTCTCAAAGATCCATGAAAGACTGACGAGACCAACGGCTTAATGTGCTTTCGGAGGCACGGAGGAGTCTTGGTATGTAAAAATGGCCAACCATCCACGGAGCAAGCAACCGCGGCGAGCGTAGTAATAGATAACCTGAGGAGCAATTCTCGTAATTTTAAGAACATTCACAGTCCGAGGGGCAATTCTCGTAATTTTAAGAACGTTCACAATCGGATCTCAGTCTCAATCTGTCAAAAATACCTCTGATTTCCCTACATTTTTGACAAGTTTTTGACATTTGTTTGTCGCTGAGATAACGCCGCGACTAGATTTTGAACGTTTTAAATTACGAGAATTAACCTTCTGATCTCAGTCTCAATCTGTCAAAAATACCTCTAATTTCCGTACATTTTGACAAGTTTTTGACATTTGTTTGTCGCCGTGATGAGACTGCGACTAGATTTTGAACGTTTTATATTACGAGAATTAGCCTTCTGATCGATCAACCCATGCAGCTGTTATTATTAAGCCAGAAGGTCCTACGTGTGGTGTTTTTACTAAGTATGCAAACATAAAACAGGTGTTCACACACTAAAATCTCTCACAGAAAACCCAAGCCATGAAACAACAACAAAATATGAAACAACCTACTTCCCACATAAAACCGTACATTAACCAAAGCGTTGCCATTAATTCTTAAGCACCTGCACACAATGTAACAATGGTTTGTAACACAATATAACGATTAAGGAAAACACGTGCAGCCACATTTATAACAGGTCTGAACGTGCGTATTGCTGGAGTGAGGAGAGTGAGACAATAAGTATCACCGGCTGTCACTGCCAATATGATATATTGAGAGGACGTGGTGTACGCGACAGATGACACTATTACTAGAGGAAATGTGGAAAAATGGTACGCGAATTGGAGTATCAAAGAATTTAATCGGCGTATCCTCTACTAGGAAACAAGCCGATCAATTCCTTAAAAACCTTACCGTGAAAACTTAGGTGAAGTGAGATTCCACCCGTTGCTAGGGATTGCAATCACAAATCAAGAAATTGTTTAAGAAACTGAAGTTTACCAAATTGTTATATTAAAAACCTACATCGGCACTGGAGCTAGGTGCAAGGGTCCAATTGGTCGTTTCCTACGGAGAAGAGCGGGCAAGAAACTTCAAGGTTACGGTTTACAAAAAATATTGGTTTTCACAATGGTTTTTACAATGTTTTCAAATAACAACAAAGAGTTTGGGACGATAGTATAGGCCTGTCAACATGTACTGCATATTCGAACTTACTTAATTAATAAAAAATAAAGGTACAGTCCTACATATTAATGTATACAGAGAACATTTTCAACCATAAGTTGGTAAATAAAGATCTGAAGATCTATGTTGTTCTGAGTCGTTCAAAGAATTTATTTACTGTATACTAACGAAGGTCTCTCACGCGGCCGTCTCATTATATTTGTCAGTATTTTTTTTTTTTTTGCAATATTACTCAACTCACACTATATATGTACCTTCATATTCGTTACTATTTTTTATTTGTCACATATTTATCTTATTTAAGTATGCATACACACGTCACGTTGCAGTGTAAAACTGATTTTATCCGTCACCTCACACATCAGGTTCAGTTGAAAACCAGCGTCAGGCACTAGTTGTCTGGCATTTTTGCTGAACTGGGCCTTTTTAGTGCAGCCGTGAGGCACACTTACCTGCTAACTTCTTACATCGGTCTTTATACTTTCTATTTGTTTTTTTATTAGTTATTATCTGATGTATGTATCTGGTGTATTGAGTGTCTTTTAGTCTGAGCTACCTTTTTTTTTTTGTTTCTTTCTTACTTTCAAGATATTTTATGTATTTCTAAATAGAAATAGACAAAATAGTTTCAGATCTTTATTACAAAGATAAAGGTACCTAAGTAAGCCATCCACAAGATACTTGAAATTTAGTATCAAGGCATTTAATCTAGACTTCATTTGCCTATAAACATACACTCCTAGATGGCCTGTGATAAAACCTCTGACAAAATAAATCATATAGCCATATGCTTGGCCATGTCTGTTATTTACATACAAACACTATGATATTATCTGTGCTATGCCTTCATCATCAACATTATCCACAAACCGACTTCACCCACTGCTGAGCATAGGTCTTTCTTTTCTTGTGCCAGCCTCATCCAAATTCAAAACGCGATGGCAACAATATCGCCCACCCATCTCGCCGCTGGACGAGTGACGCTTCGTCTTCCAGTCCTTCGGTCCTTCTATACACCCCTTTATCTATAAACGTAGTAATTAGCGACTGATTAACCATACATTTTGGACGTTTGAACGTCACTTAGCTTTAATCATCGTTTATAAATAAACCACACAGTCCTCGGGCAGTCTAAACGATCCTCAATAACCACGGTTACATTCGGCATTCGCACGATTTATTCCCGCGTACTATTTGCTCGATCGACTCTGTCAGGCGTTTACCGCCTAACTGGGGATTGAACCGTTCATTGTTGTTTGGCACCAATACTTCTACATTTATTGGGTAAACAGACACAGAAGTGGCAAAATATTTTTATACTGTTGTGGCTGTTGTAAATGGGTAAATATTTGAAAAATCTCAGTGTATTTTTTATAAACAATTTATTGCCATTTCTGGTCGCAGGTGTAAAATGTTACAAAAACAGGATTTGCGAAATTGGAGTGTTATAATTTACTCTTATATTTGGTGCTATTTTGTACTACAAGTAAAGCCGTATTATTTTTAGTATTGAAAAAACTCTAGGGTGAATATTTGATAACATAAATAGAGTATCTTATAGAAATAACTTCTATACATTCCCACGCTACCTCAAGAAAACTTTAACGTATTAGATAGATTTAGATATTTTTAAATAGGGTTTTAGGCGGTTCAGTAATTTGTACTTATTTTTATTTGATTTCGGAAGGGAAAACAAACAGTTACAGTAACAATAATAAGAATAAACGGAATTAATTTAACATTTAACTTAAAAATATACTACCCAGTGGATTTTCCACACATTACAATATTAATATGTTTATCTTCCTATTATTGTGTCGATATTTTTGTACCTAGCTTTTAGCCCTTTGTAACATATTTTTAAATAAACGGAATTAATTTAACATTTAACTTAACAAATATACTACCCACTGCATTTTCCACACATTACAACTTAATTACTTTATCTTCCTTTTATTGTGTCGATATTTTTTGTACCTAGCTTTAAGCCCGTTGTAACATATTTTTTTACAATATGAAATGCAATAATCATCTACCTAGCCCTTTCCCAAGTATGTTGGGGTCGGCTTCCCGTCTAACCGGATGCAGCTGAATACCAGTATTTTACACAAATCCACTGCCTATCTGACCTCCACAACCCAGTTACTGGGTAATACGATATCCCTTGGTAAGACTGGTTGTCAGACTTACGGGCTTCTGACTACCCGTAACGACTGTCAAAGATCCACGAATGACAGCCGGGACCAACGACTTAACGTGCTTTCCGAGGCACGTAGGGTCTCGATTGTAAAGATGGTCACATATCCACAGATCAACCGAATGCAATAAATAAATATGAATCATCATCAGATTCTTAATATTTATTTATATATTTACAAACAGGTGGCAAACGTTAACTGTAGTCAAGGCATTTATTAAATGAACAAATGAAACTGAAAATAACAAAGCAAAACTCTAACAACATACAATTTAGTTGATATCAGGCTTACATAGTGTCTCTAAATAAACTTTCATAACGTTTAAAATGACTTTATCGGGCGCTTTAAATATGTAACTTGAAGCTATAACCAAAAATTATTACCTACAATAATCATAACGAATTCATCAAAAATCCATTAAATAAAATCCAAAAATTATGAAGCACTTATAACCGTAGCGGTTTATCTTCTAATTAAGCCCCAGTAAGTTAGAAGTAAGTTGGTAAGTGGTGCTAAGCTAAGTTAATAAGATATGAATTTTAACTGCCTGCCCAAAAGCCTGGCGTTAATGAATAAGTTTAGTTTAGCTTTAAACTGGCCTTTTGCTGTGGTTTTGCTCGTGACATAGAGGTTGGGTTACTTGAGTAAGTGAAGTGTGATACGAGTATTATATTTTAAGTCAAAGTAAACGGTATAGGGTATTTGCCTGGGTAAAAAAATAATTATTATATTTAGTCCGTTTCGTAGTTGGATTATCGAAAAATAATGGACACGTATTTTTTCTTTTGTCAATCAAACAAAAAACGACAAAGATAAATCGCGTAAAAATTTGAGAGTGGGGGTCGTGACGTCACTTGCTTACAAAAGTGTCGCAAGCAAGTGACGTCACGCGGAACTTTAACGGGCAATATCTTCATCATTTTTTATATAACTGACAAAAGAAAAAATACGGGTTCAATATTTTTTGATAATCTAACTGACGGACTAATTAGATTTTTTTAGGAAAATAGCCTATTGTATTTTGAGAGCAGTGGTGGCTCAGTGGTAACAGTCGCGACTCACGAGTTGTAGGTTGTAGATTCGAACCCAGTCAGGCACTTTACTTTGTGTAAATTATGTCACCCCTGCTCTCAAAACGGTTAAGGATAAACACAGTGTGGAAACCGGCATGTCCTAGAACGATTTTTTATCGAAGACATGTGACATTTACCAACCCACACTGGGGCCGCGTGGTGGATTACGGCCTCCCCTAACAGAGATGAGGCCTGTGTCCCAGCAGTGGGGAAGTTATAGGCTGATTATTCTATGTTAAATAGAATTGTTCGTAGGTACCTACATAACTATGAATGAGTGATGACACAGCGATGGAAATTATAGTTTCTTTATTACTTTATTTTGAAGAAAATACTATCTTTCTGATTACATTTAACATCTTTAGTTTTTCTCTAAAAATACCTGTGTATCCTACTTCCTACTAATATTATAAACGCGAAAGTTTATGACGATAGATGGATGTTTGTTACTCTTTCACGTAAAAACTACTGAACGGATTTTGATATATATAAGTAGCTAAATAGCTACTTATTATTTTATCAAAGACTTTCATCAGACAAACAAAAATTAGGTATCTATAAATTTCTTGAGAAATCTCATGATGAAACATTTCTGTCAAGAAACGTAAAATATTATATTAGTTCACTAACACAGCTGGCTTTGTCGTTTGGTAGACAAGAAACAATCCATTATTAAGTAATTAAGATGTCTACGAACACAATACATTTCTTACTGACTACAAACTTGAGTCTGTTAATCATTGCCCCGTTGGTCTCGTGGTCGCAAGCACGACTGCTAAGCGTGAGGTTCGATTCCCGGGTCGAGCAAATTGTTATTTGGTTTTTACTTTGGGAATTTTTTAGTAACAACCCGGAATTAAGAAGTTAACGGTGTGATACCCCCGTGGTTCGGAAAGCCGTCAAGCCGTTGGCCCTGTGCCTGATCTCTGATCTCTGGTCGTGTTGGATTGGCGCTCCATTGGTCAATGAGAGTGAGGGAACAGAGAGTGCACTATAATATCTCTTGCACCGAAGACTGGTCTCCGCTAAGATTGGTCGCAATGGCCGAAATTCGGACTGGAGGACTTTTTTTTTGTTTAGTCTGTTAATGTTATCATTCCGTTAATATTTCCGTTATATTCCGTTGATAATGCGTTCTAGGAAAGTATAGCTTTGTAGAGTGTCTCTCATTATATGTGGGATAGTTGTCTGAAACATCATTCATTGCCTTATTAATGGCTGTGTGGGTCTTAGCATTATGCTGAGCGAGTGTGTTTGTGTCCTTTCTCTGCGTCATGTTTATCGCAAATAAAGAAATTTTCTTTCTTTCTTTTATTTGTACCTTACGGTTTCGGGATGCAACTTCTCACATATATATACCCACTATCCACCTCTTTTTCTTAATCTTTAACGAAATACCAGAAGGCCAATTCTCGTAATTTAAAACTATCAAAATCTAGTCGCAGTCTCATCTCGGCGACAAACAAATGTCAAAAACCTGTCAAAATGTAGGGAGATTAGACGTATTTTTGATAGATTGAGATTGAGATCAGACTGTGAATGTTAATGAGACAGCTTTTGATAGTACTCTACGGGAATAGACAGTTTACGCAGCTGCGTATGCTGCATATAACTACGATGACCAATCTATTTCCAATTGTCGTAATAAAGGTGATGACAAATTGAAACACCGATCGTTGTAGCTGTCATTGCAAAAACCCGTTCAACTTTAGATAAATTAAAACTAGCATAAACATAATCAACCTATAATGTTCCCACTGCTGGGACACAGGCCTCCTCTCCGTGAGAGGGAGTGGGCTGTAACCCACCACGCGGGCCCAGTGCGGGTTAGTAAATGTCGCATGTCTCCGAATTTTTGTTCTAGGACGTACCGGTTTCCTCACGATGTTTTCCTACAACGTATTGAGAGCAGTGGTAATGAAATCTATACAATGTTAATTTTCCCGCATGATAAAATAAAAGGAACTGATGTTGACAAGAGCTATGTATTTTAAATAAACCAATTACAGGCACTTTTGAATTGTCAAGGTCGGTCAGTCAAAAAGTTGAAGCTAGTTGCCCATTCAAAGCGTAGTAGGTACCTATGGCGAAGAAGGGGCAAGAAACTCCATGGACACTCTTTTAAATCAAATCAAAAGTATTTCTACCTTTAATCCCTACCATGGTCTAAAAACAAGAAACCTAGAATGCTAGACTAAAGATGTAACACTTTAAACATACATAATATATTTACTTATGTTCACTATCTTCCAAAGCACTCCCTTGAGCATCGTAAAAGACAACTGAAGAATTATAACAGGTAGGTAAAGAGCAGAGAAAATAAGAGTGTTATCAGGATAAACAAAACATGGAACATTCTGGCACTGATAGCACCTTACAGTGATAGGTAATCCACCTGCCTAGAGTAGCATTAAGGCAGTACTAGTAGAGAATTTGTTTTTATAAATGCTATTAGAAGAGTCTAGTATTTTGTGTATTCTTCTTCTTTGCGTGTCGATAGCGATCTAAATGGACTCAGCCCAGAATTCGGCTACTTGTTTGCGCCATCACCAGCGTCGATCAGTTCCTGTAACGTGCAGCTGACAAGTCACGCAGGACACGATATTAAGTGTCCCATCGTTTGTAGAAGATCACCATATTTACACTACATTTTCACTTATTTTGTGTATTAAACTACCTTTTAATAATCACAAAAATTTAAGCATATATAGGTGGATTAACTTGTAGTGCCCGCGACTTCGTCTGCGTGTGTATAAGTATTTGAAAATTTGTTTAATACAAATATTCAGGATGATAAGAAGCTTATGTCCTTTTCCAGGTCCCAGGCTACATTTATATATCTTTAAAAACGGGCGATTCAGTCTTTTAGAGGTGGAAAGGTAACAGACAAAACTGACAAATAGAGTTAATCGTGCATATATAATATTAGTATTAAATTAAAATTAAAAATAAAATCATTCATTGGAATAAAAAATGTGTACAAACAAAGTGAAGTCCTGACTCCTGCGCTAGGTAACAACACCTGTTTTACAGGAGCCAAAGTGTGGATCAGGAAGGAACTTATCCTTTACAGAACTATAATGTCTTTCTGCCGCTGTTTTTGTTAATTACTATACCACCAACCCATTCAATGAATGTTAATTTTTGTACCCGTAATAATAAACTATTCAAAAGCTTACCTTTCAATGCCATAGTTGGTAACAAAGCTAGGGCCTGTAGCATCGACCAAAAGTACGTCTTCCCGTTCTTCATTCCGTTTTCATAAACTATTTACACGATATCACCCAAAACAGTACATTTTACACTCAGAGTCACTCTGTGTTCTTTCATTTAAATGTTCATTTATTTCGGTCACGATTAATTTAATCTCTTCACCCTTTCATTTGTTTTTTTAGGCAAACGCCGCGTGTTTGCATACGTGCCGACTTTATATTTTTAAATGGAAGTTTGTGAAATCTGGTGTTTTTTTTTTTGAAGTTAAAATTTATGGTGACTCTGTAATTGTGTGTCCAGGTATTTCAGATTTTTAGTCTGTTTGGCTAGAAATTAAATGCTGGTTAGAGTCTTCGTAGCGTTTTGAAAGAAAACACAATATTATTGATATTTTTTTTGTTAATTTAATTCTCTCTCAATATAATTTGGTTTCTTTCTTTTATACAGACAAAGTACTATACTAAATATTATAATACACTCAAAAGATAATCATTCTAGTGTCTACAGGTGAATAATTGGTCTCCTCCAACAAACAGTGCTTTATTAGATAGAGCCTTTATTTTATTTTCATCGTTGTAATTTCTTAGAATATCTTCAATAGACTGACAACTATTCAAATATTAATATTACAATATCAGTCTACCATTATCGAGACTTCAGACAAACTTTAGACCAAGTCCTGAACTCTGAACAATGAAACTCTGAGTACCCCAAAAAGTTAAATTGCTTCTACCAGTAAGTTATTTAATCGAAAAGTAAGACCTAGAACACATTTCCCAGCTTTACGACAGAGCGGTTTCTCTATTTCACTAAAACAAAAGATTACATATTTCTCAACATACACAACAAAAAAAATATCTCTTAAAGATTTTCACATCTCTATTTCAGAAAAAAAGGAAACACCAAATTCAACAACTCACACAAAATTCATGAACAAAAAGCTCTAAACGAATGAATAAACACCACTGTTCACTACACACGTTATAAAAGACTCCGTTCATTTAAAAACCGCGGCCATTCATTTAAGAAAACCGAAGACAAGTTATAACCGCGAACATCGCATCGTAGCGCTACGAGAGTGAACTACGAAACGTCCTCCCCGCTGCGGGTCTCGTAGCAAACTGGAGCGTAGCGCGTAGCACACAGCTACGCCGTAGACTCACTACGTCATGAAAAGGTTATCGTCTAAACCCTTACACATTGCGCCTTTTGACTGAATAGGAATGTGTCATTTTTGCCTATTCCGTTTTGTGTCACAAAGTATGTTTGGATTTCTTGCGTGAAGCTGAATGGTGTGCAGTAAAAGTGTCTATGTACAAAGGAATGACGACTTTGAAATAAGGCTGTGCAAGTATTCCTGTTTGTTTTATGGCTGTCGTGGAAATTACAAGGGGACTGTATAAGTGGCGTTTGTAATTGTATGTGTAAAATATGTTGTTTGTTAAGCCTTATGGTATAATGAATAGGGAAATAAGTACTTGTGACGAATGGGTGGTAAAGACTTTAATAGATACCTATAATAGAATAGAATAGAATACTCTTTACTATGTACACCATATAAATAATAAATCAATTGACTCAAAGTTACAAAAATTCTAGATTTGTTGGACCTGATGCATAGTAGGTGCCTAATGCATTTTGGCATTTTGTGCAAGCAGGCATTTTGTGTTTACTATTATTAATATTATTTATTGAATTAAGGATCGTCAGCATTGCAATGACTGCAAGATTGATAATATATTATTTAATATAAAAAAATAATTCTAGTTTTCCAATAATCGTAGTTAATATTATAAATGCGAAAGTGAGTTTGTTTCGCTTTCGCGCTAAAACGGCTGAACGGATTTGGATAAAATTTGGCACATGGGTAAAACATGACCTGGGAAAGGATATAGGCTACTTTTCATCCTGAATCGCAAACGCAGAAGCAAAGCAAGCAGAAGTCACGGGAAACATCTAGTTATAGATAAAAACATTAGCAAAACGTAATGGGGGTTATCATGGTAACTCCTCCTCTGTTAGGCAAGTTTATTAAGTTCGGTAACAATAGAAAAGTAATTGTGACTCATTAGTGACAGTTGAGCTCATAAAAATGTAATAAGTTAGGTCAAAGTCGATATTAAATAGTTTTTATATTTTTTGTTTATACCATCTTTTTGTAATGTATATTTATTTTATTTCTTAATTTGATTTATATTTATATCTAACCGTATGCTCTAATTATATATGATGTAAATAATACCAACAAGTTTGCATGCTATGTATATAATAATATACACATGTAAGCATTAATCTTAATGTAAGATTTGTTGCCCCCAACTTGTTTTTTTTGTGTGTTTATGTCCTTTTTTCATGCGTCATGTTTGCCGGAAATAAATGTATTTTCTTTCTTTCTTTCTTCTTTCTTATTTGTAATACCATGTTTTAATGCAAATTAAAAATGATTTGATTTGATTTTACTGCACTGGTTGAGGTCATTACGTCAACGCCGGCTGTCGCTGAAAACCAGCGCTGAGGCTCTGTCTCGTATAGGGTCATTAAGCTGAGCGATGGCCGTTTTGCGTGAATGTGACGCATGATGCCCCGCAACTTGTTATTTTTTTTTGTGTTTGTGGTCTTTTTATGCGTCATGTTTGCCGCCAATAAACGTTTTTTTCTATCAGTTTCTTGTATTTCTTTTCTTGACAGATTTAACAATTAATTTAGTTCGTTTTCGAACGCTCATTACCAAGAGAATTGGTTTTCCGTTCATAGTCTAGCCCTTGTTTCGACAGTTGGTTTCTTTTGTTATCCTTCGTGATATGACAACAGGAAAAAGGTTTCCTCTTGTCCATTACACCTCTAAGTTACTCTATGAATCTAGCCGCAGGAACCCGTTGGATGCAAGAAGCACGGAACCGGTCGAAGTGGAGGTGTTTGGGGTAGGCCTATGTCCAGCACGTCTTTCGGCTGAAATAATGATGATGAGGCTAGCTCCTGTGACGTCATCTTTGACCAGTCTGTCTGTCTTTGACCCTTATTAGACAGACTCGTTGGCTTAGTGGTCGCAAGCGCTACTGCTGAGCGGAAGGTCTTGGGTACGATTCCCAGATCGGGCAAAGCTTTTTTGGTTTTTCTATCTGGAATTTCTCAGTAGCTACCCGAAGACCGGATTACTGTGCAGTTGATGGCAATAGGCTCGCCCCCTGTTACATGGGACTTAAAAAACATAAATGGCGAAACGAGGGTGTACTATAGGTACACCTCTGCCCAACCAGATTTAACAAGTGAACAAACAGATTTAACAAGTGAACAAACATATTTAACAAGTGAACAAACAGATTTAACAAGTGAACGAACAGATTTAATAAGTGAACAAACAGATTTAACAAGTGAACGAACAGATTTAATAAGTGAACAAACAGATTTAACAAGTTAACAAACAGATTTAACAAGTGAACAAACATATTTAAAAAGTAACTTAGTTCGTATTAGAATGCTTATCAAGAGAATTGGTTTTTCGTTTACAGCCTATGGGTCAACCGCTTAACTGAGACGTTGCCTGAGGTAGCAGCACGGTACGGGAGGGGTGTGGTGACGTGATGCGAGAGCTCAGTGATTCGTCAACTTGTGACAATTATCACGCCTCCCGCACCGCGCAGCTACCTCAGGCAACGTCTCAGTTAAGCGGTCTGCCTAAGGTTCTCATTGTTTTAAAAAAATTAAGTTTGAATTTCTTGAGCCCAGTAGTTGGCCACGTTGATTGCAATATCAGTGGTTTCTTTATGTCATCCGAGGTGCAGGTGAACGGGCACTTGGGGCACTGCAGCTAGCGGGCATGGTCTGGTATTGGATGCGTCAGTAATCCCCCACTTCGACAAAAATGTATTTATTTATTGAATACTTCAAGCACATAAATGTACAGATGCGGACTGAATGCCATAGGCATTTTCTACCAGTCAACCTTTGGGTGATGCAGAGACAAACAGTGGTAGGTGCAATCATGAAAATTGAGGAATAAATAAAAAAAAATATATTCTACTAATATTATAAACGCGAAAGTTTGTTAGGATGGATGGATGTTTGTTACTCTTTTACGCAAAAACTTCTGAACGGATTTGGATGAAATTTGGCACACAGATAGTTTGTAGCCAGGATTAACACATAGAATATCTTCGCTTTTTATCCCGATATTCCCACAGGATCGAGAGTTATGCGTGTGAAACTGCGTGGTGCTGCTAGTTTTAAATATAAAGATACGCAAAAACCTTAAAACAAAATACACATACAAACACATACACACAAAATACAAATTGTGTCTGCAGCGGCCTGCTTGGGTACGTAGTAAATTTACTTATCAACTTTACTAAGTCATTCTATGGAAAATAGAAATAAAAACATGAATAAATGAAGTTGTCACCATAATCAATCACTTTTACTAACTACCAAGCCAACATAACAACACGCATGTTATCCCTGAAGGGTTAGGAAGAGGTGTCCCCATTATTTATTATGCACTTGTATTCAAATTCATATTCAAAGCATTTATTAAAATTAAACTATTTAAAACTACTATTATTAACTATTAAAATTTTAGGTGCTCATTTCAAATCGTAGTGGGTTCCTATGGGGGAGAACGGGCGAGAAACTCCCTGGAAACGTTACAAAATTTCTTTCATTCTAACTGGATGCAGCTGAATATCTGTTTTTTACATGGAGCGACTGCCTATATGTCCTCAACAACCCAGTTACTGCGTAACGCGCCCCTTGGTAAGTCTGGTTATCAGACTTTTGGGCTTCGATTACCCGTAACGACTGTAAAAGATCTACGAATGACAATCAACGATTTAACGTTCTTTCCGAGACACGGAGGGGTCTCGATACGTAATTAATGGTCGTCCATCCATGAACCACCCGCGACAAGCGTAGCACAACCGTTCGATCGACCCGTGCGGCTGTTATCATTTAGTCACGAGCCCCTCTTATATATACAATATGCCTATGCTTATTATATGGCTCTTGTGATACCGGAACTTCTAGTTCAGATGCCATCATATCAAGCTACCCGAAACTGTCAAATTTTCTCAATCAACTTTGAACCTAATTCTTCAGCGATAATGGTGAAAATCTATTAAAGATTTTCATATTTTTTTACGAAATTACGCGTCGGGGATTTGATTTTTGAACAGGGGATTTAATTTAAAATAAAAAAGTTTTGATTTTGTTGTATTCCCTTTACATGACGTTCCGTTTCAAATGATATTACCTTGAATTTTAAAAGTGTCATGATCACGTCTTTCAAAAAAGATGTAAAAAAATTATACTTTGCCAATTCTACATTGATTAAAAATATTATAGAATAAAAAAGAATAGAATTTTTATATATTTTTTATATTTTATTTAAACGATTATCGTTTTATTAGAGCAATAATGGCGGTTCGTCTATGACATGTCAAACGAAATAAAGTAGGTAGGTACCTAGTATCAGCCTTTTCGATTTTTTTAAAAATCTTCGATACCCGGCTTTTGTTTACAAAAAAAACTTTTGTAGGAGTTAATATGATAAGAGTAGTCTATAAAAAACAAAGTTTGACTTTGATGCAACATGGTACGGGATTCCATACATATAGATGAAACGCTGAAAGCAAGCCTGTCATGTATGTAATGTGTAAGAAGGCTTGTTTCCTCCCCTACTATTACACCCCAAGGATGGCTCCAATCATACTTGACGAACAAGATCGCGTGCAGTGTCACAGTATCATCACAAAGGCTGTGGGAATACGCACTAATGAGCCAAGATATACCACTGTTGCTTATCTGTTTGCGCCTGGTGCAACTACAATAATAATAATAATAATAAGGAGGAGGTTTCTATCTCTGGAGCCCTAACCACCGGTAGCTTGGACCCTGCTCCCGACACCGGTGGATCACTATTTTTTTATATTTTTAAATGTTTTTATACTAATATTTAAAAATATAATAAAATAAGATATTAAATGAATAAACGACATAATAATAATAATTAAATCTTTATTTCAGACTAAGTCCATAGATATTATAATACAAGCGAGAGTTATAAAATTTGCACACGAATAAATTCTTTCAAGATATTTGAGTCCTGTTTATGAGCAATGACCTGTAGGATGCTGTTAGTGCTACTCCGGACTCTGCTCAGTAACGACGCGAGCCGCTTGCGCACAATGGCATGGAAGCCATCTACCCTAGCCTCCGCAAACATACCAGAGGCGCTACAAAAGCGGGGCAACCCTAACAACATCCTAAATCCATTATTGTATTGGACACGTTGGGCACTGATCATCCCCCGCGTATACCTGAACCACAGGCTGCACGAGTAGAAGGTCTGACAGTAGGCTCTAAATAGTGTCACCTTAACTTGTTCACTACAACGCGCAAACCTGCGGGCCAGCATATTGCTCCTGACCGCCAATGCCCTACGTTCCCTTTCTATATCAGCTTGGTCATCAAGGCCCTCAGTAGCGTAGTGTCCGAGGTATTTGAATTGATGTACAATAATGTTGTGTTGTGTATAATAATGTATGTTCATACCTCATAGCGCTGAAAGTTGTTGCAGAGGCGTAATCAAGGAAATGAGAGCAGTGCAGTGGTGGTCCGGTGGAAACGGTTCAATTTGCGAGATATAGGTTGTAGGTTCGAACCCAGACAGGCGATTTACTTTGTGTAAATTATTTCACCATCGCTGCTCTCAAAACGGTGCAGGAAAACATCGTGAGGAAACCGGCATGTCCTAGAACTCAAAATTCGAAGATATGTGACTTCTACCAATCCGCACTGGGCCGGCGTGGTTTTTTTTTTTATAAAAACGTTGCCCCACCCTAGGAATTTCTCCTGTATCGTGGGTGCGTTTACAAACATTTAAACTCACATACACAAAGAGCCAGACCCGGAACAACTACTTGTAGGCCATAGAAATATTTGTTTCCATTATGACCCACTCATTCCCACTGAGAGGAGGCCTGTGCCCCAGCAGTCCGAGGCACGGAGGGGTCTTGATAATTATGTGAAGATGGTCACCCATCCGCGGACCAACCGCGGCAAGCGTAGCTTAACCTGATCGATCGACCCGTGTGGCTGTTATTATTTAGCCACAAGCTCCTCTTGAAGAAAGTGAACGGACCGTTAGGGTGGTATTAATAATGATTGTAAGCAATTAACTGTTTTACTTTGAGCTCAAATGTCAAGTTGAATGTCAACATAATGGAATTTTAAACACTGTTTGTCAATAATTAGATTAATTCTCTATGTAATTAGCCTGTATTTTCCCACTGCAGGGCAAAGACCTCTCTCTCCCTTTTCCACACAATTGTGTCTTTTGCCGTATTGACTATCCGGTAATTAATAACCATTAAGTAATAATACCTGTACTGAATATTTTAAAGAGAGATATGGATAAGTAAATTTTCACCATTATATTTTACAGAATTTGTTGTGTTTTCATTTAATTTCTTAGTTTACTCGTAGTTGTTCATTTTATTGTGCATGCGGTGCTCTCATGTAATTTAAGGCGTACACCTACCAAATACTTTGTCGTCCATTAACTATGTATTTGTAATGTTTATTGTTTAATCTTTTGTTGGAGATCCTAAAAAAAAAAACACCCCTGCTCTCAAAATGAAGGAAAATTTCATGAAGAAACTGGCATGTCCTAGAACCAAAAATTCGAAGACATGTGGCATCCGCATTGGGCTCGCGTGGTAAATTACGGCCCACTCGGAACTCACAAAGAGGAGGCCTGTGTAATAGCAGTATTCAAATTTTATTTATGTTTCAAATTGACGTTACTTCAACTTAAACAAATATCAACTTTATAATAATAGTAATTAAGTTGATTTCAGAGTGAGTAACTCTATTGAAAAAGTCATAAAAATGTTTGAAGTTGTAGCGTAAACTGAACTTTATTGTGTAGGTATTAAAGTTATTTTTCCATAAACTCATATTTGTTTACATTTTTGGCGAATATGTCGTAATTCAAATTAAGTTAAACACTGACATAACAGCTGTTTTGTCTGGTGTCAAAATAGCACCCTAATTGCGAAACACACAATCAATCTCAATCTGAATCATTTTGAAGGATATTGCTAATCCATTGCTTCATAAGTTTGTAAAAGGTTACCTTCATAAAGTTTGCTCAACACGTAAATAACGCAATGAATGTTGTTGAACTATCAAAATGAAACCGATTCTGATTGATTGTGTGTTACGCAATTAGGGAGCGCTTTTTCTAACGCTTGACCTAAGCTTGACTATGACACGGTCACTTCACCTAACTTTGCTACAAAACTGTGTAAATGTGCAAATTGACACTATTCTTAGTTATAAAATAATCTATCTCGTAAAATATTAAGTTTGAGTTAGATTGCTTATTAGTCTATTAGGCTAGATTGTAATCAATTACTAAGAACTTTAGTTCTTAATAATAAAAAATAAAAAAAATCTAAGTTTTCAAGGTGAGATATTTACAGAATAGCACTACTTTAGTTTTTGCCTACCCCCATTGGAAGAAAGCGTGAGTTTATATATTTATGTATAACAAAAACGTATTGCCACAGTTCGCGCCAAATATTAAATCAAGTCATATCCAAAACTGTGCACAATTGCGAAACATTTTTCGCCATAATATCCTTTCCCAAAATAAGGAGGAAAAAGATAGAAAAAGCTTCCATACAATAAAATATGAACCAGGTCATCATTTATAGACTTGTTAAGGAAAATTCACCTGAAGATTTGAGGGTAATACAATGATGGATGGAAATGTCTGCCAGCATGAAAAATATTTATTTTGTGTGCGATATTACCTGTTCTGTGACGTAATAGTTCACCTCCTATGTGTAGATTACTTGGTAAATATTTTTTTGTCTTTAGATTTTATGTACCTACCTACCTATTTCTCTGGATTCATGTTTTCGTGGTATGTGTAGGGTAAAAGATTTGAATGGGTCTGTTATGACGTTATTTATTTCTGTAAGGGATGATTTTTCCAACGCCAAATAATTTTATCCGAGGAATAATTTTGAATTTTTGACAGTTCTTCCATACAGAATCTGTCAGACGTAAATTTTATTCCACGAATAAGAATTATCTGTCGACTGAAAAATCAGCCCTAAAATAAAATAATAAGTAAACAAATAACAACTAATGACCAATAAATAAATAAAAATAACAAAATTCAATCATAACTTAACTAAAACTATACAGAAACTAAAATATAGCGTCGAAAAGTTCATCCGCATCGCTGTCGACTGGTAATGTACCCAAGAGACTGGCGGCATTACCATCTTGTATTGCAATGCTTAGGCTCTGGCCAAGGTAAAAAACCCAGCCTTTGGGTCACGGAAAGTGTCAGCCAGCCGTTTCTAAATTTCCTTAAAAAGACTATGAGCACTCGGACCCCACGGCCCGAGGGTTATGTTACTGTTGAATAAGAAAAAAAAATAAGAAATGGGCTTTTAATAAAATCACTAGACAGAATACAATCAGCATCGCTATACAACGTGGCAATGCTGCCAGCCTTTTGGGCACATTTCCCGCTGACAGCGATGTGGACGAATTTTTTGATGTCATATGAAAAACTCGAGAGACACTCTTTACCCTTCCTTGTTTTGTTTTATATACATGTACATATTATTATTTTAAGTCTCAGCATAATATGAAAATATAAAAAATAAAATAATAATAATAACGGTAGTGGCTATAAACATCTCTCAGAAAAAGCATTAAAACTATTCGAAACTAGTCACTTCCAGCTCGTTCCGCCATCACCGACGTGGTTTGCTGTTATCCCACCTTAATTTCTCAGGGCTCCAGCTCTCTGCTATTTGGGCCCACAGGTCCGGTATGCAGCAGACATGTTCTGCCCAGTCCCGTTTAAATCGGGGGCAACCTTTTGAGCCACGTCAGCTATCTTTGTAGCTCTATTAAAAATTAAACTCTTTCAATGAAAACAGTTACTTTTCCTAATAAACATCTAAATACCCAATTAACTTAACTACAAAAGGCATGTTTTTGTAGTACTACAAAAGCCATTATATCACATAAGATTCACGTACATGACAAAAGCGGAGTATCTACACAGGGGGAGCAAGTAAGCCATCACTTAATAGGACGAGAACACATTAGTGGGTCGAGACGACTAATGAGTAGGATTTACTAGAGTTGTGGTGCGTTTGAGTTATAGCCGAAGACGCTCGTGTGGATCAGCCTTAAGAACGTTAATGACGTCATTTTGATCAAATGTGCGACGTTCTGTCTTTGGCTTTAGATGCGTTTTATGCCTGCATTTGGTGTTTGCTTTGTGTGGTGTATGCTCGTAGCGGCTTTGGTGTAAATACCAAGTAATTCCACACTTACCTACTTAAATCTGCAATTTACTAGGTACTTCATTCACTCATTGAGAAACATGCATAGCCTAAACTGGGTCTAGAATCATGAATCTTTGTACAAGATTTCCTAATTAAATAAAGGCGCCCACCTTTATTTAATTTAACTAACGAAGGATTTTAGAAAATTATGTATTCCCTGGTTAAATACTGGAAGTTGAAAATGAGGAAATTCGTCATTTTAAGGAAATCCCATTGAGTACACATCTGTAGTTTCTGCTTCACCTCATGGGAAAAATGTCAGCTTATGTACTTACATTGTACTCAGCCTACAATGTTCCCACTGCTGGGACACAGGCCTCCTCTCGTTGAGAGGGAGTGGTTTGTAATCCTTCACGCGGACCCAGTACGTGTTGGTAGATGTCCCATGTCTTAAAATGTTTGGTTCTAGGACGTGCTTGTTTCCTCACGATGTTTTCCTATACCGTTTTGAGAGCTGTAGTGGAAGAAATAATTTACTTAAAGTAAAGCGCCTGTCTGGGTTCAAACCTACTACCTACAACTCGGAAGCCGCGACCGTTACCACTGGGTAACCACTACGCCCCTCCTTATGTACATATTATTTACTAATTTACAATTTACGTACATAAACTTCGCGCGCTTCGCAGTACGTACACGTCTTCTTCCCGACACCTGTTAAGCCACCGGCACATTAATGCGTTGTGTTGTGTCGTGACGCGGAATATACCAATCAAACGTTTCTGTTCAGGACTAGGTCAAATCACAACGAGTTTTGACTGGCTAAAACTGCGTCAGAAGGCAACACGACACAACACAACACAGTAATGTAAATCCGGCTTTACTGTTTATCAATTAACAAGGAAATAGATTTTATTCAAATTATTTTAAGGAGGAAAATTAATTTCTTTACTTTGAAGGAACTTTATGTCTTCCCGTTGGGGTAGACGTGTTCTTGAGTGGAGACCGCGAATCGGTAAACGTAAGGTTCACGCCCTCAGGCTAGGTGGAGCGACAATCTTCGCAGAATGGCTGGTAGCAGCTGGATGAGAGTTGCAAAAAATCGTGTTGTGTGGCGTGCAATAGGAGAGGCCTATGTCCAGCAGTGGACTGCTGATGACGATGATGATTCTAACGAGTATAAGGTTTATTTTCATCACATACAATATTATTAAACCTCTCAAGGCATAAGGTCATACGCCATGCTCAAAGGTTTTTCATTCAACAACGTCATGCAAACGTTATCATAATATTCACGGTCATAGCCTTGTTAGTTTCCCTAGTTATTATATTCGCGGAAATATTTTATAGAAGAAAACTGTGCGTGTTTGACGTCCATTTTGAGCACTGCTAAGTATTGTTTATTAATGCTCTCAATTAAAATAAATTGCCAGTGGAAATAGGCATGATTTGCTGTTTGTTTGTTTCTAAAGATTTTTGACTCAGCGCTATTATAACGGGTGTACAAAAGACACTTAATGAAGTTGAGAGACACTTGTTCTTCCCGCCATTGTGATATTTTTATTGTACTAGACCATACCTGGGAACCTTCTGGTTACGCGGATATTGAAGATCAAAATTCCGACTTTTACTGACGTTTTCTGTAGGATTTGTTTTTGTATGTACCCTAAGCACAATGTTTTGCAAATTTTACATTGCGCACTACCGCAAACACACCAAAGTCGTTTCCCAGCAATTATTTTTATGCAATGTTACTTAGTTTGATGTACAGAATGCGTAGTTGACGGCTATGAGATGTGTCTTTTTACACCCTGTATACTTTTTAGTTGGCCAACGGTTTAAATTATATTTATTTAGAATTTTAATTCGGAACGCACCATAAAAAAAAAAATAGAAGTATGAATGCAGCGATGAGTAAATGAGACAGTATTTATGGGAGGGAGAGGAAACAAAAAAAGATGTCGAGCGAGATAGAAGACAAATAAGACAATTCATAGGTAAGGAAGTTTTAAAAATATTAAAATAATTTTTCAAGAAGTGAAAATTATTTATTTTGGCCATCTGTCACCACCCTAGATTTATTTCTATAAATTGGTTCAAAAGCACACTTTTACACGTCAAAAAAACGTTATGTTTTCAAACCAGATGAGTTCAGTGTTTCCTATTCGACTACTCGGAGAAGAAGACCAAAAAAACCTACCTTACCTTTTAAAGTTCAGACATACCTTGGTCTAAAGAACCACACATATTTCATTGGACCTGTCCATTCAAATTGTTCTGATTGACACTCAAACCCCGAAAAGGTTTAGGTACTATTTAAAGAAACTTTTTTATGTAAAAAAATAAAACCTTGGCATGCGTGACCGATAAAAAAAACTAAACAAAACAGATAAAGTCCAGTTTGTAAACAGGATTTTCCGACTTATTTTTCCTGTTTTAGATTTTACCCGCATTTTGTGATATGCTTTCTCGCTTATCAAGCGACGAAGCGGTCGATGACAGTGCATGCTTTCTTTAGTAGTAAGCAATTCATTCCAAACCAATTTGTTTTTATTTTTATTCTGTAAAAATCTCACCGCGAAAAACTTAGGTGACCTGTCAATAATGGCAAACTCTAGCATCAGGTGGAATGGCAGCTGATTTTACATACGTTTTCTCGGTGACATTTTTACAGAATGCATCGGCTGTTCTCACGTGTCTGTAATCACTCCAGCACCCCTTCTCTTTAAACTAGAACATAGCAACGTTGCTTGACGGTATGCCCGAATCGCTGTAGCGTGGCAATAGCGGTCATTGCCCTTTCCCTAATATCCCTCCGTAGGAACACAAAGAATAAACTATATAAGGTTTTTCGTTATTGGAACATGTTGTAGATCACGATACATATTGATTCAAGATGTTACCGGACTTCATTTCAGTTTTTGAAATAATAAAATGCTAGAAAATGTAATGACGGTAGCGGTCAATGACCGCTATTGCCACGCTAAAGTGATTCGGGTATAGAAAAAGGTATGACGGTAGTCCCGGACTATTTTCCAGGTCGTCTACTACTAACTAAACATCTAAACTAGGCCTTTTTAGGGTACGTATTTCAGTTTAGCCACAGGCTATCCAGTACTAAACAAAGGCCACTACTCAAAAAGTACATAAAACCTACTGACCATTGGGTAAGCGGTTTTGTATGTAGGGATGTTCTGCGGCCAAAGTTGTTAAAGTCAAACGGGTGAGTTTAACTCGTAAACAATGAAGCAACTACTTTATGAGTTTTAAACCCCGGCACGTTATTCTTCTGTGTATACTTTCACGCCAATTTATCATACGGGTCAGCAGAAACAAGTCCAATAGAGTTCAGTTTATAAAGAGATGAGAGCACTGGTGGCACAGTGATATCAGCAGAACCTAAGCAGGCGCTTTACTTTATGTATTTTATTTTATCACCACTGCTCTCAAAACGTTGAAGGAAAACATCGTGAGGAACGGCATGTCCGAGTACCTAAAATTCGAAGACATGTGACATCCACCAACCCGCACTGGGCCAGCCTGGTAAATTACGGTCCACTCCCTCTCGAAGAGAGGAGGTCTGTGTCCCAGCATTGGGAACATTATAGGCTGGGTTATGCAGTACCAGTAGGCACCACGCACGTGGTGCAGCCGTGAGGTACACTTTCCTACATCGGACTTTACACTTTCTATTTGATTTTTATTTTTGGGCAATTCTCGTATTTTTAAGAACGTTCACAGTCTGATTTCTGTCTCAATCTGTCAAAAGTACCTGTAATTTCCCAACATTTTTGACAAGTTTTTGACATTGATTGTTGCTGAGATGAGATTGCGACTAGATTTTGAAACTTTTTATTTACGAAAATAGGCCTTGCGGTGTATTGTGTGCCTTTTACATAGTCTGTGCTAAAGAAATGTATTTTCTTTCTTTCAGAAGCTACTGTACATACAAGATATTTATAAGTGGACCTGTAACCAATCACAAACAACCAAGAATAATATATTAACACCTACAATACATCAAAACAGAGATAAAACCAACCCGATAACGCACCAAATCGGTTACAAACAACATCATAAGCCCCAAAAGCCAATTTAATACTAATGTCCTTTTATCCGAGCTACCATTAAGCCACCATGTTATAGGTATGGTAATTTTGTATATATTAAGTTGGTTGCGCTGAAAACTTTGGTCATTAGAACAAGGCCAGTGTGTAAGTGCTCTGAGACTGTTATGTCTACACACCGTGGGCAGGTGGGACCGCAGGGTGTGGACCAAGCGATGAGCGCTTTGTGGTGTAGGTTTTTGGAACGAAGTTCCTTAACGCGGTAGGAGTTGACTGGTAGAAATCGTCTCGAACGGAAAAAGTGTTATGACTCCTCCATGCGACTTTCTTTCTGTCTCTTTCTATTAATCGTAAGCCTTGAAAACTCCCAACGTCCTCAAACCACCATAACTTTCAATTTGCCTAGCTAGTTCCCAACTACGTTGGGGCCGGCTTTCAGTCTAACCGGATGCAGCTGAATGCCACAATTTTACATGGAGCGACTGCCTATCTGACCTCCACGATCCAGTTACTGGGTAACACGATGCCTCTTGGTAAGACTGGTCGTCATAGTTTCGAGTTATTGACCGCCCGTAACGACTGTCAAAGATCTACGAACGACAGCCGGGACCAACAGTTTAACGTGGTTTCCGAGGCACGTAGAGGTCTCGATATGTCATGGATGGCCACGAATCGACCGCGACAAGCGTAAATTTACCTTCGGCTGTTATCATTTAGCCATGAGCCCGTAACCGCCAAAAGCTCATGACTTGTAAATCATAAATGTCTAGGCGCGCTAACTACCAAACTTTCAGCTATTATATGTCAAAACAAGTTTCATTGGAGCCTTTTGTATCATGTACCGTCTTTGTCAACTATGTAACAATGTGTAACATATTGTAATATTTTGGTGTTAGTTTGTTGCAAACGAGGTGGTCTTCTCATTAGTCTAGTTAAAGTTTAGGTACTGTTTACTTTCGAGTGTTAGTTGTTAGGTTGGTACTTATTATTTATCTGAATAATTGACTGATTTTGGAAGTAATAAAGCTGCACTATGGACATACCCATATGCGAAGAGTTGTAGGTTCTAGGTTCGAACCCTGAGACGTGCTTTACTTTGTGTAAATTATACGGCTCTCAAAACGGTTAAGGAAAACATCGTGAGGAAACCGGTGTGTGCTAGAACCAAACATTTGAAGACATGTGACATCTACCAACCCGCATTGGGCCCGCGTGGTGAATTACGGCCCACTCCCTCTCACAGAGAGGAGGCCTGTGTGCCAGCAGCGGGAACTGAACTGGGGAGCTGATTATGTATGTATGTACTCACTAGCTGTGACTGCAGCTTCACTCGTGTGCACTAGTTACTTCAAAATATGTATATACAAAAAACATTATCGTAGAACAAAAATAGAATAACTTTTAAGATTCTCGAGTTATAAATGCACTAAAAAACCAAGAAATGTTCGTATTTTACAATAAAACCTTTTTATTGTAAAATACGAACATTTCTTGGTTTATACCGCGATATTTTTATAATATCGCGGTAATTCAGCCAAAAAATAATAAATCATAATTTTCCAGAATAAGGAAAAACCCGACAATATTTAGGCAGCCATTTTGGATTATAAATGCAGCGATCAATTTCACCGGTTCCAAATTCGAATCCTCTGTCAATCAGGAATCAGCAGAACCTTCCAGCCGGCTTCAAAATTCACTCGCTGATTGACAATAATCTTATTCACACCAAAATTGTGATACAAAAGAGAAGAATTTTCAAAGGGCACCCCAAAAATATACACCACATTTTTTATTTGATCAATTTTTGTAGGAAGCTATTGATGGCTCCGGGGAAGAGGAATTTGGGAGGGAAACGATCTCATTTGTACGCGTTCTTTGATGAGATGACTGACTCAGTATCGACGTATAAGAGGCTCATGGTCTTATTCTGAAAAAAAATGGTGGTTATTTTTAGATTTTCTAAAATTTTTTTTTTTTTGCTTCTAAGCTTCATATTCAGGTCTAACCTACACAATATTTGTATTCTTGTAATGTATTTTTATGGTTGTCACTTGTACATACACACTATCGCCACGGGTCAACGGCAGAGGGAACTGCAGATACGCGTCGAAGACGTGCGCTCGTGTATTTGAGTATAGTTACCGGCACGTAAGTTGGCAAAAGATTTTGTAGTGGGGGAAGTTCGCGCACGGACAATTTTAAACATTTTTAAATGCGCGAACTTCCCCCACTACAAAATCTTTTGCCAACTTACGTGCCGGTAACTATACGGTGCTCAAATACATGAGTGACACATTGTCGACGGCGGCCGTAGACGTGTCGACGGCTGCAGTTGCATCTGACGTTGACGCGTGCCACTTGTGTGCATGCACACTGAATGTGTTCTAAATTGACAATAATGTAAAGCCAATCAAATTAATTGTTAAGCAAATTGACTATCAGCGACTACTATACAACTTGAAATTGACGTAGAAACTCAGACTCAAAGCATTTATTTTATATAAACCAATTACAGACACTTTTTAGGGTTCCATAGCCAAATGGCAAAAAGCGGAACCCTTATGGATTCGTCATGTCTGTCTGTCCGTCCGTATGTCACAGCCACTTTTTTCCGAAACCATAAGAACTATTCTGTTGAAACTTGGTACGTCTCAATGCGGTTCACAGAATACATCTAGTATTCTGTGAACCGCATTAAGATTTTCACACAAAAATAGAAAAAAAAAAAAAAAATTTTGAGGGTGCCCCATACTTAGAACTGTCACTCAAATTTTTTTTTTCATCAAACCCTTACGTGTGGGGTATCTATGGATAGGTCTTCAAAAATGATATTGAGGTTTCTAATATCATTTTTTCAATATCATGTAAACATTTCTAACATTCATTTCTAATATCATGTAAACATTTACCGAAAATTGGTTTGAACGAGATCTAGTAAGTAGTTTTTTTTTAATACGTCATAAATTGTAAACCGTAATTTACCTTTCATTCAATCAACTCAACGGAACCCTTCATGGGCGAGTCCGACTCGCACTTGGCCGATTTTTGAATGGTCAAAGGGTGGGTCAGTCAGAAAGATGAAGATACATAGCTACTGTCATTCTTTCACAGTCGTATGAAATGGCTATGACACAGCTAATTGACGTAAGGTGTCAATTTCATAAACAATTAATTTCCCTAACTTTACTTTAAATTCCCACAGTCAAAAGCCATTTTGTTGCTAAGAATAGCTACCTAAGTTGACTATAATATGCTTTATCAGTAAGAAGACCACTTAATACAAAAAAAATATAAGCACAAGAACTAACTTTGAAATAAGTAAAAGACTGCTCAAAGTCCTACCTCTCCGGGAAGGATTATGCAAGTTATTGGAATAATTTCTACGTTACTTTCTGAATATTATAATAAATCTGCGGACCGCATAATGTTACGTTTTATTCGAGTATATTGAGGTAAAAAATATTTAAAGTAATGTAAAATAATCTTTTTGTTCTGACATATTTGATTTAGAATTATATTATTAACATCAAGGGTTCGGTACCAGTAATATTGTCAAAATGTTCGTGAAATCTATTAGAAACTACATTAAAATGTTACTAAAAAACAACAAAAAAAAACAACAAATACATACGTACCTACGTATTTTCTTCTTCTTTAACATTCAAGTACATTATTATAATTTTTCCTGTCGTAATTCTGAAGTAAAAATGTGTAATTTACTTAACAAAATTAACAGATACAGACCTATTTTTTTATACATACAGTTATGAAATACAAACGACATCGCGGCAGGCCCAGACGGAGATGGCGGGATGAGCTGGACTCCTTTCATAAAGATTGGTCCTTGGCAGCTCTGGACAGAGAGAGTAGGGAGGCCTTTGCCCAGCAGTGGGACATTAACGGCTAATAAAAAAAAATATGAAAAAAAAATTGCTACTTTCTATTATTTTTTTCAAAACTTGCACCACATCTTCACATTCTTGAGTTTTCCGCGAATTTCGCGGAATACAGCCGCCATCGTCTATCATAACAGCGATGGAATCTTTCATTAGGCCGCTGTAAAACTTACTTATATAAAAGGAAGCTTATCTTTATACGTTACATCCATGAGAATATCAGATCTTTGAAGGAAATCATCAATACCGTGATCATAGATATAGCACACTTGAATTGTTAATTGGTGACATGAGCATTTATGTTACTTAATACCTACAATACGTACGCGGTTGAATCGAGGTGGCTCTTGAAAGGGATGCCTGGAAGGATTTGGGGGAAACCTTTGCTCAGCAGTGGGACAGCTTAGGCTAAAAAAAATATCTACAACTCGTTTTAAAAACATCATTCTACATTCATAAAAATAATAAAACTCAATATCTTACTCTACTTATTCAATTTACGAGATATTTTAGAATTCTTTCGATAATTAGGTTATCTGGACAGGCTTTACTTTGCATTTTGTCATACTATCTTATCTTATCTTATAAAATCTTACTTCTTATCTACTAATATTATAAATGCGAAAGTTTGTATGGATGGATAGATGGATGGTTGTTTGTCACGCAAAAACTACTAAACGGATTTGGATGAAATTTGGCACACATATGGTTTATAACCAGGACTATAGGATACTTTTTATCCCGATATTCACACGGGATCGAAACTTATGCGATTGAAACCGCGGGGCGCAGCTAGTTAGTTAATATAACATTACGCCTTGTGTGGGGTAGAGGTATACCCATAGTAATGTAGTATTTTGTTAGTTATAAATGTTATTTGCTACTTTAAAGCATTTCATGTTTCCTCCACGTGAAGCCGTCACACTGTTGTCAATTTCATTCAAGCGCTAAAAGATTCTTGTGGCACTCTAAAGTTCACCACGAAACACCACGTGGCGGAGATGTTGGAGAAAAAATAGCCAGACTGAAGTGGGAGTGGGCTAGACACGTCTCAAGAATGCACCCGGAGAGATGGGCAAAGATCGTCTCTGGATGCCTGAGGGAGGACATCGCCGTCGACGTAGACCACGGCAAAGGTGGTGTGACGATTAGCTGATGACGTTTGCAGGGCCAACATGGCCAAAGATCGTATAATACTGAGACGGTTGGAAGAAAAAAGGGGAGGCCTTTGCTTTGCCCACCAGTGGGACAGAATATAGGCTAACAACTTCACAACTTTCTCTATTTCAGATTATGCATTTATTAACCAGTGCCTGTAATAATAATATGATGTGGAGATAAATATACAGGGTGGCAGGGACATCGACGCACAAACTGTAACCATGGATTCAGCTTTTTAATAACCGTCGAAAAATTTCGACGCTATGGAGTCTAAACTCATGTGCTGAATCCATGGTTACAGGTTGCGCGTCGATGTCCCTGCCAAGCTGTATATAAATAAAGATTCATGTCTCCGTCGCATGTAGCGCCGCGTTTCCGGGACTTCTTTTGTGTCACAAACTCTACAGCTATAATTCCGAAATGCGGCTGGAAAACGTCACAAAAAAAACAATATATATAAAACTATAACTTAAAAATAATATTACTGGAAACCGTTTACTATCAAACAACACACTTATCGTTCCTTATCCAAACAAAATTTGTATCAATAAAGTAAAAATACTGTTTTTAACATTTCCTGTCCTAATGATTTGATCTACACTTTAATGACGTTGGTAGAAATCCAATTACGTTAAGTGGACCCGTGAGGCATAAAATTCATATTCTAAAATTTTTATGAAAATAGTTTATTGCTTAATTTCTTCACCTTACTAAAATTAATAGTTCGAAAGTCTGTGTGTCTGTTTGTTACGTGTTCAGAACTGAACAAGTGATCTACGCACTATTTGATATATCTACATACATAAGCTCACACCTTCTTCCCATGGGGGTAGGCAGAAACTACAGAACGTCATCCGCTTTTTTTTTTTTTTTTTGTTTTTTCTTTCCGATCCTGCCCGTTTATTCATTTGATTCGTTTACCTTCATGCAACTTGTCATGCACGCACGCCGTTTGCAAGTACAGCCGCCAGCACATCAAGCTGCCCGAAACTGTCAAATTTTCCCCATCAACTTTGAACCTTAAGCTTTAGCGATAAAGTTGAAAATCTACAAAAAAAAACAGATAATAATCGCTTGATGCTGGCGTCTGTACTACGCACCTGACCTTTTTGACACTTACTGACAGTACCACTTTAATCAAATAGGCTTAGAAAAAAAGCTTGGAACCAAAAGGCACCCTAATGATGCATTGCCTTCCCAGTTTTAGGTGACATAAAATCGAGAATATCGCAGCTGTCCTCCTTTCTGCTAACAATATCAAACCAAGTTAGAAGTGTCTTTTGGTGACGACACTCTTCTTCTTTTTATTAATAATAATAATAAATCTTTATTTTCAGACTATAGATCCATAACTTAACATACGATCAAGAAACACGTTAAATAAAAATTAAAAATAACAAGAAAAAATAACAAATAAAACTAATCTAATTAAACCTGCAAAATAAAACCTAAAGAATAAACCTACCTCACATAATATATCTGAATGACGGTCTGTGTGCCGCCATCCAGTGACCTATTATTTGGCCATCCACCCTGCCGGCTACAGAAGCCACGAGACTGTTGGGGCTGCCGCGCACCCGACGCATCAGTGATGCAATTCGCAGACGCAGCAGCGAACCGAAATCCGGAACGCGTGCAACCGCGAACATCCCCGACGCGCTAGTTTTTTGTTTTAGTTGTCAAACTTAGGGGAGCCTGGGGTGAATAGAACAGTTAGTTAGCGAGGCTATTAGTGGGGCGTACTATTTATACCTGTGTGTAGCTGACGTATCCACTCTCTATGTGTGGTGTAATCACTCGCACTCATTGTCTCTTTCAATATTCTCTTTCGAAGTTTCTTTATATTGTGATTTAAGTACTTCTAAATCAGTCGTCCTAGCCTTTTCCCAACTATGTTGGGTCTGGTTCCAGTTTAACCAAATGCAGCTGAATACTAGTATTTTACATAGAGCGACTGCCTATCTGACATCCACAACCCAGTTACTGGCTAATACAATATCCCTTGGTAAGACCGGTTATCAGGCTTTCGGGCTTCTGACGTAACGACTGCCAGAGATCCACGAATTACAGCCGGGACCAACGGCTTAACGTGCTTCCCGAGGCACGGAGGAGTCTTGGTATGTAAAGATGGTGACCCGCACCCGGTTAACTGCGGCAAGCGTAGCTTAACCTGAACGATCGACCAGTGCAGCTGTTATTACTTAGCCACGTTTTTATGTAGATGCTACTTCCAAAAGGTAGTTTCTAAGTGAGAATGCTTCTGACACTCAGGATATACACAAGTAATGTGGTTTCTTACGGCGCGGATTAAAAATTAATTATTAATTTTATTTGCTAATAATTTACTTCTTTTTTTTTCTTCTTTGGCAACTGAGCCGTGTCGACTATATTCTGCCAGAAATCTAATTTATTATTGTAATTGCCCGCGACATCACAGAATACCAGCGCTGCGAAATTTATTTTTTTAATGTCGAAGCATCATAAGAGCGTTTTGGCTTCGTATAGGACTTTCTGTTCCATTTTTCTTTTTGTTACTTTTTTTTTATAAAAATGTTTTTTATATTTTTTACTGTGTTTAGTTTATTTTAAGATCTTCCTGTACGAGTCGCAATAAATACCTACTTTTTCTTTCTTCCTTTCTATGTAGATGCTCCTACCAAAAAGTAGTTTCTATACTAGTAGTTTCTTTTTTATCTATAGTACTTAAGCATTTTTTTGTAATAAGACCGATAATTATGTAAATAAATTATATTAGTCAAAGCAAAGCCGCAGGATAATAGTATAATCAAAATATTTATGGATTTTGCGTGGGCACTGGGTAGTAATAAGGAGAATATGAGTATTTTTATTTCGTAATATACTGGATTACGTTGATATGCGTCCATGCCGGGCGGAGCTTATATCTTTATTACTCAGAACGATTTAGATTCAATTATAGGATAAAGCAATTAATATTTTTTTTTGTAGAGTATAAAGATAATTGAAGGAAAGTATAGAAGACAGATACAATTAGTGGTTAATACTCTATGTTCCGATAATAAATTATCTATCGGGAGCTTGTAACTAATTTAGTCCAAGCTTAGAAAAAATATTGTAATTAGTATCTATTTTAGACAGTTTTTGTAAAATGCCTCTTCGCATTTGTAAGTCTCGAACGTTAAAAAAATAATTAGGTAATATTTTATTTCATTTAATTTTTATTCCTCATACCCATTTGCGATTTTTTAACGCGTACTGCGCGGGGCAAACGCGTAACACGCTATCAGTAGGAATGTGTTTCATTTTGACAGTTCAACAACATTCATTGCGTTATTTACGTTGTTGAGCAGACAAATTTTTCGAACGTAAGAAGGAATGGATTAGCAATATCCTTCAAAATGATTCAGATTATGAATGAGAGTGGGTTACGCAATTAGGGTGCTGGATATTAATAAGAGGAAATAATCGCCGGCCAGGACGATTTTTTTAAAAAGCGGTTACACAAAGAATTTTGTTAATAACAGTACATGCAAGTAACAAAGTGTTATGATATACGAATATGACGTATTAAGAATATTGTGGTTTGCGAATGTAGTGTTTTGAGATCATGATATTTTGAGAATATTATGATTTTTTGAGAATAATTATGATGTTTTGATAATGTGATGATGTGTGATTATGGAGATTTAAGATTATGACATTTTGAGAATATGATATTCAGAGACGGACCGCCATTATAGTACGCCCACAGCAGTTAAAATATGGCTGTTGATAACGAGAGACACGTACCTTCTCTGCCATATACTTTCTATGAAAATAAAATGGTCAGTGGTTTTGTTTTTATCTGGAAGTCGCACCCAAAATATTCAAGTTCCACCAAACCAGAAACAACACGCAAAAAATATTTATACCAGAACATTCCACATGGATTTAAAGCCATATTCCCGATGGAAATATAAATACTGAATTGAAATATCGTATAATGTGTATCGGAATCCCTTTCCTTGGTGAAGAGTAGACGACCAAAGTATCGAGAGCTCCCCACCCCATCTTTGTGGAAGGATTTGAAGGATTCATGGGAAGTGGTGAATACGTGGTCGCGGGTCAAGTAACACTGGCTAAGTCGTAAACGTTCGATAGGTCGGCAGCTACTTATGACTATGAATATTTATAACGTATTAGCCGAACGTCGTTTGTGTTGCTACCGGTGAGTATTAAGGGTGGGTTGCTAGAGTAAAAAAATATATTTATTAAGGTTTATTTTTGTGATTGGAAATATTTTTTATTTAATTTTATTTGGTGAATGAGGTAACTTAATTTACGCAGTTTTTAACAGAATTACATTTTCAGTGTATTGCTTTAAATATTTTGTAGTAGGTATGATTTTACTTATTCATTTGTAATGAGATCCTTTTCTTATTGAGCTTTTAGATAGCTAAAATACGTTGGTAACGTTTGTTAGGTCCCAATCACGGGCTCGATCGATGCGACAACTTGCGTCAAGCAACAAGCGCGCGCGTCATTTTGTTTAAGGCTGTAACCGCTCAAGTTGCGATGCGGTGACTCGGGGCATGCTGTAAAGAACTTCTTCCATTTATTTGTTTAGCATTCTGTGTCACGCGTATCATTTGAGAGTGTTATGGTAGCCACACACGTTACGTGTGCCTAACATATAAGACGCTTGAAATTCAATAAAAAGTTACGGACAGGACAGGCTGTTAAATTCATTTTAACTGCTCTGATTTGGCTTATCGAAACAATAACTGATCACTTGACATCATCATCGTCATCATTGCATCCCGGAGTTGGTGTGTTTACCTCGAAAGAGTTTTTTGACACAGTAAAGTTTTGACTTTAGTGTGTCAAAAAAGGGATTTGTCCCGCAGCCATAATTTTTATGGTAGCCGTCATTGCAGCCGTTATGTGGAGGCCACCGCTCGTCTAGGAACCCGTAGCTTAAGTTAACTGTTCTACGTTAGCTAGCCAACTCTCTTCACATGGAGCCTCTAACCTCGCATTTCTATTCTGTGAAAATATCACCGTGAAAACGAGTGAAGTGAGAAGTGTATCACGGTGAAGTGAGCTTGAAGTGAGCTGTCATTAATTGGGATTAACACTATTGACGCTCACTTCACCTACATTTTCACTGTGAGATTTTTACAGAATAGATTGGCTGTTGTGATAATTGTTCTTAATAAGTCTTGTGAAAAACATTTCGTGTATAAACCATGTAACATATCTACGTGTGTGTGGTTAACATTGTTTCAGATAATCTTGACTATTTTGTTCACCTTTTTAACAAGTTTTGTATACAACTATTAATTACAACTTGTTTGACGTGTAAATGATAAATGAAAACAGTAGACAAAGATGTACAATACATGTTTTATACCTTGTTGTAAACGTGGAGTTACCTACTACGATTATCCCCTTCAAACGTCCCCTTAAATGCAAATTATAAATGTTTATATAAAAGAGTTCAATTTATATTCTAATTCGATGGCTTGCCGCTAGAGGGCACGGTGTCGCCAATGACAGCACTTTTCAAACTAAATTAAGCTGCTATGACAAAACTGCGGTTTAAAATGCACGATAAAAGATTGTATCTACCCTCAGTTAAGATCTTTAGCAAGATACAGAAGCTTTTGTAAATATGCTTAAGAAGATATTTAAATTCTGGTTTGAAAGAAAACTAGTTAGGAGTCTTCATTCTGTTATGAACCTTCTGATATGTTTATTTCAAGGTTGTTCTGATGAAAGTCGATTGGTTTAATTAAAAAATGACGTAATATGATGGTGAAATGATATTGAAATTGACGACCCCGTACCAGCAACGTTCGCGTAGGGTTTTTGGGTAGATTTCCAGTTCGGATAGGATAATTAATTATTAAAAACAAAGTTGCTAATTAATTATGTTTTTTTAAACTGCCTCGTTGGTCTCATGGTTGCAGGCACGACTGCTGAGCGTGTGGTCCTGTGTTCGATTCCCAGGTCGAGCAAAGTATAACACTTTGCCACTGCGTTGCCTTTGGGTTTCTCCTTTAGGAATTTCTCAGTAACAGCCCGGAGTTTGGAAGTTGGTGGTGTGGTACCCCCGGGCCTTGGAAAGCGCGTTAAGCCGTTGGCCCTGCGTCTCATCGCTCCCGTTCGTGTCGGATTACCGTCTCATCGGATTATAAGAGAGAGGAAAGAGAGAGTGCATCTGTGTCAGCGTGCACATTTGTGCACTATAATATCTCCCGCGTCGAAGACTAGTCTCCGTTGAGATTGGCCGCCATGGCCGAGTACGGTCTGGAGGACAATTATTATTAAATGTTTATTTGTTTCATAGTATTTGAGCTCGTCAACACTACTAGACAGAGTGCACCTTCTTTCTTATATATATGGATTGCACCAAAAACATGAATATTTTTCTTCGGGTCAGGCAAAAGCTAATACCTAATCAATACTAATAAGTCATCCGTGTTTATTTAAGACTAGCTGTGCCCCGCAGTTTCACCCGCATAAGTCTCGATCCCGTGGGAATATCGGGATAAAAAGAATATAGTACTAAATTAGTATACTAATCCAGGTCATAGTCTACTCATGTGCCAAATTTCATGCAAATCCGTTCAGCCGTTTTAGCGTGAAAGCGTAACAAACAAAAATAGAAATACTGTAGTGTCGGAAATATCAAGCGAGGGGGCGGAGCCTAACGTCGCGCCATCGTGAGTCAGGATCACGTGAGCGGTGGGGCGAGCTGTGCGCCGGCGGCGGCGGGTGGCAACGGGCGACGGAGCGGAGCGGGCATTCTCTTTTGCTTGGCGGTTGGATGCGACGGTCGTATCTCATAGGTAGAATATTGTGCATAGGGTACCTAAGTTTTATTTAATTATTTTTCGTAAATAAATCTCATTTAAACTTGGTCGTTATTTTTAAAAAATTCAACCTCACCTCTGGTTTGTAAGAGTGGCTTATTATGGACACTGCTGGGGCACAGGCCTCCTGTCTGTGAGAGGTAGTGGGCCCTAATCCACCACACAGGCCCAGTGCGGGTAGGTAGATGTCACATGTCTTCGAATTTTTGGTTTTAGGACATGCCGGTTTCCTCACGATGTTTTCCTTCACCGTTTTGAGAGCAGTGGTGATGAAATAATTTACACAAAGGATGTCCAGCAGTGAACTGCGATAGGCTGAGTTGATTGATTAATTGAAAGCACCTGTCAGACATCAAACCTACATGTACGTTTGCCCCGCACGGCCTCCCATAATTTGCGTTTTAGGTGTGCACTAACGCAATGTACTCGCCTCTACGAGTATATATATACGTATCTGTTTCTTTTTCAATGTACCTCTGTACTTTTTAAGATATATGCAAAAAAAGGGGGCCGTGCCAGCCAAACATTTTTAGCAGGGCCCCGTGTAACTTGAAAAATATAAGGCGTATTAAAAAGTTTCTTATAATAGAATGTACTCTATTAACACGTTATATATACCGCAACAGATATTGTGAATTCGTAATGACAAATAATATATAGATGTGGATAGGCGGCCGTGCTGGAAAAAAAAGTTATAAGAAAATATCTAAAAAAGAAACAAACCAATCTTAGCCAAAAACTGTTAAAAAATAATTGATGTTTGGCAAGTAACATTTGTAACGCATTGGTTTCTCATACAACTTGCTAAATTTAAAAATAAACCAATTTTAGTTCATTCAGCACGGCCCTCTATAGTTGCCTATATCTTTTTAAATATGACATGTTTGTTTACAAAAATCTTGTTCCTAAATGATGTATAGGAGTATATTCGTTGCAAATAAATTGCGATTCTGCTATATCCGTATTTTAAAAGATAAATAGGATGAAAAATATCATATATTACAACTGATAGGGTGACCATGATTCCATGTATTAGGTACATATTTTCTATCCTACCTTTATTAATTAAATTATGTAAAGACATTGAAGTATTAGTAGATTGTACAAAAAATGCATAAAAGAAGTTGTGTTAGGCCGAGACGAACACATACTAATATTAGGGGTTAAAGTATGAAATTGCCGATTTGTACTGAAAAATTCAAATTCGTTTTTTTTTTTAAATTTAACAGATTTATTTAAACAAAATGATTACCATTATTATCTATAAATTGCTGCCATTTAGTAGCAAGGTCATTTATGCCTTTGCGATTCGACAAACTGTGTGAAAGCATTTTGTACTTCCTCCTTTTTTTTTTTTTTTTCTGGGTGGGAAATCATCAAATTACTCCTCCCGCTCTGGGCGGAGCAGAAGGGAGTGTCAGACTTTTACTGACTAAAGCCCACCCGTGTTCCTTCAGTTGCCTGTGCCAGGGGCCACGGTATCTCTTTCGAACAACCCGCAGCCCTAGCGGCGGCATCGGCCCTAGCGGAACCCGTCAGTTCGTGCTGACAGCTCTTTGAGGCGCGCGTGGAACACAACGCGCCGTCGACCCGGGCCTGGTCCTTACCGGGCGGCGAGCTGCCCATAGCTCGCCGCCAGCAAGCCCGCGCCTACGGTGGCCGGGAGTCGGCTGTTGACTCCCGTCCAGGGCGTCTCTTGCGGCGGCTAGGCGCGCGAGGGTGCAGCGATTGCCTCTCCCTCATGCGCTCCACCTCCTCCTTCGCGAGCATTACTGCTTCGCAGAAGGAGGTGACGGCCTCCCATTCACTCTCGCTCCGTACCATGGCCTGTATGAGGGCCGGACGCGAGAGGTCGCCGCCGCCGATCGCCGCCACGAGGACATGGCGGGGCCCCCCGCCCAAGCCGGGCAGACCTCCACCGTATGCTCCACCGTGTCCTCCGGGCGATCCCCACAGTGGTGACACCCTGGCGTTTCCTCCCGCTTTATTCTGAACAGGAACCTCCCGAAACAACCGTGTCCGGTGAGGACCTGCGTCAGGCGGAAGGTGAGGGCGCCATGGCGCCTCTCTAGCCACTCCTCAAAGAGGGGACTTATCGCCGCAATTGTGACGTGCCCAGCGCTGGGTTGCGACAATCGCACTCTCCATGCCGCTATGAGATCCCGCCGGAGCTCTGTCCGCTGTGCCGTGATTTCTCGCGGCAGCGGAGCAACGCCCCGGCGTTTTGCATCCTCTCGCCACTCCCATATGTGGGCGAGGACTTTAGCCTCCAGATCCCATGGCGGCAATCCGGCAAGGAGGCTCGCCGCCTGAGCGGAGACCATACGGTATCCTCGAATGAGCCGGACAGCCATGACCCTTTGGGACGCGATCAACCGGCGGGCTGGTCGCCGCCTCAAGGATCGCGCCCATACCGGTGCCCCGTAAAGGGCCATGGCCCGCATGACCCCCGCATAGAGCCTCTGGCAGGAGGCGTTTGGTCCCCCTAGATTGGGAAGGAGCCGCCTCAAGGCAGCCCCGGCCCGCTCTAGTCTGGGAGCCAAACGTCGGAAGTGCTCCACGAAATTCCACCGGCTGTCGAGGACGAGTCCCAGGTACTTCATCGTCAGCTCGACGCCGATGTGAACCCCTCCCGCCGTTATTTGTGAACCCGACGGTGGCGCGTCCCGAGGACCATGAAAACACATGGCCTCAGATTTGTGCAATGCCACCTCGAGTCCCAATTGCCGGATCCTCTCGACGATTGTCGCAACCCCGCGTGTCGCTGCTTCGGCCGCCGCCTGGTGCGACCAAACTACGCTGACGCCATCAGGGAGGTCGGCGCGCAGCACCCAGTCGTACCCGATATCCCACAGATGCGGCCCTAGGAACGATCCCTGTGGGACACCGCACGACATCTCTCGCCGGTTCCACTCTCCCCGGTGACCGGGGTAGATGACGGCCCTGTCCGTCAAATAGGCCTCGACAATGCGACGGAGGTAGGTCGGAGGTGCGTCTCGCAGCCACGCACGCCTACGTACGTACGTACTCCCTCCTGAGAAGTAAACTTTTTATCACGTAGAAAATTGTCTAAATCACGAAAAAAATGGTAGTCCGTTGGAGCAAGGTCTGGGGAATACGAAGGGTGACGAATGGTTTCGAATTGCAGTTCCTTTAGAGTTAAAACGGTTTCTCGTGCTGTATGGGGTCTCACGTTATCATGGAGCAATAATGGTGAAGATCGATTCATGAGTCGGGGCTGTTTCACTGCTAGTTTTGCTATCATTGTTTGGAGTTCGGCACAGTAGACATCTGCCGGTATTGCTTGACCAGATCGGAGAAAGCTACAGTGAATAACACCATGCTGAGACCACCAAACAGTTACCATTACCTTTTTATTGGTAAGCTTTGCTTTAGGACTCTGTTGCGGCGTTTGACCTGGGGTCAACCATTGCATTTTTCCACTTTTCATCACATGTCACAATTCGATCCAATATTCCTTCATTTCTGTATCGATTCAACAAGGCAACACAAGTTTCAACAAGCGTTTCTTTCTGCATATCAGTCAAATCATGAGGCACCCATTTCTCATATTTTTTTATTTTATTGATTTGACGCAAATGAGTCAATATTGTTGGTAAGGTAACGGTAAACTATGCCGCTAATTTCTGGGTAGTTTGGCTCGGATCGGCTTCCACCATCTCTTTCAATTCATTGTTATTCATCTGTGTGGGTGGTCTTCCACGTGGTTCGTTCTTCAAATCAAAGTTTCCATCACGAAAGCGTTTAAACCAAAATCGCACGGTGCGTTCATTAGCAGTCCCCTCTCCAAACGCAACATTGATATTGCGAGCTGTTTCTGCCGCGTTAGTTCGGCGTCGGACCTCGTATTAAAAAATAACTCGAATATTCGAAGTATCCATCTTTCTTGTCTAAGCTGAATAAAAAAAAACAACTGAAAGTCGATAATCGAATGTTGCACATTTTTTAAAAGAAGAACTTCATAGGTACCATGTGAAAAAAGTTTCACTCAAAAATCTCAAACCATGAAGCTTCTATGTCAATTCGAAGTACCTATTACAACAAAACGGCAATTTCATTCTTTAACCCCTTTTAATTACATAAACCTACGACCTATATCTCGTAAGTCGCGGTTGTTACCACTGGGCCACCCCCTACATACAGATTCACAAATTTTACCTCTTTATAAGTATAGTTAATAACCCCTTTATCTATAAAAGTTGCTTAAAGTTAAGTAATCATAAGCGACGGTTTAACCATATATTTCTGACGTTTAAACGTAACGTTTAAACTCTTCACTTTAAGCAATGTTTAAAAATAAACCCCTTTGTAGCTAAGTGCTATCGATAATAATGTCGCAATCTTAATTATTGAGTCTATTATCTATATACGAGTATGACGTTTACTCCGATGGTATCATATATCAAAGTCCTATTACACAAAGGTGTTATTTTTCTCTCGTTAACTTCCAGGCCCGGGTCGATGGTGCGTTGTGTTCCACGCGCGCCTCAAAGAGACGTCAGCACAAAGTGATGGGGACCGCTAGGGCCGATGCCTGCCAGGGCGTCGCGGGTTGTTCGAAAGAGATACCGTGGCCCCTGGCATAGGCAACTGTAGGAACACGGGTGGGTGTTAGTCAGCAAAAGTCTGACACACCCTCCCGCTCCGCCCAGAGCGGGAGAAGATATTTGATGATAACCCATCCACAAAAAAATAAGATTTAAATTCACCAGAATTATACAAATTCATTATAGAACGTGGTACTCACGTCCATGGCAACGATTTTTAACGAGTTTTAGACTGACAGTGTTCTGTGCTGGCGTCGACCAGGAGAGGGTTTAAGGGCTCTTCGAACCCTCAAGGTGACCGACCAAAAGTGCAGTTTGCTTTGCCGCAGTCGCTGCATGCTGTTGCGTACCCATCGAAGCCGTGCGTGCTGGCTAGCCGTGTGACTTGCCGCTCGAAAACTTGAGGAAGTGCTAATGATGGCGTCACGTTGTTGCACGAAGACTGCGCTGACGTTCATGTTCGGGGTCACCAGTTTAGGCATGAGGAACAGGGTGTAAAGTCCACTCATACTCTATAGAAAAGGGAGGATCCTCCTACTAGACAGGTGTTGTGTCTGGTGGGGCACTGTCCGACGATTGACGTCGGGACGTTGAATATATGCTAGTCGGGCGGTAAACTTTGCATGCGCGACGCAGGATTTTGCGTGACGTCAGTGCGATGCGTAGTTCGCATGTGGCGTTGTAAATGCCGCCACACCGTCATATTTTCAGCTTCCGGTTTTCCTAGATCAAGTAGATATTCACTACTACTGAATCACTGCTGACCTATTTTGCAATAATCTTACCGTAAAAACTTGGGTAAAATGTGCTTGACGTGAGTTGTCAACACAGTCATCAGCGGGGTTGTTCTGTAAAAATCTCACCGTGAAAATGTAGGTAAAGTGAGCTGTAATTCTACCCGATGCTAGGGCATGACACTTGACAGAGCTCACCGACACAGCGGATAGATCAACTGATGTGCACTTGACCGTACCTAGTATCGTCATCCAAATGAATTAGGTACAATTGAATAGAATATTCTAGATTTTTATGTGTGAGTGTGTGGGTGCTGTGGGACTCCTGGCTAAGTAACAACGGCCGTGCTGGTCGATCGATAAGGTTAAGCTACAATAAAAGTGTAAAAGTGTTTTTGAACCAATTTATAGATATAAATATAATTTTATTTCATCAAGGGCTGATTTTTCTATCATCTGACAACTTTATTCGACGAATAATTTTGAAATTTTGACAGTTATTTCTTAAAAAAACTGTCAAACGTCAATTTTATTCCTCGAATAAAAGTTATCTGGCGATGAAAAAATCAGCCCTAAGACTGATATTCATAATCTTAACAAAAATAAAACATTACTGTTTTTTTATCTTATCATCATTGAATATACCTAGTGATCGCGATTACATTAATGTTCACGTACCAAATATTTACAGAAGACAAAATAATGTATTCGTATTGAATTAATAACACCAATTACAACATTTATTGCGTTATTTACGTTTTTGAGCAGACAAATTTTTCGAACATAATATTTATGAAGCAATGGATTAGCAATATTCAACTATAAGTGTTATGGTTATTTTATCTGAAATAAATGATTTGATTTGATTTGAATATCCTTCAAAATGATTCAGATTGTGATTGAAACTGTGTCACGCAATTAGGGTGCAGGACCCTAATTGCGTAACACACGATCAATCGGAATCGGTTTCATTTTGACAGTTCAACAACATTCATTGCGTTATTTACGTGTTGAGCAGACAAATTTTTCGAACTTATGAAGCAATGTATTAGCAATTTGCTTCAAAATGACTCAGATCCCGATTGATCGTGTGTTACGCAATTAGGGTGCTGGTCAGACCATAGTCTTTCTAATAACTACCTATCAACTTAATGTCTAATTCATAGGATTCAAATTAAATACAGTATCGAATAAAACATTTTTATTAAACATTTTAAAGTCTAAAAATACTGTAAGAGTGTCCAGAAATGTTCTGAAACTTTGAATCCTTAAGCTTTGTAATAAATTGGTAAGAAATATTATAAGCTTTCACTAAATTTATATCCACATAAAATCGCTATACATATTAGTTTTATTTTATTAGGACATCTCTGCTACACTTTAGTACTTAGGTGTGACACAAAAAATACTTTGCAGTACCTATTTATCTGTACAAAATCCGCTGAGAGAATATGTTCTTGACATGATGAAACTGTTCAGTTTAATTTATACGAATAAGTATTTTGTGAATTTGATATTTATTAGTTACTGGTTGTTGTACTGACAGGTGTCAGGAACGCATTCTGTCGACAGACTGTATCTAACTTAATTTAACGCGACAAACTTACTTAATTTATAACAAATAAACGTCGTTCCACTCCGAATATCACAAAAGCACTTTCACAATAAAAAGCAGATATTAATCTGAACCGCCTAGTATTTGTAATAACTTCTTTCCTCCAGTACCTTCAGATGGTCCCAAATTGACTGATTTTATTGTATCATCTGTGGGTATAGCTGCTGTTGTAACAGTGGTGTCTCCTGTTGGAGCAGGTGTCTCAACTGTTATAACAGTTGTTTCCGTTGTTGGAGCAGGTGTCTCAGCTGTCGTAGCAGTTGTTTCCTCTGTTAGACCTGGTGTCTCAGCTGGCGTAACAGTTGCTTCCTCTGTTGAAGTAGGTGTCTCAGCTGTTGTAACAGTTGTCGGTTCCAGAGTAGTTAAACTGCTCCTACATTCTTCCAGCTCAGCGCTTAACCCGTTCTTCTGACCAGCCAAAACTAACGTAGACACGAACAGGGAGAATGATAAAAGTGACAAAAGAACTATTATCTTGTTGTTCAACATCCACCCTAAAGTCCTCTCAGTGTAATATTTGCAAGAGTTACTCATTTTTGTTCCTGTATTTGCTTTGTTTCACACGAGTTTCACTATCCGATCTGTTGCGATGAATACCTCAATTTCGTTACTATGTTTTATCGATTTTATTTTATATCTTATTTATCAACTGATAAAGTACCTAGGTATATCCCTAAATAACCTAACTTTGTCACTTCGAATTTGAGTCTTATTTTTTTAAAGATAAAGTCGTGTTTATGTTGACAGGTTGCATGACTTTGATATTGGGATTAGATAAACCATTATCTAATCCCACAAAATAATGGCATCCTGGTGACTGCCATTATTTCGTTGGTCAACTGTGTTAAATTAGTCGTATTCTTTCGTCATGATTATTTTAAGAAATAAAAAAATGATTCCTTGTGATGCATTCAGGTGTAATCACCATCTTTTTTAGAAAATAATGCTGTTTTAATTGATGATTCAGAAGGTGTGAAACCTTAACATAATACAGACGCCAGCAGGTCAAGCTACCCGGAACTGTCAAATTTTCCCAATCAACCTTGAACCTTATTGCTTTAGTGATAAAGTTGAAAATCTATTAAAGAAATTTGACAGATTGTAATTGCTTGATATGCTGGTGTCTGTACATATCAATTAGCCATACTTAAAAAGGAACAATAGCTTTGACTATCACTAACCATAAACAAATAAGTACGTCACTGCAAGGTGACATTTTATTTAACTAGCGACACTTCACATACGTCATGGGTATAGATATATATAGGATGGTCAATTCGGAAGTATACAAATTAAAGATCAGTTTTATTATAACTACCGAATATTTTTCTATAATTATATTATTCAGGCTTGGCAATTTTATATAATTTTAATTTTAATCAAACTTGTCATCGTGTTTTTAATTAAATTTTCGCATACTTTATTAGGTATCCCCATAGAAATGTGAAAAACAGGAGAAGTGGCAAGGAGGCGTGTCTGTGTCGTCGCGGCATGCCCGAAATGACCATGCACTAGGCTAATGGCCGTCTCCACGAACTAGAGCACTTTCGACCGTGATCGTGAAAAACATATAAAAATGCCGTGTTGTTCAGTGGTTTCTTGTAAAAACCGAAGCCAAAACTAAAACTTTGTAAATCATGGAATCACTTACCATATATAAATTCAGGGTGGCAGGGACATCGACGCGCAACCTGTAAAAGTTGATGAATTAAGCACATAATTTTAGACCCCCTAGTGTAGAAATTTTCTGTCGGTTAACAAAATAAAAATCTGCTGTTTCATAGGAAAATTCAATACCTACGCGGTCAAAATAACAGCTAACTTTTTTTTTAATAACCGATGAAATCTATCGACGTGAGGGTGTTTAGAATCGTGTGCTGAATCCATGGTAACAGGTTGCGCGTCGATGTCCCTGCCACCCTGTATGAGTATTTTACTGTATTTGTCTTTAAAATCATGAAAAACAACAAATTGTAAAATATTTCTTGCTTTTACTACGTTAATTTTGTTTTCAAATATCCCAACGACTGTACTGTTTTCGCAGTAAATACATTGCTCTTTAACCACTGCCTAAGTGTGTAATATGTGTGTACTAAGTGACTAGACAAGCAATGTAAAAATTACAAAACGATACATTCTTTATGCGGTGCATCGCATGGTACGGCCGCTGCTGGTTGCGGCCAGCTAGTGATGTGGCTGTGCAGATCCACTAACGTAGCCTACGTTAGTGGATCGACAACAATGTCAATTGCCGAACGAATATATGTGTCGGACTAATTCGTTTATTCGGAACGCCAGCGCCATCTCTTGGCGCTCGACAGAGTCTAGCCTGAGTTCGTGGGGGGACGAGAGCTACAGCTACAAGAACGGTGTGAGCAGAGCTCTCGGGAACATCGAAAGATTGGACATCGTACGAACAACACGTGCTTAGAAACTGTGTCGCGTTCCGTATATTTGAGTTGTGTACCTATAGTGTGTGATTCGCTAGCGTGACTAACTTGTTTGTAAATTATAATCTGATTTGAACTCCAAACCGTTTTTCTATTGCGCTATAACCAACACTACCCATAGTACGCCCACTATAATTAAAATATGCCTGATGTTAACGAGAGACAGACATACCTTCTCCGACATATAGTTATTTTTACAATTTGTCAACCGTTTTAACCCAGTTGGAAGACCTAAAAAGATGACGTTTAAATCCGGTTGGAAGACCCTTTTTTTTCAGGATGGGAAATCATCAAATGACCCCTCCCGCTCTGGGTGGAGCAGAAGGGAGTGTCAGACTCTTACTGACTAAAACCCACCCGTGTTCCTTTCTTAGCCCTTTATGTACCAGGGCAGCGGTAACCCTTTCGGACGATCCCGCTACCCCGGCAGGCTTCGGCCCTGTCGGGCCCCGTCAACTATGCTGACATCTCTTTGAGGCGCACGTGGAACACATACGCGCCGTCCGGCACGGGCCTGGTCCTGATCGGACGGAGAGCTACCCATTGCTCTCCGCCCGCAGGCCCGCGCCTACGGTGGCCGGGAGTCGTCACGCGGCTCCCGACGCCCGGAGCGTCTCCCTCGGTGGCTGAGGCGTGAGGATCTCTCCCTCGCCCATCCCGCCACCTCCTTCGCTAGCATGACTGCTTCGCAGAAGGAGGTGACCGCCTCCCACTCCCTCTCGCCCCGGACCATGGCTTGCACCAGGGCCGGGCGCGAGAGGTCGCCGCCGCTGCCGATCGCCTCTACGAGGACACGGCGGTGCTCTGCCTAAGCGGGGCAGACCTCCACCGTATGCTCCACCGTGTCCTCTGGGCGATCCTCGCAGTGGTGACACCCGAGCGTCTCCTCCCGCCTGATGATGTGCAGGAACCTCCCGAAACATCCGTGTACGGAGAGGACCTGCGTCAGGCGGTAGGTGAGAGCGCCGTGACGCCTCTCTAGCCACTCCTCAAAGAGGGGTCTTATCGCCGCTATCGTGGCGTGCCCTGCGCTGGGTTGCGATAGTCGCGCCTTCCATTCCACCATGAGATCGCGCCGGAGGTCCGTCCGCTCCGCCGCGATTTGCCGCGGGTGCGGAGTTTCCCCCCGACGTAGTGCCTCCGCGCGCCAGTCATACAGGCGCGCGAGGACTATCGCCTCCAGATCCCATGGTGGCAGTCCGGCAAGGAGGCTTGCTGCCTCTCCCGAGATCGTGCGGTACCCCCTTTTAAGCCTTACGGCAACCACCTTTTGGGGCGCGTTCAGGTAGTGTGCGGCTCGAAGCCGCAGTGAACGCGCCCATACCAGGGCCCCATATAGGGCCATGGACCGCACGACCCCCGCGTAAAGCCTCCGGCAGGAGGCGTTTGGCCCCCTCAGGTTGGGCAGGAGCCGCTTTAAGGCGGCCCCGGCCCGTTCCAGTTTGGGGGCCAAACTCGACGAAGTTCCACCGGCTGTCGAGGACGAGACCCAGGTATCTCATCGTTGTCTCGACGCCGATGTGAACCCCTCCTACCATCAGTTGGGATCCCGAAGGTGGCCCGTACCGGGGGTTGGAAGACCCTTGAGAAGATGTAATATAATGTTAAAAAAAAATATATACAATTTTTTTTGCTCTTTTTTATTGATTTATAATATTTATAATGTAATATTTTCTGGACATATCGTTTTTTATTTATTTTATTTTCAGAACCCCAAATTTTTTTAGTACAATAATAAATGAGAGAATCGATAACTTTCCAATTATAGTCAACCACTAGCGTATATGTAAAATAAATGGCTTTTGCACAGCACAACGATAGTGACAGTTGTTTTTGTTTGAGTAAGTTGTACGGTGCGTGGTAAATGCACGCTATGTTCGATGAGTTAAGGTTTATAATTGATTGTTTAGTACATTCCGATTTATGAATTGTAAGTGTGTGCGCGACTTTGTATCTATTGCTTTTACTGAACTACATATGTAGTAGTGGCGCGGTAGTGGGATCTTCTTAACGACATGGACTTCTGATACATTTGGGTATCCCACTAACAAAGTCACAAATATTCTGCTGGTCGTATTCAAGATTGACCACGACACGTCCCTTTAGATAACCTCCCAGAAAAAAAGTCAGGACCTGTCGCGAAATCTTCAGTGATCAAAATGGAATTCGTTACTCTTAATGATTTGTTAGAAAAATCAGGATAAAATTACTGAAAGTATTGCGGTGGTCATGGTCTTATAGACTGACAGACTGCATGACAACTACAAAATTTGGCGTCAAATCAGAAAAGGGGCTACAAAAATGGTATAAATCTGAATTGGCCACCCTATACAATGTCTAGACGATACAATACGACAATAAATAAAAACACTGGCAATACTAATGTATAGGAGTCTTTTGGAAGTATTAAATTAGCTGTAGTGATTTAAACTATTGGATGGATATATTTGATTGAGTTTTTGTACGCAGACTGGGAATGTCATTTGATATACGCATTTTAATTTATCGTCGTATTGTCGTCACCACTTTGTACAATGATGATAAAACAAGTTTTCTTTTCAATTCCAGATAAATAGAATAATTTTCTCCACTCGTACGGTAGCTGTAAGTATAGAAAATTTGCTCCCCTCGCGTTTAAGGTTAATGACGTCATCCGTATAACAAATTGTACGAATTTATATGAAACCCTACGAACCTCCGCCCTATGTCTTCAAATGAAGTAATTTCTAAGAATAATCTGACGGTTTGTGACGGGATAGAGGCGCTCTTCGGTATTTCTGTAATAAGATTCCTGTTTGATACAACTTAACTTAACTTTATAAAAGCCAATTACACTTTACTCAATGTAAAGTGAAACTGGCTTTTCTCGAGTTAAGCTAAGATTTCCGATATTTACTGAACCCATATTTTCTCAGACTTACACGGTGACAGACCTCTATAGGCACCTTATTTATTTTATTTATTTATTTTATTTTACCATTTATGTACACACATATATAAACAGACAATGAAAAACAGAACAGAAAAAATAGGTACAGAGGTGATGCTTATTTCATAAGAAATCTCTTCCAGCATACCTGAGATAGGACAATAGATACAGAGATGTAGACAGCGTGTGATAGAGCAAAGGAGACAAAAAATAATACATAGAATAAAAAAAAAACAATTCACTTAAAAACTAAACAAGAATTACGAGAATATATTAACATACATACAAATAAACATACATAAATACTTCTAAAATAAATATTACAAGAATGATAATAATTATAAATCATACTCAAAATAATAAATACATACACAACTATGATGAAGTGGACAGATAGTGTTCTTTCACTCTTCTTTTAAAAACCGCAATAGTTAATGATGTAGTTGACAAATACTTTCTAAAATAAAAAAATAAACGAGCGATAAGTATCTCCCCCTGGTTATTTATACCTCTCTATCCTAAATGAAAAAAAGCTAAGGACACGGTATAAAAAGTACAAAAATCCAAGGCACCTTAAAGTATGAAATTGCCGATTTGTACTGAATAATTGAAATTCGTTTTTATTTTAATTTAACATATTTGTTTAATCAAAATAATTACCATTATTATCTATACATTGCTGCCATCTAATAGGAACGTCATTTATGCCTTTGCGATAGAACTCTCGTGATCTAGATTCGACAAACTGTGTGAAAGCATTTTGTACTGCCTCCTGAGAAGAAAACTTTTTATCACGTAGAAAATTGTCCAAATCACGAAAAAAAACGATAGTCCGTTGAAGCAAGGTCTGGCGAATACGGAGGGTGAAGAATGGTTTCTAATTGCAGTTCATGTAGAGTTAAAACGATTTCTCGTGCTGTATGAGGTCTCGCGTTATCATGGAGCAATAATGGTGAAGATCGATTCATGAGTCGGGGCTGTTTCACTGCTAGTTTTGCTATCATTGTTCGGAGTTCGGCACAGTAGATATCTGCCATTATTGCTTGACCAGATCGGAGAAAGCTATAGTGAATAACACCATGCTGAGACCACCAAACAGTTACCATTACCTTTTTATTGGTAAGCTTTGCTTTTCCATCACGAAAGCGTTTAAACCAAAATCGCACGGTGCGTTCATTAGCAGTCCCCTCTCCAAACGCAACATTGATATTGAGAGCTGTTTCTGCCGCGTTAGTTCCGCGTCGGAACTCATATTCAAAATTAACTCGAATTTTCGAAGTATCCATCATTCTTGTCTAAGCTGAATAAAAAAAACAACTGAAAGTCGATAATCGAATGTTGCACATTTTTTAAAAGAAGAACTTCATAGGTACCATGTGAAAAAAGTTTCACTCAAAAATATCAAACCATGAAGGTTCTATGTCCATTCAAAGTACCTATTACAATGAAACGACAATTTCATACTTTAACCCCTATTATATAAGCTATTAATTAACACCAATTTCATCTTTTTACACCCAGGCCCAAGATTGTATGTAATCATTTCAGTCTCCATTCACTAGATGTCTTCGTTTTAGATAGATTAGAAGAGGGGCTTGTGGCTAAGTAATGACAGTCGTACGGGTCGATCGAAGGTTAAGCTACGCTTTCCGCGGTTGGTTCGTGGATGGGTGACCATCTATACATATCAAGATCCTTCCGTGCCTCGGAAAGCACGTTAAGCTTCCGGGACCAACGTCCCGGCTGTCATTCTTGAATCTTTGACAGTCGTTACGGATCGTCAGAAGCCCGAAAGTCTGACAACCAGTCAAGGGGTATCGTATTGGTATTCAGCTGCATCCGGTTAGACTCGAAGCCGATCCCAAAATAGTTGGGAAAAGGCTAGGCAAATGATGATGATCTTAGTTTTAGAACCCCTAGCTGTCCACAGGATTTTTCTTATGGCTAAAGGCTCAGTCATTTTAAAATGTGTTCACTTGAACACCGAAGATACGTGACAGACCAAATAGTTCTATAAAAAAACGGTTTACTAAATGTTCCCGACCTTTTTGCTTTGCTGAATTAGGTATAGCTGTACCTCATCAGGAAGCTACTAGATCTGTTTGCAAAACTTTTACCACAACTGCAAATCGTACTAACCTCGGTAGCACCGCACCCATGAACCGTCTAATGGGAAACTATATTAAAATCGCTACACGAACCAATACCATCGACATTCACCGTCGTCAATTCCGTATAAGACTTTTAACCAGCTCGAGACCTCTGTGCAATACGTGTCATCTATCAGTAATTGTATCTACTTCGATTCACTACCTTTTCAGTCTTTTTTGTAATTTTCCATCGTATTTGTGAACCTAGCTCATTTCCGTTTTATTTTGTAACATACATATGTATGTAATTCAACTAACGGTATCTTACATGTCCTTCAATCATTAAGTTCTCTGCTAGTGCTCTGCACTTCTGTAACTGCAGTTGTACAGTACTCACAATACCTAAAACTGTATGTGTTTTTTTTGTGTCGTTGAAGTATCATATTAATAAATAAATAAACATCTGGTTCTCTCTAATCAAGAATTATCGCAGAGCATATATAAACAAAAAACCTCTTCCTCTTTTTTGAAATCGGTTAAAACTGAGCGTGTCTTCCTACTGTTTCTCAATGTCAACCCATCCGATTAATTAGAATATTCTATTTATTTATTCATGCAAATAAGTGGGTGTTAGAAGAATAAAATTCTGATAACAATTCTATATCGCCAAATGTGCTATCAGATAATTTTTTCCATATTTTAATATCGCTGTTTGCATTTAGATAACAAATCGTGTGCACAGTTGTCTGTATTATCTGCCTGCCTATCTTTGCCTTATATTTCACACATTTTACAGTCAGGGGAATTAATTGTTAAGCAAAATGACACCCCACGTTAATTTGTCATGTTATAGCTAAACGACTGTCAAAGAATGACGGTTGTAATTTGAATATAATATCGACAATTTAATTTGATAGTCAATTTTCAATTAATTGCCGAGACTTTACAATTGCTGCGACTGGTACTTCAAAACATTATTTTTTGGATTTGGATTGGATGCAATGCGTAAGCTAGTAGTACAACCAGTTTTGGACAGGTAAATAAAAAAGTAAGCTATAGACAAACTCATGTAAAATAATGTGATTGGTGCAACTTCTCGCCGTCTAAGTGATTTGTTTGCAGATACAATCAGAAATGAAAATATCCGTAAAAAAACTGGAGTTACCGCCATAGCTAGCAGAGTAAGCAAGCTAAAGTGGCAGTGGGCTGGCCATGTTTGTCAAAGGACCTATGGCCAATGGAGCAGACGAGTGGAGACCGCGTACCGCAAGCGTAATGTGAAACGCCCCCCAGCTAGATGGACCGATGACCAAAAGGTGGCTGGGATAGACTGGATGTGGAAGGAGAAGAAACAGGGTATGTGGCGCAGCTTCATAGAGGCCTATGTCCAACAGTGGACTGCGATAAGCTGAGTTGACTGAATTGCACTTTTTATAAAGATTTGTGCCTTAAAACAACAGCAAAAAGATCGCTCTTCAATACCATAGATTTAATTGAACACTTTTCTTATATTTTCTCCCATTTTCCACAGTCCTTTCTATACATTACTTGTGTCTACTTTGCGAGTACGTGGCGCCCCATTCTCTTATCTAACGGAGCTCATTCCTTACATCGAACGAACGACAGCAGAGCATTTGTCTACGAAACCCTTTGTATTAGCACCAATGTGTAGGGTTCCTTCAACTTTTATTAGCTGGCTTGTTTTCGGTTTTTGGGGAAAATTCGGTAGGTAAATGCAGTAATTTTGGCGAAGGTTTTTTGAACTTTATATATTCTTTTTTTTTAGTTTTTTACTGGTTTTTACATGTCTGTGGTTGGAAACAGATCTTGATTTCGACCAATCCACATTAAGATGCCATAACCCTGTTAAAATTACGATCATATACTTTATCTTGGTCTATTTATTACAAAGTTTTCTCGCCTCAATGAAGCCAAGTAATGTGGTATATTTTAGAAATAAAATTCATAAAAAATTACTCATTTCAAAAACTTTTGTTCTCATCCAAATTCAAGTGCATCGCAATTTTATTCAAAGTAGCATTTGAACTTTGATCTTAATACACATTGACTCAACTAAAAAATTCTATAGACACAGCGTAATCGACAAACAGAAAAAAATTACTCAAAAGTAATACAATCACCATCTACGAGTATATCCCTAAATCAAAACAGAACATATACATAAAATTGAAATCAAATTTTCTATCGGTGGCCGCTTACCCCCGGGAAATCAGTGACGTCACACACCAGACGGTTGATTTCGTGTTTCGCTTGCAAAATAAATATTTTATTGATGATCGCTCCCACTTTGATCCGCGTAAAGTTTTTAATGCTGATTACTTCGAAAAAAAAAATACCGGTAACATACGGGAGGGAAGAGTGACTGGGTTTGGGTTAAAATGGGAAGGAACGGAATTTAAATATTCTATTACCCGGTTTCTGTATAATTTGAAGTTCAGCAAAAGTCAAGTTCAACTTTAGCATAACTTAAGGTGACCACTTTAATGTGACCCGCGAAATACAAAATTTATTTTTTGTGTGTCCATAAAAACGGTGAAGGAAAACATCGTGAGGAAACTGGCATGTCCTAGAATCAAAAATTCAAAGACATGTGACATCTACCAACCCGCACTGGGCCCGCGTGGTAGATTGTAGCCCACTCCCTCTCGGAGAGAAGAGGCCTGAGTCCCAGCAGTGGGAACATTATAGGCTGATTATGCATTAAATAAAATAAAAATAAATACATGTGCGTATGTCACAGTCGCACTCAGAAGGAATTAATTTTTGCACGCGTTGATATGACATCGCAACGAATGAGATACCATATCCAAACGATAGCTTGACAAGATAATTACAAAATCAGAGTTAAATAAAATATTAACCGGGATACATCATCAGGATTCATTGCTTACAAAAAAGTAATTAAAATATTGTTAGCAATAATTTACGACACGGTTGGCGCAGTGGCTGAGCGATCGACTGGTGCGGTGCGTGTCGCGGTGCGATTCCCTCACGGAACAAATATTTGTATTGCCTACAAGTAGTTGTTCCGGGTCTGGCTGTTTGAGTTTAAATGATTGTAAACGCACCCACGATACAGGAGTAATTCCTAGTGTGGGGCAACATTTAAAAAAAATAAAAATGTGGAGCAAATGAAAAATCATTAAATTTTTCCATCAAGAAATTCTTAGAAGTACCCTGGAGTCTAAATTAGACAAGATCATCATCATTTCAGCCGAAAAACGTCCACATATATAGGCCTCCCCCAAGCACCCCCACTTCGACCGGTTCTGTGCTTCTCGCATCCAACTGTAGCGGTATCTACAACGCCACATGCGAACATCGCGTCATACTGACGTCACGCAAATCCTGCATCTCGCAAGCAGAGTTTACCGCGCAATTAGCATATAAACGATTTCCCAACATCAATCGTTGGCCAATTGCCCGCCAGACACAACACCCGTCTGGTCGGAGGATCCTCCCTTTTCTATGGAGGATGAGTGAACTTTACACCCTATTCCTCATACCTCTAAACTGGTGACCCCGAACATGAACGTCAGCGCAGCCTTCGTGCAAATACTTCAGCGTGACGTCATTATCATCACTCCCGCAAGCTTTAGCGGCGAGTCACCCAGCCAGTCAGCATCCATGCCTTCAACGGGTATCCTGACCACCAGCATGCAGCGACCGCGCATACCTGGTCATCACCCTCAGCCTCATCAGCAACCTCGGCACAGCACACTGCACTTTCGGCCGTCAACAAGAAGAGCTTCCTCTCCTGATCGACGCAGCAGCCAGCCTCAACCCGGCGCTGTATGCCATCCGACGCATTGGAGTATAACGCAGCGCCACCCCGACTCACTGGGGACATCTTCGCAGACAGTTCCGACTCACCGCGAACTATGCGCCTCCCCGACTCACTGGGGCATCTTCGCAGACAGTTCCGACTCACCGCGAACTATGCGCTACCCCGACTCACTGGGGCATCTCCGCAGGCAGACCTTCCCCTCGATTTCGAATACATAATCAGCCTTTACCGTTCCCACTGCTGGGACACAGGCCTCCTCTCAGTGAGAATTCGGATCACCATCTGCCTAGCCTTTTCCCAACTATGTTAGGGTCGGCTTCCAGTCTAACCGGTATTTACATGAAGCGATTTGCCTATCTGACCTCCACAACCCAGTTACTGGGTAATACGATACCCCTTGGTAAGACTGGTTGTCAGACTTTCGAGCTACTGACGACCTGTAACGACTGTCAAAGGTCCACGACTGCCAGCGGGGACCAACGGCTTAACGTGCTTTCCGAGGCATGGACGGGTCTTGGTATGTGAAAATGGTCACCCATCCATGGACCAACCGCGGCAAGCGTTGCTTAACTTGATCAATCGACCCGTTCGGCTGTTATTACTTAGCCACAAGCCGCTGAGAATTTGAATATTAAACCAAAATGCTATGTACATCATTGCTCTCCAGGGCGAGCAGTGGTGGTTCAGTGGGAGCTGCAGCAGTAATGGCCCAGTAGTATCTGCGAACCCAGGCTGGCACTTTACTTTATGAATTTAATTTCATCACTACTGCTCTCAGGACAACAGCATGTGCTAGAACCAAAAATTCGGAGACATCTGACATCCACCAACCTACCTGGGCCCGGGTGGTGGCTTATAGCCCACTCCCTGAAATGCTCGTGTCCCAGCAGTGCGAACATTATATGCAGATTATCCTATGTACGGTCAGCAACAAAAGTCGACAACAACAGCATAAAAATTCGAAGACATGTGACATCCACCAACCCACCTGGGCCCGGGTCGATTATAGTCCACTCCCTCTCACCGAGAAAAGGCCTGTGTCCCAGCAGTGGGAACATTATACTATAGGCTGATTATCCTATGTACATATTTTTAATAAAGACAAAAAGACATAATGACGCCGATTCTCTTGTTCAAAACTAAACTAAATTTAGGTCCAGTCTATCTTTTTCTTTTTATTTCATTAAGAAAAGGACAGAAGATAAATAATAGTTTAGTCCTGTCAAATTAGACAGCGCCTGGTGTATGTAAATTGACGTATTTTTAGTCGCCAAGTTTTTAATCACGTCTTAACTGTCTATGTTAGGTATCTTAATTTGACAGGACTAACTAATATCTTATCTTCTGTCCTTTTCTTAATGAAACAGAAAGAAAAAGATGCACTGAACTTAAATTGAGTTGTATTTGAACAAGGGAATCGGCGCCATTATCTACTTATTTCACTAAACTCCAAATCAACTTCTGTCTTACCTCAAAACACGAAAGTTTGAAGATAAGAATCATAGCTCAGTAGTACTCAGTACACAATCCTTTGATCTGTTGGTTCAGACACTTGGGGAGTTCATAATTCAGATTATTATGGTATCAAATGGTATCTTAATTTAACAGCGGGGATCATTCGGCTTTTCGGAGCTTTGGATCAACTTTGAATTATTATGAAAGGTTTCCAAATAAATGTTGTTAAACTATAACATTTATTTATCCATTCGTGAAATTAGTCTGTGTTCAGTCACTGGAAACCAGACTAATCTAAAAATTAAGATAACAGGTGTCTCTAATATTTAAATTTTTCATCGAGGTCAATTTGTGTCTCAACAGTATTACACTGCACTACTGATGGATATTACCATAATTACGAAAATTACCAATTATTTAAATCGTTACATTCCCTACTGCGTCAAAAAATGGTCGTGTTTCGGTTTCGTTTTGACACTTCTGACACACACAATGTCGCATGCTGCCATGGAAACGCCATATACGGGACGTGTGTTCTTTGCAGTTTTAACACTTTTCATGGATTTTTGACACTTTCAAAGGTGAAGGCAATCCAACGAATCAAATCTGCATAATTACTATGTTTGGCAGTTATATCATAGTATGCTGTAAACAAGTCAATAAAAAAAAGTATTTACATAAGCCTTTATTTGTATTAGGCACCAGTCATGCCTTTTCCTGTAGGAGCGGTGGCCAAGTGGTATCGGGCCCAACGGACGAGACGTAGGTTGTGGGTTCGAACCCAGGCTGGCACTTTACTTTGTGAATTTAATTTCATCACTACTGCTCTCAGGACAGCAGCATGTCTTAGAACCAAAAATTAGAAGTCATTTGACACCCGCACCGCGTGATGGATTGTGTCCCACTCCTTCTCACGAGGAGGCATGTGTCCCAGCAGCAGGTACATTAACAGCTGATTATTCACGGCTTTTCCGTTGTCAGTTTTGCAAAGAATTTCGTTAGCTACATAGGTCATTTATTCATTAATTTTTTATCAACCCATCATTTAAATGACAGGTACCTACTCTCTATCCTAAGTCGGTCGGGCGGCGGAGTCTGTCAGACTCTAACTGACTAAAACCCTCCCCGGTGTTCCATCTCACATCTACGCCGGGGGTCGCGGGAACGTACGATCCTTTCGCAACCCCCGACTGGTGCCGGCCCGCCACCGCGGGCCTCCGCGGGTAAGGGGGAGGAGTGAGGTGTTAGACTCCCCCCGCGACTTCTAAGAGGGGCGCGCGTGGAACACTTCGCGCCGCCATCTAGGGTCATTATGTGTGGGGGGCGACAGACGTCCCCAAGTCCGTCGCCACTGGATCCATTCAGGGGGGCTGGAAGAGGGCGTTGTCCGCGCCGCGGACGCTTCGCAGGCGTGTTGGCAGCGGGCCGGGTAAGTGGACGAGATCTCCCTCTCCCTTTCCGCAGTCTCCTTCTGCGAGTCGACTGTTTCGCAGAAGGAAACCACCGCGTCCCAGGACTCTTTGCTGCCGACCATCGACTCGACCACGGCCGGCAGCGACAGGTCACTGCCTACTTCTGAGATGAGGGCATGGCGCGGCTCCTCCCAGGCGGCACACCCTGCCAGCGTATGCCGCGCCGTGTCCTCCCGGCAGTCGACGCAGTGGTGACACCGGGCGTCCGGCACTCTGTTTATGCGACACAGGTATTTCCCGAAGCCTCCTAAGTCAGGTCCTACTGTAACCTAGTCCCTCCTAAATGAATTTAACTCTGAAATTGTAAAAAAAAAATACTGTGTATGAACACAAATCATAATAACTTCACACTGACAATAGCCTTCACAAATAAATTGAACATATAGGAAATCCGCAAAAACAATCAACTAAATCAAAACTCGTAACCTACGATATCATTTATATAATCCGATTTTAACAAGTTACTGCTACATTGTCTGCCTTAAACACATAGTTCCGGTCCGGGATAGGGCTGCCTCGCACTCAGAAATATGAAAATAGAAAGATAACTTTACTTAGCTACCTTCCAACGTCATCGTGGTTATTTTTAAGAAGCATAAAACATATCTAATTATGGTTTTATCGAATATCTACTTACCTTGTTTTAATAATACATTTTAAACTGCACCATAATTGCGAACACACTTTCAATCACAGTTTTAATAATTTTGAAGGATATTGCAAGTTCCATTGCTTCATACGTTCGAAAATGCTGTCTGCTCAGTAACGTAAATAACGCAACGAATGTTAGAAACTGAGCTGTCAAAATGAAAGCTATTGCTATTGTTAGTGTGTTACGCAATTACCCCGCTGATCACTATCAAAACAAAGTTAGCGCAAAATCAAACCAAAAATTAATCATGACTCGAAAAATAATATTACACTATTTGTATTTGTGGATATTTAAAGATACCGATGTAAAACCTACCTACCTGCCTCCCTACACACATACTAGATTCTTCTTTACAGTTCACATTAGCTATAAAAAAACTTTGCTAACTGAATTCACTGAAATAGATTCAAGAAAGACCAAAGAAACGTTGAATGGACTATGTGATAATATGGCTAGAAAGGGGTTGACTACTAAGATGACTACTAACAGAGTCGTATAGAAGAAAAATACATATTGCGTCGACACCGAATAAATTGGGGTAGGAGCAGGAGAGTGGTGATAGGCCGATAGCAGTTAAATGGATTACTTTTATGTATTCCAAAGATCACATCTCTTTTTCCCATGTGTTGTGTTCGGGCTATAGAATCCCTCGAATCGGAATGTAGCAGATATTAGCTATATTATGCCCTTACCGACAGTAAAATAATGATAAAATTTAACAACTCGTTTTAACCACCTACATAAGCGCCAACCCTAGCTCACAGTGTAAAGCTTCAACCGCTTGCCTTTTCACTTGAGGAGTTAAGCCAGTGCGCTATCAGGCCTGGCAGACCACGCGATTGTTGGCTCAAACGCTTAATTACATTCGGCTCGATTGAGCACTACAGCTCCATTGAGCGTGCTGGATTTTTAGTTTCATACTTTTATTGTCATCAGTATTGGATTTTATGGAGGAGAAATGTTTTTTTTTATGGATTAGGTGGGGGATTTGAAGGTTTGATTAGCTGTGTGGTACTAACGTTACTTTTCCCCTATATATTAGACCTTATTGGTGAGGTGCGCAGGTGCGGCTATTCGCAACCGGCATCCGTGTTTGACCAGAAGGCCAATTCTCGTAATTTAAAACGTTCAAAATCTAGTCGCAGTCTCATCTCGTCGACAAACAAATGTCAAAAATGGTCAAAATGTAGGGAAATTAGAGGCATTTTTGACAGATTGAGACTGTGAACGTTCTTAAAATTACGAGAATTGCCTCTCAGATGTATGAATGTAAACGAAGCAAAAGGAGTAGGTAAGGATCTTAGCCGGTAGCTTTCTGTAGTTTCTGTTTACTCCCATGAGTTTACATAGCTTACGAATAAGTAAGTGCATATACCAGGAAAGCATGGCACAAAAGGAGGAAGTAGTATATACTCAGTAGTGCTTGTAATAATGCTGTCAATGATGTAGTGAGATGCCTCATCTATTGTGGTACTCTATTCATCAGAAAAATAACAAAATGATATCCTAACTTCAGTTAAACTATTTACAAACTAAAATATAGCGTCGAAAAATTCATCCGCATCGCTGTCGACTGGTAATATCCATAAGACTGGCAGCATTACCTTGTTGTATGGCAATGCTTAGCCTCTGGCCAAGGTAAAAACCAGCCCTTGGGTCACGGCAAGTGTCAACTAGCCGTTTCGAAATTTACTTAAAAAGATCATGAGCACTCGGACGCCACTGCTCCAGTTTCAACCCCAAATGGTTCATGTGTACCCATTCTGTTTCATCAGAATGAATATACTTGAACCCCGAGTCCCCGACACCAGTGCAAATTATTTATTTTACTTATTATAATTTTTATCTGGTATATAACTAGGTATACTTGTCCAATTAATATCAACCTCAAATTTTCTATATTATTAAGACAATAATTCCTCCTTCCAACAAAAAAAAAACTTCTACCCCAAAAAAGCATTCGAAACAAAATCCAATTACATCAATTTATGAACAAAAATAGAAACGTTAGCAATATAAATCTTTGTTTTCTAGGTAGCAAAAGGTACCCATAAAAAGCCTTGAAGGAGTTGTGACAAATGCCGCCTCGCGGTTGCAGTGACGTGAAAAATGATCCTTTTAGATAAGGGGACCAACCAATTGTTATGTATAACGTGACCAGAAACTCTCGAACTACCATCCCCTTAGAATGTATCACCCTAAGACAGTCAAAGAGGGGATTGGGTACAGTTCAAGAGGTCAGCGTGTATGGTCGTTGAGAACCCAAGGGATGTCCCTTTAGATCGACGCGTTCCTTAACTTTGACTGTTTGAAATAATTTTCGAGCTATGATGCTTGTGTTAAAGGTTTTTCAGTAGTTTTATGAGCGTAATTTGTTTGGGAGACTTTAATTTAGCATATTTTGATGTTTAATGGAGTTTTTTGGTGTACAAAATCTGGGGTATGTAGTTTTTGATAATAACTTTTTGAAATATTGATTTTGAAGGGATGTGTGAATGGTGAACGTTATTTCTAGCCTGAATATCTCAGAAGCAGTTTCTTTGTCAAAGTTTTGATTGGTATGGATTTATTTTCCTTGCTTATTATTTTTGTAAATACTATGTATTAAGTATCTACCTACGATTTTACGAATTAAGAAACCAAAACTCACCACTCAATCGCTAAAATTTGCACGTACTTTTTTTTTCTTTTACCTACCGCAAAAACCTTTTAATAAATTACCATAAACATAACACGTATACCATAGGTACATACTCAGTGCAACGCGGAAAAACGCGTGATTCCCTAGATGCCAAATGACGTCACGTTACCGGTGTCTGAGAGGGTTAGAATTATTTTTTTAAGTGTAGTAGTAATGTTGGGACCTCTTTTTCAATGCTTTGGGGAATAGTGCAGAGATGTTTTAAATCGTAATTAGATAATGTTAAAAGTAATTTAGCTTTTCGTATTCATGAGATTTTTTAAGAAAGTGAATTAAAACACAAAGTTGTCATAGAAAATACTTTATTTAATGAGACATTATTTTATTTCCGAGTTCAATATTTACTCAACTGTAATCATACCTATAGACTACTTAGTTACTAAATGCCTCAACTAAGTTGGGGTTGGCTTCCAGTCTCACCGGACGTAGCTGAATATCAGTATTTTACATAAAGCTACTGCCTATTTGACCTCCACAACCCAGTTACCGGGTAATACGATACCCCTTGGTAAGACTGGTTGTCAGAATTTCGTGCTTGTGACTATCCGTAACGACTGTCAAAGATCTACGAATGACATCCAGGACCAACGGCTTAACGTGCTTTCTGAGGCACGGAGGGGTCTTGTTAAGTAAAGAATTACTAAAATAATATAATTATAATATATAAAATTAGCTAGATAATTATATTTAAATAATATAATTATCTAGCTAATTTCTTCTATATTGGGTAGCAAGGACATTGACGCGCAACCTGTTACCATGGATTCCTTGAATTTTTTCGTTCGTTATAAAAAAAAGCTATTCCACATACAGACATCAAGCTACTACAATGTGTCAAATTTCTTTAACAGATTTTCAACTTTATCGCTGAAGCATTAGGCTCAAGGTTGGTTGGGAAAAGACAGTTTCGGGTAGCTTGATATGCTGGCGTATGTACATTTTGACCGTGTAGGTAGTGCACTTTTCTATGAAACAGCAGATTTTTTTATTGCAGTTAACCGACGAAAATTTTCTTCGCAGGGGTTTTGCATGGTTTCTGGTTACAGTTTGCGCGTCGATGTCCCTGCCACAATGTATTTATCTTATAGGTACGTTTGAAACTCATTAACAAGAAACCCACGGAATGTCAAAGTAAATAAACCCAACTTATAGAGTAACTACTACAAACATTATTCAAGTCACACTTTAATAATGTATTTGACATACCACCCTTGGGCCCAAACTCGATAGTTCCTTAGTGTGTGATGTTTATTTTCACCATGACTCGATCGAAGTCAAAAACTTTCCCTGCGGTAAAGACGAAGACGTAACACGTAAGACTATGTAAGACTCAGCATTGGAATAACACCCCGTTGTTTTTGCGTTAGGGGTTAGTAAAATAGAGAAAATCTATATATATAAGGGATCCCTTCTTTTTGCATAATGTTCTTTTTCCTAATATACTTTGGCATAACTATTTTGGTATAATTTGTTGTGCCATAATAATACTTTGCCATATTTTTTTTTGGCAAACGATTTATGTTGGCATAATTATTTTGAAGGCTAATTTGTTTTAGCATAAATTTTATTCGCATAATGTTACTAGGCATAATTACTATTAGCATAATAGTATTTAGGCATACAATTAACAAAAATAAAAGAAACAAATTTGAGTTATTTTTACGTATTTATTTTGAATGTTCATGCTAATGATTTATTATAATAATAATAATAACTTTATTCCGGGTGGCATAGACCCATAGAAACCTTAACCTAGTACACATTACATTTTACATAAACTTTTATAATTTGCCATGATTCGCCACACCTACACACGACATGACCAACTGATTCTGAAAGGGACAGTCAAAACGTACTGCTTTTGCATTCAGAATGCCGCTGTTGCTAGCAGGGCAGCTGCTTTTTTGCGCATGATGGCCTGGAAACCATCAGTGCGCGCTTCAGCAAACATCTCAGACGCGCTGCACCGCCACGGCAGACCCAACAACATTCTGAACGCATTATTGTACTGAGTGCGCAGGGCTCTGTAGGCTCGCTGCGTATATCTCACCCACAGGCCGCTTTAGTATAAGGACTGGCAATACGCTTTGAATAGCGTAACTTTCACTTCTCTCGTGCATCGTGCGAACCTGCGTGTGAGCATATTGGCTCTCACTACCAGAGCCCTGCGCTCCCGCTCAATCTCTTCATCGTCCCTGAGGTCACCTGTCACAATGTGACCCAGATATTTAAAAGTTTGAACCTTGCTTAAGGCTATTCCATTAAGATATACAAGAGGCACATCGGTAGGCTGTTGTTTGCCTGATTTAAATATTAAAATTTCACTCTTTTTAGAGTTATATTGTAACCCATGCGCCTCCGCGTACTTCTCACAAATGGACACGAGTTTCCTTAGCCCGCTTATGGAGGGGCTCAGCAGCACCATATCGTCTGCATAGCTAATATTGTTAAAACAAGTGTCATCAATGTGGCAGCTGACATGTTATGCATAATATTATGTAACTTTCATGCATTACAAATTAATAATTAATAGTCATTCATGTGACAAAATGACTATTTATTTAACTAAATTAACTATGTATTTTTATTTTAAAAGTTCTGATGGTCATATGACCTAATTTCATTTAATATACTTACCTTTTTTTAATATAACGATGAAATGGTATAATTTCGTTTTACCTAATTTTATATGGTTTAATGAACATTTCCTATAATGCACATTTGACTTTTTTTTTATAATATTCATTTAATATAATATTCAGTTACTTCAAAATCTATAAGTAACGTTTAATATAATTTACCTTATATACAATATAAGGTATCCCTGCGTCAGATACCATCCACTGTAATTGAATCATATGGGTTAGGTTAGGTTAGAACAGTCAGTGACCATTAACGCCAGATCCCCTCTATTATTGGTGTTGTGGGTTGTGGTTTGGATTAGATGAGGTTAACAACAGTATGATGTTTCCTGATATTAACTTATTCATTACAGATTTTTTTTTAAAGATAAATTTACAGCTTTGTAATAATACACTTAGTGACACAATAGTTTTATGACACCACCGTCCACTTAGTAAAATAAAAAAAATATTTGTTCTACCTACAATGTATGTAAAGTGCCTACAAATTTAATTAGAGCAATATTGTATAAAAATGTGTATTAGTGTCTAACATTTTAGGAGTTAATTATTATGCTTATTTGTTATGTCTATAAAAAGTATGTTTTAATATGATTATGCGTAAATTTATGCTTTAGAATGTTATGCTTAATCATTATTATGATAAGAGAAATTATGCTTAAAAAAATTATGCTTAAGTTGTTATGCGTAATATAATTAGGACAAACAAAAGTATGCCAAGTCATATTAGGCCTTAAAATTTTATGCAAATGGATAGGGAACCTATATGTAAATATATGCTCTCAAAACGGTGAAGGAAAACATCGTGAAGAAACCGGCCTGTCTAGAATCGAAGTGAAATTCGAAGACATGTGACATCTACCAACCCGAACTGGACCTACGAGGTGAATTACGGCCCACTCCCTCAGACCGAGAGGTGGCCTGTCTCCAAGCAGTGGAAACATTGTGGGCTGACTATGATGAAAGAAAATAAATATCTGACCCTCAAAAACATTTTGATCTGCTAAAGATGGACACTTTTAAAATTAATTAACCTCTAAAAAGGTTTTTGCGCTTCAAATGATGCACGACTTTTCTGACACTTTTTAACTTTCTGGCTTAGTATCACAGTTGGTCGTAGTAACAAAGCTAGGGTACCCTGACCAAACTGGTTAGGTTAGGTTGGAACAGTGACCAACAACGCGCGCGCCGAATTGGTCACAGTAACAAAATTAGGGCTTCCCGACCAAATGGGTTAGGTTAGGTTAGAACTGTGAATGACCGCGCAAGAGCCGATCGAGCGAAGCGAGCGGTGGCGACCACGCGGCCGGCGAGCGCTACATTCAAGTTGGTCGCTGTTAGTACTTATGTATTTAGTATTTTTAGGAATTATTTGAGGTTCACAAAGATACTCGCAATCAATACTATATTTATTAGAGTATAATATTTTTAGGATTAAATCATCATCTGCTTAGCCTTTTCCCAACTATGTTGGGGTCGGCTTCCAGTCTAACCGGATGCAGCTGAATACCAGTATTTTACATGAAGCGACTGCCTATATGACCATCACAACCCTATTACTAGGTAATACGATACCGCTTGGTAAGTCTGACTGTCAGACTTTCGGGCTTCTGATGACCCGTAACGGCTGCAAAAGATCCACGATTGACAGCCGGGACCAACGACTTAACGAGTTTTTCGAGGCACGAAGGGGTCTTGATATGTCAAGGTGGTCAACCATCCACGGACCAACCGCGGCAAGCGTAACGTAACCTGATCGGTCGACCCGCGTGGCTGTTATTACTTAGCCACAAGCCCCTCTCTACATGGCATAAAATAATGTTTTGTCACTTTGTCACAAGTACTGCTTCAAAACTACTTACCTCCAAGCCGTTGATTAGATAAATATTTGCCTCCCAGAACACGTAATAGATAACCTCACCAAAAACGGCTTTAATTTAATAAATTAATGTTAAAACATAGGACAAGTTCGCCTCAGTTTCGTCTTAAAATCACAAATATCTGTATGAAATTACAAAATTATATTTTTGCTCTAAATACATTTTAATTCAAAAAGTTCCGTGTGAGCGTGTTTCTGTTTGAAAACTGAAAAGTAATTAGTTAAAACTTTATGTAAATCGTCAAGGCTTATAATAATGCAGTCCTTTTAACTACAATTCGATGTTTCTTCAAAAATCTGTCCTCTTTATTTTACGTTGCTTAAAGTTAAGAAGTTGCTGTGTAACGTTTTGTGTTGCTGTTAGAGAGTTGTCTGTTGTTGTGTGTGTTGTAGATGTGTTTACGTTTAATCGTCAAAAATGTATGATTAAACAGTCGCTAATCATTACTTAACGTTAAGCAGCGTTTATAAATAAAACCCCCGTTTGTCTATGTTGTTACAAATTAAAATTTGTAGTCTTTTACGGCAAGCTAACATAAGCCCAAAGGACAGGTGGCCCGGTATCGATATATAAGGAAACAACAAACTATCTCAAACACCGTATATTTATAAAAAATAATTTAATTTAAGGTATTAAATTGTTTATATTAAATTTCAAGTTTTATTTATTTTATTAAATTATAAAAAGTGAACTTTAAAAAAAAACGAATATTAACAAATTAGGTAAGTTACTATAGCTAGGTATAACTTAATATTGCCAGCCAGCTAAAATTTCAGCAGAAAGAGCTAGGGTCGTAGGGAGTTAGAGATAAACCCATTACTGTTCCATTTAAACATTTAAATTAAATAATATAAATTTACAAATTTAAGGTATAACCTTCCAGTTATTTAAATGTTATTAATTAGTAAATGGGCGCCAGGGCCTTTAAGAGTCCCGGATCCCGGAGCCGACGCAGGTGTCCAATATACTTCTTGATGAACGTAGAATGTCGAACCCAAGATCCTCAATTCAAATTATGTTGAACACCGGTTTCCAATGTTGAAAACCTGACTAAGGTAACCAACGGGTTCTTACAGAAACCGTATTAAAATTAATAAAAAATATTATAAGAGATAAAAAAAAACCGTCTCGCCTGCGCTATCGCTAGACGGACTCCAATAGCCGCACAGTCGTCTCCGCAAGAGGCTTCGAGCGGACTCGAGGAACGGGTCTCGCGTCCTGGCCCCAGACGCTCCCCTAGATCCTGGCAGCGAGACGAATCTCTTGAAGTGCTTCTCCTGGAATTTACAATATGGAGATCCAATAATATAAGGGGATCTAATTTACTTTCCTTGAGGTGACCGAGCTTTCAAATCTAGAAGGCTAAAACATTGGCCGGTTAACATGGCCTTCAAATAGGAATAAGGATTACCCATGTGGCGCTCATCAACTCCACAACAAGGGCTGGTTGCCTTGAACAATAATTTAATACCGAAGTTGGCACTGAGGAATCTAGGGCAAATAGTCAGCGGGCGAACTCTGTACGGTTGTTTTAGCGAGAAATCACTTGACTGCAAAATTCTCAGCTGGCTGGAAAGTAGTCTCCGTACGCGCAATTTGGAATCCTGTAATCAATATCCATGGATCACGACAATATCCTTTTAACAACCAGTGAAGGGCTCACAGATCACTTCATAACACAATTACAACAAAATCCTTACCTTTTAAAACATGTTTAAGGTTTTTAATATCACTTTAGCGTGTCCACCGGCAAATAGACAATAACATGGTTCAATAACCCGGTCATCGATCACGAACCGGAACTAGACGAAGCATTCCGAAAATCTCCCCTATTCCAAGGTAAAATGATTAGAGGATAAACACCACACCAAAATACTTAATTCTCGAAATCCACCAACAACTATCCAACGTAACGTTTAAATGCTGAAACAATAAGAATCTTCATGATGGTTTGGCCAACAAACAAATGATTTGTGATTCCCAACATCAAAATCTGTCCTAATTGGGGTAATTCTCCCAGAATATTCATTCGGCAAATTTAGAATGTACAACCTAGCCACATTATGGCAAAGACAATTCACAGATTAAAAATGGGATTTATTTGACAACGAAGTTTCTAGAAAGAAGTCTATAAAGAAAAAATAATTATACCTCCGTATTCGGTTATTTAGTTTATTATGATTTTTTACTGAATATTGAAAATTATTAGGGATTGCTGCATACGATATTATTTCGACGGTTAGCAATCAATTTGTTAAAAATATCGATTAAACTACAACTGTGAATCGGCGACCACCACGTGTCGCCTTTGACTATATTAATCTATGCCTTTAACTGTCAGAAACTGACGCTGACGTTCGACTGAATGACATCTGGAATGTAACAATCCCTTGATTACAATATTTGATCTAATTTATTGTGCAAACCTGTTTAATAGGTTTATAAAAGTGATTTATTGTGAGAAAGCTTTAACTAAATATTCCAGTGACGAAATACAGTTGAAGGAATGAGTCCTACAAACAAATGCAGGCCAAAGTCAATTGTACAAACCACAATGAAATATATTACTCGGAAACCTCATAATGTTACTTTTTTTCAGGTAGGTATAAAAAACAACGTAACAATGTCAACTAAAAACTATATGTATTCTATCACCGGTTTACTCTGCCTTACTCGCTGTTCAACTTGGTTTGGCCCTCTACCATGTGTCCTGATATTGTTGTCAAGCAGATCAAAGTTGAGGTTGGGGCCCATCTGGGCTTTATTAAACTTAGAACCACAAACATCACATGTTTGTCTAATATCACGACAAATATAGAAGCAAAAATATTTGCGGGTAGATGTAAATTGAGGGATCGAACGGGAAAAGCAGGAGTTTCATTATGTTGAATGCGTTTATTTGTAACAGCCTGTAGATTTTTGCTATACACATGGTGCTCCAAATTTTAATTGAAGGCTGTTGTGATGCGAGTTCACTCATTAATATTTTGCAAAAATAGCTGCCAGAATCAATTTTTTATGCATTAAGCAATTAGGACAGGGCTGTTGTGATGTGTAAAACATAGGACGCAAATAAAAAAGTTGGTTTTACATAATATTATACTAGCTTCTGTCTGCAACTTCGTCTGCGTAAAATTTGTTGTAGTCCGCGCTAGTACTTACTTCATTTTCGCTTGGAATTCGTTCAGATTTTTTTATTTTGGTCAGCTATTAATGAACTAGCGTGATTTTATATAGGCTAAAGTCTTCCTCAAGAATTGGGCTTACAAATGCAAAACTATTTTACAAATTCTACTGGTAGTTCCAGAGATTAGCGCGTTCAAACAAAAAAACAAACTCTTCAGCTTTATTATCAGTATAGATAGATAGATAGATCATCATCTGCCTAGCCTTTTCCCAACTATGGTGGGGTCGGATTCCAGTCTAACCGGATGCAGCTGAATACCAGTATTTTACATGGAGCGACTGCCTATCTGACCTCCACAACCCAGTTACTGGGTAATACGATACCCTTTGGTAAGACTGGTTGTCAGACTTTCGGGCTTCTGACGCCCCGTAAAGACTGTCAAAGATCCACGAATAACAACCAGGACCAACAGCTTAACGTGCTTTCCGAGGCAGGAGGGGTCTTGGTATGTACAGATGGTCACCCATCTACGGACCAACCGCGGTAAGCGTAGCTTTACCTGATCTATCGACCCGTGCGGTGGTTATAACTTAGCCACAAGCCCGTTCTCCGCCCTCCCTATTAGAATAGATAGATAGATATTGTCCTAAATTAAGGTGATAGTGAAACCAGTCTGTCCTTCCCCCACAATTATCCAGAAACTATCTAAAAAGCACCTAATTAAGCTTATTAAACTCTGCGAAGGTTCCATTCGGTTAGCATTGAGGATGATCCTCTTGACTATGTACACGACTTTTGAAGCGTTCCTCCACCTTGCATTTAATGCGAGCTGCTGCAATGAATGCAGGAAGGGTTTGGATGTGGTATGGTGCGTTGGTATATTATGTTGTGAATATGAAAGAAAGAAAGAAAAGAAAAATAGATTTATTTGTCACAGAAACACGTGCATACAAAAAGATAATAATAATAATTTCTAATAATAAGGGAAAATAAAACAGAAATAGTCGACAGCTGTACGTTATGCTTCATGACTGTGACAAGAAGGCTTCCACTCAGCATGATGCTGTGCTATAGCCACCCTGTGCCCCACCCAGTGTTGATTTTCAGTGGTACACATAATATTTTTTTTTTGTTTTAAAAACGTTGCCCCACACTAGGAATTTCCCCTGTATCGTGGGTGCGTGTACAAACATTTTAACTCACATACACAAACAGCCAGACCCGGAAAAACTACTTGTAGCTCATACAAATATTTGTTCCGTTTGGGAATCGAACCCACGACACGCAGCGCAGCAGTCCAATGTGGTATATTGGTTTTGACTGCCTCGTTGGTCTGCACAAGCCCTACTGCATAAGTTCATAACGATCTTGTGTTCGATTTCCAGCTCTGGAAAAACGTTATTAAGTTTTTCCATCAGGAATTTCACAAGTAGTAGACTCTTGATTTGTGGCCGTTTGATGGTAGCGTAACTGACCGGACTATAACAATAAGAAAAAGATAAAAATTCAGCAAGAACGCTAAGTGAAGTAACAGGGGACAGTGCGATGCGATGCGGTTGGTCGGGAAAAAAGAGATTTCACGCGGACGAAGTTGCCGACAGAAGCTAGTTGGTACCGTATTGTCAAATTAAAGTAAAGTTTAAATAGACACTCAACATGGTCTACGTCGTACACGACGCTGCTTAAAAGTACCCTGTTAAGTACAAACTCGATAATATTTTATGCAACATACTAACGCGTTAGTAACTAGTTTTTGTTTGGTCACATCGTTTACGGAGCAAACTCAAGTTCCAAGCATTTATTTCAATTAAACCATTTAGAAGCACTTTTGAATTGTCAACATTAAATAGTCGGTCAGTTAGTCAGAAAGTTGAAGCTAGTTAGCCATTCCAAAACGTAGATCTCTATGGAGAAGAACGGGCCAGAAACTCCAAGGACACTCTTTTAAATCAAGATATTATTACAAAATCCAGGGTGTATTATTCTAGTTACAGTTAGTTATCACATGTGAGAACAATGTAAAAAAAAAAAACAAATGAAGAAACACTTCATTTACTTTACTTACATACTTTAAACAGTCTTAAAATAATAATAATAATATGTACAAGTACATAAAAATGAGGGCAAATAATCAAAGGGTATCAAAAAATTCCTCCGCATCGCTGTCATTAGGAAACGTGCACAAAGGCTAGCAGCATTGCCACGTTGTATGGCAAAAAAATGTTATTAAAAATTAGACCTCTATTGAATTACTAGTACTGTGACATATATGTGATATATATGTGTTCTAGCTACTCATTGGTGATGTGAGTTTGGAACACTTTACTTTTTAAGTAGCATCATGCACGACGATGGGCCTTAGCGAAGCCCGCTAAACTATTAATATTTCGATCATTGTGTTTTCCGTGTGAGCTATTGTGTGTCATCGTTAGGTAAGTAGGTATGTTGGGCAATTGCCCGTGTCCAAGAAACCTAAAAAAAATACGGAAGCATAAAATGATAAGATAAATCTTATCAGGTTATTGGTCTGCTTACTAATAAAGTGCTCAATGATAACAGAAAATAAATCCTTCTTTTACAAAAATGAATCACTATTATGACCACATATAGAAGTAAAAACATACAACTCGAGCCGAGTAAACACGATTCAGTGCCGAGTTTAAGCGATTCAGCGTCTCCGACCGACTAGACTCGAGTATACCCGATTTAGTTTCGTGACGGCTCAGTTTCGTACACTGTTCAGAAAGAGTGCAAAATGCGCCTTAATAAATTTTCACTTCAGTAAATAATAAATATTACAACGTGATATTTCAACACGGAACTCTCATTCGTGAACCTTCGACTATTTTCGTACATCTCCGTAACCAGGCTATGTTATGAAAGCATAAATCGCTGTGGCTTATTAAGTTGGCAATGCTGTTTGCCCACTTTATTAAAATTATGTTTTATTTACATTGCGCGTTGAAAACTCACTTTAAAGTGTTTGGATTGGTCGGTTTGAATTTATGTTCTGTTCATTCTTTTTTACTGTTGGTTTAGCTTTTTTTATAGAGTGCGGTCTGGCTAGTTGGTTAAGTAGCTATAGGCCAACTGCTTAACTGAGACGTTGTCTGAGGTAGCAGCGCGGTGCGGGAGGGGTGTGGTGACGTGATGCGAGAGCTAGTGATTCGTCAAATTGGGACAACTATCACACCTCTCGCACCGCGCAGCTACCTCAGGCAACGTCTCAGTTAAGCGGTCGGCCTATAGTAGCTTGTCACTACGTACAGTCACGAGCACCAATATGTCAACACTTGGCAACGTTCAATTGCGATTTTTTCGTGAAATAACGAATGCAATGTTGAAATATGACACATTACATAAACCTATGGGTTCGAAAATGCTATGTTCGTAACAACATAAAATTTCATAAAAAAATAAAGGAGTAAATCGCTTTTGAATAAAGCCGAGTGTATACATATTTTTGCTCGTGACTGTATTAGTTTTATAGAGGTATGAGAAACAGGCTGTAAAGTTCACTCATACTCTATAGAAAAGGGAGGATCCTCCGACCAGACGGGTATTGTGTCTGGCGGGCAACTGCCCAACGATTTATGTTGGGAAATTGTATCTATGCTAATTGCGCGGTAAACTCTGCTTGCGAGATGCAGGATTTGCGTGACGTCAGTATGATGCGTTGTTCGCATGTGGCGTTGTAGATACCGCTACATTTTGACTGCTGTACAAATACTTAAAAAAAACTTACTTTTACGCACGGAGGGGACACCGTAGAAGAACATATATGATGTTCTTCAGAAACGTCAGGTGCACAGTACTCGCGGCCGGCGTGCGTGTATGACAAGATGTAACATCGTAAACGAAGCAAAAGGAGTTGGTTAGTATCGTAGCAGGTGGCACTCTGTAGTTTTTGCTTACTCCTATAGAGGTGTGTACTTTTAAAATTATTTTGTTCGCAGAATGTGTTAAGTTACAGGAAGCATTGTAAGAAAAATCAGTGATAAAAGATACTAATGAAAGATTTGTTTGTATTCTCTTGTATCTGCCCCGCACTTTAATTTACAGAGAAAAATCTTTCGAAGACATATCAAGGGGTAAAATTGTTTGCTTGTTTGTAAGAGGAAATCTCTGGAAGTACCTAATAAATCCATTTAAAAAAATTACTGATGGAACGCTACACTATTGCCGAGTGCCATAGGCCTGTTTTACAGTATTGTAGCCTTCCATGCGGACGAAGTGGAAGGCAACCACCGTGGTGTACCAAATTGTGTCAAATTTGTCTGCTCAACACGTTATTTACGTGTTGAGCAGACAAAGTTGACGCAATGAATGTTGTTGAACTGTCATAATGAAACGATTCCAATTGATCCAGTGTTACGCAATTAGGGTGCGGACTATTGTTGACAATGCGCAACAAAACATCGTCATACCGTCAACATTACCTCTTTAGAATTTTGCAATTTCTAGATCAACAATAATGCTGTTTACATTGTTTTGGTAAAATCCTCAGTGGTTAAAGCCACTATTGCATTTGTATAGTTCCGATAACCAATCAATCTATGACTAAAAAAAACAATATAAATAATAACGAAAATGTAGCTTATAAATTTGATTCATAGCATAACATAACAGAACATCACACCAACCCCCTAATTGCGTAACAAACTATGAATCTAATTCTGAATATTTTTTAAGGATATTGCTAATCCACTGGTTCATATGTTCGATAAATGTGTCAGCTCAACAAAGTAAATAACGCAATGAATGTTGTTGAAATGTCAAAATGAATCCCATTCCTACTGATAGTGTGTTACGCCTTTACCCCGCTGTATTCCCCGAAGGGTTAGGCAGGGGTGTACCTATGCGGCGATCTCTCGCGTCCGGCCTTGGTCCAGGCCATCGTACGGAGCGAGACTGAATGGGAGGCCGTCACCTCCTTCTGCGAAGCAGTAATGCTCGCAAAGGAGGAGGCGGAGCGCGTGAGGGAGAGGCAATCTCTGCACCCTCGCGGGCCTAGCCGCCGCAGGAGACGCCCTGAACGAGAGTCAACAGCCGACTCCCGGCCACCGTAGGCCCGGGTCGATGGCGCGTTGTGTTCCACGCGCGCCTCAAAGAGATGTCAGCACGAACTGACGGGGTCCGCTAGGGCCGATGCCGCCGGGGCTGCGGGTTGTTCGAAAGAGATTCCGTGGCCCCTGGCACAGGCAACTGAAGGAACACGGGTGGGTTTTAGTCAGTAAAAGTCTGTCACGCCCTTCCGCTCAGCCCAGAGCGGGAGAGACCATTTGATGATTTCCCACAAAAAAAAAAAAAAAAGGGCTGTACCTATAGTACACCAGTATTTCGCTAGTTATGTTTAAGTCCCATGTACTAGGGGCGAGCGTATTAACATCAATTGGGCACAAGTCCAGACTCCGGACTACCACTGCGAAGTTCCAGATGGAACAACACAATAAAAAAACGAAAAAAAAACAAAAACAAATGCACGTTTATGAATTTGACTCATATCGTATATGAATATAAATCACTAGCTGCTCCCCGCGGTTTCACCCTCATAAGTTTTAATCCCGTAAGAATTTCAGGATAAAAAGTATCCTATGTGTTAATCCTGGTTATAAACTATATGTGTGCAAAATTTAATCCAAATCCGTTTAGTAGTTTTGGCGTGAAAGAGTAACAAACATCCATCCATCCATCCATACATACAAACTTTCACGTTTATAATATTAGTAGGATTTTGATTTTCTGCAAGTCGTCCTAAATGGGCCGTAATTTTAAGTAAGTGGCTAAGTAATAACAGTCAGACACGGGTCGAGCGATCAGGTTAAGCTATGTTTGCCGCGGTTGTTCCGTGGATGGGTGACCGTCTTCACATACCAAGACCCCCCGTGCCTCGGAAAGCACGTTAAGTCGCTGGTCCCGGCTGTCGTTCCTGGATCTTTGACAGTCGTTACGGGTCGTCACAAGCCCGAAAGTCTGACAGCCAGTCTTACCAAGGGGTCTCATAATACCCAGTAGCTGGGTTGTTGAGGTAGACTAGGCAGTCGCTCCACGTAAAATATTGTTATTCAGCTGCATCTGGTTAAACTGGAAGCCGACCCTAACATGGTTGGGAGAAGGCAAGGCAGGTGATGTAAGAAGAAGAATTTTACATTACAGAAAAATGCTCGAGAAAATGCTCTAGTGTATACTCACCTTTGACGGCACGGTTGGCGCAGTGGTTAAGCGATTGACTGCTGCGCTGCGTGTCGTGGGTTCGATTCCCGCACGGAACAAATATTTGTATGGCCTACAAGTAGTTGTTCCGGGTCTGGCTGTTTGTGTATGTGAGTTTAAATGCTTGTAAACGCACCCACGATACAGGAGAAATTCCTAGTGTGGGGCAACGTTTTATAAAAACAAAAAACAAAAGACTTTTGTAAAGCATAAATATTGCCTACATTCTTGGAAATAAATATGCCCGGATATTCAAGGGAAGTAATAAGCGTTGTAACTTAAAGTATTTCTAGTGAAGACAACTTTATAAATCTCTTGCAGTTTACTAGATTTATAGAGAATCTGGCTTTTCCTCGGCAGAAAATTTCAATATTATTATGCTCATCACGTTACAGATCTGTTGACACAGTAAGAAGGTACAAGTTTATTTTTATTTTTCACTGATCATTCTTGCATATTCATAGAAAACACATTACATTACGCTTGTATTTCGCGAAGTGGTAGTCAGAGATGTATTGCAACTCCACTAACAATTAGGCAAAAAAAAATCTCGACCAGATTTCGCTAGTTATGTTTAAGTCCGATATAATAAGAGGCGAGCCTCTTGCCATCAACTGAGCATAAATCCAGACTCCGGGCTGGTACTGATAAAATTCCTGATAGAATAACCCAAAAACCTTTTGCACGACCAGGGAATCGAACCCAGGACCTCTGACTACTAGACTAATAAAGCAGCTTCGCCAACGAGACCTCTTATAATACATAGCAATAACGACCCGTCATCATCTGCCTAGTCTTTTACCAACTATGCTGGGGTCAGCTTCCAGTCTGACTGGATGCAGCTGAATACCAGTATTTTAGTATTTTACATGGAGCGTAATACGATACCCCTTGGTAAGACTGGCTGTCAGACTTTCGGGCTACCGACGACCCGTAACGACTGTCAAAGATCCAGGAACGACAGCCGGGACCAGCGACTTATTTACTATTAACCCATCCACGGATCAACCGCGGCAAACATAGCTTAACCTGATTGCTCGACCCGTGCGGCTGTTATTACTTAGCCACAAGCCCCTCAATAACGACCCGTGTTCACCACACTTGCTCACTGTATTTCATCAGGTATAAACCAACTAGAATTAAAAAAAAAAACAGCCAATAACCGAACCCCACCTAAATCATACAAAGTGATACACCACAGAATATCTAATTTCGAAGTCTTCTTGTTACGCGTCTCCGAAAAAGTCGATAATACCGGTTGATACCGGTTTAATCTAGTAACGGGTAAATTACGCGCCGTAATCCCTATTCGGAGGAAAGCAATCAGTATTAAGTAGGAACCAGGTACGCGGTGTGCGTAATATGTACCTACCTATGTGAAAAGAGTACTTGTACCTTCTAAGACGTGGAATTAGACTGTGGAGTGAACTTGTGGGGGGGGAAAGACTTTTTTATAATGGGTCTTGCTTCACATTTTTATATTGACGGTATTGATATGGAAATACAATGTGTGTTTGTAAAGATATGCCTTAACTGCTATGCCTTTTTTTTTTGGGTGGAAAATCGTCAAATGACCTCTCCCGCTCTGCGCGGAAGGGCGTGTCAGACTTTTACGGACTAAAACCCACACGTGTTCCTTCAGTTGCCTGTTTTATAAAAATAAAAAAACATCATTACAGGATTCTTAGTACTGGTCTAATAACATTGGGAGTTCCTTCGTAGGATTAATGTTACGTATGTAGACTTTTGAAAAGCGTAAATATTGCCTACATTCTTGGAAAGAAATATGCCCGGATATTCAAGGGAAGTAATAAGCGTCCTAACTTATAGGTAGTATTTCTAGTGAAGACAACTTTATAAATCTCTTGCAGTTTACTAGATTTACAGAGAATCTGGCTTTTCCTCGGCAGAAAATTTCAGTATTATATTATAGTACAAGTTTATTTTCAACTGCTATGCCTTAATTAGTATGCCTTATACTTTGGGGGACAGCGGTCAAACCAAAAAAATGTGATGTACGAACTTAACTGTGTTTATGTAAAATTACTGTCTATTGTCACCTTTTCTTTTTGCTAATAAAACTTTTTGTAAGTATATTTTTTTTGTATGAATTTAATTTTTCGTTTGTTTTTTTGTTTGTGTCAAGTTGTCTCGAAACTGGACTCGCACAGATTTCAATACAATTTGCCTTAAACCGATACACGTTAGGTTCGCAGATGTAGACTGGGAACTTGTGATCAATATTTAGAATAGGTATTTCCTTTGAATGTTTGGACAGTATTATTCCCAAGGGCGTTAAAAAGAGTGATCCATAATATTGGAGAACAGTTGTTGCTCATTGGTATCGGTGCCGAATTGCGAGTTGTAGGTCGTGAGTTTAAACCCATGCAGGGACTTTACTTTGTGTATTTAATTTTATCATCACTACTGTCAAAACGGTAAAGGAAAACATCGTGAGACAACCGGCATGTCTTAGAACCAAAAATTCTAAGACATGTGACATCTACCAACCCGCACCGGGCCCGTGTGGTAGATTATGGCCCACTCCCTCTTCTAGAGAAGAGGCCTGTGTCCCAGCAGTGCGAACATTATAGGCTGATTATGCATATCTACTTGTATAGAGGTATGAGGAACAGGGTGTAAAGTTCACTCATCCTCCATAGAAAAGGGAGGATCCTCCGACCAGACGGGCGTTGTGTCTGGCGCGCAATTGCCCGATGAATCATGTCTGGGCGTTTGTATATATGCTAGTTGCGCGGTAAACTCTGCAAAGTCAAAGTCAAAGTCAAATCATTTATTTCAAATAGGCACATAAAAGGCACTTTTGAACGTCAAAAATAAAATTGATTCTAGTCGCCCCTTCCAAAAGGTAGTTTTCGTATGGAGAAGAATGGGCAAGAAACTCCACCGTTACTCTTTTAAAATGTTTTACAATATTTTGCATACATTATTTATATAATTATATGTGAAGACGATGCACCTAAAAATAAAATTACTATACCACAATAGGTAAAAGAATTAAAATGGATAAATGAAACCATGACATATAGATTAACTATGTGATAGATACATAGTGCTCACATATTCACAAACATTCCAAAAGTAGACGATTTTTATAAATAAATAAGGAGTAATAAGTCCGGGTGTGACCCCAAGTAATTACAAAATGTAAATCAATGTCAAAGGAAAAAAAAAAAAGAATAAATTATACAATTATAAAAATAAATTTTTAATATTATATATATTTATACTAACCCCACAAGATCTACATTAAGTTCAACTGTATCATCGAAGACTTTTATCATTCTTTTATGTAAATGTACCGACGCCAGCAGGTCAAGCTATAAAGAAAATTTGACAATACTGTCAAATTTTCCCAATCAACTTTCAACCTTAATGCTTTAGCGATAAAGTTGAAAATCTATTAAAGAAATTTGACAGATTATGGTACCTAGCTTGATGTGCTATGTCTGTACATGCTTTTCCAATTTATTTCCGCTTTCCCATAATAAAAATAGAATAGAATAGTAAAGACATGAAAAGCAATTTATTTTAAGATAAGCAATATATTATAACGATGTCATGTGTTCATTTACAAAAGCCTATTAATAGAAAAATCCTACTTTACTTTTTTTCTGGAAAGGAGCACTTCCCATGCATTTTCAATGTACCGTGATGAGTATAGCGGGGGCTATAAAATGATATAGCGTCATAATTATTACGTCTATTCCAAGCGAACGTGTTTACAACAGCGCGCCTATTCTACCCCCGTTTTTCGAAACAAAAACCTACTAGAAATAATTTGAAAGCTCATTCTAAATTCGCTTGAATGTTCGAATGCTCTACCAGAGTTATTTATTTATATTAGAATTGGCCTTCTACTCACTGTTAGTTTTATAACTAACAGCTGAAAGCCAATTCCCGTAATTAAAAACCTTCATAATCTAGTCGCAACCTCATTTCAGCGACAATCAATGTCAAAAACTTGTCAAAAATGTAGGTAAATTAGAGGTCTTTTTGACAGATTGAGACTGAGATCAGACTGTGAACGTTCTTAAAATTACGAAAATTGCCCCTCTGATCACTGAACCACACTCTTCATTAACAGAAACACATCTAGTCACAAAATTAATAAGTCCGTGTGTCTCTACTATGTTCCCCATTGATTTCCCTCGAGTTCCACCACCTACAGGCAGACAAAATATCATTACTTTACCCCGGGCGCCGCTCTTCATTTCCGAAGTCACTTCGACGAATCACGCGTTCTGAAGGGCTGATCAATCAAATTCAAGATTATTACTATACTATTTTTTATTATTATTTTTTTTTTTTATCTTTAACTGTGAATTGGAGGGTATTTTGAAATGTCTAAGACTGGAGTGTGGTTTTGAGAAATTGATCAAAATTAAACGACGATATGTGGTCTTGTCACGACTGACTTAGTCAATTAATGTTTCATTATCTTAAGTCAGTAGCAATCATAAAAAATCCTCGCGACCAAAAGAAGCCATATTTTATAAACCTTATTTAATATCTGATATGGTACTTAAAATCGGAATATCATGGGGTAGGAGCCAAGTTTCTTGGAGGCATACAATATCACACATATAATATAACCGTCTCACACTTTCCATCGGTCGTTTAACAGATTTACAGTGAAAAGTAATGGATCTTACAATGTTTATTACTGTTTTGGTTCATAAAGAAAAGTTTTATCAAGCTATAACTTATTCCAGCCACTTCCGGTACATAAACCTCACAAAACGCCTAAAGGTTATGCCGTCTGGCCCGAACTCGTCATTCAAAAACAACTGTAATTTACGCTTAGAAAAAAAAAAAAAACAAACAAATATACTGTCTACTGAGCAGTGGTGGCCCAGTGGTAACGGCTGCGACTTACGGGTTGTAGGTCGTAGGTACGAACCCAGTCAGGCGCTTTACTTAGTGTACATTATTTAATCACTACTGCTCTCAAAACGGTGAAAACATCGTGAGGAAACCGGCATATCATAGAACCAAAGAAATTCGAAGACATGACATCTAGCAACCGCACTGGGCCCGCGTGGTGCATTACGGCCCACACCTTCTCACAGAGAGGAGGCCTGTGTCCCAGCAGTGGAAACATTATAGGCTGATTATAATGATTTAATATACTGTTTTTTTATTTAGCCTACACTGTCCCACTGCTGAGCAAAGACCTCCCCCAAATCCTTCCATGCATCCTTTTTTAGCGTCACCTCGATCCAACCCTTGCCAGCCAGTCAGCCAGCTCTTCCTGGTCCAGCCTTGGCGACACTGTCCATCCTCAGGCAGCCACCGTTTGGAGAATGTATACTGACTTTATTGGTGAAAATACTTCTAGCATTACGACGATAATTAATAGACAAATATATAGTAAGATAATTAAAATAAACAGCAACTGGCAACAAAATATTTAAACTCATAGTTTTTCCAGCAATCTAGCACATAACTATTAACCACAATCTGAATCATGTTGAAAGATATTGTTAATCCATTACTTCGTATGTTCGAAAAACCTGTCTACTCAACAACTTAAATAACGCAATGAATGTAGTTCAAATGTTAAAATAAAAGTCATTGTGTGTGAAAAATTGACTCCATGTTTTTCAGACTAATAGTTTTTCTTTTTAAATAAACACGAGCGACAATTACCATTATTATCTAAGCCTTTTTCTACAAAACCTGACAAGGTGTGTGCTGTGCCTCACCTTTAATCTAAAAAACCTCAACTTTAAACAATTACACGTTAATCACATACAAACTCAAAGTACACAAGGATTTTCCGACGAGCAAAATTTTTCACTTAAACTCGCTAACACCTCAAATGGGGCCAAACAATTAGTAACATCACAAAGCTTTGAATATGCAGAAATAATGCTTTTCATTATAAAAATCTAACTTTCTAATTAGCCCTTTACGTAGCGAGAGCGTAAAAACTGTGACCACAACGCTGTGCTTGGACAAAGTGCTCTTTTAACAGACACTGAGAGTGTGGACTTTGGTCAGACAGTTTTATTACGCCCCACAATTTTCCTTTAAAAGCTTTTCATATACAACATAACATCACGACAATTTTGATTCTCTCAGTACCAAAGTTATCGACATAGCTCACAAAAGCAAGCTGAAGTGGCAATGGGCCGGCCATATTAGGCGTAGAACCAATGCCCGTTGGGGTAGACGTGTTCTAGAGTAGAGACCGCGAATCGGCAAACGTAAGGTAGGACGCCCTCAAGCTAGGCGGAATGACGATCTTCGCAGAGTGGCTGCTAGCAGCTGGATAAGAGTTGCCGAGAATCGAGCTAAATGGCGTGCAATTGGAGAGGACTATGTCCAGCAGTGGACTGCTGTAGTTTGATAATGATGATGATAACATCACCGCTGTTTCCCCGAAGGGTGAGACGGAGATGTATATATATAGTACAGTCACGAGCACCAATATGTCAACACTTGGCAACTTTCAATTGCGATTTTTTCGTGAAATAACAAATTCAACGTTGAAATACGACACATTACATAAACCTACCTCGAAAATGCTATGTTCGTAAAAAAATAAAATTTCATTAAAAAATAAAGGAGTAAATCGCTTTTCAATAAAGCCGAGTGTATACATACTTTTGCTCGTGACTGTACATCCACATTTTGCCAGTAAGTTTTAAGTCTCACGTAATAGGAGGCAAGCCTATGAATCAGGCACAAACCCAAACTCCGGGCTTCCATGGAGAAATTCCGGGTGGAAAAACACAACTACTACTACTGACTATATAGCTCTAGGATATTGCTCCAACCAGCCTATCCATTTAGTCCCTCCATTTTGACGTCAAAATGGAGGGACCAAAGATTTTGTTAAATAACTCGGTATACATTGAGGTAGCTAAAATTATTGCAAAGGTAGCAAATAGTAGATTTATAGTATTAAACTTTTATGTAGGCTGATTTGAGATCGAAGACTTGGTCCCTCCACCTTGACGATACCAGGCAGTTACGATGTAAAATAAAATCACAACATCTTCAGATGCGGGGTTAAAGCTGCTTTTAACCAACACTCTAAAAGCGTAACACACTATCAATCAGAATCTGAATCATTTTGAAGAATATTGCTACTCCATTGCTCTTTAAGTTCGACTAATTCGTCAGTTCAACAACGTAAATAACGCAATGAATGTTGTTGAACTGTCAAAATGAAAGCCATTGCTACTGTAAGTGTGTTACGCAATTACCCCGCATAGCTCTATAAAATCTTTATATTACACGCACCGTGTCAAGATTATCACTTTTATCATGTTGTTTCATCTTTAGTTAAGTAGTAAACATTCACTAATAAATGCAGACTTATTTCATTAAATAAAAATAAATAAAAATACATTTATTTCGAGCAACATTAACTCATATGTGGAGTACACACAAATACAAATACAGACAACATACAAAATCTAATAAAAATAAATAAAATAAAAAGGCAACATCTAACGGGCCCTGCTGACGGCAACATGCCTATCACAACAGTGCCGTATGTATGGGCAGTCCATCTGGTCCGCGATCATTGCCAGTACAGCATTGGGGACGTTTCATTGATGACGATATTACGATTTCTTTCTCGTATTAAATAAAAAATTTGAGGTGACGATCATTTTGCGGTACACAATCAGCCTATAACGTTCCCACTGGTGGGACACAGGCCGTCTCTCTGTGAGAGGGAGTAGGCCGTAATCCACCACGCGGTCCCGGTGCGGGTTGGTAGATGTCACATGTCTTCGATTTTTTGGCTCTCGGACATGTCGGTTTCTTCACGATGTTTTCCTTCACCGTTTTGAGAGCAGTAGTGATGAAGTAATTTACACAAAGTAAAGCGCCTGTCCGGGTTCGAACCTACGACCTGCAACTCGTTAGTCACGGCCGCTACCACTGGGGTACCACTGTTCTCAAACTGCTCTCATTTTTCGTTGACCATCTGTATTTTCTTTTACATTTCTCTGTTACTCCACTCTGTCTTGTAGATTAACACATTTTTTTTTCTCCTCTAAAACATCTCATTACACACCACCACATAATATTCATCTCAAAAAATGCAGTAGTCTAAGCCGAAAAACATAAAAGCATCAGCCACAATACTCAGGGAATAAAGCCTCCCTTTTCACACACCGTTAGGTCCACATTCTAAGTGGTGGCAGTATTTACTAAGCATACATTCTCGTCGGCTCTCATTAAACGAAGCCGGGAGGAACTTTTTGCCAGTTTGCGACCATAAAAATGGCTGGAAAATATAGGGCTTAGCGAGTTTCTTTTTATTTAAAACCTGCCCTTTTGAAACCGCTTACAATGAGTATTTATTTGGTTTAATTAATGTGTTGTGATAAACATGAAGACTAACAAATTCAATGGACTTAGTCTTTTTTTTGTGGGATTGTGGCTAAGTAATAACAGCCGCACGGGTCGATCGATAAGGTTAAGCTATGCTTGCCGCGGTTGGTCCGTGGATGGGTGACCATCTTTACATACCAAGACCCCTCCGTGCTTCGGAAAGCACGATAAGCCGTTGGTCCCAGCTGTCATTAGTGGATCCTTGACAGTCGTTACGGGTCGTCAAAAGCCCGAAAATCTGACAACCAGTCTTACCAAGGGGTATCGTATTACCCAGTAATTGGGTTGTGGAGGTTAGATAGGCAGTTGCTCCATGTAAAATACTGGTATTCAGCTGCATTCGGTTAGACTGGAAGCCGACCCCAACATAGTTGGGAAAAGGCTAGGTAGATGATGATGATGTACTTATGTTAAAGAGATCATGTCATCAGTCGCCATGTAAAATACTGAAGGCTAATTCTCGTAATTTAAAACGTTCAAAGTCTAGTCGCAGTCTCATCTCGGCGACAAGCAAATGTCAAAAACTTGTCAAAATGTAGGGAAATTAGAGGTATTTTTGACAGATTGAGACTGAGATTAGAAGGCCAATTCTCGTAATTTAAAACGTTTAAAATCTAGTCGCAGTCCCATCTCAGCGACAAACAAATGTCAAAAATTTGTCAAAATGTATGGAAATTAGAGGTATTTTTGACAGATTGAGACTGAGATTAGAAGGCCAATTCTCGTAATTTAAAACGTTTAAAATCTAGTCGCAGTCCCATCTCAGCGACAAACATATGACAAAAACTTGTCAAAATGTAGGGTAATTAGAGGTATTTTTGACAAATTGAGACTGAGATTAGAAGGCCAATTCTCGTAATTTAAAACGTTCAAAATCTAGCCGCAGCAGTCTCATCTCGGCGACAAACAAATGTCAAAAAATTGTAAAAATTTATGGAAATTAGAGATATTTTTGACAGATTGAGACTGAGATCAGACTGTGAACGTTCTAAAAATTACGAGAATTGTCCCTCAGGTATTCAGCTGTATCCAGTTAGACTGGAAGCCGACCTGTCAAATCCAAAAGGGGATCATCATATCATATCATAATAAGCTTATAGTGATCCCGATGCTGGGACACAGGCCTCCTCGGTGAAAGGGATTCAACTCGGAGGGTACCCTTGCGTAAAAAGATCACTTGTGGTGGTAGGTTGTGATTGTCTTGTGAAAACATAAAAGGTCGTAATTATCAATCTTATATGCAGCAAACCAGTTTTACCAAGGGGTATCGTATTACCCAGTAACTAGGTTGTTGAGGCAGTCGCTCCATGTAAGTTACTGGTATTCAGCTGCATCCGTTTAGACTGGAAGCTGACCCAAAGATAGTTGGGAAAAGGCTAGGGAGATGATGATGGTGAATCTCATATTCAGCTTTTTTTACAAACATAGAATCATGAAACAGCCTGCAACACAGCTGTACTACATTTTAAAATCACAATCATTTTAGCAACACAAATAATACGTACATTTCGCATTTCATCCCGACATTTTATTACTCAACACAAAAGTGGGGGCGACAGCCTGTAAAATTAGAGGTTTTTAAAATCCAATTTTAATATGTTAATGTGGGACATGGTGTTGTGTTTTAATTATTTTAGCACTAAAGCATAAACGTTGTTTTAGTTGTTAAAGATTTGCATGAACGATGTACTGATTTTGTGATGTTATTTATTTCAATTGTTTTGTAAAGGTAGTCAAGGTTGATAATGTTGAAAACAATGCTTTACCTATCACATATGGAGTCCCACAAGGATTCATATTGGGCCCGTTATTATTTTTGATATACATAAATAATAAAACACAGCTAGGACTACATGGACATTTAACTTTATATGCAGATGACACATGCTTGTTTTATTTCGGAACTAATGTTTATGACGCTATTTCACTAGCCCAAGAAGATTTATAATTCTGTTTGAATGGTTCCAACATAATTTGCGAACCGTAAAAAATTACAAGTCCCTTGTCAAATCACATTTGTTATATCTAATATCTAATCGTAATTGGGAAACGCCAGTAAAACAAAACTATAGGAACGAAGAGAAACGGAAGAATGCAATGAATGCAGAACAGGATCATAAAGATATCCATACTTGACACCAACGTAAAAATGTTTTAAAGAAACAAAACTGATGAATATCAAATAACTTTATATGTATAACACTTGTATCTTGATTAGAAAAGTAATGGATGGAACCATTCACGCAAAAATAAGATTAACCAAAAAATCTCTAATATGTTAACGCAGTCTTCGTCGACTAAGCTTACTTGTCCTGCGAAAGACACGTAAGTACAAATTATGCAGAAAAGAATATCACCTATGAAGGAGCACAAATTTATAATTTACCATCCTACAAAATCAAAATTCAAATCAAAATCAAAAGTCATTTATTCAAATTAGGCTGAGAATCGGCACTTTACGAACGTCAAAAATACAAAAGACAGTCTCCCAAAAACGCCCGCCCTTCACCACTTCCTAGTGCAATCGCTGGGAAAAAGAAGTGGCGCAACAAACTCCCCAGCAGCACAGCTGTCTGTTCAGTTAGAAAATACTTGATTGTATACAATAATAGGTATGTTAAGTAATTAACATTACAAGACACAGAACATTAAATTAAATTATTTGCCATATGTCAGCTAAATAAAAACTATACATACTCAAGCTTAAAATTAATTAATTAAAATTAAAATGTAAATAAAAACTTACTACCTAAATAAAAGCCTCCAGTCATAAAGGGCGTGACAGCTTACATATTTATGAATTGCTGGGTTCTGTTCACATAGCTGTCACTTGAAGTCACAAATGATAAACTAGGACCATCGATGTAAAATAAATAAATAAGTTAATACTAATAACTACAATAAAACCATGGTCAGCAAGACGACCAGCCACCACAAGCAGCACCTGTTTACGAGCACAGCGCAAAGATCAGCCATTACCCCCTTCGCCATATTTGAGGGAAGGAGGCAACCCGACCCCCGACGCTACCGCAAGCAGTGACATCTAAGGGAGCATGACGAACTTGCTGCCGGTTACTCAGGCAAGAATAATATGATCAATCCTCGAGGTCACTAGCTAACCACATATTGTAATCAACTCATTAAAATGAGTAGATTATGTCGATAATACATTAAAATAACAATTAAACTGAATTGACTTACACAGCCAAATAAAAGTAAAGGATTATATGAACTCATTTATAACCTGTCAGTAAGCTAATTCTGGAAAAAGAACATAAACATTGTCTTGAGTTAATCAGGGCGACGAACTATTCTTATCGCGTAAGTAGTCGTTGATGGCTAATATGCCTTTGAGCAAAGGTTGGATTTTACTTGAGCTTTAAATGCATTAAAAGGCAAGTCTAGCAAAGAAGAGGGTATCTTGTTATAAAAAGTTATACCAAGCCCAACAAATGAGTTATGAACCTTATGAAGCCGGTAAAAGAGGGGCACGTAGTTTGTCCTTATTTCTAGTGTTAACACTGTGAATATCGCTGTTTTTAGTGTACATAAAAAATGTAAGCTCTTTCAGTGGTTTTAAATGAAAACTATCACATCACACAATGGAAACCACTCACTAGTAATGTTATCAGCCAGAATAAAACCCAACAAATTTAAAAACAAAATAATTCTAAGCCTATTGTATAGAACCAGTGACTGTTACCTAGAATAAGTTTATTACAATATATTTTTTTTTGTTTTTTTATTTATTCTAAATATGTATAAAAATAACATATAAAAAATCTGCCAAACTGCAAAACAGTTTGTCGGCAATTGTTCTCGTTTCACAATAGCATTATAACAAATTTCGATTTTTACTATAAACTAACATATAAAATTAAGAAAAAAAAAAGGAAGTCGGTTACAGAAATAAACACATTTTCCACCTATGGAATATTTCTTTGTGCACAGATACAAAATCAGCTATGGACACAATGGGTAGCGGGATCGTCCGGGGTAGCGGGATCGTCCGAAAGGGTTACCGCTGCCCTGGTACATAAAGGACTAAGGAAGGAACACGGGTGGGTTTTAGTCAGTGAGAGTCTGACACTCCCTTCTGCTCCACCCAGAGCGGGAGGGGTCATTTGATGATTTCCCATCCTCAAAAAAAAAAAAAGCTATGGACACAATGACACAATGACATAATGTTATCTTATGTTCTCATGTACATAAGTGCCTTTTTTTTCTTTTTTGAGAATAAAGTGAAATGAAAATGAAATGAAAATGAAAAATGTTTTATTTGTTTTAGAAGTAAACTTAACATCTAGTGGTTGGAGCCTCCTTTTAAGCAAAAAGCCTGTGTTAGGAGACTCCGCTCTTCCAAAACTTAAAATATTAAAATATTAACATATTATACAAAGTATTTAAATCTAAACCTAATTGATATCTGCGGTGTCCGGTTGTATATGTCGCAGGCAACTAGCTTAGTGCTCGTAGTACACAAGAGCGACTTATGTACGCGTCAACGACAGAGGCAAGTGCAACAGCCGACGAGTGTCGACGGCTGTCGTCACCGCATGTCAGTTTCTGCCGCTGACAACATGCCACTTGTATACAGGGTGGCAGGAACATCGACGCGCAAACTGTAACCATGCATTCAGGACATGATACTAGACCCCATAGCGTCGAAATTTTTCGTCGGTTAACAAAAAAAAAAATCTTCTGTTTCATAGAAAAGTGCAATACCTACGCGGTTAAAATGTATGGAACAGCAATATTTTTTTTTTATAACTGATGAAAAATTTGAATCCATGGTCACAGTTTGCGCGTCGATGTCCCTGCCACCCTGTATTTGAGCATCGTACTCAAACACACGACCGGCGCGTAGTCGACACTCGTCGACGGCTGCAGTTCTCTGCCGTTGAGGCGTGTCCCTCGTATGTTTGTGTCGCAGTAGGATGATTGAAGCCGTGATATAATTATATCCCAAGGGGATCTACGAGTATATCACGTAATATTATATGAAAGCCGTTCATAACTGTCTTAATAGGATTTAAAAAAAAAAAAACTTTTTTTTTATATCACCTAATAAACACTAACTGTCTTACTACGATAAAAAAAAAAACATTTTTTTAATATTTTTTTATATGACGTAATGTTATATGAAAGCCGTTCATAACTGTCTTTCTAGGATTAAGAAATTAGAGTTTCCGAAATTTCTATAGTCCATGGCAGTAAGTACCACGTTATGTAATTACACCTCTCTAGCAACCACGAGGCTCAAGTACTGGTAGGTTAGGTTTATTTTCACTTAGCATCATCATCAGGCACCAAGTATATACAGGATTTGATCTTATGTTTAGTTCTACAGTTTATCCACAGCCCGGCTTCGCCTACTGCTAAGCGTTAGGCCCCTCATTTCTCGTGCCAATCCCCACGCTACTGTGCCAGCCTCATCCAGGTTTTGCCCACGATGGCAACAATGTCGTCTGTCCATCTCGCCGCCGGACGACCGACATCTCGTCTCCCAGTCCTTCGACGCCACTCTGTCACAGCCTTACTCCACGTAAGGCTGTGACAGAGTGGCGTCCAAGGTCCTGTCATCACGGGCACTTGCTCTACTGTTACTTTTATTTATTTCTGGAACAACTATCCTATTCAGGTATTTTTTTATCCAGTTATACTCGGAGAAAACCCCGACACAGAAGTCTAGCTGCGTTCAGTAACACCGAAATTGATGTAGGTGGCAGAGGTAGACAACCCACGAGATTTTCCTGACCTTTTAAAAATACCTACCTTTATTATATAATTCAAAGTAGCTACTTATACCTAAATAAGAATACAATATAGAATAAAAGTTCCTCGAATTCAGACACGAAAACATGTTTATCTCCTTTGAAAAATGTTTAGAGAAAAAGAACAACAATAAAGAAAGTAAAACCCAGTATTTTCCTTCTATCCGAGAAACCGGAAAAAATCTAAGCAATTCGTTTAAAGGAAGTACATACAAAAATGTAAGAGACAAATAATTTTATTACTTTTAAATCTCATGGACGGTACAGCTAGCAAAACTAATTAAAATGGAGCCGAAACAAAAACTCTGTGAAGCTTAAATAGCCAAGATAAATTACTAAGTTTGTCTCTAAAAAGACTTTTTTTTTTGCTACCAGTGCAAGTGTTTGCTTGCTGTTAAAAGTAGTCGTCCGTACTGTTTTGTTAACTGCCTGAGAATCGTGTTTCATATAAGAATAGTATTGTTACTCATAAATTCTGCAGTGACTAAGTTTTCCAGATATTATTTTCATAGTAGTCTTTTCTTTTTCTTGTTTGCGAATGTTTCGTTTTTCTCAAGAAATAACATTCTGAGAAAAGTCCTATTTTATAATACTATATATGTATATAGGCTTCGATAAAACAAAGTTTGTAACACTATAAAATATCTATCAAAACTTTACGAGACAATCGCTTTCGAACCTTGCGTAAGTTTAAGGCTAGCCACAAACGAGCCCGGTGGCTCGTTTGTGGCTAGCCACCGGTAGCCCAGCGACAATAGGCTCACGAGCTTTTTCATACGTTTTGTATTGATTCGTCGCACACGTTTGGCCAGTGGCAATCACCCGCTACAGCAGTACGCAGTACCGCAGCTAGAGGCGACAGCCACCGGTGGTTGTGGTTGGTGGATTGTTTGCGCTTACCCTGAGATTTATGCTCTTGACTATACACAAGAATGGTACCTACATTTTTTCTGGTTACTGTTTCTTACTTCTGGTATCCAGGTACCCAAACGTGCTGGAACGGTTCTTGTAGTTATCATAATATACATAGACTGCCTGATTCACCATAGCCGTCCGAGAATACTGTTAGATTTCATTTTCATTTTATGATACTGCATAGCCGGATACTGAATCGTGCCTTATCACAGTATTATTATTAAACAACATTGCGACTTGCTTACATCAATCCTTCATAAATTCACCCAAACACACCCAAACAATTATATACCCATCGTCTCTTTTAAAACAAATAACCCTACTTTTTTCTCATTCCCAAAACAATAAACAAAACAAAAACGCAAGAATCTCCAACCGGAACAAAAGTAGAAGCGACCAGCTTCAAGACCATTCAACATTTCCTTTATTACCATATATTTTGTACATCAGTCGGTCTGTTTGTCCGGCGTTTGGCACAAAAGAGGCTGAAATTATCGCGTCCGGCCGGAACTTGGGGTACGGAACCACCCCTTTAGCTGAAAGACGGTTAAAAGCCGTTGCTGCTTCGTTTCAGGGTAATTGAGATGTGTATGTTGTCTTATAGGCACTTGTGACGTCATATGTTACGAGTATGTAAGAAGTCACTTATGACATAATATGTTATGTTTTGGGGGTAATTTAGGGAACGATATTTAGGAAAGCGAATATTATTTTGAATGACAGATTTCTCACTCATCTCAACACGAATCTTATTTGCGGTATAGGATCTAAGTCAAAAAGTACAAATAATATAAGCACAGCGCCCGGGGACTTCATTCCCGCGGATTTCAGACTCTCCAATTCAAACTTCAACACTAAGGAGTGTTGAAGTTTGAATTGGAACCACATAAGGAGTGTTGAAGTGAATTTCACCACTTTACACATTTATAATATTTAAATGGATAGGCAGTGGTATCGGCTCCGACTTACGAGTTGTAGGTCGTGGGTTCGAACCCAGGCAGGCACTTTACTTTGTCTATTTAATTTCATCACCACTGCTCTCAAAACGGCGAAGGAAAACACCGTGAGGAACCGGCATGTCCCATAACAAAAAAATCGAAAACATGTGACATCTACCAATCCGCAGTCGAGGAGAAGAGGCGTGTGTCCCAGCAGTGGGAACATCATAGGCTTATTACTATGATGCCCGTGCCCGTGGATTTCCGCGGATTTTCAGATCCAAACTTCAAAGCCCCATTAATAATCACCGCTTCACAATTTACATTATTTAAATGGATAGCGATGGATAATGGAGGCGGGGTCGCGGCAGACCACGTAGGCGATGGCGGGACGAGCTGGATAGGTTCCGTCAAAACTGGAAGGAGGACGCGCGGGCTCGCGAAAGATGGAAGGAGTGGGGGGAGGCCTTTGCCCAGGAGTGGGACAGCGTAGGCAAGTCAACAAAAAAAAATGTATAGATACCTACTGCAATCAACTATCTGTCTTCTAATACAAGTAAGTAAGCGGATATCTTTCCCAAGTTCCAGTAACTCGTTGTTCTAGTGATCGCAAACGCTACTGCTGAGCAAGAGGTCCTGGGTTCAATTTCTCAGTAATAGCCCGGGGTCTAGATTTATGCCCGTACGTATGGAGGTATGAGGAACAGGGTGTAAAGTTCACTCATCCTCCATAGAAAAGGGAGGATCCTCCGACCAGACGGGTGTTTCGTCTGGCGGGCAATTGCCCAACGATTGATGTTGGGAATTTTGTATCTATGCTAATTGCGCGGTAAACTCTGCTTGCGAGATGCAGGATTTGCGTGACGTCAGTATGAACGCGTTGTTCGCATGTGGCGTTGTAGATACCGCTACAACGGTAATTGGCTCGCCCCATATTACATGGGACTTAAACTTAACAGACCAAATGTAGGTAGTACTTAGGTATACTTCTTCATAACCCTCCGCGAAATACAGGTGTGATGTTATGTTATTTCCCAAAGTTGTTAGTTACCTGAATTAAAATGTAAAGAAATAAACAATAGTATATATTAACAAGATACTGCTACTTGTAATTTAGAGACAGGTTTAGCAATTTTTCCCGAAACCCGACTTGGCCAATATGTGACTAAAAAACTTCGCTACATCGACGTATTTGCCCGATAAGACAAACAAAACTGTTATTGGACGCTGGAATGTGGACAGGCTTTATTGGGGAGCTTGTAAAAAACTCTCTCTTCGGTTTAGCTTTAGCTACTTATTAACTGTTTATGTGTATATATGGTCTGTTTCGAAAGTAACAGTCGAAAATGTAAACAAATGGATCAGAAAACGTACCGGTGGATGGCAATTTGTAGTGCTTATAAATTGATTACTTTTATTGGTTTGTTTGAAGAATTAAACTCGAAATGCTAATTTTAAGAAAATCACCTTAGGGATATTTTTCATTTAGAAAGAAAAATTGGTTTATTTGTCACAGAAACACATTCATCCTGGCACATTCATCAAGGCCATTTCCCGTAATTAAAAACGTTCATAATCTAGTCGCAATCTCAACTCAGCGACAATCAATGTCAAAAATCTGGGGAAATTAGAGGTATTTTGACAGATTAAAACAGCGATCAGAAAGCCAATTCTCGTAATTTAAAACGTTCAAAATCTAGTCGCAGTTTCATCTCGGCGACAAAAAAATGTCAAAAACTTGTCAAAATATATGGAAATTAGAAGTATTTTCTGACAGATTGAGACTGAGATCAGACTGTGAACGCTCTTAAAATTACGAGAATTGCCCCTCTGACTGCGAACGTTCTTAAACTTACGAGGATTGCCCTTCAGATATATTTGGAATAGGCATTAGCTTTAATACCCAAGAAAATAAGATGGCGTCTTAATGAATTATGCATAGTGTAGCAATGTAGGAGCTAATAACGTGTATAACCTATTTTTATTAATAACTAGTTGACCCGGCGAACTTCGTACCGCCTCAGAATCAATAAGAACGAATGTATGAGAAAATGAGTTCTTTTCATTATTTATTTTTTCGTGAATTTTCCCGGGGCGGAGACAAATCCAACATACATATCATAAAATCGATGGAGCCGTTATTGAGTTATAAAAGGTGTAACCAACCCGAATTTGTTTTATTTATACAGGTTCAAATTAAATTAGCAAGTGAAACTCGCAGACTTAATTGGTATCGAAATCTAAACACGATAAAACATATTTGCCATACTTGCTGTCACTGATCCTAAAAAAAAAACATAAAATTTTTATTGTTTTTATTTTATCGTGTTTCGATATCAATAGCCATCACGACTGCAGAGTTTCACTAGCTAATTTAATTTGACCCTGCTAATACAGCTTTTACTGCCATGTAATGATTATTAATTATTATTATTTTTATCATTATTCTTCTCAACCATCTAATCTCTTCACCACCCTTGGTTCACTGATAGAGAATGCCTAAGGCATTAAGTCCGCCTTTGTACCTTTTTGTGTGAAAAGTTTTAATACCTAAATAAATAATTAATGAAACTTTTAAAGCGAATAGGTATAAGACCTTCTAAACAACTAGAGATCACAGAATCAAACAATGGGTCCATCTGAAGACTCAGACACACAACTCCAATCCTCCATTGACGTCGGCAAATATGTGGGGCGTCCAGTATTGAGGACGAGACTGTCCAGGGCAGGGTTTACGTAAAGTGCTGACCGTGCCACCGGGCTGTATGATCCGTTCGGACATTTAGAGACACGAGCGGATTGTCCTGATTCACGAGAGATTGAGGGACGCACGCATCGATGGGTGGATACTGGTGAAGTGGACTTGCGAAAATTTTCGTAGACCTTTTTTTCGAAAAGTGAATACCAGTCGGCATACCGACTGGCATTCACTTTTCGAAAAAAAGGTCTACTAGAAAATAACTCTGCAATTTCCGCTTCAGTGCATACTTTTAAGCGGAAATTGCAGAGTTTTTTTCTAAACAAATAGTGTAGAATCATCTCAACACCTCTCTCCCTTGAATGTGTATACTCATATATTATACTAAATAGTATGTATGTGAATATTATAGGTTTAAAATTAAAGTTTTAAGTTTATTTATAGTTTTGTTTTATTATTAACCTATTTATGTATTTGTGCACGTTTTTTATTTATAATTTAATCATTTTAATACTTTTTTTATCATTTTTAGGCTCAACCAAAGCACCTGCCATTTAATCTCTTCACCACCCTTGGTTGACTGGTAGAAAATGCCTAACGCATTAAGTCCGCCTTTGTACCTTTTTGTGTGCGAGAAGATTAAATAAATAAATACCATACATTTTACTGTATAGTGCAACTAACATGACATCTCCTTCTTTTCGTGTCGATGGTACACTTCTTTGATGTTTTATATTGTTTGATTCCAGTAGGGGGCCACGTTTATTGCGGCATCAGTGGCATTTTTCTTGTTCATCAAAGGTGCAGGTGAATGGGCACATAGGGCACTCCAGCAATAATAACATAACATAGAATAACACTACCCTTGTAATCCCCGAAGGGTTAGGCAGTGGTGTATCTATACATCTACAGTTCACCAGTTATGTTTAAGCCCCATATACGGCACGGTTGGCGCAGTGGTTAAGCGATTGACTGCTGCGCTGCGTGTCGCTGGTTCGATAGCCGCACGGAACAAATTTGTATGGCCTACAAGTATGTAGTTGTTCCGGGTTTGGCTGTTTGTGTATGTGAGTTAAAATGTTTGTAAACGCACCCACGATACAGGAGAAATTCCTAGTGTGGGTCAACGTATAAAAAAATAAAAAAAACAAAAAATAAATATAATTATAAAATATATATATATATATATATATATATAATAGGGGGCGAGCCTATTGCCAACAACTGGGCACAAATACAGACTCCGGGCTCCTACTAAGAAATTCCTGATGGAAAAAACCCAATAAGGGCGCTTTTCCTGTCATGCGTATTATCACCGTCGTGCGGATCCTGTCCGCGTGCGGGTGATTACACGCTCCTGGCCACACGCAGGACAAAGGTTGCGTTTGTTGCTGCAATGTCGTGCGTGTCGCCAGTGACTTTAACTCGTGCACAAAGATGAACGTACTCCATGCGTGCCACCCGCGTCACAGTAAAAATAACACTGAAGGCAGAAGAACGCCGCCCGCATCCGGTTAGCAAGCATGCGCGCTGCGCGCCCGCAACCAATCCGCGTTGCGAAAGAACATGTATGAAATGGTAGGATGCGGACAGCCTGCACGCGGACCAAATTCACCCGTGGGCGAAAATACGCATGACAGGAAAAGTGCCCTTACGCTTTGCCCGACCTGGGAATCGAACCCAGGACCTCGTAGTCAGTAGTAGCTTTTGCGACTACAGAACTACTTTCACTTTATATCTAAAGCATTAAGGTTCAAGTTCAATTTGGAAAATTTGACAGTTTCGGATAGCTTAACCTGTTGGCGTCTGTACTATGTTACGCTTTTACGATTGTCGTCCGCCTTCTGGTTAGTAACGTTGGACTAGTATCGCTAACGAGTGTGACAGCGATATTAACTGCGCATAATGTAGTGCATGCTGTGCTTTTCTGTAAGTGATGAGGCGCCTTTTTTTTTTGAGGATGGGAAATCATCAAATGACCGCTCCCGCTTTGGGTGGAGCAGAAGGGAGTGTCAGACTCTTACTGACTAAAACCCACCCGTGTTCCTTCCTTAGCCCTTTATGTACCAGGGCAGCGGTAACCCTTTCGGACGATCCCGCTACCCCGGCAGGCTTCGGCCCTGTCGAGCCCCGTCAACTATGCTGACATCTCTTTGAGGCGCGCGTGGAACACATACGCGCCTTCCGGCACGGGCCTGGTCCTGATTGGACGGAGAGCTACCCATTGCTCCCCGCCCGCAGGCCCGCGCCTGCGGTGGCCGGGAGTCGTCACGCGGCTCCCGACGCCCGGAGCGTCTCCCTCGGCGGCTGAGGCGAGAGGATCTCAGTGATGAGGCGCTTAGACTTAAGTTTGCAATGTACAAATTATAAAGTAACAGTCTACTCATTGTTGAAAAGCCTAATAAATAAATAAATAAATATCGCTTATATCTATATGCTGAAAACTCCGAGTTGTTTTTTATTTAACACATTAGGAAGTCACGTCATGCGGTATTGTAATTGCCTTCTATATCCAATATCCAAAAGAAGGTCTAATCGATTAAAGATTACTTACTTGTTGATATTCATGTGACTCAATATACAAAAAACTAAGGACCTTTGACACACACGGCGTGTATTTCACGCCCCGAAGCCGCGCGTATACGCGCTACAAATGCAAAATAGTGCTGATTCTTCAAGGCAGTTTTTTTCTTTGTGCTCAATACTACTTTAATGTATCCTTTCTGTTCAACATTTTACGAGTATAGCGGTATCTACAACGCCACATGCGAACAACGCGTCACACTGACGTCACGCAAATCCTGCATCTCCAAGCAGCATCTCTTTGTTTTTTTTTTTTTTTTTTTGACATTGATTTACATTCTGTAATTACTTGGGGTCACACCCGGACTTATTACTCCTTATTTATTTATGAAAATCGTAAAACATTTTAAAAGAGTAACGGTGGAGTTTCTTGCCCATTCTTCTCCATACGAAAACTACCTTTTGGAAGGGGCGACTAGAATCAATTTTATTCTAATTTTATTTTTGACGTTCAAAAGTGCCTTTTATGTGCCTATTTGAAATAAATGATTTGACTTTGACTTTGACTTTGCAGAGTTTACCGCGCAACTAGCATATATACAAACGCCCAGACATGATTCATCGGGCAATTGCGCGCCAGACACAACGCCCGTCTGGTCGGAGGATCCTCCCTTTTCTATGGAGGATGAGTGAACTTTACACCCTGTTCCTCATACCTCTATACAAGTAGATATGCATAATCAGCCTATAATGTTCGCACTGCTGGGACACAGGCCTCTTCTCTAGAAGAGGGAGTGGGCCATAATCTACCACACGGGCCCGGTGCGGGTTGGTAGATGTCACATGTCTTAGAATTTTTGGTTCTAAGACATGCCGGTTGTCTCACGATGTTTTCCTTTACCGTTTTGACAGTAGTGATGATAAAATTAAATACACAAAGTAAAGTCCCTGCATGGGTTTAAACTCACGACCTACAACTCGCAATTCGGCACCGATACCAATGAGCAACAACTGTTCTCCAATATTATGGATCACTCTTTTTAACGCCCTTGGGAATAATACTGTCCAAACATTCAAAGGAAATACCTATTCTAAATATTGATCACAAGTTCCCAGTCTACATCTGCGAACCTAACGTGTATCGGTTTAAGGCAAATTGTATTGAAATCTGTGCGAGTCCAGTTTCGAGACAACTCGCTACGTAGCATTTACGAGTACGTACACCTATCACGCCTGGGATACGTGCAGGTATTCTTACGATTTATTTGTTGTGAAGACTCGTTATTGGATATTATAGCATTCTTATTTTGTTTTACAAAATTGAGTAAGTAAGTATCTCTTTTAATAGAACAATTTTTTTTCTCATGATCGATTTTTAATTATTCTTAATGAAATTAAAAGTTTAGTTAATTATTTAATATCAAGACTCTTATTTAAAAAGTCTATTAATCGATTTATATTAGAAGGCGATTCTATTATGTATTGATATCGATATCTATTATGTATGTGACCTACATAATAACCGCTGCCTTTAGCATCACTTATTTTTTTTTTCTCTTTAAAAGAAAGAAAATGCGTTTATTAACTTATGAACCAATAGATATTCAGAAGAAAAAAAAAACAAGAAATATTAGTAATATCAATATAAATATTAGCAGTCAATATTTTCTGTAAAAATCTCACCGTGATAATTTAGGTGAAATGAGCTTAGAGTGAGCTGTCAATAGTGTCAATCCCTAGCATTAGTTGGAATGACAGCTCACTCCACGCTCACTTTACCTAAGTTTTCACGGTGAGATTGTTACAGAATAGCTCGGCTGTTATTTCACCTGATGATAGGAAATTGACACTATTGACAGCTCATTTTACATTGTTACAGAATAGCACTGCTGACGGACAAGTCACTTCACCAAGTTTTCAATGTGATTGTTTTATAGAAAAGACCGGTAAGATGACTATCTAGATTAGGCCAAGCCCTATGCCTAGTGTAGCGTTGTGAGGGTCTCAACTGCAAATAGTCGACTGATAATTAGTAAGTTGTAAGTCACATCACTAGAATCATGGCACAACACTGATTTCCTCAGAACACTCTGGCATTTTAACACCCGCTTGCTTAGCTAGCAGGAGTGATTCCGTGATCCTCAGGATACTGGTACCCAAATCTAGGGGTCCTACCTACCGGTTGTTCTACGTTCAGGCTGAGGACAGGGCAGCTCACTAACCGCGCACTGCATGCGTAGCTATACTGTGCGCTCTTCTACTGCGTGCTGCACACGTGGCTGAACTGCGCACTGCATGCGTAGCTATACTGTGTGCTTAGCTACTGCGCGCTGCACGCGTAGCTGAACCGCGCACTGCATGTGTGCTATACTATGCGCTGTACGCACACCTATCTGGTGGCTACCGGCGGCCTGCTGACGCGCCGCGATCTGCGGCCTACTGAGGCCTGACCGGCTTCCTGAACGCGTACTAGCAAGCCTGTTCCCGGGCCTGAATTCCTGCATCCCGGAGAACCAAGGACGGTACCTTTCCTAACCTATACGTGCTAGTGCTCAGAAAGACAGTGTGTCCTTACCCGCGACCTAGTTAGTCTACAACTACCTAGGTATCTATGTTCCTATTGTTAAGATTATACCTATAAACCTTGCATAAGTGTGTTTCTCTACGCCGCCAACTGATAGGGTAGGCCCTATCAGTTAGCGGTATGTGCAGCCTAACTGCAAAGCCCTAGCCATTACACTAGGCCGTGAATATATTGGCTCTAGTCATTTCAGTCTACAAAAGTTATAACAAAAATCCCACCGAGCATCCCTTTTACATCCCCAAGAGACCCCAAAACTTTGACCAACCCCGTCAACAGTTCATACATAATACAGCATCCACCAATGATTACAGGTAACAAGGTCCCAAACTGCCAATCGACTGATTGAAATATAAAGGCGCATACACAATATCACTAAACACAGTGGTCCCGGGGGAAATCACGGGCCGACGACAAATCTTTCCTGCGATCGCATAAAAATACTGTAGGACTGATAATAAATTCAGTTTATTGCGACCACAGGCTCGCCTCTGTGTGTATCTACGCATTTTTTTTTAAACAAATAATGTGCACCCAGCTTTAGGATACAGATGGCTGTGGATTAATTGTCTTGTCTCTGCTGTTTTTTACTTCGTATCGTTATTTATTGTCGTTTTTTGTTGAATTTTAATCAGTGTTAACATTTTATTGGAATTGTTTTTTTGGTAATGTCGTTGTCGGTATTATCGGTGCGTTGATTTCTGCTTTGAAGAAATCGTCTTCCCTGTGATTAGCGATGTTTTCTTTTTCACTTTTTTTAAGTGAAAACTTCTTTAGCGGCGTTGTGCACTTTTTTGTGATGGGTAAAAAATGTTAAACTCGCGTCAGGACACGTAACCTGATCGAAAATTCGTAAGACGGAGCTCGCGTCAGGACACGTGACCTGATCGAAAATTCGTAAGATGGAGCTCGCGTCAGGACACGTGACCTGATCGAAAATTATAGAGAGTAGACCGCATTCCAAAATATCAAAAATGCACAACGTTAATATTCAAGTTTTCACTTCTGCCGGCACTCCCCGGAGTGCAACCCGTTTTTTTCTTTTTATTTTCGTCTTCCTTTTTTCTTGTATCTTGCGTGCTGACAACCAATCTTACCAAGGCTGACCTGGTATTCAATATTACGATAGAAGCTAATTCAATATCCGTCATAAATTAAATGGTATACAAAACAAAAAGAAAGTATATACCAACAAACACCTTTCACGTTCCTTAAAAAAAATATTTTAACAAAAAATAAATTTTATAAAAACAACTTTCCAATAGCGAATATTTTGAAGGGTAAAACAACAACTTCCTTAATGAAGATAATCATAATAAAAAATTAAAGCTTCTTCATTTTGTTTATCCTCCTTAATAATATTATTATTATTCAAATAAAAGCTCCAAATTGCTCCTTATTAGGAGTTATCCTTATTACGGACATAAGGAGCGCTCTACAATAAGGATTAATCATGTTTATTTTATAAGTTACGATTATTGGAACGGTACTTAGCTGGTTGCTTGTTGCTCCCTTGTGAGTCAGAAATAAAGTTTTAGTTATACATTTTGTTTTGAAATAAGAAACTGGTAAATGAATAGGTTTATTCAGAATTAAAATGAAATGTACATAATCATAATCTTCTTCGTGTCGCTAGCACGACTGAATTTTATATTTTGTTAGCCCAAAACTTTGCCACTTCCACGGCGCGCGGGGGCGGCGTCGTCAGTGGCAGCGCAGAGAGGTCACTTTGACTGCGTGTTTTGGGACACAGAGGGCAGGATAGGAGGTGGAGCATGATTTGCGACATAGCTCCACAATCACACCCTACTGCCGTTCCGTCAAGGTAGCCCCACTTTACCAGATTGTACTTACATCTTCCCACTTGTGTCCGGAGATGGTTTAGGGACTTCCAAGTGGACCACGGAAGGTTACATAATTATATAAAAACTTACTTATACGTAATTAATTATGAATAAAATAAAAATGTAATATTCTAACTCAACTAAAACTAATAAAAAACTAAAATATGGCGTCGAAAAATTCGTCCGCATGTAATGTACCCAAGAGACTGACGGCCTTCCCACGTCATTTCAGCCGAATAGCCAAACATAATTGGCAGTGGGCTGACCACATTAATCGCAGAACAGATGGCCGATGGGGCCGAAAGGCTTTGGAGTGGCTACTGCGTAGGAAGAGGTAGCGTAGGAAGGCCTCCTACAATGTATACAGATGACCTGGTGAAGGCCGCAGGAATGCGCTAAATGCGAGAAGCACAGAACCGGTCAAAGTGGCGGTGTTTGTGGGAGGCCTGTGCCAACAATGGAAGTTTTTCGGTGTTGCCACATTGTATAGCAATGCTTAGTTTCTGACTACATAAGAAATATTTTAAACTTCACCTACAGGCTGACTTTGAATGACTTTATTGGAAATTTTATAGGGGTGAAAGTATACTTTAGCTATTACTCCGAAGAAGAGGAAAGAAAAGAATCTGTTTTATACATTATGATGGGGTTAGTCAGCATTTTAATTCGTGCTCTTTCCACTGCCAACTTGTATTCGATTTGGTATGTAATACACACACATACATAAACTTACGCCTTCTTTCGATGGGGTTAAGTAGAAACTACAGAACGCCGCCTGCTGCGATCCTTACATACTCCTATCGCTTTGTTTACGTTCATACATCTTATCATACACGCACGCCGGTTGCCAGCACTACGCACCTGACCTGTCTTAAGACAATCATTAGTAAGAAGATTAGATGCATTTCATCATCTGCTTAGCCTTTTCCCAACTATGTTAGAGTCGGCTTCCAGTCTAACTGGATGCAGCTGAATATCAGTATTTTACATGGAGCGACTGCCTATCTGACCTCCACAACCCAGTTACTGGGTAATAGCAGTAGCCTTTCGGGCTTCCGATACGATACCCCACACACAGGCTGACAAAGTTCCACGAATGACAGCCGGAACCAACGACTTAACGTGCTTTCCGAGACATGGAGGGGTCTTGGTATGTGAAGATGGTCACCCATCCACGAACCAACCGCGGCAAGCGTAGCTTAACCTGATCGATCGACCCGTGTGGCTTTTATTACAGAGAAGGTGGGGAGAATTTTTATTGTATTTATAAAGATCAAATAATCCTTCACAGCATGTTTCTTTTGCTAAGACTCCTCGCAATGTACCTACTACAAATCTCAGTACCTACCTATAAGGTATTTCGGATCTTCAACTAATGAATATTTATAGAAAACTGCCTAAGAAGAGATTGCCTGGATTACATTTTGTATTTTAGGTACAATTAGCTAATTTCATTAGGATTTATCGCTTTCAGGCACAAAGAAATACGAAGAAACGGCTATGACTCAATCCTTAGGGAGTGAATATTTTGTTAAGAATATTCAAGTTCTTGAATATAAAAAGAAGAGATTGTAGGATTTCCTTCGTCGTGATTAAAAAGCTACTTAGTGTAGATATTTATCAAAGGTAAGTAAATTACCCCCACAATCAATCATCCCACCTGGACATGAGTTACCTTGGGTAACATGGAAGTCTTTAAACAGAGTTCGGACCCAGGTTGGCCGAAGCAAGGAAAATCTATTTATGTGGAGATTCATAAATGACTCCACCTCCACATCGTTTGTGGAACAGTACCACATTAATACTCCAAGTGTTAATGTGGTACTGTTCCACAAACGATGGGACACTTAATATCGTGTCCTGTGCGTCCTGTCAGCTGCACGTTACAGGAACTGATGGACGCTGGTGATGGCGCCAAACAAGTAGCCAAATTCTGGCCCGAGTCCATTTAGATTACTATCGACACGCTAAGAAGACGTAAATCATCGTAGATTCAAACCTCGACAGCAGTCTATAGTGTCTTGTTCTGAAGTGATACGCAATGTGTCGAGCAAAAACTTCAAACATCTTTGGGTCAAAATTCAGCTGCGCGAACTCCACTCACTGACGCAGTCATAAGATTATCAAGTGTACAGGTGACAGGGCACGCGGCGCAAGATGAAAGGCTGGCCATTGTCCGTGGCGAGGTGCCGCATACGCAAATTTTTGTATATAGCTACTTGTATTGCTTAAAGGTGCAAATTTTAAATTCAACTGTACACGTGACGTATCGACATACGACATCGAGCAATTAATATAGAATGCAAGTAGACCTATTTTGCAGAAAGGCTCATAAAACGCTAATTCAGCATAAACTGGAAATGAAGGTGTAACTTGATTTGTCGTCATGTTTCGTGCCTAGATTTGGTAGAGTTCGTGATCTTTCACCAAACAAGACATATATATTATTATTATTATGACATCACAACTCGAGAAAGCAAAGCTATGGTAATGCCCGAACCAAGGGTTGTAGGGCATCAACACGCAAACTTTAACCATGAATTCAGCACATGTTTACCTAAATGAGAACTTCACTAGAAATCATAGAAGTATAAAGAAAATTTTGGTTGGTTATAAAAGAAATGCTATTTCATAGAAAAGTGCCATCCATACCTACGCAGTCAAGAGGTTTTTTTTTTTTTGTTTCAGAAACATGACGTGCTGAATTCATGGTTACAGGTTGTGCGTCGCTGTCCGCCACCCTGTATCTTATCTTGAATCCTTTTCGTGTCTTATTTTCAACCATACCATTCATTTTGAACTGCCTCATTACATTGTAATCAATATGATTATAATCATGTTACAGGACACTTTATATTTTAAATTCATGCCCACACAGAAGGCAATAAATTATTCACATTTCCATGACCTCTTTGTGCCCAATTTTTGGTATATCAAAAATGTTGTGTGGACAAAATAACTAGTGGGACATTACGTTAATTTTAATCCTCTTAAACAGAGCAATGAATACGGTTTAAAACAATACAAAATTGGTGAAATGTGCTGGCTTTGTGGTAGAGTCCATTGTTTTAATATTGCTAGATATTATGTTGTAGCAGCTGCGTTAATAGACTTGCATACACATAATATTTTATTGCTCAACTCATTGCTATTATTTTAATCTACTTCAAAAAGGAGTATATTACATAATTAGCTGGGATACAGGCTTCCTCTCTGCGAGAGGGAGTGGGCTGTAATCTACCACGCGGGCCCAGTGCGGGTGGGCGGATGTCACATATCTTCGAATTTTTGGACACAGACATTTTATTAGTTTTCTCACGATGTTTTCCTTCATCGTTTTGAGAGCAGTAATGATGACATAATTTACACAAAGTAAAGCGCTTGCCTGGGTTCCAACACACGACCTACAACTCGTTAGTCGGAACTGTTACTACTGAGCCTCCACTGCTCTTGACAAAAGGAGGATATATTACGTGATATCTCCGACTCCGGCAATTGATGATCGATTTCGAAAATTCTTTTTTTTAATATATTGTTATATAAATGGTATTAACTTTGCTTAAGTAGTTTTTTTGAGTAGTTTGTTTTTTAAGTAGTTTTTTGAGTTAGCTTCGGTAATACGTATTTAATCCGCTTTGTGTATCTTGATGATGTTATAATACTTTCAGCCACTGTTGTATGCATATCAAGTAAGTCGTGGTATAGGAATTGGTGTGGGGTAGGCACAATAACTAAAAAAATAAAAATACTACTTACTTCTTTATACTCAATACTAATATATTATATATTTGTATCAATTTTACTGTGAGCACATAAATAACAAAATAAATTTAAAATGTGGCAAAAAACTTAAATACAGATCCAAAGACACAGACTTCCGAAATTAAAGCTATTTTTCAGTTTGTAGCGTTTCTTTTGTTATAAAAACGTTTTATTTTATTAAAATAGTTTATCATCATCAGCCCTCAATAAATCAACAATTTTTAGATTCAGAGTGATCGCACATCTGATGAAAAACGCGTCGCGTATCGTCGGTTGCGTAACGCTAGAACGGAGAAGTATATAATAGAACATTCAACCTTTCACACTCAACGTGCGTCAAGGGTACTAACTTGAAGTTAACGAAGTTACACTTGACGCATCCTCCGTCAGATATACCCTCTCTTAAATCAGGTAAGTATGTCATTCTGCTTGGTTTTGTCATGTAAGTAGGTACCTCGAAACCAGGTTTGCGTTGCAATTAAGCGAACAGTTCATTTTATGGACCGGATAACTATCCCATAGATATGTATACCTATTGGGGCTTGTGGCTTAGTAATAACAGCTGCACAGGTTGATCGATCAGGTTAAGCTACGCTTGTTGCGGTTGGTCCGTGGATTGCTGACCATCTTCACATACCAAGGCCCCACCGTGCCTCGGAAAGCACGTTAAGCCGGTGGTCCCGGCTGTAATTCGCAGATCTTTGACATTCGTTACAGGTCGTCAGTAGCCCGAAAGTCTGACAACCAGCCTTACCAAGGGGTATCGTATTACCTAGTAACTGGGTTGTGGAGGTCAGATAGGCAGTCACTCCATGTAAAATACTGGGATTCAGCTGCATTCGGTTAGACTGGAAGCTGACCACAACATAGTTGGGAAAAGGCTAGGCAGATGATGATGGGATATGTAATCTAAGACATATCTAGATATCTCTCACATTACAAAACACACAAAAAACATCTGCATAATCATTCCTGGCACAACTAATCTCGGTGAACATGTAAGTAGTTCAAAGTAAAATTGAAATTGTTAATTGCTAAACAATATTTTGCACCACCGGTGCCACTTTTAAGACTTCCTGCCTTAAAAGTAGTGGCATCGGCGGCGTCGGAATAGTTGCGTGGAAATCGGTTGTCATGTGATGCGGAGGAACGAGAATCGAATTAAATTTTACGGGCTTGTGGTTGACATTTTAATAAAGCTTATAATAGTAAAATAATATTAATATAATATGACCTACCGTCTTACCTTTTTAGAATTTATTTTATTTTCTCTTTTTTAAAAACGTTGCCCCACACTACGAATTGCTCCTGTATCGTGGGTGCGTTTACAAACATTTAAACTCACATACACAAACAGCCAGACCCGGAACAACTACCTGTGCAGGCAATACAAATATTGAAAAACTTACACAAAATCTGTACCGAAAAATCCCGAAAAATCTTCTAAATACAAACCACAGCAGAAACATTATATTCGGTACACAAACAGAGTCATAATGGCGCAAAATTGTACGTGTATACAGTATGAGATACGCGTTACGTTGCACGCTATCTGTATAAATCAACGTTGTGTAAATTGACGGTCCACCAAGCGAAATACGCAGCTGCCTCGGTCGGTTTACGGAGATGAGTGCGGAAGAATGGATGTGGTTGGTTGAATTTTTGGTGTTTATGACTACGATAATATCTATACTAATATTATAAAGAGGTAAAATTTGTTTTTAGTTTGTTTGTATGTAGGGGGTAATCTCCAGAACCACCAGTCAGGTTTAAAAATTTTTGATGACACGTTTGGCGCAGTGGCGGAGCGATCGAATGTTGCGCTGCGTGTCATGGGTTCGATTCCCGCACGGAACAAATATTTGTTATGCCTACAAGTAGTTGTTCCGGGTCTGGCTGTTTGTGTATATGAGTTTAAATGATTGTAAACGCACCCACGATACTGGAGTAATTCCTAGTGCGGAACGACGTTTTTCTTAAAAAAAAAAAATCTTTTTGCGATTGATAGCCCAATTCGTGAGGAAGGTTATAGGCTGTTTAATATCGCGCTACGACCCTGAGGAGCCGAACAAAAGGACGAAAAGTCAGAAAGAACGCTAAGCGAAAATGAAGTAGTAGCCGGGCGAGCGATGCGATGCGACGCGATGGGTTGGGGGTCGAAATTTTCATGCGGACGAAGTCGCGGGCAGAAGATAGTCCTACTAAGAGCACCATGTATCTATCACATAGTTGATCTATATGTCATGGTTACATTTATCCATTTTAATTCTTTTACCTATTGTGGTATAGTAAGTTTATTTTTGGGTGCATCGTCTTCACATATAATTATATAAATAATGTATGCAATATATTGTAAAACATTTTAAAAGAGTAACGGTGGAGTTTCTTGCCCATTCTTCTCCATACGAAAACTACCTTTTGGAAGGGGCGACTAGAATCAATTTTATTCTAATTTTATTTTTGACGTTCAAAAGTGCCTTTTATGTGCCTATTTGAAATAAATGATTTGACTTTGACTTTGACTTTGAATATTATAAACGCGAATGTTTGTATGGATGGCTGGATGTTTGTTACTCTTTCACGCCAAAACTACTGAACAGATTGGGATGAAATTTGGCACCCAGATATTTTATAATCAGGATTGACACATAAAATACTTTTTATCCCGATTTTCCCACGGGATCGAAACTTATGCGGGTGAAACCGCCGGGCGCAGCTAGTTTTAAATAAGAGGAAGTCTAAAAGTGGCACCAGTAACTGAAAAGTTGTGGGGAAATCGGTTGTCATCGTATGGGCATGTGTTAAGGAGGAATGAGGAAAATGTCGTGAGGAAAGTTTTGAGTATGAATTTCGATTGGCTAGATATCGGTGTGAGCAAATTATTACGAAGTAAAACTAAACGCAGCTCTCTGTGACATCATCGTACCACTCAATGAATCAGGCGAGTTGTAGAAGGGGTCGGCCTTTATAAGACAGAGCGCCGAACGACGGGAGCATTCCGATTCTGGCGAGCGCCCCGTCTACAACTCTAATTGTGATACGGATCAGGCCTGAATCGAATTATTATTTTATTAATATAATAATATTTTTATTGTTACTATTTTATTACTATAAAATCATTTGAAATTCGTATTAAAATTATTTTGTGTAAAATAATGTTCTTTTAAAATGGATTAAGTCTTGATTAAGAATTAATTTGTATTAACTAATTTGATTTTCGTTTGTAATTCAATTAATTGATGATGATTTAATTAATTTAGAAAAAAAGTCGGTTTTTGTTATTAGTTTTAACTTACGTTTGTTATTAAATAGTTTGTATCTAATAATTGATTTGCTTTTGAACAATGGCGAGTGACAACCCTCAGGACAACATGGACCCCGAAACAAATCGGTCTTCTTCACCAATTATCCAGTCAAGCTTCTCTCGAGCCGAAATATTTATTTATTTATTCCCAAATTTCGTAAATAACACCTTAACAGCTATAACGCCAATGCGATGTTACCCAAAAATTCAATTAATAAGAAAACATCATAATTACCATTAAAAATACAATCCTAATTACATTAAAACAATTAATATACAATCAAATATACAATTTAAAAAAAAACAATAAAAAAAACAATTAAAAATACCATTAAAATTAAAATACTCGTACCATTAATAGCACTTCTCAACATTTTCAATGCACTTCACTGCTACTCCTGAGAACTTCATCAGGCTGCAGTGAAATATAAGAGCATGGGGAGACCTAAGAAACGATGGATGGACTGTGTGAATGTTGATATGGTTAGAAAGGGAGTGTCTACCGAGATGACGACTAATATAGAATTGTGGAAGAAAAAAATCGTGTTGCGCCGACCACGAATAAATGCTTTTTCTTTCTTTCTTTTCTTTCAAATAAATTGTGATAAGGACAGGAGTATGATAATGATGACTACATCTTTAAAATTACATACGAGAGCGAAAATATATTAAGGTGCGTTATTTACGCAGGTTATTGCATAGGAAAACCAAAGGCTGACATTTAAAAGAAACGCTTGTGAAGACTTGAGATTAAACAATGTTTTATGGTGATTAATTATTTGAACTTAAAAGGACTACTCAAAATTAATTCAAATTAATAAATCAGTTGAGGGAAACTATTTCCTCAACTGGTTTATAAAATACTGATTAAATCGTAAATCTATACCGTAATGTTAGTAAATGTGGATTTAGATTTACGCTTTTATTGATGGTAAACTCTCCTTGGCTCTGGCGTGGCGACCGCGTACCGGATGACGCTGGAAGACCTCCTACAAGGTGTACCGATGACCTGGTGAGGGCTGCAGGATTCCGCTGGATGCGAGAAGCACAACCGGTTGAAGTGGCGGTGCTTGGGGGATGCATATCACCAGCTGTGGACGTCTTTCGGCTGCAATGATGAAACTGTCCCTATTGAAAAGCGTTTTCAAAAAGGAAACCAAAAAAAAAAAAACAAAAAATTAATAATACGGCCAAAAACATGAAGCTAGAATCTGTGTAACTCCGTTTCGGTCTTTGAAAAAGGTATGCCCAATCTGACCATACCTCCTTCTCCCTTTATCCAAGTCGCTTCATTACTCCTAACAGTATATACTTGTATGTGTTGGGAACAAAATAGCATACGATGTTCGTTGGCACTACATTATTCAAGCAGTAAATTTGATTGTCCAACTCTAAATAGAAACTCACATCATTTAGTTACGTTTCTACAAATGGTGCGTCTGAATGTGTTTAAGATTTATTTTCTGGTATATTCTATTCTCATTCTGAATTCTTAAGTTTTTTGGGAGACAGTTTGAAAATATTAAGAACTTTAATGGGTGCCATTTTATGCCTATTTATTTAGTTGTTCTATTTATTTCGTCACTTTTTAAGATCAGAATCATTTAACATTTTTTGAGAAACCAACAGCTTTATTCCGCAAAAATATTAATAAATCTGAAATCATTTACATAATTTTGTTTTTTTTTATATTTCTAAGTCACAAGTATTTTGCTATACAAAATACATAAGGTAGGTACTCGTATTTTTATTACTGTCAACTACCCTATTAAGTAATAATATCGTCATCTGCCTAGCCTTTTCCTAACTATATTGGGGTCAGCTTCCAGTCTCACCGGATGCAGCTGAATACCAGTATTTACCCTGCTAAATAATGAACACAATATTATTTGGAAAAACATTTAAGTTTATTCATAAACATGTTTGTTGTATCAATTTTTGAAAATTGTTAAAATGTAAAACAATTGACATTCGCTGAATACCTTCGTATCAAGTTTCTATGAAACGTTTGAATGCAATCATTGTTTCCAATTTCATGTGCCTGTCGTTCATTTTAAACGATGTCAATTTAATTGGCGGTGCAGTTTTGAAAATCAATTAAAAGTGATATTATTGAAAGTGAAAATTATTGAAAGTAAAGATAAAAAGTCAGACCAAGGTATAGATATTAGCCTGCCGGGGTAGCGGGATGCCTGCCGGGGTAGCGGGATCGTCGGAAAGGGTTACCGCTGCCCTGGTACATAAAGGGCTAAGGAAGGAACACGGGTGGGTTTTAGTCGTCAGTAAGAGTCTGACACTCCCTTCTGCTCCACCCAGAGCGGGAGGGGTCATTTGATGATTTCCCATCCTGAAAAAAAAAAAAAAGGTATAGATATTATAGATACAGTCACGGAAATTAATTGTTAAGCATAATTGACAGCGTATGTCAATTTGTCGCGTTATAGCCATTTTAGAATATGACGACAATTTAAGTTAGTAATCAATTTTCCTAACTTAGCTTCTGTCCGCGTGAAATGTCTTCTTCCGACCGATCCCGTCACATTGCGTCGTCTACCCGTGTATTTACTTCATTTTTGTTTAGAGTTCTTTCTGTCTTTAATTTAGCTCGGCTTTTAAGAGTCCTAGCGTGATCATAATAAGCCTTTTGTAAAAACCAATATAAGCTTGTTTCCGTCACTGGCCAATATAAGGACACGCAATGGGCCCTTGAGATCCCAATACAAGAACTTGTTACATTCGGGTAATTACAAAACAGTACTTTTGAGAAAAAGTATTATGACAATGTGTCATTTATAATAAAATACCTCATGGTTTTAAGCATTATTCCGTAAACATTTTCAAATCTAAGATAACTGCACTACTTTTAGACAAATGTTATTACACAGTAAAAGACTTTCTGAATGATATAAATTTATCCTGATTATGATTGTTATAATTAATTGCAAATTTGACCTTGTATGACCTATGCATGTACCTGACTATAATATTATTAATTGACTTCACTGTAATTTCTGTTTTTTTATGTTGACATTATTTTTGTTATTAATATTTTAATTTATGTAATACGAGTAATTTGCACGCCGCAAGGTAGATTGTAGCCGATCTCATTGATTTGTGTACTTATAACATCTTATACCTGTACCTACATTCGAAGCAAATTCTGATTCTGATTCCTATAATAGCCTTCCTCAAGAATTGGCTTAACAAATGCAAAGAATTTTTCAAATCCGACTGGTAGTTCTAGAGATGAACGTGTTAGATTATTTAAGAAGTATATGTACCTATATATTACCAAAATAACAAGCTTTGAATATCGTTCAAACAAACTCTTCGGCGTTATTATTAGTATACACCGTGTTCCGGACGACGTACATAAACTTCGACCTGAGGTGCAATTCTCGTAATTTTAAGGACGTTCACAGTCTGATCTCAGTTTCAATCTGTCAAAAATACGTCTAATTTCCCTTCATTTTAACAAGTTTTTGACATTTGTTTGTCGCCGAGACGAGACTGCGACTAGATTTTGAACGTTTTACATTACGAGAATTGCCCTTCAGATGTTCAGACCATGGAAATAAGCATTTGACGTTATGGACACATTCATGGATTCTTATTTATTTATTTTTTTCATCTAAACTAAATACCTTGACGTAAATCACCCAATATGCATGCCTTTATCTCTTTATCCGAAGCATTTGATAGATTTATCATTGTTCATTCATGTTCAATTACACTAAGCGGCAACATAGGCTAAATTAAGGCCCTTTCACATCATCATGTAGTAACATAGCTCAATTGAATTTCATTAAATGAAATTACACATTTTAATATCTCTGTAACGAAGTCTTTTTAAGTACTAGTTCCTTCCTGCACATCATCAGGCGGGAGGAGACGCCCGGGTGTCACCACTGCGAGGATCGCCCAGAGGACACGGTGGAGCATACGGTGGAGGTCTGCCCCGCTTGGGCAGAGCACCGCCGTGTCCTCGTAGAGGCGATCGGCAGCGGCGGCGACCTCTCGCGCCCGCTCCTGGTGCAAGCCATGGTCCGGGGCGAGAGGGAGTGGGAGGCGGTCACCTCCTTCTGCGAAGCAGTCATGCTAGCGAAGGAGGTGGCGGGATGTGCAAGGGAGAGATCCTCACGCCTCAGCCGCCGAGGTAGACGCTCCGGGCGTCGGGAGCCGCGTGACGACTCCCGGCCACCGTAGGCGCGGGCCTGCGGGCGGAGAGCAATGGGTAGCTCTCCGTCCGATCAGGACCAGGCCCGTGCCGGACGCCGTGCGCCGTGCGCCTCAAAGAGATGTCAGCGTAGATGACGGGGCCCGAGAGGGCCGAAGCCTGCCGGGGTAGCGGGACGTCCGAAAGGGTTACCGCTGCCCTGGAACATAATTGGCTAAGGAAGGAACACGGGTGGGTTTTAGTCAGTAAGAGTCTGACACTCCCTTCTGCTCCACCCAGAGCGGGAGGGGTCATTTGATGATTTCCCATCCTGAAAAAAAAAAAAAAAAAGTACTAGTTCCTTTGTTGGATTTGATTTGTAAAAGCTATAACCGTTTGCCAAAGTTTATGGATAACGTGAAGTACACGGTGTCTAGTATATATGAATTTCGCTGACTTTACAACAGGCCTTTGACAGTAAACTGAAGATAATATTTAAACACTTTTGTAACAGCTAGAAGGAATAGCAGGTAAAAATTGTTATACACATTTCAAGATTTCAATTTCATTTTACAGCTTCGCTAGTTCCAGTGATTTCCGCCCTCGCTCAGATTTGTAAGGAGGTGCACGGAAATGATGACTCGCAACTTTAGATTTAGCGCACAAATTCTGCTTTCGTGCATACATTATTTGACCTCGAGAGCGTGCAAATCCTTGCTAGTCTTAAATTGACGACAAGGAAATGGCTTTCCATTTTTAATGTGGAGTTATTTTTCAATGGTTTTGAATTATGTCAATTTATATGATTATACATTTCTACATTTCATTGTAACTCCTCACAGAGGAGGTATGTGTCCCAGCAGTCGGAACATTATAGGCTGATTATTATTAACCCGCTAGTGTGGCATGCACAGATGCCAGTATATCAAGCTACTACAATCTGTCAAATTTCTTTAATAGATTTTTAACTTTATCGCTAAAGCATTAGGTTCAAGGTTGATTGGGAAAATTTGACAGTTTCGGGTAGCTTTATGTGCTGGCGTCTGTAATAATGTACTCATGTCATGTGGGTGACATATCAAAACATTGAGATTTATATACTTTCTAAGTGAAATATTAATGTAGGTACCATACACATGAACCATCCGGAAGAAATTCTCTTAATGTTGGTGAAAATCGCATCGAAGTCCATTGAGTAGTTAAAAAAAAACTAAAATGCCCACACAGACAGACACGAAAGGCAACTTTGTTTTATACTATGTATAAAAGATGAACCTTTATATATGTACGTTCACCCTTAACAGACGTCACGTAAGGCCGTAAAGTAGTCAAGGGTACATGAAAATATATGATAAGTTAAAGGAACCTATAGAGACCTACCAGCCTAACAGTCCCTACGACCCTAAGCCCTATAAGCCCTACAGCCCTAACCTATCATATACCTAGGACGTGATAAATAAATATATAAATAAGTTCAGGATGTCTGCACCATGTGACCTAAGGTTACAGACGGATTGTAGACAGGATTTCCAGGTTCGGGAAAGGCTAGACTCACTGCCAGTCCCGCAGACTCACGAGACTGATCAATATAAACTCTAAGGCCTGATTTTTCCAACGCCATATAATTATCGGAGAAATAATTTTGAATTTTTGAGAGTTCTTCCATACAAAAACTGTCAGACGTCAATTTTATTCCACGAATAAAAATTACCTGTAGATTGAAAAATCAGCTTTAAGTTTAAATCAATTATACCTACAATTAATGTATGATGCTATTGCTCAAGGAGATATCTTACAGTTAACTGTAAGAGATCTCCTTGAGCAATAGCATCATACATTAATTTAATTGAATTATTTTTTATCTCATCTTTCTCCTTATCCACACTTCTAAAGATTAATCTTTAGAAGTGTGGATAAGGAGAAAGATGAGATAAAAAATAATTCAAAATGTATAAGAATTTAAAATGCTTTAAAGATAAGATGATCAAAGAACCCTACCTCTGAGAATAAATGGCGCAACAAATTCAGTGGTCACTTTTAAAGTCCAGGCATAATCTGGAAGCTGGTCCTCATTCAGAAGCCAGGGCGCCCTGCGGACTCTCCGTCCGCATACCGGCCCATAGTGCTGCTCGACGAGGTCGGCAAGCTCTTTGAGAGAGTGATTGCGGGCCGCCTCGTCGGGCACCTGGTGAGGACGGGGCCGGATCTTGCGGAGTGCCAGTTTGGCTTCCGCAAGGGGCGCTCGACGGTGGACGCCATCATGCGCGTGAGAGCCCTCACGACGGGGGACGCGGTGTCCCGGGGTGGGGTGGTCGTGGCGGTGTCACTCGACATCGCCAACGCGTTCAACACCCTGCCCTGGAGCTGCATAGGGGAGGCACTCCGGTATCACCGGGTGCCGACTTACCTCCGTCGAATAGTCGGGGCGTATTTGACGGACAGAGCCGTCATCTACCCCGGTCGCGACGGGAACTGGAACCGGCGAGAGATGTCGTGCGGTGTCCCACAGGGATCGGTTCTGGGGCCGCTCCTGTGGGACATCGGTTACGACTGGGTGCTGCGGGCCGACCTCCCTGATGGCGTCAGCGTAGTTTGCTACGCTGACGACACGCTGGTCCTGGCGCAGGGGAGGTCGCATCAGGCGGCGGCCGACGCGATGACACGCGGGGTTGCGATAGTCGTGGAAAAGATCCGGCAGTTGGGTCTCGAGGTGGCATTGCACAAGTCCGAGGCCATGTCTTTTCATGGGCCCCGGTACGGGCCACCTTCGGGATCCCAACTGATGGTAGGAGGGGTTCACATCGGCGTCGAGAAGACGATGAGATACCTGGGTCTCGTCCTCGACAGCCGGTGGAACTTCGTCGAGCATTTCCGACGTTTGGCCCCAAAACTGGAACGGGCCGGGGCCGCCTTAAGGCGGCTCCTGCCCAACCTGAGGGGGCCAAACGCCTCCTGCCGGAGGCTTTACGCGGGTGTCGTGCGGTCCATGGCCCTATATGGGGCCCCGGTATGGGCGCGTTCACTGCGGCTTCGAGCCGCACACTACCTGAACGCGCCCCAAAAGGTGGTAGCCGTAAGGCTGATCCGGGGGTACCGCACGATCTCGCGCGAGGCAGCAAGCCTCCTTGCCGGACTGCCACCATGGGATCTGGAGGCGATAATCCTCGCGCGCCTGTATGACTGGCGCGCGGAGGCACTACGTCGGGGGGAAACTCTGCACCCGCGGCAAATCGCTGCGGAGCGGACGGACCTCCGGCGCGGTCTCATGGTGGAATGGAAGGCGCGACTATCGCAACCCAGCGCAGGGCACGCCACGATAGCGGCGATAAGACCCCTCTTTGAGGAGTGGCTAGAGAGGCGTCACGGCGCTCTCACCTACCGCCTGACGCAGGTCTTCTCCGGACACGGATGTTTCGGGAGGTTCCTGCACATCATCAGGCGGGAGGAGACGCCCGGGTGTCACCACTGCGAGGATCGCCCAGAGGACACGGTGGAGCATACGGTGGAGGTCTGCCCCGCTTGGGCAGAGCACCGCCGTGTCCTCGTAGAGGCGATCGGCAGCGGCGGCGACCTCTCGCGTCCGGCCCTGGTGCAAGCCATGGTCCGGGGCGAGAGGGAGTGGGAGGCGGTCACCTCCTTCTGCGAAGCAGTCATGCTAGCGAAGGAGGTGGCGGGATGGGCGAGGGAGAGATCCTCACGCCTCAGCCGCCGAGGGAGACGCTCCGGGCGTCGGGAGCCGCGTGACGACTCCCGGCCACCGTAGGCGCGGGCCTGCGGGCGGAGAGCAATGGGTAGCTCTCCGTCCGATCAGGACCAGGCCCATGCCGGACGGCGCGTAAGTGTTCCACGTGCGCCTCAAAGAGATGTCAGCATAGATGACGGGGCCCGACAGGGCCGAAGCCTGCCGGGGTAGCGGGATCGTCCGAAAGGGTTACCGCTGCCCTGGTACATAAAGGGCTAAGGAAGGAACACGGGTGGGTTTTAGTCAGTAAGAGTCTGACACTCCCTTCTGCTCCACCCAGAGCGGGAGGAGTCATTTGATGATTTCCCATCCACAAAAAAAAAAAAAAAAAAGGCATAATCTTGGTCAGATCGTGTGAAGATGATGTAGATTAGTGCCTGAAATGGTCTTTTGAGGAAAGAACCACACAGATTTGAGCGGACCAGTCAAATCAGTACAGGCATTAGTCAGTAATCGTGTAGCTCAACTTAGAACTTGAAGCTTAAATCTGCATAAAGGCAAACTCTTCCCCCAATTTGCAACAGCAAACGAACAAAAACGAGAACCTAACAGGGCTTATACACAGTTCCCCGAAACAGCAAGCGTCAGCGCTAAGAAATGCCAATTTCTAAAACCAAAGTTTGCCTCAATAATCCAGAATGCTCCGTTCACAACTACTCGTAAGCCTCTTACGTCGTTTTTGTGTACGAATTTTACTCCCAACATGCTAGAAATAGTATGCTAGGAGTGAGAAGTTAATCTTTGATCCTTAAAATTTCTGCAGTGAAGTTTTGGAGTGCGATGATGTTTTTGTGTTAGGTTAATTAGGAGTTGTTATGTTTTGTCTGGTCATATCATACGTAGTAAAAAACCACGTTTAGGAACACAAAATCAATTTAGAGAAAAAAAAAGAAAGGAAGAAATACATTTGTTTGGCATCTGAAATTTCATATAATTTTATAAATATTTTTTTTTTTAAATAGTGAAAGAGGGGCTTGTGGCTATGTAATAACAGCTGAATGGGTGGATCGATCAGGTTAAGCTACGCTTGCCGCGGTTGGTCCGTGGATGGGTAACCATCTTCACATACCAAGACCCCTCCGTGCCTCGGAAAGCACGTTAAGCCATTGGTCCCGGCTGTCATTCATAGATCTTTGACAGTCGTTACAGGTTGTCAGTAGCCCGAAAGTCTGACAACCAGTCTTACTAAGGAGTATCGTATTACCCAGTAACTGGGTTGTGGAGGTCACATATACAGTCTCTCCATGTAAAATACTGGGAAAAGTGCCTAGTCTTTTCCCAAATATGATGATGATTATTAAAATGAGTGACAGCAAAAGTAAGTTGGAGTTTGTAGTCAGACTTTCACAATGATATAATGTGCTCGATAAGAATTCAAAAATTCATTGACAACATTTTAAACAACTCGAATTAGTAGGTAATAAACCTATTTGAAGTTCGCTAATATCACTATAGGATTCGACCAGTTTCGTAGACCACAACTAGCTTAGTCAATAATGAATAGTGTACAGACCGCTGATGACGACCGATGAATACTCAAACCAGCATATCGATCTAACACATACGATATTCATCGCTCACCATCACCAATAAAGCAATTGAACTGAACAGACCATTAAAGATTCCGGTTCAGTACGTACCCAAGACGAACACCAATGACGATATCAGGCCATTCCGGTGATAATTGGCGTAGATAAACAGACGGACAGCCGGATTGCACGGTAGATGGACAACGGCCTAATTGGCGCTATAATCACACACGGCCGGAGCACCCAAAATGAGGAATTCGACATTCGAAGCCCGGATGACGTATGAATGGAAGTCGTGAGGATTCCGAAAAGGATAGAGAAAGGAATGAAAATGTTTTTGGTTTAGAGATAGATTCTCTTTTTGAAATGGGTGTTTGGGATTTGTGTTGACAGATTTGATGGGTTACCTTTTTTGTGTAGCGTTTTCTTTGGTCCTTATTTTCATGTTTTCCCAATTTTCTGCTTAATTGAGTTCTAGAAATTTCAAAATAGCCTTTTTCAGGGCTCGGCTAGGTTATATTTTGATTACTTTGCTGTAGCAACTTTAGACGATTTTTCCTTTTACTAAGTTTACCATCTACCATCTTGATATTTTTCATTGCATTCAATTTTGTGATTTTTAGGTTTTAATGTTTAACTTCTATGTTATAAATATTCTTTTTCTTCTATTTTTTCTATACCTACTTCATGCAAATCACACTCATTGTTGCGTTTGTCCCTGTCAACTTCATTGGGAAAGAATCGTTCAGATAAATGGATTGGTGTGGATAAAAGGAATGGATACTTGAGAAAAAAACCGAGACATCAAAAGGGCAAAGTCCCCCCACAATTATTGTTGCCATAAACCAAGACCCATAACTCAAAGACTATCAATCGGCTATAAAATTAACTATAGCCCATATAAGCTATGTTATAGGCTACATGGTACGGAATCCTTTGCCACTGTTTTGTTTGTGTTTGTGACAAACGGGGGCCCTTATTTATTTTGGAGTTCGTCGACATTGCTAGCAAATTCGGAGCGCTTTGCCGAGGATTAGGGTCACCACGGCGATATAATAATTGGTTGCAGTCTCTGAAATTGATATCTGGAGGTGCTTAAGTTTGTATGATTTTCATTAGAATGGTTCAACTGAGATTTTGTTTATAGTAGTAGTAACTTTTTATATGATTCATTCATTAGGTATCTCTTATTTGAATTTAGGGGTTTATTTATAAACGATGATAAACGATGATATTTATTTTGCAAATATGGGTGCAAAAGACGGTGACATAAAAATATAATTAGGAAAAGTTGTTATGTTTATTTATATGATTCAAGGTTTAACCGTCGAAAATGTATGGTTAAACAGTCGCTAATCACTACTTAACTTTAAGCAACGTTTGTCAATAAAGGGGTTAATGTTTTTATTTAGTTCTTATTAGAATAATAAAGATGGAGTTTTCAGCCAAGATTTGTGAATCACAAAATTTTATGGTGTGAAACTATCTTAAAATATTTGAACATTCTAAGTTGTTAGTTTAACTGATAACTGGTCAGCAATAAATAATATCAATAGAGGGAGCCATAAATAACATAGAATACGTTCATAACACTATCCACAATTCACAAATATCACACATTACCATAAACATACACTATCGATAGACACAAATAAAATTTCATGACGTCATAATTTCAGTCCTATCTTAGAATCCAAGATGGCGACCCTAAGAACGATAAATACAGACTGTTTGCTGACTAAGGAGAGAGTACAGTAAGTTGGCAAAATATAGTTTGTGTTGCACTGTTTTACAGTCGATGGGGTGGAAACCATGCCATGAAAGGGGGTCGAGTGCCCTTTAAATGGGGAAATACTTATGAATTTACGTCGTCAAGAAATCTTTGTATTGAGCACATTTAAAGAACGTTCATTATCTTCATTATGTATGCAAGTTTTATGATACATTGAACAGTGGTTTTATGTAAAATACACCAAATAAAAGTATATAATACCTATCTAAATGTTATTTGGAACAAACTTTATTATCACGGAATCCATTGCTTCATTATGTTCGAAAAATCTTTCTGCTCCACAACGTATGTAATTAACGCAATGAATGTTGCTTACGCAAGTTTCGTAATATACATTTTTATTATCATATTACCGAACGCATCTCACATTTTTAAATGCAGAATTTGACCGCAGTTTTGAGCTAGCTATATCTCCTTTCTTCCTATCCTCTCCCATGCAACAGAGAGAGAAGAAATTGCTCACCGCACGTGCCAATCAGCGGCGCGCTCACCGCAGCGGCAACCAATCACTGCACAGCGCTGTGATTTTGAGAAAAGTGTCGCCATATTTTGTTCAACTCCTGTTGCAACCGCTTCGAAAACCGCACCGCATTACTACCGCGCCGCGCCGCTAATATATCTAAAAGTCTCTATAATTCCGTGTTGACCAACATACGCGTGTGACATACACAGACTAAGTGAAAGTGCAAGTGAAATGAGACAGTCAGCGAACACGTGCTACATCTTGCATCAACGTGCTTCATCCAGGAGACTCCCAAGTAAGTCTATCATCCTACTGTGAGATCACAACTGTGTGTCTTCAATAACTCGCCCCCGCTTTAATTACAATCCCGCAACGGTCCTTCGAAGCCTCATGTATATACTTATCCAACTATAGAGGTATGAGGAATAGGGTGTAAAGTTCACTCATACTCTATAGAAAAGGGAGGATCCTCCAACCAGACGGGTGTTTTGTCTGGCGGGCAATTGCCCAACGATTGATGTTGGGAAATTGTATCTATGCTAATTGCGCGGTAAACTCTGCTTGCGAGATGCAGGATTTGCGTGACGTCAGTATGACGCGTTGTTCGCAAGTGGCGTTGTAGATACCGCTACACAACAAATGTTGCTGACGTAACTTTCAAAATGAAACCCATTGCTACTAATAGTGTGTTACACTATTACCCCGCTGTCTTTTATTTCACACAACATTTTTCTCCATAATTTGCTGAAAAATATTTTAGTTCCTATTATTAATACAGGGGTGCACTTTTTTGTAGTTTGAATCGCGGTAAATGTCGTATTTAATCAATTAAAATTTCTATTAGTAGTAACAAACCACATCCACAATTACAAACAAACAAAAACTTTAGCTCGAGCCATGCATCTGGAATACCTAAGTGCTACCTATATCTATCTATCTCTCCGACTGCGACTATGGGCAATGCCCTGAGGACTTCTATACGAAGCGACTAGCGCCATCTGTCATACTGATCATGAGCTATCGGCACAACGTGCGCGATTTGTACCCTGAATGCATTCCCTGCTTTTAACGTAAGTGGGTTCGTGCTACCTGAGAAATGAACAGTATATTTCTCATTGGAAACGCGTCGAATGAAATTGGAAGTAAAATTAAACTGACTAGCGAAACTCCGAGGACATGATGGGTATCAATGTTTAAAATTACAAATTAAAAAAAATTAAGATTGTTTTTTTGGGGTCAATCTCCGTTGGTAGTGTAGTTATTTGAAATATGAGTTGAGAAAATCAGTTTCTTCAAAGATATCAATAGTTACCCGTAGTCTGCCGGGTTTCGCTAGCTAATTAATTTTGAGCCTGTAAATCAGGTAATGAAAAACATTCTCTAAGTTCAATACAAACAGGATTTTCAGCGAACCACGTCCGTCACGTATTTCATAAAACTCCTAAAAACACGGATGAAATATTAAAGTAAATGTTAATTAAAAAATCACGAAGAATGTAACCACCCAATAATCATAATATTAGCTACAGACTTCTAAAATGTATTTTATAAACATTGAAGTTTTTAATTTATTTTAAAATCGACTTGCTTCACTATTTAAAACTGTATCTTCATCATTACATAGTTTAATTCCCATTGCAACTGAAAGAAAATGTATGACGTTGTCAACAGCGTTTTGTTAGTCTAAAATCAACTTAATTTTTAATTGCATAAAGTTTATATTTGTGTAATTACTATCAACATGGGTTTCTATTTTCATATTGGCTTTTAGTATAAAAGTGGTGTTTCCTTGTGAATGTAATTTTCTCTTTTGAGAGAATATCGTGGTTTAATTAGATGCTGAGCGACGCTCAAAGCTGACTGCGTTTCAAAAATTAAAAGCAAGCGCAGTTTCAGTTTTGCTTAAATGTTTTTATATGGGTGTTGTATTTACAAAGTCAATATGCGCTGTAAATAAATCATTCATTTTTATACGGTCAAAGTATTAAACGGGGTGTATAAAATCATTTTCATTTACTTTTGTAGAAGTTGACTATTTCTAGTAATTGTGTAGGTATCTGTCCATACCAGAAGTGATCCCTAAGGACCAACAAGACTAATATTTACCTATACAGTAGGTTTTTGGGATGAAAATAAGAAGTTTAAGGAAAAGAAGAAAGAAAGAAACTACATTTATTTGCGGCAAACATGTTTAAGTTTTAATTTGTTTATTTTCGGCCAGATTTCATTGTAGCTGTCAGGATATACATCATAAGAAAATAATATGGATTCTCATTTTTAACGAAATGTATAGGAAAAGTTTTTCGCGATTTCTGACATTTCTAGTACTCAAAACTTAGTTGGTCAAATAGAGTTTTTGGGTCCTCATAAGAAACAAAATCGATCGGCATCAAAAACGTTTACGTGAAAATTGCCGATTATCTTGCTAACTGCACATTTTCTTCAAAATCTGTATCAAATTTTCTTAAAAAGCTAAGGTAACGTCTCCCAAGATCGTTTTTTTTGTAGCTACAATGGTTAAGGGACCTGTCCTTACTGCCCCGTCTCAAAAATCCACCCTGTATAAGGTACCTATTAACCTCAATTAGCACCCTGAGCAAGTGTGTGCATTTGCTCACAGAAACCTTCGAACGAGACATTTTTATAAAAGAACCAAACTGGAATCTTCCCAAAGATAAACCAGCGGAGTATTTGCGTAACACAGTAATCGTAGCAATTGGTTTCATTTTGATAGTTAGACAGAATTCATTGCCTGATTTACGTTGTTGAGCAGACAAAATTTTCGAACAGATATAGCAATAGATTAGCAATATCCTTCAAAATGATTGATTTATAGTGTGTTACACAATTAGGGTTGTGGAAGAAATCATTACGACGCATATTGACTAATTCGCATTATAACCAATGATGGTAACCATCATAAATACGCGAAATGACCAATCGCTAAATGACCAACACACTTAGTGACCAATACGCTAAATGACCCACGCGTGAAATGACAGATACAGTCGTCCATGACTGTTACCAAACATCATCTCCATGTGCCAGATTTCCCCAAAACGGCCTCCCATTGATTCCCATACCCCATTTCGAAACAAAATGGCTGAAATTCCCAGTCAATTCCATTGGTACGTGTGGCATCTGTCTAGACAGAGGAGAAGCAGATACATTATTTTCGCTTAATATTTTAGAGCTTTAAAGACTAAAAACGAGGCATTTTGGTAGAAATCTACCAAAATGCTTCGTTTTAGTCTATAAGCTTAGGCTTCGGAAGATTAGTGGTAATGATTATTATTTTAATGAGGGTTGAAGTACACCCGTGTAGGGTTCACTCCTTCTAGTTCAAAAATACGCCACTAGTAGCGCTTCTTAGTTGACAACCTTCTGTCATGGCTGAGAATTTTGTTTTCATTTCTTGTTCGCCCCTACATTTCCTACTCGAGCTAAGCCCTTCAAAAAACCTTCTCAAGTCCCCTCCCCACTCCACCGACTTCTACTCCTACTCCTTCACAGTGCACGCGGTGCGATTGTGGAATTCACTACCGCCTGACATTAGGGACTGCCAAACTATTGCGGTTTTTAAAAGAAGAGTGAAAGAACACTATCTGTCCACTTCATCATAGTTGTGTATGTATTTATTATTTTGAGTATGATATAATTATTATCATTCTTGTAATATTTATTTTAGAAGTATTTATGTATGTTTATTTGTATGTATGTTAATATATTCTCGTAATTCTTGTTTAGTTTTTAAGTGAATTGTTTTTTTTGATTCTATGTATTATTTTTTGTCTCCTTTGCTCTATCACACGCTGTCTACATCTCTGTATCTATTGTCCTATCTCAGGTATGCTGGAAGAGATTTCTTATGAAATAAGCATCACCTCTGTACCTATTTTTTCTGTTCTGTTTTTCATTGTCTGTTTATATATGTGTGTACATAAATGGTAAAAAAAATAAAAAATAAGCCCTCATATATGTAACTAGTTTTGTGATAAATAGAAAAAACTAATTAAAAAAATTATAATTAATAATAAAAATGAAAAAAATATAATAATATATTAATTATTTTTCCGATAAAGTTATCTGGCGTTGGAAAAATCAGCCCCAAATCATAAGACGACAATCTGCATATTACATTAGCTAAAGAAAATACTGTTATTAGACAAAATATTCATACACTCATCTCAGAGAACTCCAGAAAAACTGACATGATCGTCTTCTATTCATCCGCGAACATAATTATCACAGTCAGGTTAGAGTTCTAGAGAGCGTTGAGTGCGGAGAGAGATGGAGGGACGTGGGACATGTAATAGAGGGTGAGCCTAGCCTAGATAACAGAAGGCCAATTCACGTAATTTAAAACTTTCAAAATCTAGTCGCAGTCTCATCCCGGCGACAAACAAATGTCAAAAATTTGTCAAAATGTAGGGAAATTACAGGTATTTTGACAGATTGAGATTCAGATCAGACTGTGAATGTTCTTAAAATTATGAGAATTGCCACTCAGATTAGGTTCGACCTGGGTACCGAACACCTTGTTATAAAGCAATCCATGCGGACATTAGACAGCCTCAAATGTCATCCTCTCATCTGCCTAGCCTTTTCCCAACTATGTTGCGTTCGGCTTGCAGTCTAACCGGATGCAGCTGAATACCAGTACTTTACATGGAGCGACTGCCTATCTGACCTCCACAACCCAGTTACTAGGTAATACGATACCATTTGGCTCGGTAAGACTGCCAGACTTTCGGGCTTCTCACTACCGGGAACGACTGTCAAAGATCCACGAATGACAGCTGGGGCCTACGGCTTAACGTGCTTTCCGAGGCACGGAGGGGTCTCGGTAAGTAAAGATGGTCACCCATCCACAGACCAACCGCGGCAAGCGTAGCTTAATCTGATCGATCAACCTGTGCGGCTGTTATTATTTAACCACAGCCTCGAAAGTGTTTGAACGTTTACTGTTCATCTTTTTCTATGTGAATCTTCTACCTAAGTCACATCAATCAACAAACCAACTCAGCCTATCGCAGTCCACTGCTGGACATAGGCCCTGTCCTCCGCTTTCCGCATCCAGTCTGTCTCACTCACCTTTGTTAGATTGTCGGTCCACCAAACTGGGGAGCGTCCCGTCACTTACGCTTGCCGATACGCGGCCTCCACTCCGTGACTAATCTGCTCCATTGGTCATTGGTCCTTTGACAACCATACCCAGCCTACTGCCACTTCAGACATGATCAGCAATAATTTAGAACTCCTGTCGCGAGTTGGCGGAACAGCATAACGTCAGCATTCGACTTCGCTTTTTTTTTTTGCTTTTAAAAATCTTTTACTCGAGCTCAAAGGATCTTTACATAATAATCACGTTATTTTGGCTTTTAAAAAATTCTAACGACCTCGCCAAAGGTCACAGGATAAAAGCTACAGCCTTACCTAACGGTTAGGCTAGAATTTCAGAACAGTAATTGGGAAATTGAATTTTCATGCCCTTTCAGCCTAGGCAGAGGGAAATTTTGTCGTAATTTTTGCAATTGAGACTAGCTTTTTGGCCGCATTTCGGTTGACTGGACATTTCTACCACTTAAAACGTTTGTTGTAGTAAGATTGGAGTTTATTTGCGTGTCCGTATGTTCGTTTGTGGTTTTCTTTGAAACTTAGGGGTTTATTTATAACCGATGATTAATGTTAAGTGACATTTAAACCTCAAAAATGTATGGCGCTTATCACTACACAATTTTAAGCTACGTTTATAAATAAAGGGGTTTGTGTTTCAATATAATTTTTTGTCTGTACTAAGGCCTCATTTACGGAGACGCGGGGCGTCACGCGTCGCGTGCGGCGTGGCGTCTTGTGGCACGTCGTACGATTTTCTGTTTACGGAGCGGCGGCGCGTCAAGCGGCACTTATCATCGCACGCGTAAACACAAACGTATGGCAATATAAGACGTTGTTCATAGAGATGCGGGGCGGGAAGCGTGGCGGTGCCCGTCGCTGCGCCCGCGGCGAATCCTCAAGCGTGTAGCAAAGCACGCGGCGGGCAACGCTGCAGCGCACGCGGGATACTCAATCAAACCGACCAGTTTTAGGTTAGCGGAAGATAGGAGCGCAAATTAAATTAATTAGTAATTACTAATGATTAGTAATTAATTAATTGCGTTCGCAATTTCCAAATATGACTGGCAGAAGATTCCACCGCGGGCATCGCTTCATCGAGAATTGCCGCCGCGTGAGACGCGACCATGCCAGCCGCGGGCTCGGCCGCAAAAAACGCTCCATTTCAAGCAAACGCGTCTAAAATCGCTTCTCCGTAAACGCACTCATACAACGCTATATATGTTTGAATTTAGTGCGGGCCGCGCCGCACAACGCGACGAGCGACGCCCCGCGTCTCTGTAAATGAGCACTTATAGTTTTTAGATGCAGTGTAGGTATCAGTCATCAAGCAGCAATGTTTTATAGAGCTGGTCATCATCTGCTTAGCCTTTTCCCAACTATGTTGGGGTCGGCTTCCAGTCTAACCGGATGCAGCTGAATACCAGTATTTTACATGGAGCGACTGCCTATGTGACCTCCACAACCCAGTTACTGGTTAATACGATACCCCTAGGTAAGACTGGTTGTCAGACTTTCGGGCTTCTGACTAGCCGTAACAACTGTCAAAGTTTCACGAATGACAGCTGGGACCAACGGCTTAACGTGCTTTCCGAGGCATGGAGGGGTCTCGGTATGTAAAGATGGTCACCCATCCACAGACCAACCGCGACAAGCGTAGCTTAACCCGATCGATCAACCCGTGCGGCTGTTATTAGCCACGGGGTCCTCCGGGCCGGTTTTATGGAGCTGGTGAATCTACTTAAAACAATGTTGTAGCAGTATTTATAATAGGCTACTAAATTGTATAATACTTCTAAGATCGATTTTTTTCATAAATATCCCTACTACTCCATATTTGCTGTAGTTGACATACCTAAATATTAATACAAAAGGGATATGAAGCCAAATTCACAATATCGGGCCCATTAATCTTCAAGTTAAGGCGAGCCCATCTGGTCGCCGTCTCACGCATGTTGCTCCAGTCACAGCTAAGTGAGATGGGCTGCTAAAATATTCATTGCTCCGAATCTTAGTACTGGAATCACTTAAGTTAACGCATGCGGGTTAGTGCAAATGTGACTAGTTAATATATATTGTGAAAGTTATTTGTTAAAAGTCAGGTACGGTAAGAAAATATTATATACGGTTGCGCGCCACAATTAATGCCTGGTACATGGTGACATTAGTTACCACTAGCGCCATCTAGTATCGAGTAGCGGAACTAATTTACCACTAGCGTCATCTAGTATCGAGTAGAAGAACTAATTCACCACCAGCGCCATCTAGTATCGAGTAGCAGAACTAATAGATCCTTCTAGAAATTTCAATGCTAGAACTTTCTAGAACTATCGACATCTGGTCAGTCGGGGCCGGTATGTACATTCTAGATGTTTCTACAATAGAAGCGGCTATCTGCGGCACTATAATAAGGCCGGGATTAGCCACGACCGAGTCAGAATTTGATGAGCGATACAAGCGAACACATCGGAAGCGATCTTCAAGTGCGACTTAAGTACAATTGTGTTTTATAATTAGTGTGTTTCAGTTGTTATTAGTGTTGTTCAATTAAAGTGTAATTTTTGGTCATTTATATCGGCAGTTTTTACTGTCGCGAACCCGAAGCTCGTAACAATACCTACCTAAAAAGAAAAAGTGAAAGACAGTGCACACACCTGGGCCCCAATTCTGTATGGTAATTAATATTACCCGCGTAATCTTACCACGTGACATGGCAAGGAATCGAAATGTCAACCGTATGAACAAAATAAGTTTTGACAGTTAAAGCCAAGCCAACTTCTCGTTCATTGTGTCATAGAGTACGTTATTAGCAGATGTCGTGACTAGCTATAGAATCGACGTGGTTTCGAAGTAAGGTATTCCTTACTTCGAAACCACGTCGATTCTAGACAAAACTGCTGTCACTCTGGGCCCTAATATACAATAGTATATTAGGGCCCAGAGTGATAGCAGTTTTGTCTACAGTAGATAAAGTTGTACAATAATCTTGTGGCACGTGTCTAAAATCAGAACAAAAGCCGCCATCTTGGTTTTTTAACATAATTTCGCGAAATAATCTCACTAATATTTACCAATAACGACCCCCTGCCAAAGTCATTCAAGCTAAGAGATCTTTACATTCGTTTTGTCACAAAGGTTGACAAAACGAATGTAAAGATCTTGACGATGATCTCTAAGACTTGTGTCAAAACAGATTTTTAGTACATTTTATCAACTTTGACTATGAGACTATTTAATAATGGACGCTATCATTGTTTTCATAGAGAAAAAGTCTTAGCTTTAAAGCCCACTAAGCCCTGTCAAGTCAAAAAGAAGTTAAACAATGACTTTTGATAAATCAAATTATAAATGTGTAGTTATGTTCGTTCCAAACTAAATTAGTCATAGACAAGTCCAAATTCCGTGACGAAATTATAATTAAACTTTATTCTAGTTGTTGTTGCCTACAGTTTTCTTTCAAGAGAAAATTGAGGAAAATTTAATTATGCTTCATTTATTTTGAAATGTCTTAGTAACTCAATAATAGGCATTTAAGTCCCTTCAGACAATCCCCAGGGAAGTTTAAATAATAATTATTATATATAACATATTTTAGAACGAGACTTCTCATTGTTTTCTTATTTCTTTTATTTTTGTACTTACTAGGCCTAGTCGACCGAATGTCAGTAGTAACAAAATCAGTATGAGGTACGGAGTAATTTCGTACTACATTTACAGTAGATTCCTACTGTACTGGCTTTTATTTTGACAGTTCAACAGCATTCATTGCGTTACTTAAGTTGTTGCGCCGACAATTTTTTTTTTCGGCCATAGTGGCCAATCTCAACGGAGGCTAGCCTTCGGCGCGGAAGATATTATAGTGCACAAGTGTACGCACAGACACCGGTTTACTCTCTCTTACCTCACTCTCATAGTCCGATGGTACGGCAATCCGACACGACAGGAGAGAGATCAGGCGCAGGACCAACGGCTTAACGTGCTTTCCGAGGTACGGGGGTATCACACCGCGAACTTCCAAACTCGGGGCTGTTACTAAGAATGGAAAAACTTAATAACACTTTGCCCGACCCGGGAATCGAACCCATGACCCGTACTCAGCATTCGCGCTTGCGAACACGAGACCAACGGGGCAATTAAAACATATAAAGCATATGAAGGATTAGCAATATCCTTCAAAATTATTCAGATTGTGATTGATAGTCTGTTACGCAATTAGGGTGCAGGCTGGCCTCGTATTCTATTCAAACTCCTTACTACGCTGGGCCAACTCAAAGTTACCACTCATGTGCAAACGACTGTACTCGAAATTTTTGTATAGAACAAGCCTTTTTTGGTTTATAATATTTGCTAACTTAATTAAAACCTTATGAAACCACCATACTATAAGAAAGAAAATAATTTCATGCTCATTCCTTCTTTATATGCTTTACCTACCAACCCGCACAGGGCCCACGTGGTTGATTACGGCCCACACCCTCTCACAAAGAGGAGGCATGTGTCCCAGCAGTGGGAACATTATGGGCTGATTATGCATTCCTTTTTATAGGAGAAAAACTATTATAAACTATACAGAATTGAAAAAATCTTCTCTTTAGGAGAAAAAACTTATACCCTGAATTGAAAAAATACAGCCTGAAATTACATTACCACCTGGCCGATTACCTCACAACAGATTAAACACTCATTATTACATTGTAATACATGCCAGTTGGTCTAACAAAGCAATAAATTCTGGCTGAAAAACTACACGAAACAATTCATGCTCTGTTTAACAATGTTATTTGGAAGCGGCCACTAGAATGATACAATTTAATATCACGGACGAAGGGAGCACATTGCGGTTATAATTTTTGCTAGAAGAATTCTATCCCTAATAACCATTATTGGTATTTTATTATTACAGTTTTTTTTTCTCTTTTCCTTTTTCGCCAAGAATTCGAATTATGATCGTCTTTTTATTAGATTGAGGGTGTGGTTTTTTAATGCGATTCTGATGATTTTATGGCTTTTCTTGTACGGGTCGGTAGGGGAAGTAATTTAATTGTATATTTCCTTATCTTTTTGGTGAATTGACGCTGATAACAAAATCACCTCGGAAGTTGCAGGGTTCTTTGCGTTGTTTTTGTGGTGTGACTTGAGGCACATTAATATTGCCGCCGGGGCTGCGGGTTGTTCGAAAGAGATACCGTGGCCCCTGGCACAGGCAACTGAAGGAACACGGGTGGGTTTTAGTCAGTAAAAGTCTGACACTCCCTTCTGCTCCGCCCAGAGCGGGAGGAGTCATTTGATGATTTCCCACCCAGAAAAAAAAAAAAAAAAAAAAAAAAAGGCACATTAATATTAACAATACCAGGCTATTATTGTCTCATTGCAGGGAAAAAGCCTCATCTCATAAAGAGAAGGTATGAGCATTGATCGCCACGCGCACTCAAGACGTATTGGCGATTAAGTGCACATAGTTTAGTAATAGTTAAAATTAGGAGGTTAAGGCAACAGAGAGAGAGAGAGAGTAAGGAGAGAGAGGAGAGGGAGAGTAAATATCATAGTTAGTTGTTTAATGACGCGGGTTTGATTCACGGGAAGTCCAATTTCTTTCGAAATTTCAGCTGCGAGAAAACTGTTATACATATCCCAAACTCGAGTACGACAGATTATTTAATTATGTTGGTAATTAAAGTAAAATTAAGCTGTAAAAGTGCCTGTATTGCTATTATTATAACTAACAGTAGGCTATAATTGAAACAAACTGAAGTGGCAGTGGGCTGGCTATGTGTGTCGAAGGACCGATGGCCGGTGGTGCAGATGAGTCCCGGAGAGGACACCGCGTATCGGCGAACGTAGTCTGCGACGCTCCCTAGCTAGATGAACTGACGACCTAAAGAAGGTGGCTGGGGCAGACTGGAAGGGGGAGAACAGGATGTTGTGGCGCAGCTTGGTCCTCGTCAGCCTTTGTCCAGCAGTGGAATGCGATAGGCTGAGTTAATTGATTGAGGTTTTTAATTAAGCTGTTAAAAGTTATTTTTGTGTCCTAACAATCAGACTCGAAACGCATCCGTGTGCAGGAGCCGGTAGTCAGATACTAAGCCAAAAACGTTTTAAATCTTAGTCCTCTCTACGCCGCAAGCGTTTAACATCCCACTGTTCCGGCAACCTAAACTGTGTGCATAGAATCACACTTAGGACACGTAACAGAGAACTTAGGGGTAGTATACTGAATCCTGTATTACGACAGTAAGAGCGGTTACATGTCATGAAACTACTGTCAAGGATGATAAGGTTGACCGCCCCTCAGAATAACTTGTTGTTGTTTATAGGTGGTAGCTCTCAAGTCCAAATATGTTTATTTATTATTTTACTTTAGTTAGTACCTAATGGTTGGAAAACTATTAGGGAGGTATTTTAATTAAAGACAAATAATAATAAATTTTATAATAAATTTAACTTAACTAAAAATTAACTTAACTTAAAATTGGTCTGTAACCGTTAGCGATCATCTTTTGGGTCTTTACAGCGGTTCCCAAACTAGGCGGCGCGGGCGCCTGTATCTTGGGGACCAGAGTTGTGATACATAATGCTATTTACCACTGGAGTTTATGTTAGAATAGGTAATAAGTAATTGCAAATGATTATATAAAACTAAATTAAATATTGAGATCAAAGTGAAAGTAAAACTTAAATCGTAAATTATTAAAAACAGAAATAAAGCTTAAATTGCACTGAACAAAATCTAAAACTAAAAATATTAAACAATTAAAAATAAAATGTTAAACAAATGAAAATATACATACAATAGATTTAAAAAAGTTAAAGTTGAACCATAAAAAATGAAGTCATCTGCGTTCGCGATTAAGTTTCCAGACATGTAAATAAATATGAGTTATTGGAAAAATTATTTCAATACCTACACAATAAGTTCAACTTATGTACGCTACAACTTCAAGCATTTTTATAACGTTTTCAATAGTATTAATCACTCTGATATCAACTTAATTTTTGCGACTGTAAAGTTGATATTTCTTTAACTTGAAATAACATCAATTGGAAACATGAATTTGAAAAGTACTACATACTTGGTATTGTCACTACTATATGCCATCTAAAATAAATCGTCGTTGGCCTGATAAAGTGGTATCGAGCTACTTGTATTGTAACTTACAAAATATAATTTGTAAATAGACAAATACAAGAGACACTTTTTGTATTAAAATTATTACCAAAAAAATATTCGACAAAATACTTCACATTTTAAAACAAAATCGTTCACCGGACATAACCCCAAAAAGCCCTACATCCGTCAATACACACTTAACCTCTTCCCAGGTCGCATATACCCTTAGATTTATCACCACATTATAACTGGTAATCACTGTTGATCGATCACGGCTGTCAGCTTCAGGCCACAGTCTATCAATCAAGCTTTTTGTCAAGCCCCGTCTATTGTTTAGCTGTTTATCTTACACTGTAGCTTGACGTAATCTTTGACTCGTCATGTGAGGTTCGATGTTCAAGAAACGATTAGTGTTGATCCTTTTTTGTTTGAGGAAGTGTTGTCTTTGGTAATTTGGGGACAACTTTTCTTTTTTCATCTCATATTTAATTAGTTTAGAATTTATTCATTTGAAAGTCAATCTAAGTATGTAATGTAATAATTTTGGTCCTTGATAACGTGATAAACGAATTAAAGAAATTCAAGTACCCACTGGCACAAACGCTGAAGCCTTTTTAACCGACGAAAAAAAAACGGAGGAGGTTGTCAATCTCGTTTTTTTTTTTAAATGTATGACCACGTATAACTTTTTACAGAGTTGCCCGCTTTTGATAGTTCTTTTTTTATTGGAAAGGCCCCAAAGTTGGTACCATATAAATTTGGAAAAAAAAATTCAATAGGGTTGAATTTATTTTTGGGTGGGAAGAAAATAGGGTTGATTTATTGTTCACTCACAGATTTGCCACATATGCCTGCCCTTTGGCAAACAATTAGTAGATTATAGCCACAAAAAATTATAAAAGAAAAACTTAAAAAAAAAATTAAACCGCCGAAAAAACTGAAAAGCAAAAAATAATAAACGTTTTTTATTTATCCTTAATAACTAAGTTCTTAAACTAATATAAGTATACCTATATAATTTTGAGTCGGCGCCGTTTAAATTTAAGGCAATTTAGTGATCTTTGCTTATTGCTTGTTTGGCGCTGACTCAAAATTACTTAGGTATACTTACATTAGTTTAAGAACTTACTTATTAAGGTTAAATAAAAAAGGATTATTATTTTTTGCTTTTCAGTTTTTTCGGCGGTTTAATTTTTTTGTTAAAAAGTTTTTTTAGTTGCCTTGTTTAGTTGTAGGAGTAAACTTGGAGAAATCGTCACGTAACGAAAAAGCGTTATGCCTCCTACATGCGACTTATTATAACATTATAATAGAGAGTCAGAGAGAGATATAGTTTTCATGGTTGATAGTGAGGTCAATCCAAGATGGCGGCTGCGAATACTTTCAAATTTTGGCAGCTGCCATCTTAGATTTTCATTTCGAACAGGAACGAAGTTAACGCCACACGTTTTTTTATTATCATGATTAAGAAGTTTTGAACACTCTTTGAGAAATATGACAGCTACGGCTATATTAAAAACTTTCATAGCAAACTAGAAATTCTAAAGCTACGATTTCCTAGAAGAGGGGTCTCCGTCATACGGCTGTCATGAAAATTTGTTATTTTGACCAGTATTTGACATGCCACAATTGCGGCGATAAGTACCCTTTTTGAGGAGTGGCTGAGGCGCCACGGCGCCCTCACCGGACACGGTTGCACCCGGTACGGACGCAGGCCCAGGTTGACGGCGCGTTGTGTTCCATGCGCGCCTCAAAGAGATGTCAGCACAAAGTGACGGGGATCGCTAGGGCCGATGCCTGCCAGGGTAGAGAGTTACCGTGGCCCCTGGCACAGGCAACTGAAGCAACGCGGGTGGATTTTAGTCAGTAAAAGTCTGACACGCCCTCCCGCTCCGCCCAGAGCGGGAGAAGTTATTTGAAGATTTTCCAAAAAAAAAAAAAGTGTAAAAAAAGGCTCTATATTTGGAGACCCGTAATTGTGTGACCACCAACCCGAACTGGGCCCGCGTGGTGGATTATGGCCCACTCCCTCTCACAGAGAGGAGGCCTGTATCCCAGCAGTGGGAACATTATAGGCTGATTATGCTATGTTATGTAATTGTGTGATCGTTCACCGCTTTCTTAGGTAAACAATGCATTAAACTAACAAAGTTGCAAATGTACAAAAACTAACCACCAGCCAGTAATAACCATTCTAGAACAGCTCTAAAACCTACAACCGTAACCAAACCCATTATATTTCTAAAACACAATTACATAAGACACTTTGAAGACTCGGAGACCATAACTTTGGCGGGCTAGCAAGCGCCGAAGCAGTTGTAAAAGCATCGTAAAGACTGCTCACCTGTTCTCCATAAGGTAAGACCTGAGGTAATGAACCATTAATTCGCTGGAAGAGTTAGTGCACTTACAACGAACAATTGCAGATAAAGCTGGAAGAAGTATTTTTCGGGTCGTTTGGTTAAAGGAGGGCGGGAAATTGGATGGGGGTATTTTGATTTTGGTTTTGATTAAGAGAAGATTTGAGCAGGTTTAATGTCGATGTGGGTCAAATCGTGCTGGCTGGTTCATGGTTGACTAATTTTGTAGCTTTGAATTTTTTAATACAGAACTATGAAATGACACTTTTAAAATGCTCATGCAAGCTGTCAGTTCTGATCACTGACCTATAATAAACAAATATATTGAACTTCATACTATTGAAGACAAAATAAAGACATTTGATTTTCGCCATTTTGGCGCTGACAGCAACGTGAGCGTCTGTGGGACTAATATTTTTGATGCACTCAAAATAAAAATGTTCTAATTATCACGTAGTACAACAATTTACAAAATATTACAATTATCAAGTAAAGACAAAATTCACAAAAATCTCTTATTCCACGATTTAGACCTAAATCGACAGATACGTACCACAACAAAACGACCGCGACGGCCACTTGCGGCAATGTGTCAATTTTAGTTCCTGAGATGCTCGAGTAGTCCAGCGTACTTGAATAGTATAGGTCAGTGGTTGTGATTGATTGAACCATAGATTTAGTATAAACTAACGTAGTTTATACCCATAGATTTAGTATAATCTATGGATTGAACAAAACAGTAACATAAATATATTTTTTCAAAGCCAAGTAGTAGGTTAACAGCTTTCAGGAACCAAGGAACGTATTTTTTTTTTTTTTTTTTTAGCATTTTTATCTTACGATGTTATGTAAAATTCAAAATGTTTGGATCAATACTAATTGGTTTCAAAGGTTACGAAGCAAATTATTATTCAGGAGTAAAAATTAAACAAAAGTTTTTTCCGTGTTTTTGAGCGCTCTCATCTGGCGTAATGATTATTCAGGATCCTCAGGATACCCAAAATCATAACAAAATAATAAAAACCCAAATGTTCTAACCTCTTTAAAATATTCATCACTTCAGTATAAGAAAACGAAATGAAAATTCTTAATGAAATAACTTTTCCGCGATGTAGTAAAAGTTTAGAACAATTTTATTTATTAGTAAAGTTTTAACAATATGCTCTAACTTTACTACTGTAGTTTTAACTATTCGCTAACTTTTCTCGATTGAACTTTGATTTACATGAGATCTGTCACCTTTGGAAACTTTGAAAATGTACTTTTGTCAAACGTAAATTCGTTTTTGAACGCAAAATGTGAACTTGGATTGTTGTGTAGAATAATTTATAGAGATAAGTGTGTGTTGCAAGGTTTTATGGCAAAATAAAATTGTTTGACTTATATTTTCCTTGACGTGAAACTGCCTGAAATTTCTATTGGTAACTACTTTTGAATAACATAAATGATTGCGGATATTGTAGCATTTTTTCATTATCTGCCTAGCTTTTTCCCAACTATGTTGAGGTCGGCTTCCAGTCTGAACGGATGCAGCTGCCTACCAGTATTTTACATGGAGCGACTACCTACCTGAGCTCCACAGCCCAGATACTAGCTAATACTATTGTGTGCATTTCATATTCAATTCAAAATCTTTAACTGATAACCAGAGGGGCAATTCTCGTTGTTTTAAGAACGTTCACAGTCTCATCTCAGTCTCAATCTGTCAAAAATACTTCTAATTTCCCTACATTTTGACAAGTGTTTGACATTTGTTTGTCGCCGAGATGAGACTGCGACTAGATTTTGAAAGTTTTAAATTACGAGAATTGGCCTTCAGTTCTTTTAGCAAAATGAGACAAAAAAACATAAAAAATAAAACCAAAACAAAATCAATTTACAATTCCAACACCCAACACAAGGACACACAGTGTCAACATTTACTTGTTTTTCGAAGCGAACTACATATTTGCACGATTCAACACGGTGCACCATCTGGAAAACAGTGAATTATAAAAAGCTGTTTGCGAACCTTGGACCGCTGGACCGCATTGCGGTCGGCGTCGGGACGCTGGTAATTACCGGAGCTGACTAATTCATTACACGAACGGTTTCCGTGCACTGCGATTGATGGAATCAACTCAATGCAACCGATAATTTGAGACGAGAGTTTGGGCAAGAATAATCGAATAATTATGAAATGGATCGATAGCCCGGTTATGCAGTTGAGAACCTCCTAGGTTGACCTGCAACTCTTGCAAGATGCCACTTTTAGGGTTCCGTGTCTCAAAAAGAAAAACGGAACCATTATAAGGTCACTTCGTCGTTCGTTTGTCTGTCCGTCTATCAAGACACGTTTTCTCAGGAATGCGTAGAGTTATCAAGTTGAAATTAATATCATATAGTCAAGGCTGCAACCTCTTAAAGCAGTAAAAAATCAAACTTCTAAGTTAACGCAATCAAAAGATACGGGCCTTTATGTTCCGTTTATGCCGCATATTTTGATACTTGCAAGGGAATCAAAACCTATAGGGTACTTTCCGTTTACCTAGTCATGAAATTTGGCATGAAACAATGTCTTCTAGCACAAGTAAAGGAAAACATCCGAAAACCATAAATTTGTAGTTACATACCTTCAAATTTTTACGGAACCCTTGGTGCGCGTCCGACTCGCACTTGACTGATTTTTACTAAACAAAAAGAGATAGAAATCCGAGTTGTTATTGGTATGAAAACTGACAGATTTTAAATTAAAAAGTACGCAGGTACAGTCGGACAAACTAATTGGTTTACATTTTATATGTGTGGGTGAAGTCATGGTTATGCACACAAACACTAAATAAAACGAGCGAGCTCTGTGTTTAGTAGTGTGCGTATGGCAATAGTAATCATTCATTGATGTTACTGAATCAGATATAATTTTTCGCATTATATTACTATAGCAACCTTGGCACAATGGCTATCGTCTTTGGTCAGTGAACGAGAAGTCTGAAGTTTTCAAACCATAAGTGCAGCAAATGTCTTTTTCTTTTATAGTTTTGTTAAAACATTACTTACAAGTTGAATTTATAACGATTCGATCCCGTTCATAGATGAGTAATGTAGTTTGCAACGTTTTTGGCAGCCACGGAACTCTTAGGTCATTTTATTTTGATTGTTTAGAAAATAATTACCAACAATTAAAAAAAATTGTTTTCAAGCACCCTATTTCATAAAAAATCAGCGTTCTTAGTTGTCAGTCTACGAGTATTTGCATTACTGACTTTATTGATTGCTACCCGTATTCGTGTGCGGATTTGTTTTTGTGGATCCAATTATGAAACATTTATCAATGTTAAAAAAGGCAGAAATCGTAGTTCTGCATGAGCAAAAGATATGTGAAATTGCAAGGCGCCTAATGATATCGGTGAGTAACAGTTTGATATCACGTTGATATTATACTTACTTCAACTTAAATAACTCATCTCACCTTTCAATGTTTACCTAGGAATAAATTAATGTAATTTAAGTGCAATACCTCATAATATAAGTATATTATCATAAATGTATTATAGCTTATTTTGTTGTCTAAGATAATTATGATAAAATTAACTTGGCCTAGCCCATTTTTGTCCCACTACGGCACGGGCCTTTAGACAGATTAAGAAAACCCTTCGAATAACGTAAATAAAAATAGAATATTATGTTCACTAATGGCAGTAACAATTATATAAGCATTTTAACTTGTATGCGCATATGTATTGTATATAAGTAATATTAATTAGCTATATATATAAGTATATAACTTATATTATATACACAGTATATAAATACATATAGTAGGTATATGTATGTATTTATTTATTATAATAACAACTATTATTATAGGTAAGTATTTTAAATACTGTTTTGTTTTGTATCCACAAAGCAGAACCGTGCAATTTTATGGGTCCGCCGATATGCGGATTCAGGATAGAACATCTTCGACGTGGGCCAAGACCAAAAGCAAATTCATCGGCACGACACCACGACATCTTGGCAAGGCACAAGATTGATCCCTTCTTGTCCACCCGCGTAACACCAACAGCACACAATGTGTGCTTACAAACTGTGAGAAATGACCTATATTCAGCTGGTTAACGTTGCAGCAAGCCAGCGCAAAAGATTTTGCTGTCCACTGCCCACCGACAAAACCGACTACAATTTGCTAGGTCATACATTGATTGTGATTGGGAGAACAATGTGGTGATAGAAAACAAAGATTTGCCGACTCATTATTAGTCGAATTTATTTTTATCAGTAGACGACTATGAACCTTATTTTTACGCAAATAATGTTCATATTTGTTAAGCGAATGTGAACATATACAAACCTTAGCATTATTTAGGTATACCGCCGTAACCCTCTTTAATTTTTTAAACAACAACCCGTATTATTGAAAGTCTGGTGAACTGATGTTATTGTTATGCCGTTAGAAGTTGTCATAATTTCATACTATCTAACATGTTGATTCAGTTCACCTCTAATTTTACTTTGTTTCAATTTAAAATAAACCAGAAAAGAATTTTATTGGTTCGATCAGTTTTTTTGCTAACATGCAGCCCACACCAAATTGAACCTTAAAACGACCATGGTTGTAAGGAAGGACATATGGGAAGAAACGGATCATTTGCTAATGACCCAAGCGATAAGCTCGCACATTCCAGCCTGTGCCAATGTTTATCTAATAAAAAAAAAACATTATTTTATTGGTTTTATTTAATTAACTTTCTACTTTTATGCTCGAGTAATTTTTTTGACCACAAAATTAAGTTGATAAAGAACAAAAGGTAAAAAGCAGCAAAACAATATTCCTCAGTTGAGATCGAACTCGCGTCGCGTCGTCTAGCTTACATTAGTAGCTATCGCAGGCGCATACACCAATTAGCAATGGGAACCTTGTTAGATTAGACTAAAATATGGGCTCATATTCCATTCATTGTGAACCCGTTTATTTCATCATTAACCGCGTGTGTATATTACGTATACCTACACAATAATAATGACAGTTACCGATGTATGCTCGATATTACTAATTAGCTATGCCGTGTGTACTAGCTAGCTACTAGCTAGATGATGCCAGCCTTGATCAGGATATTTTATTTACAGTAAAAAAACATCTGTGTTTTTTTAGGTAGACTGCGGTAACTGTTGACATAGATCTCGGTGGTTGCCTCATGTTTATTAATAAGGGATAACAGACTATTTATTAAAAGCAAGAATATTTAAAAAAGCCTTTAGGTACTTTTGTTCAATTTTTTTTTGATTTTATGATGGTGCAACTAAACTGCAGGCAATAGACGTCTATCGATGATGACGGACGAAAACAAACAATCAAACCATCCTATTGAGTGTTTGTTAAGACAAAACTAAGGATGGGTAATGATTTAATAGACCTTCATACAGATTGGATTTTTTAAGTGTGCGGGGATGGCCAAATCCGAAGGTATAAGAAATAGCGAAATATACTCCAGGGAGTCAAGATGAAAACTAAAACGATCTAACATTCGATTGCAAATTCACCCAGTATACGTAGTCGATGTCTGTAATTATCATCTTCAGTGTTTATGAACATGACCAGGGCCAGTGGCCGCACAGACCAGGTTACACGTAATCTACCATGAGGGCCCTGTGCGGGTTGGCAGATATCACATACTCGATGTGCCGGTTTCCTCACGACGTTTTTCTTCACCGTTTTGAAAGCAGTCGTGATGAAATTATTTACACAAAGTTAAGCACCTGCCTGGGAAACTACCGTTACCCACGACCTACAACTACTAAGTTGCTCACACAGACCTGAAGGCCAATTCCCGTAATTTAAAACGTTCAAAATCTAGTCGCAGTCTCATCTCGGCGACAAACAAATGTCAAAAGCTTGTCAAAATGTAAGGAAATTAGAGGTATTTTTGACAGATTGAGACTGAGATCAGACTGTGAGCGTTCCCCCCCAGGCTAAACTACAGAAACCTAACACGCTGCGCGCTCTAGGGTGTAAAGACCACTGGTCGCATATATTCACGGCCACGATCACGACCAGTCGTGGTCATGACCGTGATGACTTGAAAGCTTGTTGACAAACACGGTAAACAAGATGTAATCATACTATACATTATATTCGTACTGAGTGTACCCTAACAACAATCTCGGGGTTCCGCTCACTTTGATACAAGTTCTGTTTGTAGTGTCGATAACTTAAACATTAATATTGCTCCTTTGCTGGTTTTAGATGGAATTGTTTAGTTTGTATTTTAGCTAGTTTTAGCTTATGCAGCTTAGCAAACGGTTCAGTTATTTTTGCTAACTTTATTTTTACGTTTTCTGACGATTTTTGTCCATCTTGTTTTAAAATGCCTAGCTGGTCCTGTGTTCCTAGTAGTTCGATGTCAGAATTGGGCAGAGTATTACTATATTTTTGCATTAAGTAATTCTTAGCACCCTCCCCCTTCATATGCAGATGGTAACCTTCGGGTGGTTCTTGACTGGGGTGGGGAGGATCTTAATTTGTGTCCGGTCAAAGGCCCCCCTACTCTCTTTCCACATCTCTCTGTCCAGAGCTATCAAAGACCAATCTTTATCAAAGGAGTCCAGCTCATCCCGCCATCTCAATACGGACCTGCCGCGATTTCGTTTGCCATTTAGCGGAACCCACTGGGTTGTAAGTTTGGCCCATTAATCGTCCAACATGCGGCAGATGTGTCCAGCCCAATTTCACGTGATAATACAGGGCGGAAAAGGACCCATCACGAAGCCATCATCTAATTATTACATCAAACTAAGCACCATTGTGCAAAAATAATTGCTAGGAAATTATGTACTCTTATTGTAGGTGTGAAATTTCGCTGTTTACGGTATTACGGAAATGTAACGCATGCAAAGCATTGTGATTACGGATGCATGCAACGGTATAGGGATCGTGGGAGGAATTAAAGTTAAGATAATACATTTAAAACTAGTTTGAGTGTTCAAAAACCAGCCAAGTGCGTTTCGGACCACGCACAATGATGGGTTCCATAGTTTGAATGATTTTATTCCTAAAACAAACATTGTCGTTGATAAACATGTTCTCCCATAATATACGTCACGGTCAATTTTCCAACTGAAAATGTAAGTTTGTAATCCCAAAAAAATACTTTGTTATGTGATAAAACTACTTTAACAACAACAAATTAAAGATTTACGGTCTCCATCTTGTACTTGTGCTGCGAGACTTTACTTTTTGCCAAATCTCACGATTCTTGTTAGCGGGAAGTACCCTAGGTTTTGATTTATTTGCGAGTATATTACGAAATATGCAGCATAAATGGCCGTCTTTTTTATTAGGATTTTGACCTACGTATTTGATATTAATTTTAACATGTTACACACGTTCCTGAGAAATAATTAAAATTATAATTATAAAAAATATTTAAAAAATAACTTGATTCCACCACGCGTTCCTGATAAAAGGGGTCTTCACAGATTGGCATACAGGAGAACAACGAAATAACCCAAAAAAAAAACAATTCCAAAATGTTCAAAGTAAAAACAAGGAATTTGAAAAAAAATATTAATAATAATATAATAATAATAACATTTATTTATAAAAATGGTGCAGATTTACGATAACTTACCTTAAAAATTATAGAGGACACAGTTGCTCATTTGCCTGAACTAGGTGAAACCTGTGTTTCAGGCTAGACAGGTGCTTAGAATTTTAAAATGTATATAATCAACAACTGAGTAGACTAATTAAAAACTAACATTACCTTAAAAGACTAACGTGTTTTATTTACAGATAATATATATTTCTCTAGCAAGCACAGTTTTTAGAAATAAACAGGCTAAAACAGGTTCCTAGAAAATCTTGCTTAATTAAAAACTTCGATCCGCGAAGCTGACACTACAGTTAAATAAAGTGTAACTATTTTCTTTCGTTCGTTTATTTTAACATTAAAACTAACAAGGTTTAGTCACTATTCGTCAACTACTTTAAAAAAAACAATTCGAGAATTTAAATGTAACATAATTATAGTATAAGAATATCACACTTCTAAAATAAATATCACAAAAATATATAATCATAAAATTATTATATTTAATTATATTTATTTATTTAATTGTATTTACGTTGTTTTAATTGTGTATAAAAATAAAAATTATGTACGGTTATCATAAAGTCATAATAATTATTTGCATTTGTAACGGTAGTTATTGGAATTTTAGACTCGCTGTAACTTTTTTATTGGATTCATTAGAGTAATGCTGCCATAGAATAAAATGTTGAGATTATTTGGATCTTCATTACAAGATAGGTAAGAAAGTGCTACAACACTGGATCCATTCTGCCCGTTGTTCTTTAAATTATTAAATCATTGTATCGGCCACACAAGTTTTTTTTGCTAACGTACAGCCCACACCAAATTGAACCTTAAAACAACCATTGTAAAGAAGGCATATTGGAAGAAACGATACGGATCATTTGCTAATGACCCAAGCGATAAGCTCGCTCATTCCAAACAATACCAATGTTTACCTAATAAAAAAATAAAATGATTTTATTGGTTTTATTTAATTAACTTTTTAGTTTTTTGCTTGAGTGATTTTTTTGACCACAAAATTAATTTAACAAAAGCAGCAAAACTAAATTCCTCAGTTGGGATCGAACTCATGTCGTCTAGCTTACACCAGTAGCTATCGCAGGCGCTAACACCACTTAGCTATGGGAACCTTGTTACTCGTATATCAGACTAGAATATGGGCTCATATTCCTTCATTGTGTACCCGTTTATTTTATCTTTAACCGTGTGTGTATATTACGTATACCCACACAATAATAATGACAGTCACCGATATATGCGCTATGTAAACTATTTGAATGGGCCCTGTGTACCTACATAAAGAAGGTAATTAATATACATGTAATTAATTTAAATCGAATTTGTAATAACAAGGTATGCTATCCTAAAAGTTATTTGTACGAAATGCTCATTATTTATTTATTTATTTATATATACTTTATTGTACACCACAAAAACACACAACTTCACATAGTTCACATAGCTTATAAAATACATGACACACTACAAAATATACAATGGGCGGCCTTATCGCATTACTGCGATCTCTTCCAGGCAACCTTAGAATGGACAGTGATTCGTATATTATTGGTATAGCGAAATTCAAGAAAATAATTTATATTTCGTTTTATTACTTCGTTCGTTTTAGGTTTTAGTCGTTAAGGTCAAAGACATGTAAACAATTAGCCAAATCATTATTTTGTTTCCTGAAAAAAAAAAATTGAAATTCGCTCAATGTAAATATGTTTTGCCCTGAAACTAAAATTTTAGAAATGAAGTCTTACAAAACCGACCATGTACACACTGTTATCATTTTACTGCATTAAACTTTTCACCGAGTAAATCTCAGTAAAAAACCAGAACCAAACCAACACCAGAACCAAATTTCAATTTAATTTTCAAACCTGAAATACACTAGGAAAATTGTTCGGACAAACTATCCACAATTTTCACTCACCGTTCATACGAGTACATTTCCACTTTCAACTTCGTATAGTAATCACTGTGGGATACACGAGTCCCTACCTGAATGTTGCAGGATTGCGAGATAGAGATAAAAACTTGATTGCAAAAAATCTTTTTACTTGTTTACTTGGCTCATTATTGATCGAAATATTATAAAGTAGATGATAAATAATAGAAAAAAAAATTAGATAGAAAATATTTAATGTCCAGGTAATACAGTAAGCAGGTTCACTGGTTAACAGCAAGTTATGACGACATGAGTAGCTTAAAATAGTACCTACAGCTAGGTTACAATATAATATTTGCTGATGAGCCCCAAACTAGACAGTTAGTCTGTATCTTGGGGAATTTAATACACGATTGACGTGTAAGAGTGTTTCTACATACAAACCTATAGAAATAAATGATGTATCATTTAAAAGAAAACATAAAATCAAAATTAATCCCTACTTAGCTTTCTAAAAAAGCACTTTGGAGGTGCTGGGATTTGAACCCAGGACTTTCAGCATGCGAAGCAGACACCCTAACAGCACTTTTCATCGTGGGTGTAACTCAGTGGGAGTTACACCCACGATGAAAAGTGCTGTTATTTTACTGGTATGGTTTCCAAGAGAAACAAACTCAGGGGGTTTGTGTTGCCATTTCTTCTCATGGGTCGCCAGATGAGAAAGGTCGACTCCATCTAGCTTATTTTTTTATGACGTATAAATTAGGAGTGAGTACTCAATTCTGGAGTGTAAATCATAGTTTCGAAGTTCATTGCCGGGATGTACGTTACTGCAAAAGTTAACTACGCAAAAGCAACGTACGTTGTCGCGGAAGTTCTTTACTGCGATCTGATATCCTATTTACAAAATAAACAATTTCGTTTTATTTTCATTTAATTATATTGATAGCCCGTTCCTGAGAGATAAAGCCTTGTATTAGTTGAACTTAAAAATTTAAGAGGTCAAAATATAAAGTCTGATCTGAATTGAATGTTCTTATTTTGCAAGATGGTTTTTTATACATGTTTATGTTTAAAAAAACATCTTGCGGTTGATGTTTTGATGCCTTAATGTATTAAAAAATCATACAACAGCTGGATTCGCAGCTGCTAAAATTCAGTCTTAAATTTTACTTGCAATTTAAAGCGGTGCGTCATATTTTTTAAAGTTCTCAGCTTGTTAAAAGAAAATCCTCGCAGTTGAATTCTTAATTAGTGTTGACTTTTAAAATTAAATTCGCGGCAGTCATTGCTTGCAGCTTTTGCAAAAAAAAGGAGAATTTGAAAACAGGGATAAGTACGTTAAATTATCTCGAGATTGCTACAATTTGTTGGTTTTTACTTTTCTGTCAAAACCTATAGGGCTCTGTAGTGACAAAAGTAACCAAATCATAATAATTTCAAATCGATGACATTGGTGCCGATTCCCTTGTTCACAAACTAAACTAAATTTAAGTCCAGTGCATCTTTTTCTTTCTTTATAATTAATAAAAGGACAGAAGATAAATATTAGTTTAGTCCTGTCAAATTAAGATACTCCATAGACATATTAGACTTGATTAAAAACATGGCTACTAAACATACATAAATTACGTCAGGCGCTAACTAATTTGACTGGACTCACCTTATATTTATCTTCTGTCCTTTTCTTAATTAAAGAAAGAAAAAGATGCACTGAACTTAAATTTAGTTTAGTTTGTGAACAAGGGAATCGGCGCCATTGCCTCATATACGACAAAGGTTTTGGTTCGGTTTCACCCCTCCTGTCCAATATATTTCTCTATCGTTCCCTATATAGTATATTTTATTTGTTTCAGTCTCAGATCCATTTGTTTTTTTAGCAAGTACTTCAGCTCCTCCAAAATCCGTCTTCAGATCTGCTGTTTAAGAACCAAAAAAGCAACATTATCAAGATCCCACCTGCATTAATTTCTAAGATTGCAGTCTTCCCAGATTATTTCCATTTATCCGAATATCGTAATAACAAAGAATTCCTGGACAGCTGCAAATCCTGGGGAGACGCGGAGAGTTCAGACACACCCATCATGAGACTTAACGCCCAACGCGGCGTGATCCCTGATTTCCCCCGGGGCAGCGGTACTGCGCCGGTAGCAGATCTACTAGGATTTGGATATGCTAGTTTTTCATCTTTGTATATATCTACAAGATACACACATACACAAGACAGGTCACGATCCTCAGCACTGAGGGACCGAGTATAGCGAAGAAAAAGAAGGATATTTAACTAAGCTGACTGTGAGTTTCTTCTATTCTTTATTCTAATTGATTTTCTTGCTGTTTAACGACTTTTATTTTTTGGATATCTTGTGTTTGGCTTTAGACTTAGTACCAGTACACCCTAATTGTGTAACACACTATCAATCACACAATTACAATCTGAATCATTTTGAAGGATATTGCTAATCCATTGCTTCTTATGTTCGAAGAATTTGTCTGCTCAACTACGTAAATAACGCAATGAAAGTTGTTCAACTGTCAAACGTGTGTTACGCAACTAACCCGATGGAGTGTAATAGAATTTTATAAATGGTGTCCCCGATCCTACATTTTCCTAATCACATCTTTACACCTATGATTAGCTACATCAATATTGTGAAAGATATATATATATAGCAAACAAAAGAACTATCACTTCCAAAAATATTTCAACCAGCAATGTCTTGAAGATACTCGGATTCACTTCAGCCTTGATTGTATCCCATAATGGGCTCGTCTTTCTTTTCCAAGATCCATGGAATCATGAAATATTTAATTCCGTCGCGCATGACGAGGACTCTCCTTATTGCGTTTGCACTTGACAAATTGTATTAGAGGGCAAGGTATTTTGATTTTTACGGTTCACCTGACGACGTTTAATCAGTTTCTCTATTGAATGTCACTGATCTTTGTCGGGATGGGAGCAAATAAGAATTCTGTTGTGCCAATTATTAATTGTTGACTACCAACTTACATTATTATATCACTCTTTGTTTACATCGTTCGTCTAATCAAATCAGAACTGATATTGTTTGACAGTTGTATGAAATGGCTAAAAAACGGTAAATTGACGTAGTGTCAATTTGCTTTATAATTAATTTCCCTGACTGTACAAAGTTACTGAAATATATAGTTCCATTTGTTGGATTAGATTTCAAAATCTAATAGGGCTTTGAAGTGTGGCATACTTACCTACTGTCTGTGTTATTACTGTGTTATTTATTGTATTATTTTTTCAAAATGACGGTCACGCATTAAACCTATAAATTGATAGACAACATAGTAGGACCAAACTCCGTAAAACGACACGTTTCCGAGATATTAATATTATTATCGTTCAAACTTGATCACGTGGTATCCATATTTTTTTAAACTTGCGTACAATTTGTTGCATAGCTGTTTGAAATAATCACTCTGAATGTTGCATCACTCTGAGTGTCGTGTATGTGTGTAGTAGGTATACCAGGCTCCACATAAAAGTCTTCAACCCGCTTTTCATGTTGAACATATACCTGTAATTAGAAATCTTTAGAGATTTCTAATTATATACGTTCTATTATCATGCCGTATTTCATAATGGCTATTTCATTTACCTTTCTTACTTATACGCCACAATATTTCAAGAGTTGTTGGCTTCGTCAGTATTGGTCCAATCAATGCCAGATCTGCATTGCTCCGTCTCTTGTCAGTGGAGTATTGTAAGTTTTGGCTCTGCCAGGATCTGTGGTGTCACATACCTATAAGGATTGGTACTACAGAGATTGTTTCTGCATATCCAATGAGATTTACTTTAAATATTGCACCCATATTCGGAGTGTATTGTTATTTAGACCTACGGTCAAATGGATTAGAATATGCATTTGTTTTTGTAAAAATATGCAATGTGAATCTCCTAGTAATGTTTGTTTTATCATGTACTTTTTAGGGTTCCGTGCTCAAAAGGTGCCATCGAAACCCTATTACTAAGCTTCCGCTGTCCGTCCATCCGTATGTATGTCTGTCAGCAGGCTGTATCTTATGAATCGGAATAGTTAGACAGTTAAAATTTTCACTGAGGGTGTATTTCTATTGCCGCTATAAAAACAAATAACTAAAATAAATGAAAGTTAATGAAAAATTAAAGGGGGTACTTATCCCCATACAAGTAATGTGTTTTCTTTTTCGGAGTTTTTTGCCTTACGGAACCCTTCGCGTGCGAGTCTGACGTGCACTTGGCCGGTGTTTTTATATTCTGAATCTTCTTTGTTTTAAAATTCTGCATCCTCATTTCCTTCGCTGGCCACCACACATGTTTCTTAGAACTAAACCTACCCAAATCTTCATAATTCCATTACCTTTGGCTGCGGGTTTTAATCACTAATAAAGCAAAGGGTATTTAAATTATGCATCTGGGTTAACCATTTTTTAAATCGAGTCCAAACGCAGGACGTACTTCTATCCTTTTCCCACGAGTGATAGTTTAAAGAATTTTAAACATAGTACTGTCTCGCTCACCGTAATCGTATTTAAATTTGCATATTTAAAAAGATGCCAGGGAAAGCTGCAATATCCTCTCATTTTGTATGCGTTTCCTATTTTAGATGGGGAAATATTTTTTGCTGCAAAGTGAGGGGGGTGACGTTTGATCTCGGTGCAGAGGAAAGAGGGGTTTTAACTCCGTTTTACATTGCGCTATGTTTTACTATGGGAAGTAATCACTGCGAAACACGACTGGTCGTTTCAGAAAAAGTACCTTATTTATTTCATGCAGATTTATTACTGCTTCTATTTCAGTGTCTCGGGAAGGTCCCGGCTGTCATACGTAGATATTTTTGACAGTCGTTAAGGATAAAGTCCATTCACAGTTATTTTACCTCTGACAGCAGCAACCTTATAGTGATGAGAATAAAGATCACAATAATTTTGACAAACTTGTCAATGGCAGCCACCCAACAGAAGGCCAATTCTCGTAATTTAAAACGTTCAAAATCTAGTCGCAGTCTCATCTCGGCGACAAAAAAATGTCAAAAACTTGTCAAAATGTAGGGAAATTAGAAGTATTTTTTGACAGATTGAGACTGAGATCAGACTGTGAACGTTCATAAAATTACGAGAATTGCCCCTGTGATATCTTATAGGAATGAGAAAATAGATCACTGTGATTTGGGCAGTAATGCAAAATCAGAGGTAACATAGTGTAGTCAGAAGCCCAAAAGTCTGACAATCAGTCTTTCCAAGGGGTATCGTGTTACCCTGTACCTAGATTGTGGATATTGTGTCAGATAAGCAGTCGCTCCATGCAAAATACTGGTATTCAGCTACATTCGGTTTTGACAGAGTAGTTAAGAAAGAAACGGCAGGGTAATAAGCCAAATTCCAATTTTCTTACGTTTTTGCAATTTTCTGATCAGTGTCTGGTTATATGTTGAACAAAATATCATTCGCGACTGTAACAAGTTAGTATTTATAAAATTATCATTATAATCATCAATAAAACCCGCTAAGTCCATACAACCCTATTGATTGACTATTTCATGAAATATCAATCACTGTATCAGCAAAAAACGTAAGAAAATTTTAATTTCGCGGGCTACTATGACTCTTCCCCTTTAAGAGTAGTCAGAAGCCAAAAAGCCTGACAACCAGCCTTACCAAGGGGTATCGTGTTACCCAGTAAGTGGATTATGGAGGTCAGATAAGCAGTCGCTCCATGTAAAGACTGGTAATCATCCCTACAAGGTTGGGAATAGGCGAGGCAGATTCATTTTTTAGATGGTTTACTGCTTCACATGCTGTTACATCTTTACATATATTTTTATATTTTTTGTACGTATTGGCGTTTCTATCCCAGTTATAAAAATGTATAGAAAAATGACTCTCAATTGGGCGATTTTCACGCGCTTTCAAATGTTCCAATCTGCAGCAGCAACAATACCTTCAATCGAAATAGAATTTTCTAGAACAATGCAAAAATTTACTCGTATCTGTCTATCCAGACCGGCTCAACTTTCAGCCAGTGCGCTCGAATTTATTCAATGCATAAGAGGAATGTTTAGTTTAGTTGGACTAGTTGATAAATTCAGATTTGGCTTTAGAGGAGAGATATAATCGACCTCGAAATTGCTTCATCACTTTTGACAACAGTTCTTTTTAGAACGAAGTTCTTTAACGGAGCTTGCGGTAGGAGTTAACTGAGAGATATCGAAAATGCGTAAATGCGCCCCTCTCCATGCGAGTTTTTATAATATATTAGAAAGAGGGAGAGACAGTTTTGGCTTTCGAGAGCGCTAAAGCCAATATTGAGGCAAAATGAAAATCTTGCCGCAAAATGAAAATTTTGAACTTCGTTCCTGCCGGGGGTCCCCCGAACCAACAAGTTAAAAAAAATGCTGAATGGGCCTGCTCTTGCCCTCCCTTACGCATATTGGAAAGCGATGGATGAGGTCTATGATGGAACGAGCGTGCCCAGAAGATGCTTGTTCACTCTTGCTTTGAAGCTAGACGGGCTAAATGTGGAAAGGCACACAAAGATTCCAATTCCCAGATAATTTAAACTTTAATCAGGGAAGGGTTGTGAAGGGCTTGTGACTAAATGATATCAGCCGCACGGGTCATTCGAAGGTTAAGCTACGCTTGCCGTCGTCGGTTCGTGGATTGGTGACCATCCATTACACAACGATACGCCTCTGTGAAGCACGTTAAACCGTTGGTCCCGGCTGTCATTCATAGATATTTTTGACAGTCGTTAAGGGCAGTCAAAAGCCCAAAAGTCTGACAACTAATCTTACCAAAGAATATCGTGTTGCTCAGTAACTGGGTTGTGGAAATCATATAGGCAGTCGCTTCATGTAAAACACTGGTATTCAGCTGTATTCTGTAGGCTGGAAACCGACCCCAACATGATTGGAAAAAGGCTAGATTATACTATCCCACTGTCAAATAGACCTTGTCGTTGTATGACTTGCAAGTAACATTGAACCTTAGGGTGACAAAGCATCTGAACGACTTTTATGCACACCTTGAGGGAGTTATATGCATCAGTTGTTTAAGTTTACTATAGGTTCCCAATTCCTGAAAAACAGAATTTCCATTTATTTTAATTGGGCCAAAAACTGCACCCTTTACCCTCAGAAATAGCAGTTTAACTGAACTTATACCTCAGGACACGAAGCCTCAAAGCGTTCCACAGAACTGAAACCTTTTATGAAAAGCGCGGAAAGAAAAATATTAAAATTTGAATGAAGGAAACATCAAAGTTTTCAACGTTGCATTTTCTTTTGCCAAGAAATCAGGACTACACAAGATTTTTTTTGATCTGACAGAGAATTCGAAAGCTCTTTTATTTACAGAAATTATGAAGCTCCGTTCAAATTATGGAATGTTTGCAGGAGACAGTAAAAAGGATAAAACGTCTTCTAGCGGTGAGGTTTCCTATTGATCTGTGTTTGTGTTGTATTTTGTTGGAATGGTATCTGTGTACTGTATTATAGAGTTTATATATTGCTGCAATAATATTTTCCTAAAAAAATCTAATTAGTCCGTCAGTTAGATTATCAAAAAATATTGAACCCGTATTTTTTATTTTGTCAATTATATAAGAAATGATGAAGATATCGCCCGTTAAAGTTCCGTGTGACGTTACTTGCTTCCGACACTTTTGCAAGCAAGTGACGTCACGACCCCCCACTTCCAAATTTTGACGCCCTTTATCTTTGTCATTTTTTGTTTGATTGACCAAAGAAAAAATACGTGTCCATTATTTTTCGATAATCTAACTGACGGACTAAATATAATTATTATTTTTCTACCCAGGCAACTACCCTATATGATCTATAGTCGTTTCGTTGAATTAGGTGAAGAACAAGCCACGTTGCTCTAATAAAAAAAATACAAGTTGAGCTGACCTGAAACAAAATGAGATAAGGAGAGCAATGATTGCCATGTAGTTATTTGTAGTAAAATCATGTTAACCAAATTCCCATTCGTAAAACATTATTGAAAGTATTAAAATCAATATTTAACATAGAGAGACAACGAAGCTCACCACATAATCCGATGTGACGGGAGCACTCACATGTGCCATACGCTACCATACTTGATGGAGTTTGAAACTATCAACTAAGTGTAAGTACTTATGTATTATCATGTAAATTATATCGGTACCTCTTGCCACGGTTACAAAGTTAGTGATAACATACCTGCTACTACAGAGTAGTATCATAACACCGGTACTGTTTGAAGTTTGCGTTTAATTCTCACGTTTCAATTACTGTAAATCTATGATAATGGAATCTATGAATGGTTGAACAAGGCAATTCAAGAGAGTTAAAATTATCTATTAGTAAAATATTAAATAATTCCACAGGGTGGCAGGGACATTGACACGCAACCTGATACCATGGATTCAGTACATATGAAACAGCAGATTTTTCTGATTTTTAAGTATACGCTAGAATCATGTACTGAATTCATGGTTTTGCTTTTACAACATCAGTATCTAGTTTTGCTTTTACAACTGTTGCTGTTTGTACAAACTGTCGATCATCATCATCATTTCGAATCGGAACGGCAGTAGGGTGTGAATGTGAATCTATGTCGCAAACTATGGACCACCTCCTATCCTGTCCTCTGTGTCCCAGAACATGCAGTCAAACTGATCTCTGCGCTGCCACCGACGACGCCGTAGAAGTGGCGCAGTTTTAGGCCAACAAGATCTAAATTACAGTAATGCCAGTGACACAAAGAATCAGAAGAAATAACCTACTCTAAAATTTCGCTAGAAATGGGCCGTACGTCCAAAATGAAATCATGTATCGTCATAATGGATGTAAACAGACCTTATATAAATTCATCCGAAAATTCCAATCTCCATGACTCAATGTGAATAGGACACATACCCGAACAGCGAATACCAAACACAACCTTATTAAGGCATCTGTAAACTCAGAGACTCTCGCCAAAAATCCTCCGACAATAGTTACAAGTTTATTAGAATTCATCCTAAGACTGGTACAATGCCCGTCCAAGCGTGTAATGGAGACAAAATGAAAACGACCTTGTAATCTCACAAATTGGGTGCTCCGGTACTCCGAATGTATTATCTCCTCAACGTAACCACCTCGTACACTATGCGGTATGCGACTGCGACAGCTCGACGACAAGACGCTGACCTGTCGCATGCGGCTATTAGCCCAAGTTCGCACAGGCGCGTCTTTTTACGCGCACTGGATTTTCAACGTACTGCTTAGCGCCGAGAGTTGAAAATCCAACAGTGTGTTTTTTCGACGCGCTGGGATGCGCTTGGTTGGATTCTCAACGCTCGGCTCAACACCTAGAGTTCAAAATCCAGTGCGCGATAAAATCCCACCGCGATATTTTTATCTCCGTGCGAACGTGGGACCACGTTCTCGCAACTATACAATTTCGTGGTAGTCATTAGACTACCACGAAATTGCATAGTTGCGATAAATAATCGCCAATCTGTGAACAATACCAATATATCATTTAGAGTCCACGCACTGCGGTAAAAATTGCTTCAGAATTCTCTTGGAAAAATATTTGCGTTTGCGATTTTATTACGCCTGAACATGCGATTAATAAAATCGCATCGCAGTGCGCGATTAACCCAAAAGCTTAGAATAAAATAATATAAAAATTCTTGGCCGCAGCCTGTCGTTGCGTTTTGTCGTCGAGTTGTCGCAGACGCGTGTCGCTTAGTGTGTAAGTACGTTTAGACTTCACTCATTCTTTAGTAATGAGTTCACCGCAGAATTAGGAGAAAAACTGCTGAAAATGTAATGAGAAAATGTATTAAATTCTCCCAAATCTTCTCAACTTTGAAGAGTATACATTTTTCTGAAGAAATCTTCCACAAAATTAATGAGAGGGACACGGATTTTTTTAAAGGGGATTTTGTTTTTATTTTAAAAACATTTTTACAAACGTTTGTGGATGGATGACCAATGTGACCATCCGATACATAACAAGACCCCTCCGTGCCTCGGAAAGCGCGTAAAGCCGTGGTCATTCACGGATCTTTGAGTCGTTATGGGTTATCAGAAGCCCGAAAGTCTGACAACCAGTCTTACCAAGGGGTAGGGTATTACCCAGTAAATGGGTTGTGGGGGTCAGATAGGCAGTCGCTCCATGTAAAGTACTGGTATTCACCTGCATCCGGTTAGACTGGAAGCTGACCCCAACATAGTTGGGACAAGGCTAGGCAGATGAGGATCAGATATTCATCACCTTATTGGTTTTGACTGTGTGTTTGTTAGACGTAGATACTATATGTAAAGCTGCTAATTATTCCAGAGTGTAATTAATTGTTAAAATTTACTAAGAGAAAAGCTGAAGATGAAGTTGGTTCTACGCATTAATATTTCTGAAACTAAATGTTTTCAATTAAGTTCTCTTTGACCTTACTAGAATCTTAAGTACTTAGCGGTAACGTAAATTAAATTAGAAACAAACCTTAATACTCACTAACTTTTTGCTTAACGGAAGAATACGTACATAACTTCACGCCTGTAATCCCCGAAGGGTGAGCAGAGGTGTACCTATAGGCGAATTGTGGGTGTATATAACACCCACATGGCCTATTGCCATCAACCGAGCGCAAATCCAGACTCTCTTGGAAATTCCTGATGGGAAAACTTAATTACACTCCGGCCGAGCTGGAAATCGAACCCAGGGCTTCATGCTTAGCAGTAGCACTTTCGACAACTAGAAAAAAGTACCTTGTTTGCCCACTTATTCATCTAAATGTTGGTAGAAAATCTATACAAAATAAAAATGGATCTTCGAAATGTATACGCCCATAACTTTCGAACGACTGCACCAAATTGGATAATCCCTTTTTTTTGGTTTTTTATTGTCAGGACAAGGTTTGTGTACACAATTGGTAACCCGGTAGGTGGCGCTGCTTTCGGTATATGATGACTCAACCGGGCAGGACGACGTCTGCTGGGTCCGCTAGGTTCTATCAATCAATCAGCGTTTTATTTATAGGAGTAGGTTAGAAGTAGGGTAGGAGTAGGGTAGGAGTAGGGTAGGAGTAGGGTAGGAGTAGTGTAGGACTAGGGTAGGAGTAAGGTAGGAGTAGGGTAGGGGTAGGGTAGGGGGTAGAAGACCACGCGAACGAAGTAGCGCCGGGCAGCTAGAAATAATTTATATGGCAAAACAACGTTTGCCGGGTCAGCTAGTACTAATATAAATGCAGTAATATATAAACTTTATAATACAGTACACAGAAGAACCCAGATACATTCGGTATACACCAATGTCGAGCTGGGAATCGAACTCAGGACCTCATGCTTAGCAGTCCCGCTTGCGACCGCTAGACCAACGAAGCAGTAACGCAAGAATATCAAAATTAAAACAGAACAAACGCGCAATCATCCCAAAAGGTTCCGATATTGCCAATATATTCGTTATTATTACCCCAAACGCAACAAAAAGGACACAAGCTATCCAATATTGAGCACCCTAAAACATCTGCAGAGTTCTGATCGACCCTTGATGATGTCTTTTAACGCCCAAAACCACTTAGTAACTTACCAATATTATAGCAACCTTCATAGTTAACGCCGACCCAAGGCTAATCTCTTATTAATTCTGACAAAGTTACTCAACCCTCGTCCAAAGGAAAACCATATTTATCTTTTCAGGTTTAGAGTCGGAGAAGACTGTACCGAAAACTTTGCACAAAAGTCACGAACTATAGAACTCCTCATTGTTTTAGCAGTCCCTTGAAAGCGCGAAGTTATAGCGGAACGCATCATGGGAATGATTGAACTCGATACTTCGGTAATGGTTTTTTAAAGTAGTTAAACAGACTGTTAAGATTTCGAACGATTTTCTATAGTGAGTTTTTGTTTTTATTGGTTTTTGTTGAAGGTTGGTTACATTAAAGAGAAGGGGATTCAACTTATTTTTATAAGCGTAAAAAAACTGCGAAATAGTAATAACACACCGAAAATTTTCCAACGATTTACAATAGCTACGCAAACTTTTCATTGTATAAGAAAAAAAATACGTTTATTTGCGGTAATTTTGACGCATAAAAAGAACACAAACACAAAAAAGAATTCTAAATCGTTTGTTGCATGCGTAGGTTGACCACCATAGAAACGGGTTGTGTCGACGGAAGACTAAATAAAATGACAAATTGTAGAAATATTTAGACCATCTTAAGCATGGCGATGAAGAGCAATGTTTCTATTCTTCATTCGTCAAAAGTCTACAATGTCCAGCATGACGACCAATTTTTCTCTACTTTTGACACTTGGGGGGTAGAAACATTTCTTCTGAACAAATGTTAAATAGTCTATGGACATAAATAGACAAGAATCTATATTGATTTCAAAGCTGCCCGTTGCTATGGAAAGGATAAAAGTTTTTTTTTTTCATAGAAACGCGAGTCTACTGGTCGCCCCGTGCTCGAGCAGAAGAGATGTCGAGTTGGATGCAAAGAACTTTGTTTATTCTTGGTAGAATAGAGATAGAATTAGTCATGCTACGCGGGTAGGTCTTATTTATTACTGTACAGTCACGAGCACCAATATGTCAACATTTGGCCACTTTCAATTGAGATTTTTTCGAGAAATAACGAATGCAACGTTGAAATACGACACACTACATAAACCTATGGGTTCGTAAATGCTATGTTCGTAACAACATAAAATGTATTTAAAAAATAAAGGAGTAAATCGCTTTTGAATAAAGTCGAGTGTATACATACTTTTGCTCGTGACTGTACCAGTAAAAACTAGCGATGAAAAAGATATTACTTTTTTTTTCGTCTACTTTACGAGGTCTTTAAACATTGAACTGATAAAAGGAGTGTAGGTATTAGTTCACAGTTCGGACACCGCTTCATGGAATTTATTAAATGTCAACAAATAAATACTTTCAAGTACTACCTATTGATACAGTACAATACGCCAACCAACAATAGATAGGTAACCTGAACAGGAAGACTACGAAATATATTGATACAATGAACTCAACACTCTAATTAAGTAACACACTAAAAATCTCAATCTGAATTATTTGGAAGGATATGGCTAATCCATTGCTTCATATGTTCGAAACATTTGTCTGCTCAACAACGTAAATAACGCAATGAATGTTGTTCTGTAAAATGAAAGCCATTGCTACTGATAGTGTGGTACGCAATTACCCCGCCGATTTCATACAAATCTTTCCACAATCAACCTAAACCACATTTCACCTCTTACTCCCAAATTCTCACGATTCCACTCCACCTGATTAAACCATCTCCGTAGGTCTCAAGCAATCACGCCACGACAACTCGATCAAGCCGCACGTCAACGCAGCCATTCGGATTTCGTCGGAGTAAGCTCAGCAATACGTCGTCACCGACGCGTCGACGTCCTTATTCGTCGGAATGACGTTTTCGACGTCCGACATCGAGCGGCGAGCGTTCGAGTGTAAATGATGTGCCAACGGTGGAATAAACGTCAGTCGTCCGCGATCCGGCCAATGGTAAGGAGGTACGAATATACGATGGGATAAGATTTGGTGTGCTTTTTTTTTTGGAGTTTATGTGCTGAACCTTGATATTAAGATAAATGATTTTACACTTTTACATGTCAATCATATTTTTAAGACTAGACGACGTCGGCGTTTCCTATCTGACTACTCTGAGAAGAAAGGCTGAAAGAAACTCAGAGGTCACAGTCTGTTTGAAAGTCCAGACATCAATCTTGGTAAGATCTTGTAATCGTATGGGCTTTGAATGATTTTGGCAGTCACTATTTTATCTTGATGCTTCAGATTAAGGCCCATCGTTGACGCCAGCAGTCCGGCAGTGGCGGTCCAGTGATATCAGCCCCGTCTGACGAGTTGTAGACCGTGAGTTTGAATACAAGCAGGCACTTTACTTTATGTATTTAATTTTATCACCAATGCACTCAAAACGGCTAAGGAAAACATGGTGAGGAAACTGGCATGTCCTAGAACCAAACGTTTGAAGACATGTGACATCCAACAACCCGCACTGCGCCCGTGTGGTGGATTATGGCCTTCTTCTTACAAAGAGGAGGCCTGTGTCTCAGCAGGTGGCACATTATAGGCTGATTATCCACGACGCTACTCAGAAATAACTTGTTACAAACTTAAATCAATAATTAGCCAGAATGTCACAGCACTGGTATTCAATGGTGATCCATAGAGGCGACCAACTAAACCGTTATTAACTAGTTTGTGATTGGTTAAGTCGTGTTCGTGGGTCTAAGGCGCATCACACACTACAACGCGCCACGCAACGGGGCGCGGGAAACCAATTCCACACGCGTAAGTGCGTTTTTGTTGAATTTATATGTAAAAAATCACGCGCGGGGGCGCGTTATCTGCGTCCCGTCGCGTGGCGCGTTGTAGTGTGTGTTGCGCCTTAGATTGGATAGCACTATTGCACTTGTATGCTTACACCATAGAACGATGTATCATACTGAAATTGATGAAACTTTAAATAGCATAATATAAATAGCATAATAACATGGTGCCGAAGACTGACCGGGATTTATCACTAAAATATCAAGTTCTACGTAGCTGTTTGATACAAAATCGTATTTATACATTGCACGAATTCATGTAACTTTGAATTCAAAGAAAAAATAATGTAATGTACCTATAGTTTCATAGAGATGTGTGTATATTTATTTGAATATTTTTTTACGTTGAACGGTCAGATAGGCAGTCGCTTCATGTAAAATACTGGTATTCAGATGCATCCGGTTAGACTGGAAGCTGACCCCAACATAGTTGGGAAAAGGCTAGGCAGATGATGATGATTTTTTACGTTGAACATTCATCATTCATTCATCATTTTTCATTCATCATTCATCGTTCGTTCATCATTGTATAGATATGTTTAATAAAATAATATGAATGTAAAATTAATTTGCATGCCCCAAACAAATGAAATGGATTTTACAAAAACCGTCAAATTTCATATCTATACCTAAGTAAACTTAAATATTCTTGTAAGCTGTCAGCACCAGGACCTGCTAAACGAAAGAAGATTAAAAGAATTCCCGTGGCTTGGGGTTAGAATAAAGTTATCATTTTAAATCTTACTCACACATAATATCTGCACAACACATTATCAATCTTAATCTGAATCATTTTGAAGGATTTTGCTAATCCATTGCTTCATATGTTCGAAAAATTTGTCTGCTCAACAACGTTAATAACGCAATGAATGTTGTTGAACAGCCAAATCCGCTGGTAACACCTGTATTTTCTACAAATCAATGATTCTGATTTCTAAATAAATGAATACAACGACACACTGACAAATGGGATTAGAGGCTAATCAAAAAGTGTCTATAACCTACCTATATTATAGTCACAAGCATGTTAAGATTTACTTATTGCCTCCTTTGATAAAACTCCTCTGAACATCGTAGCTCTATGGTTCAAAGCACACTCAATTTAAATTGTGAGCTCGATTTAGATCCACGATTTCAATCAAGCATCACATGCTACGTGCCTTTTGAAACACCATATTCTAATGATTATGTACAGTCACGAGCAAAAGTATGTATACACTCGGCTTTTTTCAAAAGCGATTGACTCCTTTATCTTTTAATTAAATTTTATGTTATTACGAACATAGCATTTTCGAACCATAGGTTTATATATTTGTCGTATTTCAACGTTGCATTCATTATTTCACGAAAAAAACGCAATTGAAAGTAGCAAAGTGTTGACATATTGGTGCTCGTGACTGTACATATAATAATGTAAGCTTTTCAGTTTTATCATGTCTTTTCTAGTTTGTCATGACTACAGTCAGGCCGTCGAGAGAATGCGTTCCTGACACCTGTCAGAGCAACAATTCTAGTAGCTAATAAAGATCAAATTCGCAGAACACGTATTCGTTTTTAAGAAACCGACAGGTTTGAAGAACGTATTCTCTCGTCGGGAGCACTGTAGACTCAAAAATGGCCCGGTTGGTTTAAACCTGGGTTTAAAATTAAAAATCGTTCACAAAGTTGATGTTTATTGCAATGAAACCTTCCTGAAGTGTCAGATAGGATCTTCACAATCTTTTTAATTCCACACTCTAGCGCAAGAACTTGCTAGATCTTATTTTCTTGAAGACCTTCGTAACATTTTACGAGATTTACAGGAAAATACAACCCTTACTTTAACTACATTATATTTTTATACAACTTTATCGCTATAGCATTAAGGTTCAAGGTAGATTGGTAAAATTTGACAGGGAACTTGACTTGCTGGCGTCTGTATATACAGTGAGGGCACGGTAATATTATCTCGTGGTGAGGGCAAATCTACCGATTTAAATCTTTGGTTAAAATAATAATGTCTAGAATAAAGTCTACCCACAACAGTGAGACATTGCTGTGGGTGTCTGATAATGTTTTCTTCTTTCAATATCTGTCAAGCACGTTTTAGAGTGAAAGCAGGGGTGGCCCAGTCATATCGGCCCAGACTCACGAGTTGTAGGTCGTGAGTTTGAACCACTTTGTGTAATTAATTTCATCACCACTGCTCTCAAAACGGTGAAGGAAAACATCGTGAGGAAACCGACATGTGCTAGAACCAAAAATTTGAAGACATGTGACATCTACCAACCCGTACTGGGCCCGCGTGGTGGATTATGGCCCATTCCTTCTCACTGAGAGGAGGCCTGAGTCCCAGCAGTGGGGACATTATAGGCTGATTAGGACATTTTAGGTATAATTTAATGATCTATACAATGTGTAACGGAAGGGGTATATACATTCCAAGGGCACGGCTTCTTTGGATGATATCAAACGATATTGGAAGGGTTTTTTAATCCTATCTCTACATGTTCGGAAGTTCTGAGAATTTTTAATACGAGTACATTGATACCAGAAACCAAACTAGGCGCGCAAAATTACGGAAGAGATTTATCGTGAACTTGGCAAGCAACGTGGAAAGTTATTGACGTACGTAGTGCGGCGACACGTTTGTTATCATTTGATTTTAAGAAACATATGAAGCCGAAAATTTGATATCAATTCTTCGTTTTTTTCGGTTGAAACTATGTATAGTGATTCTATACCAGCTGTTATCTTTAGTGCTTAGCAATAGGGTTTCTGTTACACATTGTATACATATAAAATTCAAAGTCCTGACTGACTGACTGACTGACTGATATATCAACGCACAGTCTAAACCGCTGGTCCTAGAAACATGCAATTTGGAGGGTGTGTTCTTTGTGAAGAGTAGGTATCCATTAAGAAAGCGATTTTCGAAATTCCACCCCTAACAGGGTGAAATGGAGGGATTTTGTTTGTATGGAAAATCTTATTCCTTGAGTTAATAAACTTGAAACTTTGCGCGAATGCTTATCTAAGTAAATTATGAAGTTTACCACTTTTTGTTTTATAAACTACCCCCTAAAAGGGGGTTGGGGGGTTTTAAAGTGTGTATGGAAGAATCCGCGCAGTCCGATTTATTCGAAACTCAGTATTTATACCTAGGATTGAAGTGAAAGAGTAATGTATATCAGGGTTTTTCGAAAATCTACCCCTGACGGGCTGAAAAGGGGTAGTTAATTTTACAGGGGAGGATTTTACAGCGCGGTTTGATTAACTCGAAAATTGGTATAAATAATCTTTGAGTCAAGTTATGGACACATCCCAAACAATTTTTCAAAATTCCACGCCTGTGGGGGTGAAAAGTGGGGATACAGTTTAAATGAAAAATCTTATTCATTAGGTTAATAAACTTGAAAATTGGCAAGAATACTCGCCTAAGTAAGTAATAAAGTTTATCATTATACGTTTTTGAAAACTACCCCTCAGACAGGTTATAGGGGTGGTAAAGTTTGAGTGGAAGAATTTGAACGCGCGGTCCGATTAACTCCAAATTCAGTATGAATACTTTTGACAGTAAAGAAACGATGATAAGTTTTTGGGTCTTTCGAAAATCGACCGCTGACGGAGCAAAAAGGGGTAATTAGTTTTTTAAGGGGAGTATTTTACTACGTATCTTTGGGTCAAATTATGGAAACATCCCTTTTTTTTTGTTATCTACCCCAGTGTGGTGAAAAGGCGCGATACAGTTAATATGAAAAATCTTTTTCCTTTTGTTAAAATAAACTTGATGCTTGGCAATATTTGCCTCATTAATTAATACAGATGGTCACTTTTAGTTTACGAAAAATCCTCACAGAGGCTTCAGGGGGTGAAAAAGTTAATAGATAAGAAAAAATATTAAGCCGCTCGGATGGATTAACTCGAAACTCGGTAAAAATATTTAAAACAAAAAGTATGTGGTTTAAGGGTTTTTCAAAAATCGTCTCTTATCGGGGTGGAAAAGGATAATAAAATTTAAGGGGTGGATTTTACTACTTGCTTCCATTAACTCGAAAATGGGTATAAATAATCTTTAAGTCATACAATGGGAACGTACCAAACGCTTTTTTAAAAACAAACCCTTCGTGGTAAAAGGGGACGACAAGGTTTATTTCAAAAATCTTATTCATTTGTTCTGTAAACTTTAAAATTAACCCGAATTAAACAAATAAATGATAAAGATCGTAAACATACATCTTCGAATTTTTTAGAATAAAATACACGCGGACGAAGTCGCGGGCAAAGTGCTATACTATATAAAATTATAAATTTTGTCTGTATGTTACATTTTCACGCCTAAACCACTAAACGGATTTCGATAAAATTGCCTACCAGCAGATGCCCATGAGATAGATGGCATTCTGGGGAAGGACATACTTCTTATCCTTTCCGACATCCACGCGGGCGAAGCCGCGGGCAGAAGCTAGTTTATAAGGAAAATACCTTCAAACTTAAAGAACCAAAACACTATCTTGTTAAAATCCTTTTTAGTGTAGTTCTAAGTCTGTTTTATGTCCTAAAACGGTACTCTAGGCAATAATATAATGACTTAACTTGTCTAGACATAAAGACAATGCCTTTAAAACTTTAATATTGTGCTTAATGAAAATGTAAAACTGTTTTGACGGACTACTGAGCAAGAATTAAAAGGATATTTTTCTAATCATAATCCCAATTTGGAAAGCCTCCACACAATGGGTGCCTGAAGATGGACGGCGCCGCCAAGGTCGGCCCAGAAAGAGATGGCGAGAATATCTGGACGCGTACCTGAAGGGATGACGACGACTGGAGTGATGGTTCATGGTGGCGCGGGAAAAGTGTTCCTGGAAGTACTTGGGGGAGGCCTTTGCCCAGCAGGGGGACAGTATAGGCATCGCAACATATTTTGCAACGTTAAACGCAGAGAAAACATGGCTTATTAGAGTTCCGTAATACAATAAGAAACCCCTACCCATTTCTTGCAATGGTCCACTCGTTTCTTCACGCTTTATACGCTTATGTGGCCAAAGTACAAATACAGCTACAATGCGACCAGTCTTACAATAAGCTAAGCCATCACGGATAAGCCATTCATATCTTCCAGAGGTACTCACGGTCCAAGAGAGCTAAACTTAATACATTTTCCATTAAGCACTGATTACTTGAAAGCTCTTCGTTGTCACGTAGTGAAACAATGCACCCGTTATAGAGGACTCCATTGATCATGTGTAGGTACTTAGGTATGTGATGGTATTGAAGATGACACGTTTTCAGGTTACTGGCTGCTCAGAATATGAGAATACTAACTTCAGCCCGCGATTTTGTCCGCGTCGACCGGCCCCTGACTCACCGCGTCTCATCCTATCACCCGCCCGCACTACTAATTCGTTCTCGACTAACTTTCTTTTTGCTCATCTCCTAAGGGTTACAGTGTGATAGTGAATGTAACCTTCTTAGAATTGGGCTATCAACTGCAAAAAGATTTTTCAAATTCGATGGGTATAGTTTGACCAAAACCGCTGTATCGCGCTTTCGGTATATGCGCGGCGAGACGGGGGGCAGTGCAGGCCGCTCATTCATCATCGCTCACGGCGCCGCGCCCCCCGCCTCGCTGCGCATTCCTACCGCCTCGCCGCGCATTCCCACCGCCTCGCCACGCATTCCTAAGGAGCGGTACAGCAGTTTCGGTCAAACTATAGTTCCAGCATAGGGCGTTGAAACAAACAAACAAACTCTTCAGCTTTATTATTAGTATACATAGACAGAAGATAGATAGAGATAGATATATTATTAGTATAGATATACAAAATACACACAGGAACAAATAAAAATAAATATTTTCTGGTATTTACTCCTCGAAGGTAGAGATGTGTCATCGATATTTCGCATATGATTTTTTAGGTCCTATTGAATAGAAGATGGATTTCTGGCCGGTTAATAGAATGGATATATTGCCAATAATCAGCACCAAACATGACCAGGCCTCGCCAGTCTGCACTGCCCCATCAGTCCAGTGTTAGCAAACGCGAGGGTTCTCGGTTTGATCCCTTGGAGTTTGGGTTTTCAGTACCTAGTACCCAGGTTTGTCTTCCATTACAGAGTGCACTAATAACATATTTGGCAAATGTAAGTGTATTATCAATACTAATGAAGAAATTTATACCGGCTCTGCCTATAAAATGAGCAGGTTTTCAAAAGGTAGACGTTACGAGTATCTATCTATACTAAAAATAAATCTGAAGAGCTTGTTAGTTTGTTTCTTTGAACGCGCTTATCTCTGGAACTGCGAATCGGATTTGAAAAAATATTTTTGCATTTAATAGCATAATTGTTGACGAAAGCTATAGGCTGCATGTCGATTATTATTTACAATCATTTACCAAATAGATTTCAAGACTTACCGCTGACCAAGTTTAAAAAAATACTTTTCAAACTATTAATATTTAAAAGATATTATACCATTAAGGACTATCTAGAAGACAAATCAATAGAATCTGTAAGTTATATTGCTGAGTGTGAATACATTTGCACGCCATGTTGTGGCAGGATAAGCTGAAATAAATATACTGTAACTTTTTAGGTACCATATTCTAGCAAATAAATATTTTGATTTGATTTATTTTATATAACATGCTCGGACTCTTACGATCCGAGCAGGAAGAAATAAAGTCAGATAAAAATCCCAGCGAAAAAAAAGTTACATTACGGGCAGGCAATGTGGTGCGACGGGGTAGGTTGGGAGAACAAGAAATTTGACGCGAACGAAGTCGCGCACAGAAGCTAGTGTTATCATAAAAAAGCCAATCTATAAACGCTCAGCCAGAATTTTATAACCGTCAGAAAAACGTTTTATTTTTTCCCTCCATTACCGACTTTACTACTGCCAAACCACATTTTATCAATGTTTAAACAGCATGATCAAATGAAACCGTTCGAGGCGAGGGTTAGAAGAACGCAATAAGTAGAGTACTTAGAGTTAGCGGTCTTGTAGCACGTACTGACTTAAGTGAGGCGGTACGTGATCACGGGGGTACTTATAACGTACATAGCTAGGTATATACGTGGTAGGATGTGGGATTGCTTAGAGAGAATCTTGGAGGATTGTCTTTTTAAATGGAGTTAAGTATTGTTTATCTACCAACCCGCACTGGGCCCGCGTGGTAGATTAAGGCCACTCCCTCGAAGAGAGGAGGCCTGTGTCTCAGTAGTGGGAACAATATAGGCTGATTATGAAGTATTTTTGAGAAGTTAGGACTTTAGTTTTAGTTTGGTCGGATTAGCCTAACATAATTATTTGAAATGCTAATCAAAGTTAACTTCCCAGGCAATTGGTTGGTATTTATTTAGGAGGATAAAAAGTTATAAGCTGACTGGATAAACTTCTTTTACTAATTAATAAACTATTAAAATAAAATTAGATATAGCTTTTTTCTTTTTTTTCCGGGGTGGAAAATCCTCATGGATGTCCGCCGCCCTGGGGCGGGCGGCGGGGTCTATCAGACTCTTACTGACTAAAAACCACCCCGGTGTTCATCTCACACCTACGCCGGGGGTCGCGGGAACGTACGATCCTTCCGCAATCCCCGACTGGTGTCGGCCCGCGGGCCTCCTCGGGTGAGGAGTGAGGTGTTAGAGTCCTCCCGCGACGTCTAAGAGGGGCGCGTGTGGAACACTACGCGCCGCCACCTCGGGTCCTGCTATGTGGGGGAACAACAGACGTCCCCGAGTCCGTCAACACTGGACCCATTTAGGGCAGCTGGAGGAGAGCAATGTCCGCCCTCCGCCGACGCCCAGTGCGCCTGCTGCGGGCCGGGTCAGTGGACGAGATCTCCTTCTCCCTTTTCGCAGGCTCGAACCGAAACCACCGCGTCCCAGGACTCTTCACTGCCGACCATCGACTCGACCACGGCCGACTACTTCTGAGATGAGGGCACGACGTGGCTCCTCTCAGGCGGCACACTCTGCCAGTGTATGCCACGCCGTGTCCTCCCGGCAGTCGATGCAGTGGTGACACCGGGCGGACCGCTTCGAGGGTGACGAGCCATGGGCACTCGGACGCCACGGCCCGAGGGTTTCATCCCCAAAAAAAACTTCTAAGAAAAGACAAAAACAACACACTGACTTCATTGACTTTTATAGAGAGAAAGATCGATAGAAAACCCGGGATTGAGGGTTTGAAATCGCAAACACACATTGAGCAATCATGCAGATCAATACTCGTGCTTTCTCCTCAAGGCAAGTCTTTGCCTCGAAATGGGCTATTTAAGGCTGAAATTATTATAAAAGGTACTACTGTACCGAATTCCAACAAAATCTGACAAAAAATCTTCAAGCCAATAATCAATATACTCGTATAGCGCTACGCGTTACGCGTTTCTCAGTAACAGCCTGAATTTTGAAAGTTGGCCGTCTGATACCCCCGTGCCTCGGTAAGCACGTTAAGTGGTTGGTCTGATCTCTCTCCGGTCGTGCCGTCCCATCGGACTGTGAGAGTGAGAGAAGAGTGAGTGCATCTGAGTCTGTGCACCGACTGAGACTGACCGCCATGGCCGAAATTCGGTCTGGAGGACTATTATTATAGCGCTACTAGGTTCTTTTGGCCCGTGGTCAAAATCGGAACTAACGCCGCCATTTTGCTTTTTTAATACATTTCAATGACAAATGTTTACCAACAGCATTGCCTTTTGGCAATTTCACGCACTGTGTGCCCAGTGGTAACGCCCGCAACTTACAAGTTGTAGGACGTAGTTCGAACCTACGCAGGCGCTTTACTTTGAGCAAATTATTTCATCACCACTGCCCCGGTGAAGGAACGAAAACTGACATCTACCAATGGATCTACGTGGTGAATTACGGCCCACTCCCTCTCACAGAGTGGAGGCCTGTGTCCCAGCAATGGGAACATTATAGGCTGATTGATTATCTATGCCCCCCTGTCAATGTGACTGGGGCGCCAAAATATCCTTAAAGCATTGTACCTACTTCGAATTCCACTCAACTCCGCAAAACAAAAGAGCGCGTAAAAATACACATGAATTGTTTTATCAATGACAAATAAACATGTTCTCGATTCACAGTCAATCGTGACTCAAGACAAATTCCTTCGTCTCGCTGTTGTCTATACAAAAGTAATTTACCCTTTTTTACTGACTCAACCAGATTTCTCAGAGAACGGACGTGTAAGACTGTGTTCGTATGCGGCGTTTTTTTATTAAAAACTTTTGAAAAGCTTGAGGAAACATATTTTAGGTAATTTGAATTAAGAATATGAGATAATTCTCAAGTTATGGAACAACAAACTAAATGGCAAACTTCAAATTCCATTGCAACCAAAATTTTTTGTTAAAAATGCTCACTCAAAAATCAACATAGAATATATTTTGACTAAAGTCGATTACTGATTAAGTGGCGATGGAATGTAAATTATCTGAGATTATTAACACTGCTATATTTATTAAGTTGGTCGATAGTAATGAGACCACGAAGTTATAGAGTCACAGGGTGTAAAGTTCACTCATACTCTATAGAAAAGGGAGGATCCTCCGACCAGACGGGTGTTGTGTCTGGCGGGAAATTGCCCAACGATTAATGCTGGGAAGTTTGTATATGCTAATTGCGCGGTAAACTCTGCTTGCGAGATGCAGGATTTGCGTGACGTTAGTATGACGCGTTGTTCGCATGTGGCGTGGTAAATACCGCTTCAAAGTGTACCCATATTTTATGGCTGTACCTGAGTCAAAGTCAGATTATCACACACCAAAACTGCGGGGTAATTGTGTAACACACTAATAGTAGCAATGGCTTTTATTTTGACGATTCTAAAACGATCATTGCGTTATTTACGTTGTTGAGCAGACAAATTCTTCGAACATATGAAGCAATAGATTAGCAATATCCTTTAAAATAATTCAGACCATGATTGTGCTTCAGGAAAACAGTAAAATCATCACGTGTGTATTCCCCGAAGGGTTAGGCAGGGATGTATCTATAGTACACCCACATTTCACCAGTTTTGTTTAAGCCGCATGTAATAGGAAAAAAAAAAGAACTGGACACAAATCCAGACTGCTACTTTGAAATTCCAGATGGGAAAACCTAATAACACTGCCCGAAATGGGAATCGAACCCAGGACCTCACGCTCAGCAGTAGGGCTTGCGATTACTAGACAAAGGAGGCAGGCAATTGTTTTCATTACCATTAAAACGTATGTACTTACATCCAGAATGCTTTTTGATTTCTCATCCGTATTCTAAAACTAAGATCTCGCAATATCTTCACGATTCATAACTTATCGATTTTATATATCGAAATTTTAATCGAGCATCCTTCGATTAGAATACGGAAGTTAGTGAACAAGGTTTTTACTCAAAGCTTTAAAAAAAATAGAAGCTGCTGAAATTCACTTCATCTTTATAAAGAACTGAAAATTAAAATAAGCTGTTTATAAAAGAGACAAAAGCATGAAATCGATACGGCTAGACGAGGAATCGATTTAATATTAAAAGTAATAGAGTAACAAGTGCTTGTGTAGTGCAAGGCTTGTGGCTAAGTAATAACAGCCGCACGAGTCGATCGATCAGGTTAAGCTATGCTTGCCGCGGTTGGTCCGTAGATGGGTGACCATCTTTACATACCGAGACCCCTCCATGCCTCGGAAAGCACGTTAAGCTAGCTAGGTTAGTCCGAAGCCCGAAAGTCTGACAATCAGTCTTACCAAGGGGTTTCGTATTACCCAGTAACAGAGTTGTGGAGGTCAGATAGGCAGTCACTCCATGTAAAATACTGGTACTCAGCTGCATCCAGTTGGACTAGAAGCTGACCCCAACATAGTTGGGAAATAGCTAGGCAGATGATACCCCTTAGTAAGACTGGTTCCCAGATTTTCGGGCTTGTGACTACCCGTAACGACTGTCACAGATCTACGAATGACAGCCGGGATCAACGGTTTAACGTGCTTTCCGAGTCACGGAGGGGTTTGATATGTAATGGATGGTCACCTATCTACAAACTGGCCTTGGCAAGCGTAGCTTAACGTTTCATAGACCCCCTGTGGCTGTTATTATTTAGCCAGGAGCTCCTCGAGCCGAAAAATAAGAAGCTTATATTTCTAATAAGAAAATTAAATTCAGTGTTGAATGTTTAGACTGATTAAAAACCTTGAGGAATGTTTTGTATTCCTACCTACACGTGTAAGACTTTGTGGGATTGCCCAATATTCAATGGCACGTGTCAAAAGTCTTAAGCGGGGTCCAGATGAGCGTAATATGTAATGTTTCGTGTAATGTAACGCGAATTCTGCTTGTAGACGGCACAACGAGAATAACATGTAACGTTCGGGCTGACGCTCGCGCTGATCCATCAGCTGTTGGTTTTTAGCGCTAGCAAGTGCTCGTTTCACATAGAGTTTGTATGCCGTCCATACTATGCGCATTACATTACCCGTTACATTATATTCTTACATATTAAATTACACACTTCTGAACCCGGCTTTATTCTTGTGAAAATCCTCTACACGTGTCGTTTTGTATTAATAATGACAAAATTAAATGGTTGCCTATTCAGTCGACAGTGTGAATCTAAAATATATTAATGTCTTACAAAAAATATCGCATCCTTATTACTTCGTTTTCGCGCTTCTATAACTTACATAACTGCATAAAAACTAAATAAAATTCGAAAAGTATGTACAGACTCCGGCAAGTCAAGCTACCAGAAACTGTCAAACTTTTCCAATCCATCTTGAACCTTAATGTTTTAGTGATAAAGATGAAAATCTATTAAAAAAAATTGGACAGATTGTAGTAACTCGATGTGCTGGCGTCTGTACAAACTTTGCAATACCAATTATATGCTTTATATATCATTAAATTAAAATAAGGTCGTTCCAGAACATTCTAGACATCAATTTCTTAACTAAATTCGACATATTGAAATATCTGAAGCCACACAATCATAAATAATTTCTAACTTAAGTATAATCCAGGGAGAAACCAGCACACCTAGGGATGTGATTAATATATTAAGATATTGGTACCGCAACCAAACCAATAATGTTAAGTGGGCGGGCTCATGTTCGTCAGAGTATAGGTGGAGGTGGAGTGGGACAGGGAGGCCTGACTTCACCACGGCTCTTCAACCTGTACGTTGATGGACTGGTAGGTGAGCTCAGCGGGGCCGGTGTCGGCTGTTCAGTGGATGGTGTCTGTATGAACAACATTAGTTATGCCGACTACATGGTGCTGCTGAGCCCATCTGTCCGAGCCCTTAACATCCTCTTAAGGATCTGTGAGAAGTACGCGGGGTCACAATCACTAAGAACTAAAACAAAGCAATAGGAATAATGTACCCAGGATTTTATAATAATATCTTGATTTAAAAGAGTGTCCTTGGAGTTTCTTGCCCGTTCTTCTCCATAGAGATCTACGTCTTGGAATGGGCAACTAGCTACAACTTTCTGACTAACTGACCGACTATTTAATTTTGACAATTCAAAAGTGCCTGTAAATGGTTTAATTGAAATAAATGATTTGAGTTTGAGTTTCACATGGCCTCAGGTATAACTGTAAGAAGAGTGAACTACTTATATTCAAGGCGGGTAATAAGAGTCTGAAAACCGTTCCACCGGTCAGACTTGGAGGAATGCCTATTAGTAGGGTCACCAAATTTAAGTACCTGGGACCTCTCAGATGATTTGGGTATGGAGCGGGAACGTAGGGCATTGGCAGTGAGATGCAATATGTTGGCCCGCAGGTTTGCACGGTGCACAAAAGAGGTGCAGATTGCTCTTTTTAAGGCATACTGCCAAACAATATACACCTGCAGCCTGTGGGTTCGTTATACGCGTAGATCTTTCAATGCCGTACGGGTCCTATACAATAATGGTTTTAGGATGCTGTTGGGGTTGCCTCGCTTTTGCAGAGCATCAGGTATGTTTGCTAAGGCCAACATGGACTGCTTTAGGGCAATGATACGTAGAAGAGTGGCCTCCTTGATGCCAGGTGTCTGGGGCAGCACAACAGCCTTCTGAATACCATATTGGCAAGAGTTGATTGCCCGGTCGTCAGGCACTGGAATACCGTCTACGGTTCTAGCGGTGCCCTGTTTAACATTAAATAGCGCAACTTCTTGGAAAATAATAATTAATGAATAAATAAATAATAATTTTACTAACATAGTTATAAGTATTATTTACTAACAATGTGTGGAATGTGAATGTTATTCGATAATAATATGAAATAAGTAATAATATGTAATAACACTAGTTTGTAAGTTGTTTATGTCCTTACTAACAATATTGGATTGTACTGATCTGACAAATAAATGATAATAATAAAAATAATAGAAAGATCGGGAAACCGGTAGAAGTTAATTGAAATATTGATATTACCTGCGGCAGCTTATTAAAACGGTAATAGCTCTGCCATAAGGGACAAGGCATTTAGAAAACTGGTAAACAAATGGATAAGTAATGGAAACATTTCTGAAATAATAACGGAAACTACATAAAATTGTGGTTAGTTTTCATTTCAAGATATCCACAGAACAGTTGCGTCATTATAATATTTCTTAGACTGTATACCCTGTTCATTAGGTTAACCGTTTTTTGACAGCTGTCTTAGAATGTACATATTCCAGATTACGTAAAAGTTAACTTTAAAATGCGTAATAAAGTAAATATAAAACTGCCTTATCATATTGAATTATCTTATTTATGGCTTCAAATCTGATACCTATATGTACACAATACCGTACGTGTATCAGTTTTGACAAAAAATATAATTATATTTGCTCTCTAGTTCGATCTGTCAAAAAATGGCTAACCCAGTTGACATAGTATAGTGTATCTATTTAATAGATATGTAAACGCTGTCTCATGCACACAAGCGTAACAACCTGAAAACCAGCAGAACTGTAGCTTCCCATCGGGAAATCGACGAGAAATAGTTCTATGTAAAGCCACTTTTAGAACAAAAAATAACCGCCAAAAAATTCACAGCGTTTCCCCGCCAAATCTATAACTGGACTAAACCAGTTTTGTCCTGTCACGCCCGTCGAAAACGGGACACAAAGGGGCACTCCGCAATCACGCTGTTTGTAAATCTTTCACGTAGGCACGTGAGCCGGAATATTGAGTATTGACTCACACGGCTGCATACTAAATAATAATCGTGTTGGCTACTAAATATTGTGGTAGCTGGAACTAATGTTATTGCTGTCACGCTTTCCCCGAAGTGATGGGCAGAATAGTACATTATTATTATTTAAAAAAATCTTTGCCCTGCCCGAGGATATTTCTGCGCGTGCTTGTCCTTTTCCCCCAGCTAAATGAACCGACGACCTTTAGAAGGTGGCTGGGAGGGACTGGATGCGGAAGGCCGAGGACAGGGTTTTGTAGTGCAGCCTGGGAGAGGCCTATGTCCAGCAGTGGACTGCGATAAGCTGACTTGATTGTCCTTTTACAAACACACATTATTCACAAACAAAATTTTTCAAGGTACATTCAGACATTAACTAAGGACTTTGAAGCCAATCTTAGAATGAAGCAAAGGTGACATAACAAGTTCTTCAGCGGGGTAATAGCAGACTAATTTTTCGAACATATGAAGCAATGGATTAGCAATATCCTTCAAAATGATTCAGATTGTGATTGATAGTATTTTACACAATTAGGGTGCAGTGCGGAAGGCTTCTGAAGTTTTGGTTTCCTAATAAACTTCCCATTTTCCATGACAAAAGCTTCGTTACCATGAAACCTCCTCCCAACCCATTTTCTCCCGAGGTACTTCATCCTTAACTTCAACATAATCTCTTCAACGTACGCAGAACTTCAGGAAAGCAGATTTCCTTGTTTAGATAAAGTCAAATTTACATAGATACAGCAAGATCAAAAGTATGCGAGAATTTGTCTCCGAACTTATTTAATGAGGGTTACTCATTAATAATTAAAAGTCGGACGATTCGAGTAGACTCGAGCAGAAATTACATTGAAAAGTTAGGTTAGAGCCAAGTTTATTTATTTGATGGAAATATATTTCCAACCATTTATCCCTGAGAGTTAGATAAGGACAGAAGAGTTTTTATTTACATATTAACTTTCATGATTAACTTACTGGCTTGTGGCTAAGTAATAACAGCCGCACGGGTCGATCGATCGGGTTAAGCTACGCTTGCCGCAATTGGTCCGTGGATGGGTGATCTTTACATACCATTTCTCCTCCGTGCCTCGGAAAGCACTTTAAGTAGTTGGTCTCAGCTTACGTGGATCTTTGACAGTCATTACGGGTCGTCAGAAGCCCGATTTTCTAACAATCAGCCTTACCACGGGGTATAGTATTACCCAGTAACTGGGTTATGAAGGTCAGATAGGTAGTCGCTCCATGTCTGTCTATACTGGTACTCAGCTGCATCTGGTTAGATCAGAGGCCGACCCCAACATAGTTGAGAAAAAGGCTCGGTATCTGATGATTAATTTACTACCTATGTTGGCAAATATATGTAAACAGACTGCTAAAAAGTTTCATGAGCTTTTTCAGTTATCCTTCATACTGAAACAGGGCAATGCTTGATAGCAGATGATAACAACTTAATTGTAGTGGTACTCTGCTGAAGATGCAACCACAAGTCCACTTTACAAGGAGTTCTACTTCTTCTATCGATTCGGCAAAGCTCATGCTGCAGCAAAAATGATTGCCAGTTACCAAACCTAGGAAGACACAGCATGCAGAGTAAGCTGGCTGGAGTATCAGTGGGCTGTCCAAGTTTGCCGAAGGACCGATGGCAGATGAGTCCTTGAGTGGAGATCACGTATCGGCAAGAGTAGTGTGGGACGCCCCCCAGCTAGATGGACAGACGACCTTAAGAAGGTGACTCAGACAAGTGGGACATATTGGATGCGGAAAGCGGAGGACAGGGTGTCGTGGCACAGCCTGGAAGAGGACTATGTCCAGCAATGGACTGCGACGGGCTGAGTTTATTGAAACCAAGATACGTTCGACTTACTAAGCTCAAAGCTTCCAACTACGAGGAAACTACAGTACTTTACCACTATAACTAGAAAACTATTAAATGTTTGTCCAAACCGCTCCAAACACAACTCGGAAACAAGCAAACACAACTACACCCTTTGAGCGAAACTTTCCGAATAGAACCTGACCGCTAACATACGTCACAAACGACGATTAATCAATTAGCTATCGACTTTACTGCGGGACCCTTGTTTATTTCGTGACGGCATTTTAGGGGTATGCGGTTTTTGGATTGTAGATCTGTTTGCGAAACCCTGATAGGTGTTGGATTTATCGAGAGATTTTGGAAGGGTACTGGGCACATTGTTGCTGGGCGATGTCGTGGTGGCCTCGCCGCTGACGCATGAGGTTATGGGCTAAAATCCGGGCAAATACCGATGTGCCTTTTTAAATTCATAAGTTTATCGTGGACATAGCCGTCATCGGTGAAGTAAAACATCGTGAGGAAACCTAGACTTATAGTTAATATAAGTCTGAAATCGCCAACCCGTCTTTAGCAAGCGTGGTGATTAATGCTCGTGCCTTCTGTGTATGAGAAGAAGCTTTGCCCTGCAATGGGACAATAATAAGCTGGTATTATTATTTCATTAGGCACATTTGTATGGCACAAGATGTAAAGTTCCATTGTGGCGATTCCAAACGTTAAAATGAGGGTGTTTTGAAGGAGGATAACGCATCACTCTGTGTTTAAAAGAAATGGCGTTTAAAAGTGTTCTACATTTTGTTCACAAAATACATGAACAAAAAAACCTATTCTAAAACATTTCTTAAATTCTCCACAACTAAAGAATTCTCAACAACACTAATGAATCGCAAATAAACGACTAAGTTTACGTTCCCCAATGCATAAAATATCTGCCATTATTCCTATTCTGTCCACGGAAAACGGCGTAAAAGGATACAGTATTGGAAATAGTCGATTTTCGTTCGTGTAGAATGGACAATTTTTATTTTAGCCACATTCTATTGGAATCCTGTGACAATGTTCATTTAGTTTTATAAATCAAAAGGGGACTTAGGGGACCACTGAATATGTGGCGGAATGTATATCGCCACGTGCAATCGACGCATCATACTGACGTCACGCAAAATCCTGCATCGCGCAAGCAGAGTTTACTGCGCAATTAGCATAATAATTATACATACATAGGTATACAAAGTCCCGATATTAATCGTCGGGCAGCCCACCAGACACGACACCCGTCTGGTCAGAGAATCCTCCCTTTTCTATGGAGGATGAGTGATCTCGTGCCTCTATACGTGTATCGACATACTTGATGGTTTTAATCGTGAAATGGCGAATAATGAATTTGGTAGTTTCTAGCATCCTATGTATCTAAGGATGTGGCAGGGTGACCTTTCAGGCCCGTGACACTTTTTAATTAGCAGAAATGCTCTGGCAAACGAACTAATAATTTTATTTATTTACTTACATTCTTGTAAAATACCAAGCGTTTTTTCCATTCCAATCCAGATTACTGCCACCAACATTTTCATAGTGAGCCTCTGAATATAACAATGTCACTATATTGCAAAAAAAAGTTGTAAAAAGAACATTTCTAGTGGAATCAGAAATAATCCGTGCAAAACAACAAAGTAACTGAAATTCACAACTATTTTCGTTACCGTTCGTTATACGCGGCGTATTGCCAAATTCAGCGGACTTCAACCGACTTCAAACCGAGTTCGACTTCAAGAGGTTGTTTGTGAGCACGCCAATGTGGCGTGTAATGAACCGACTTCGAATCTCGGTGGTTGTCACGAAGTTTATATTCTTGTACTGAACTGGGGAAACAAAAATAAAGTGGAATATTGAATTGCGTGAACATTGTTAGAAGCGGGTGTGAGGTTGATGGCAGATATATTTTCTTAGATGAAAACCAAAATTCAAGGTAACAATTTGATCATCTTTTTATCTTTTTTGCTTACATGTCGGCACGAGCTATCAACGAATATAAATAAACTTATAATATCAACCTGAACCTTAATTGCGTAACACACTTTCAATTACAATCTGAATAATTTTGAAGGATATTGCTAATCCATTGCTTCATAAAGCGAAAAATAAATCTGCTCAACGACTTAATAAACGCAATGAATGTTGTTGACCTGTCAAAATGAAAGCCATTGCTACTGTTAGTATGTTACCCAATTACCCCGTTGTTCTCTGAATCTAAACACTAAAAAATCTCTGAATTTAACAAAAAAAAGTGAAGGTTGAAGTGTGGATGCCGCCTGCCCAAGGTGGGAACTCTGTTCGAACGCTAAATCATGTCACTTTTGAAGGTTATTTTATTGCGAGTTGACTGCCTCGTTGTTCTAGTAGTCGCAAGCACTACTACTGAGCATGAGGTCCTTGGTTCGATGCCCAGGTCGCGCAAAAGTTTTATTGGGTTCTTCCATCAGGAATTTTGACGACACGATTGGCGCAGTGGTTAAGCGATTGACTGCTGCGCTGCGTGTCGCGGGTTCGATTCCCGCACGGAACAAATATTTGTATGACCTACAAGTAGTTGTTCCGGGTCTGGCTGTTTGTGTATGTGAGTTTAAATGTTTGTAAACGCACCCACAATACAGGAGAAATTCATAGTGTGGGGCAAGGTTTATTAAAAAAAAAAAAATCTTAGTCGCAGCCTGGAGTCTGGATTCGAGCCTGGTTGATGACAATAGGCTCGCCCCCTCTTACATGGGACTTAAAGATACCTGGCGAACTGTACCCATAACCTGAGTCTATTCCTTCTGGGATTACAGTATGTAGTTAAGAAGAGGTATTTACTTTATGCCGCTATAAAGATCAGTCGCAGTCAGTTTGTCAGTGAAAAGTCATTAATTTTTTCGCGAAGACGGCTGTTTTCCAAGTCTTCTGACTGACGTTCATAGACATCCTAGCAAGTTAAAGAAAATGAAAAAAAGAAAAATAGGATTATTTCTCACAGAAACATAGAGATAATAAACAGAAACAAAAAGATAATAAATTTTAATAATAAGGAAAATAAAAACAAAATATATCTATAAACACGAGCACAAAGCAGAAATAGTCGACGGCTGTACGTCATGACTGTGTCAAGAAAGCTTCCACTCAGCATGATGCAAGTTGGTGTTTATTACCACATCGCATCAGGTAAGTCATCGCATGTAGAACCTATTAAATGGAACTTGAAGTAAAGTCTACAAGCACTTGCTTCTAGAATAAACTAACTTTAGTTTATCCTGAAAGTTTTGGTTCAAGTTATAAGATAATTTAGGTTAACAAATGTTTATCTAAAATACCATTGACCATAGATATGGAAGTGGGTCACATTGACAGAGCAGTGCTGAGTCAGTAGAAACGGTCTCGACTAACGAGTTGCAGGTCGTGGGTTCGAACCCAGGCAGGCGCATTACTTTGTGTAATTGATTTCATCACCACTGCTCTCAAAACGGTGAAGGAAAACATCGTGAGGAAACCGGCATGTCTTAGAACCAAAAATTCGAAGACATGTGACATCTACCAACCCGCACTTTTGCTTATGAATTCCACATAAAGTCGAGCCTGTCTCGTGGACTTTGTAAAGCGCGTCTGTCACTCATACATATAAGACACTCATCATATATACACTCATACATGCAAGACTGAGGCAGTAAGTTTCTGTCAAGAACTCGATATTTCGCATTCTTAACGGCCGCCTTCTGTAACATAAGTCAAGAAAAAGAAGCTCAGAAGTCTCATAAAACTAAAGCCGTGACATTATTTCCAGTATATCCAGCGTATTGCCAAACCCAACCCATCCAAAGTTCAGAGCAGTTGTTTGCAGCGCAATGTTCCGTATAATGAACGTCTTCGACTGTAGTCTGTTTGTCAAAAAGTTTGCACTTTTACCAGTCGAAAGTTTTTGTGGTGGCTGTCTATTGTTTTTGTGGTCGTGATTTATCGTTACTTGCGTTGTTTTGTTAGGTGACTCAACTGTGGAGTTGTGAACAACAGCACATAACTGGGCACTTTTCAATCGACTTTCTTGCAGTTTTCTGATACATCCTGCTATATTTTACCATATATTGTGTCTAATTTTATTGGCTGACACTTTTGTACACTTATATTTACATTTTATACATACAATTTTATACGACAAAATTTTATACTTATATTTTGTTGTCGTTGGTTCCGGCTGTTATTCGTAGATCTTTGACAGTCGATACTGGTCGTCAGAACCCCGAAAGTCTTTTTTTTTTTTTTTTTGTGGATGGGAAATCATCAAATGACTCCTCCCGCTCTGGGTGGAGCAGAAGGGAGTGTCAGACTCTTACTGACTAAAACCCACCCGTGTTCCTTCCTTAGCCCTTTATGTACCAGGGCAGCGGTAACCCTTTCGGACGATCCCGCTACCCCGGCAGGCTTCGGCCCTGTCGGGCCCCGTCAACTACGCTGACATCTCTCTGAGGCGCACGTGGAACACATACGCGCCGTCCGGCACGGGCCTGGTCCTGATCGGACGGAGAGCTACCCATTGCTCTCCGCCCGCAGGCCCGCGCCTACGGTGGCCGGGAGTCGTCACGCGGCTCCCGACGCCCGGAGCGTCTCCCTCGGCGGCTGAGGCGTGAGGATCTCTCCCTCGCCCATCCCGCCATCTCCTTCGCTAGCATGACTGCTTCGCAGAAGGAGGTGACCGCCTCCCACTCCCTCTCGCCCCGGACCATGGCTTGAACCAGGGCCGGGCGCGAGAGGTCGCCGCCGCTGCCCATCGCCTCTACGAGGACACGGCGGTGCTCTGCCCAAGCGGGGCAGACCTCCACCGTATGCTCCACCGTCGAAACCCCACCCACCCCGAAAGTCTTACAATCAGTCTTAACAAGGGGTATCGTATTACCCAATAAGTGGATTGTGGAGGTCGGATAGTGCGTCACTCCATGTAAATTACTGGTATAGCTGCATCCGGTGTGACTGGAACCCGACCCCAACATAGTTGGGAAAAGGCTAGGCAGATGATTTTGTCTAATTTTATTCAGAATTACAGTAAACAACAGCTTATATCTAATTAATAAATAAAAATAACAAACTTATATTCTTAAAACTATGGCGTAGAAAAACTCCCTCGCCTCGCTGCCGACTGGTAATGTACCTAAGAGACTGGCGGAGTAATGCTACCTTGTATGGCAAAGCTTAGCGTCTGGCCAAGGTAAAAGCCAGACCTTGGACCACAGGAAGTCAACCAGCCCTTTGGAGATTACCTACTGTTACAATACAACACGGTTATACCTCACACCTTAATAATTAGTATTTTGATGTCAGCTATCATTTCGAACTCTACAAACCTTACATCTCGGCTAAAATGTACGAGCTATAAGGGTTCCGTCTTTTCCTTATGGGGTACGGAACCCTAATAAAAAGCGATTAAACAGTAAGTACTTCAATACTGTCAATTTTTTCAGGGTGGGCAAAGAAGTTTCTAGATTGGGCATTGACCACCCTTGCCATCCCTAGCTACGCCCATGGTCTCATGCGTGGCCGCCATTTTCAAAATGGCGCGACAGTAGGTATGCCAGACTCCACATAAAAATATTCAATCCCCTTTTAACGCGGGGGGTCCAAAATCATGTACTGAATCCATGGTCACAGTTGTGCGTCGACATCCTGTATAATGAAGGCAGGATTAGTACCCACATAAAATTGTCTCCTAATTATTATTTCCCGACCTTTCTCTAATTAAGATAATCTGGTGCCGTTTGTTTAGGTGAATAGGTAATAAGTACCTTTTGCGACCTTTGAGCATGAAATAAATTAATAACATCGACGACCACTTATGGGTAGCCGGTAAATTATTAAAGAAAATATATGGCGTCGAGGGAAATGCCCCGAAAATTACAAAAGAAAATAATAACTGGCGCTACACAAAAGCAATCGTATTTATTCCGGTATTACGTCTAAATAAATATATACGGATGTTGCTGTTGGACTAAGGAATTGTAGTTTTTGAGGAATTGCTAGAATAGCTAAGGTGGGTTAGTAATTGGGTAATGGAGGTCCAATAAAACTCTAAATTAATTAATAGCATCATTAACTGCATTAATATTCAAGATGAAAACATCTAAAAAATATGGACAAAAAGACACGCTGCGCCGGTCGGAGGGCCGTCAGGTCATGGTGGCGGAATAGCGGGAGAGGCTTCAAATGAAATAATAGCAACATATGCATTTAAGGTGTTTTAAGACTGGATACAAAATAACACTGTTTAGGTACCTTTTCATTAAACAACAACCTTGCACAATTCATCTAAGTAACAAATAAGCATTTTTGTTTGGTATGTTTCGGTAGGTACTTATTTTGGATGTTAACATGAACAGATTCACTCTGTTCCCCATACTAGCTTAAACTGTATTACGGTGTTTTTCATTTTCAGCATTTATATAGTAAGTAGGTGCTAAGCTAGAATAGAAGATAAAATATGGTTGTTTTACTACTAAAAAATTTTGCATGCCTCACGGTATAATGTACTGGATCCTTCTCTTACTTAACACCATACTTTTTGTACCTACATTCATAGGAAATAAATTATTTCATTTCATTTCATTGTTTTCTGATTATTTTATTAAAATTGTTTATTTAATAGACGCCCAGTAAGTTACTTAATGCTAGAATCTGTAATAAAATGAGAGCATTAAGAACTATTATGTACTTAATTATTTTTTATGAAAATATTTACTTAGGTAGACGTAAATATTTCCACAAAACATAATTAGAAACAAAACCTCCATAATCAAAGCCACGCTCCACCATAAACCTCCATCCCAAACCCATTACAAAGACGCACGCAATTTTGATACAGCCTTATTCACACCGTCCACCGGCCGTCCAGTCATTCCACTAATGCTCCGGGATCACACTGACACCGCAACCCGAACCTAATAACATTGGCTAGGGCAATAATAATGTCCAATAACGCCCTTTTATGATTTACTTTTGTGGGCGAACATACGAAATAAAATCGTATGTGATATTTCCTTAGGTATGTATATAAACTACTAGGTTCTGCCCGCGACTTAGTCCGCTTGAAATTACCCCCCCGCACGCACTATAACTACAGTGACCTTCAAAAGTTTAGATATAAAACAAAAAATGTGTGGGGTCGCGGGACCCCTGGTAGGAATGTTCAGAATAAAAATCCAAGATGGTGGCGGCGAAAATTTCAAATGACGACTTTGTAAATTACTTAATTAGTTAATCAGCACCCTCGAAAACCATGAAAACGACACCCATGGCGAAAAGTGTGAAAATTTTCGTAGCCGCCATCTTGGATTTTCATTTTGACCTTATTATCGATTTCGCACTTTCGAGAACCATGAAAATAATCTCTCACTCTCTGTCTTTTTCTATTATGTATAAAAAAGTCGCATGGAAGGGGCATAACATTTATCGTTAAGTGAAAATTTCTCCCAGTTTACTCCTACCGCAAGCTCCGTTAAAGCACTTCGTTCGAAACATAATAAGACTTGATTATTTTTAAATAATAAGGCAAAGGTAGTTTAGAATTAGACAATAAAAACGTTATAACAATTCAGACATTTGGATCACTAGAATTTTAAATCACAATGTGGTGTAGTGTGGTGTGTGTGTGGTGTGTGGTGTGGTGTGGTGTGGTGTTGTGGTGAATTACTGGGTTGTGAAGGTCAGATAGGCAGTCGCTCCATGTAAAATACTGATATCCACCTGCATCCGGTTAGACTGGAAGCCGACCCCAACATAGTTGGAAAAAGGCTAGGCAGATGATGAATGTGGTGCGTCAAAGCTAAAGTGAAAAAATGTCAACTAACTTTTGGAGGACACTGTACATTTTCGCTTAGCGATCTATCTGATTTTTTGTCTGTTTTTTCTCTGCTTCTAAGAGTCAGCGGGATGTTAATGTTCCCTAAAGCCTACCTCAAGAATAGAGTAGTTGCCTCGGTAAAAAAAAAATAATTATATTTAGTCAGTCAGTTAGATTATCGATGCGACGTATGTTTTCTTTTGTCAATCAAACAAAAAATTACAAAAATAAAGCGCGTCAAAATTTGGGAGTGGGTGGTCGTGACGTCACTTGCTTGTAAAAGTGTCGCAAGCAAGTGACGTTAAGTGGAACTTTAACGGGCGATATCTTCATAATTTTTTATATAATTGACAAAAGAAAAAATATGGGTCCAATATTTTTTGATAATCTAACTGACGGACTATTAAGATTTTTTTAGGAAAATAACCTATTGGGCTATCAAATACAAAAAGATTTTTTTCAAATCCGACGGTAGTTCCAGAGATTCGCTCGTTCTAACAAACAAACAAATAAACTCTTCAGCTTTATTATTAGTAGTATAGAAGATAATTATAGATAGTGATGGAAAACAATGATAAACGGCCGGGTAATGAGAGTTTACTTGTATATGTTTTGTGTTATGGGGTCTCAATGGATGTATTTGGCGAATATCATGGTAAATTGTATCGGGAAATGGGAATGGTATCGTTTCTATAGGATTTATGGAAGTAATGTTGTTTTGCGAGTTTTGCCCGTGAGTGCATTCGCGGCGATGGTTCGACGGTTGAATGTACAGCTGTCTGCCGCTCTATTTTGTCTCATCCTAAAAACGTAGGTATTCAGCACGATCCAATATTATCGTATTGGTTCATCATCTGCCTAGCCTTTTCCCAACTATGTTGGGGTCGGCTTCCAGTCTAACCGGATGCAGCTGAATACCAGTATTTTACATGGAGCGACTGCTTATCTGACCCACAACCCACTTACTGGTAAGACTGGCTGTCAGTTTTTCGGACTTCTGACAACCCGTAATGACTTTCAAAGATCCACGAATGACAGCTGGGACTTTCCGAACCAAAGAGGGGTCTTGGTATGTAAAGACGATCACCCATCCACGGACCAGCCGCGGTAAGCGTAGCTTAACCTAATCGATCGACCCGTGCGGCTGTTATTGCTTAGCCACAAGCCATTCTCATATTGGATAATGAATGTTATTTTTGTAGAATCTAATTATTATTTTCATTATCATCATTGCTAATCTTTGAGGTATTCTCTACTCATCAATAATTTGGCACAAACACGTAATAATTTGTAAGTTTTCAATCAAAATCTCTTCTCAAACTTTAGACTGTTGCTCACCGACAATGGGTCACACTATCACATCGTGGAAGGAATACATCAAATTACAAGTTAATCTGTATAATAAAATGAAGTAATGAAATACAAAGATACATTGTCCAAGAAATATTAATCAAAATAATAATAAAACCGCCAGGTACCTACATTTTATACCCTCATGAGAATTTCTCAAGAACTCGAAGTATTTCCACGACAACGTTCGCAAACAAAGAATCTTATTACTATGAACTAAAATAACGCAGTTAATGGACGAAGTAAATTTTAATAACTACGAAGTAATAACGCTGTATTTATGGAACTTAAACTATAACGTCTTGTAACAAAGGTTTCATTGAGAAACAGAACAAAAGGAGCTCAATAATCAAAATCAGTTTTCGCGGAAATACCGTCTGTTAAAATAACAGGGGTTTATTTATAAATGACTACCAGCGCCCCGCGATTTCACTCGCATACGTTTCGATCCCGTAAGAATATCGAGATAAAAAGTATTATTTATGTTATTCTGATATATAAGCTATAATACTCTAAAGTTTCATTAAAATCCGTTTGGTAGTTTTTGCGTGAAAGAGTAACAAACATCCATTCATCCATAAATCTTCACAAACTTTCGCGTTTATAATATTATTAGTCGGAATTAGTTGGAGGAAGTAGGATGTGTTAAGTGACGTTCAAACGTCAAAAACGTATGATTAAAGAATCGCTAATCACTACTTAACTTTGTGCAACGACGTTTATAAAGAAGGGGGTGTGTTCAACAATGACAATTTCAATAAAACACAAAAGTAACTGTTGATTCGTCAAACTATCGTATACGTTGTGTATGACAAAAACGAAACCCTAACCGGATACGAAAAAGCAACTCCAATAAAATTCAAATCCAATAAAAATACATTTTTAACAAACAACCGTAAAAAATCCAATAACGGGAAAAACATAAAACTTGGATCGGTCTCACCTACAATGAATCGAGTGGGTCTTGCAAGTCGACTTAATTTCACCTTTTATCAGATGAGGCGCCGATATCTACCGATTACAAAACGAAAGGCTCCGGAGTTTTGTCTCTGCCCCGCTCCCAGCCGTAATTCTTTGCATAGCATCGTTAATTTAAAACTAAACGCTCCGAGCTCGAAACAATAGATTGTCACATAAATAACTTTAAAGGAAAAAAGGGGGAACTCAAGAGGGGGCGAAGAAATTTATACTCTACCTAACTTTGCCAGAAATTTCGGGGCCAAAAACTCGAAATTCGAGCGGAATACTCGGCCCGATTGGTAATTCATGAGGATTATACAGCTCTCGCGTAATTCAGGACTTTATACGTTGATTAGTTGGGAAGATCTACATGAAAAAAAGCTGAATAATTCATTACTGTTAAGAATAGATTTGGGTACGAGTAATCTCGAAATTGAATGTAGCTTAATAAAATGTTCGAATTACATAAAGTAATCTGTGTTAGTGAAAAGGTACCTAGCCTTTTTAGTACTACCTGGGTTCTTTTTGTGAGTAGGTATAGATTTAATTTTGTTTAAAAAGATTGTGCTTTTGCTCTGTATCATTTTACTTTCGAGTCGGTTTTGATTTAAGTAAGTAACGACCTTCGGACGAGATTATGTTGCTTCTAATGTGATTTAAAGGTCATTCAATTCAATTTAAAGGTTTCATTTCAGTACATGAGATAAAGTCCTTAATTGAAATTTATTCTACACCATTTTTATAGAGCTAGCCAGAAACTCTTTATGTGATTAGTTATAAATACATTTATTTGCGGCAAACATGACGTATAACGAATAATAAAAAAACAAGTTGGGGGTAAACATGCGTCAGATCCACGCAAAACGGCCATCGCTCAGCATAATGCGAGACAGAGACCCACCGCTGGTTTTCAGCGACAGCGGCGTTGACGTGATGACGTCGACCAGTGCAGCATACGATTAGACACAAACAAACACAATATTTGTGAAATACAGCACACATTTCAACATTCCATTCTTCGACTTATAGTTGTTTAATATTAATTTAAAAAATTCTACAATAACCGCAGTCCTTACAATATTTCATATTACAAAATACCAGTAAATAGTCGTTCAAAAATGTACTCTGGCTTATTCCAAACATGATATTATTATTTACAGATTTTGCTTTGATTTACCGGCATCAAAGCTGAATCAAAATACTACCGGCCGAACACACCGCACGGGCCCAGTGCGGGTCGGTAGATGTCTTCGATTTTTTGGTTCTAGGACATGCTGGTTTCCTTACGATGTTTTCCTTTGCCGTTTCGCATGGGTTTGAACCCACGACCAACAGCTCGTAGGTCGGGGCAGTTGCCGCTGGGTTGACCACCCCACTGCTCTTTCATTATTATATGGTACCCCATGAAAACTCTTCATGCATGACTTAATGATTATGGCGTACCTACATTTCCTCATGGCACTTAGTTCACTACCTACCCCAGTACCCCCATACAAATGTGGAGCCCTTATTAATAAGTGAGCCCAGTGAGACGTAACCACAAAATAACGCGTTAAGGGTGCTTGCACACGATAGTGCTTCTCGTAAAACTCACTGTGAAGACAACATTACAATACATCGCTTGCAGGGTGCCCAAATTTTGGGGTTCCTTGTGATAAGTAAGGTAAGCTTGCTGGTGGGTTGGTTCTCGCCGTTTAAGCGGACTTACTTCAAAAATATTTTAATAAATACATATCTAAATTAACCAGTTCAATGCCGTAATTACAGAAAAAATAAAAAAGCAATTGTGTCTCGTCTCGCGTGGATCCACGTTAAACTACGACCACCGTCGTTCCACGTGGGTTAATGTACCTACTTTACAAGTCGTTGTTTGTTGTTCAGTAAATAAGACGGAGGTAAAAAATCAGTAACGTGAATAAATATAATGAGTATAGGAAGCCAGCTTATTGGTATAAATCAAATACGATAGTTTCGAGTAGTCATTGACTTGTTATAGAATAGCCCAATGTATTTGCTCCGGCAAGACAACGACCTAAGGAACTTTTACATGGCCGCTATGACTGCGAACACAGGATCAGGAAAAAGATGATAGAGATATCTGTATGCTGTCTTAACTTTCTACTATTCTAAGGCCAAACGTTCACATCCCATTACAAAAAAACCGGCTAAGTGCGAGTCAGACTCGCACACGAAGGGTTCCGTACCACAAGGCAAAAAACGCGCCTTTAATTTTTATTCACTTTATTTTATTTTTATTATTTGTTGGTATAGCCGCCATAGAAATACACACTCTGTGAAAATTTCAACGGTCTACTTATTACGGTTAATGAAATACAGCCCGCTGACAGTCAGACGGACGGACGGGCGAACGAACGGACACAAGCGCATTATTAATAGGGTTTCGTAGGCACCCTTTGGGCCCGGAATCCTAAAAGGCAAAGTAAAGCTAAGCATGGCAAAAAGTCAACACAAAGAATGTACCAAACAAAATCAAAGCATACAGAACCCGACCAAAATCCAGACAAACATCCCATCCCTCTTTTCTCACAACAGACGGTAATAAGTATTTATGGGCCACACACAATAACCCATTAGTTGGCCATGTTAGCACGGGCCATAGCCCCTAATGGCCTTACGTACTTACTAATTACAACCGACTATATAATATCTGCTAGTCCTCTTGTGATTAGAGGATTTATGAATGGGTACATTAAAGAATGTGGGCGTTAGGCCGATTCTTCAATGTTTTCTTCGTATTTATTCAATGTTTGCAAACCTTTTCTAAAGAAGTTTCATGCGTTATATCCTGTCGAGTAGGTTAACCGTTTTTTGACAGCTGCCTTAGGACATGGCCCCCTTAGTTAACTCTAAAATGCGTAATACGATAAATAACTGCCTTATCTTATTGAATTATTTTATTTATGACTTCTTACAGATATTATAATACCGTGCGAGTATCAGTTTTGACAGAAAAAAATTGTTACGCGTATTTCATGTGTCACAAAACGGTTTACCTAATGGACAGGATATAGGGGTATCAAATTCAGGGGTATCAAATACTATACTACTACACTATGGAACTTTTTAACGTCAAAATTTACAAGAACATAGAATTAATTCTAGTAACCCTTTCCAATAGGTACTTTTTTTTTTTGTAAAGTGTGTTTTGTTTGTGAAGAATAAACAATTTTTTCTTTCTTTTTCTCGAACGTATTGAGACAAATGGGTAAGAAACTCCACAGCTACTCTTTTAAATTTTTTTGTACCTTAATTATATAATTAAATGTGAAGATAATGTACCTAGAATTAAATTACTATACCACAATATAGGTAACTAATTCTGTCCCTACGTTTTATTTAAATACAGAATTCATAATAGTCAATTTATATTACATTTAAAAACCTTTTCAATTTTAGTGGGTCCTGTTTTTGTTTATTATATTTAGACTAATCACAAAAACGGATGGCCATGATGGCGCAATGAGGAAAGCTTTGATGTATTTTAATTTTAAGCCTGTCATGGATTTCCGCTACTATAAATATTATCTTATTTTGTAAAACAAGTATTTTATCTACAAATCAATCCGTAATTTTATCAGTAAACATTAAAAGGGGCCCTCGATGATGTTTCGAAAATTGTTAATTTTAGTTAAAGAGTTTTTACTCGCAAAATTAAATCAGAGTGGAGCAATATTATTTATCTGGCGAACCTTTTTCTTAAAATAACCCTTTCGTTTTCCTTGACACACTGGCCACGCAAAAGAGGAACAAAAACTCCAAATTAAAAAATGGAACACATCAAAAAGCGCGGGAAACAATCGCTCACTTTTTGTTTCTTTCAACAGACAAAGGGGGGTTGTCTGCTGCGGGCGATACATGTCTTCAAGTGTTACTCGACCAGGTTCAGAAGCCCTATATTTCTTCGTTGTTTTATTTTACTATGTCTCTAGTTAAAATGGTCGCTTACTACTGTTTAGACATGAAAAACGGAGTGTTTTCGTCTGAAGCGCGTGTCATGTATGCGTCCGCAGCTGTCAGAGCCTTTTGATCATTGTACACTGTTGAGTATTCTAAGATGGTTTTAAGATCTTCCTACGTCTAGTAAAATGGAGTAAGGTACCTGATCGAAGCTTTGTGGTATGACAAGGCAAAAGTGACGACTAGTAGATTATTTGGTAATTCTTGTCTTAGTTGTTCATTCAGTATACGTAGGTAAAGTTCATTAACACTGCTCAAAATATATTAGACGACTATATTTAATTACAAAACATAGCAAAAAAAATTGAAAATTTTCGCAGTCGCCATTTTGAATTTAAATTTTTACATCACACTTCACGCGTCAGCACCCTCGAAAACCATGAAAACGAAAAATTCGAAAATTTTCTCTTGGTTTTTCATTCACCCTCGAAAACCATGAAAACTCTCTCTCTCTCTTTGTATTATATACAACAAAAAGTCGCATAGAGCTGTTAGGGTTCATTAATTTACATTTTTATTTAATTAATCTAAAATGCAAAAATACTAGTTTCCAGGCCAGTAACTATTTGATTCGAATATTTTTGTACTGACAACACTTTAGTTTGACAGTTAGTCTTTGGATGCTTCTGATTGGCTAATCAGTCTGAGGCCATCTGACAATGTGTCATCTGTGGTTGGTTGACGACATTAAATCGTTAACCAATCACAGAACTCGATTTTACCGCGGAAATGATCGAAAACCTGGAAGGCGGCAAGAGGTCGGTTGAACATTCTGACTCCAGCTGTTGGCCGTAAAAAAGAATAAAGTTCTGTTTCCTGTTACCTGGATTTTTATTCAGTACTTCGCCTAGGCATCCTGAAAGTCTAAATTTAGTCCATAGTCTCAGTCACAGAGCACTTTATAATACCGGTCTCAGTTCTATTTCATAGAGCATAACGCGTGACGATTTCTACCAGTTTACTCCTACCGCAAGCTCTGTTAAAGAACTTTGTTCCAACCACCGTACTATTAGTGCCAGAAATATCGCGGCAAAAGTCGAACATTTCACTGAACTATTTAGCACCTCACCACAACTTGGAAGTTATTTCTTTCCCGCAAGTCATCGGCGCTTCTGGCCGTCACTTTCGTACTAATTAGTTTCAAACTGTCAAACAACATATTTTTGAGGCCCCTCTAATGAGTAGAACAGAAACTTCGAAGTACGGTTACTGAGAAAATCAAGGGAAGAGTCGGCCTGCCACGAACGCGTGGAGGTAACGTAACGTAAAGTCGAAAAGCTTTAAAATTGAAAATACTCGTTTCGCACAAAATATATTTAAGTATTTAAATATACTCCGGACTCGGGTAAGCCGAAGCAAAGAAAACCTGCTCAAGTGGAGATTCACAGATGAGGTGTCATCTGTGAATCTCCACCTGAGCAGGTTTGGCAGGTTGGTTTTTTTCCAGGGTGGTGATCCTGGAGTTTAAATGTGGTGCTGTCCCACAAACAATGGGGCACTTAATATCGTGTACAGCGGATGGACGCTACTGAAGGTGTCAAGCTCGTAACCAAACACTATATAGATTGATCCATCGACACGCTATGAAGAAGAAGGTATTCCCATCTATGGGTGATACTAATAATTAGTATCACCCATAGATATGGGTTGGTTTAAATTTCTGCGACGAACACCACTATTGTGTTCGTCGCAGAAATTTAAACCAAAATACTATAGGATAGTAAGTTGTGTTATCGATTAAAAAATCATTCGGTTTTTCTTTACGATTACTACGCGCGTTCGTGCTAGGGCCTTTCAAACTTCTGCTAAAAAGTTGCGAACTGCAAAGTGTGCGTCAAAACTTACGCCATCTGTAGCGGCGATAGTTGGAGACCATTTCTCACGTTTGATTTATAAACGCAGCGACGATGTGTGGCTTTTAAAATGGCGAACAAAGTGGTCGGTGAATTGTGCACATAAAATCATAACGCTAACTCGGGTACTAATAATCTTGTTAGAGTTTTTCATTGTAGGTGTTCGTAAAATGATGTTCGAGTGTCGTATTTTTTGAACGTCTTAATAATTTAATTTTAATTCCAAGCAGAGCCTGGTTATTTTCTTATATCGAATATTCCACAAAACGTTTAATAAATTTAATGATTGAGACTCAATAGTTCATCATTTTAATTTAAAAAAACCGTCTTCCGGGAGAATAGGTTAGGTTTCTGAATACTTTTTAAACACCCTAAAAGCGCTTTAAAAGTATACAGCATGTACCAGAAAGGTGTGGTCAAATTTAAGGGTGTGATACAGACCATTAAACTGAACGATTATCCCATACAAAACTTCAATACCTGCTCGACCTAAATGTATGGGACGGCTGATATTTTTTTTCTCGATTACGATATTGGTACCTTGGAGAAAATTATTCAGTTTGATGACCATAAAGGTTTGGTGAAATTTAAGGGTTTTTGACCACACCTTTCTGATATACGCTGTATCTTAACTAATATTATAAATGCGAAAGTAAGTTTGTTTGTTTGTTACGCTTTCACGCTGAAACGGCTAAACGCATTTGGATGAAATTTGGAACATAAGTCGACCATGACTTGGAGAAGGATATAGTCTACTTTTTAACCTGGATCACAGACGAAGTCGCGAGCAACAGATAGTAGTCTATACAGCAAATCATATAACTAGCCTTATTTCACTAAAGCATCACTTTATGTTTACATCCCGTTAAACAATAAATCCAAAAAATAAATAAATTGGATGCGAAAAGCAGAGAACCGGTTGAAGTGGAGGTGCTTGGGCAGGCCTATGTCCAGCAGTGGACGTCTTTCGGCTGAAATAATGATGAAACAATAAATAATCTCCTACGTAAATTGAAAACCTTTATCGACAAAAACCGTACAGAATTTAATAGTAATATTAACAAACGTAAGTCTAAGCTGATTACGTAGCGTTTTCGTGAAACAAAGGATTTTAATTTCAATCAATTAAGCAGTAAATTGGTGTTGTTTGTTCTCAATCATGAAAATTCCTGAATTTAAATTGTTTGCGTATAGTTTTTTGGGTTATTCGGTGGCATTAAACAGCCAGTCCAGCTGATGGTAGGTGGGCACGACCTTCTATGAACATTAGCAATATCAAAGACTCACCAACATCGTAGTTGCGTTAAGGTGCTCTCACACAGCAGTTATACAGGCTGATTTTTTAAAGACCAGCCAAATTTAAGGATGTGGTACAGACCATCAAACTGAACAACTTTCTCCATGGGACCAACATCGTAATCGCGAATAAAAATTGAAGTTTTCTATGGGACAGTTGATAAAATTTTCGTGATTACGCTATTTGTCCCATGGAGAAAGTTGTTCAGTTTGATGGTCTGTACCACATCCTTAAATTTGGCTGGTCTTTAAAAAATCAGCCTGTATAACGTTAGAGAATGTGGCATAACAGTTCTTGTCTTTTCATTTGTTTTTTCAAACAAAAAATAAAAGCCAAACCAAAAAAAACTTCCTCCTTTTAGAGCCACTACCAGCTTCCTCAAAAGGTAAACCCAAACTGATGGTTACAGAATGTTATACGATGTTATACAACGAGTTGAACCAGTGATGTTGTAGCAAAATGTTACACACTGTTATAAAATGTTATCGTGCTACACAATGTTTTATAACGTTATACAACTGCTGTGTGGTGCACCTTTACTATAACCAAGTCAAAATAGGAACACTTTTTTTTTTTTTTGCTTGGGAAATCATCAAATGACCTCTCCCGCTCTGGGCTTAGCGAAAGGGCGTGTCAGACTTTTACTGACTAAACCCACCCGTGTTCCTTCAGTTGCCTGTGCGGGGCCACGGTATCACTTTCGAACAACCCGCAGCCCTGGCAGGCATCGGCCCTAGCGTGGACCCCGTCAGTTCATGCTAACATCTTAGAGGCGCGCGTGGAACACAGCGCGCGGTCGACCCGGGCCTGGTCCTTACCGGGCGGCGAGCTGCCCATTGCTCGCCGTCCGCAAGCCCGCGCCTACGGTGGACGGGAGTCGGCTGTTGACTCCCGTCACCCTTAAAACCGGTAATGCTATTCTGCAAAAATAATAGGTCATGATGATGTATGGTTTCAATGTAATTTTATCGTCATCATTAGCAGCCCTATTACACCCACTGTTGAGTATTGACCTTCGCCCTTTTGTGGCATGCTTCCCTGGTCGAGTCTCAACCACTAAACCACATAATTTCCGGAAATTCTTTCGCGGTTTTCGTGGCTACTCATATATTAACACTTCAAGTAACGCCGGGGGCTACTCAAGTATGTGTGGGCTATTTGCCACAGTTATGTTTGCACAGTTTGCATCCCCTCATATTGGTCTAGTTCGTCCTTTATCAAACGTTTTGATGAAATACTTCGTTCTCATGTCACAGTTTTTGCTGGGATTTCTCATTTACGATATAAATGTGAGTGGATGTCATCATTATGGATGATTGTTTGGAATGAGAAATATTTAACTGATCCTCTATAAACGTACATAACTCTTCATATCCAGCCTATAATGTCCCCACTGCTGGGACACAGGCCTTCTCCAGCTGAGAGGGAGTGGGTCGTAATCCACCACGCGGACACGGTGTAGATTGGAAGATGTCACATGTCTTCGATATTTTGGTTCTAGGACATGCAAGTTTCCTCACGATGTTTTCCTTCACCGTTTTGAGAACAGTGGTAATGAAATAATTTACACAAAGTAAAGCGCCTGTTTGGTTTCGAACCTTCGACCTACAGGTCGTAAGTCGCCGCAGTTACCACTGGGCCTTCAACTGATGCATACTTTTAAAATAATTGGGCCTTTAACTTTCGGATCTTTTCTCACAGTTGGTCGCAGTAACCAAGCTAGAGTACCCCGTTTGGTCGGGGTTAGGTTACGCTAGAACTGTGACCACCCAGCGCGAGCCGAACGAGCAAAGCGAGCGCTGCCGTGGGAGCGGCTGGCGAGCGCAAGTTGGTCGTAATTTAGTATTTTTAGGACCCAAAAATAGGAATTATTTGAGGTCACAAAAAGAGTCAGTGTTCAATCATATTTTTAGGAAAGGAAAATGGGAATTATTTGAGGTTTGATTAAATACATGCTATTTGGAATATGGCATAGATGGTCATCACATTTTGTAATAAATGACTGTCTGAGTATGCTTTTGCTTGATCGATAGTCAGTATATTCCATCACTGTTTTTTAAATAAAAAGCCCTACTAGAAATAATTTTAAAGCTCATTCTAAATTCGCTTGAATGTTTGAATGTAACCAGAGCTTTTTTTTCTGCCAGCCAGCACAACATAAGGTCGACTTTTGCAGACAACATTTACAGTACTGTGTAGTTTCTTCTCTGCCTAACCCTTCCAGAAAAACAGATTTGTATTTATGTAAAACATATTCTCACCCATAAGATGGACTAACGAAATGAAATCCACAGTGGGCGATCCCTTGTATGAGTGCACAAAAAAATACCAGAAATCGGAGTAGGTAGCGAGAAATCGTGAGGCGAATCACATCAGCCCCTAGACAGGAAACTACATGAGGATCACGACCGCTGTGATAAGAGTACTATTACTACGAAGGAGAAAAGATATTCCCATACACGAGCACAACATAACTCAACCCAAGTAAACTACACACTCACCATTTCTATTTGAATGTAAACTAAAGTAAACATCACGGAGGACGGTAGCGAAAGCTCCTTAATGTAAGGTACTTGGCAAACTTTTAATATACGCGTTCTAATAGAACACGCGCCAACTTTTACACGGAGTTAACCTTAGTAGATGGTACATACGGGGGAGAAGGATGTTGAGTAGCAGGTGATATAAATAGAAGACATCTTTGTAAAGAAATACGTCTGACAAGTCTGACCAAGGGGTAACGTATTACCCAGTCACTGGGTTGTGGAGGTCAGATGGGTAGTCGCTCCATGTAAAATATTGGTATTCAACTGCATCCGGTTAGACTGGAAGCCGACCCCAACATAATTGGGAAAAGGCTAGGTAGATGATGATTTGTAAAGAATTACGTCCAAGAAAGTACTATCAACATACTTATTAGTGCTGCTAAAGCTACGGTTGCCTAGGGGTGGCCGCCACATAACTAACACAGGGTCGGCATTCACAAAAATTATAACAACGGTATTTGACTTTATGGTGTCCAAAAACACTCAAAAGATACCATTAATTCTTCGTCTAATCCAATATGCAAATTACGGCGCGCAGTTACCGGAACTGGGGGCCTAAAAAGGCCAAGGCAGAATCATAATAGGATAACAATATGAATCATATTAAAAATCTTAAAATGGTTACAAACTGACAATTCATAATATGATCTGTGTGCAATTCATATCACAGTGAAATAACATTTAAAATGTAGAAATAAGAAATAAAAAAACCAATTTGATTAATAAAAACTGTAATGATAAATTTACCGATAAAATTACGGTTTTTATTTTTTTCATGCGGCAATGCTTATAAACCAAATATGAAATGAAAATTTACGAAAATTAGAGGAATTGCTAATGATCTGCTGGGAATTTAGGAATTTTAGTATTGCTTAAAGTGGCCTTTTTAGACCCCCAGGTCATCGTATGAGTGGTTCATAAGCTTCATGATTTTGCTGGAATATCGCAATTTGCCGTAGACATACTGTCCGCTCACAGTTATTTTACCTCTGACAGCAGCAGCCTAACCACAACCTTATTGTAAACGAGCATAAAGATCACAATGATATTGATAGACTTGTCAGTGGCAGTAACCCAACAGCAACCTTATGCGAATGAGAATAAGATCAGTGTGGTTTGGACAGAGTGATGCAAAATCAAAGATAAAATAACTCTGAGCGGACTGTAGTACGACATCATCAATACGATGGTCTGCTAAAGTGACTAATCACTTTAGCAGACCATCGTGTCACTCCTAATCCAACCTCTTTGGTGGTTACTAGTAACGCGGCGCCACTTGGTGCGCCGCCATGCAAATAATCACACCAGTTGGTCAACCATAACAGCAGTATGTACAATCAGTTAGAAAAGTGCCCCCAACTTCGCCACGTGTTCACTCGTTTGGAAATTAAAAACATGGCTTTTGAAGTTCTAAAGAGGAAAGTTAACTGCCTACGACTGTACCTACATCTTAAAGGGTTTAAGGTATACCCTTTAAAAGTTATTACCCTATTCTATAAACAGGGAAAGGATTATTGAAGTTTTGCTTTTGGAATGGAAAGGTGGAAGGTAACTTTCTAATGCCCGATTCCTGACTTCCTGAATGTTATAGGATTAACTATTGTACCTTCGCCTTATGTTACTCCGATGCTGGCTTAGTTTATCAGTGTTATTGGGTGGCCTCCAACCGGGTAAAAACGCATTTTAATAAGTGGTAACCTCTTCCCACAGACACTTGCAAACCAGAAGCAGTGCAGCGGCGTGAAAGTGTAAGACACTAACAGTAGGAATGGCTTCCATTTTGACACTTCAACAACTTCAATTGCGATTATTTAGGTTGTTGAGCAGATTTTTTTTTCGAACAAATAGAAGCAATGGATTAGCAATATCGTTCAAAATGATTCAGATTATAATTGATAGTGTGTTATGGAATTAAGGGGCAGGTGAGTTGCCATCCCAGGAACAAAGCTGAAATACCTCAAGTGCTCCTCATTATTCCAGCACCCTTTAAACCGTTACTCAGCAACACAGTTGGGCGGCAGGAATAGGTTCGGTGGTAATGTGGCGGCATCTACATTGCCACATGTTAACTACGCATTATACAGACGGCACGCAAAATCCTCCATCGCGCAAGCATCGTTTACCGCGCGAAAAGCATATTATACAACGTCCTGACATCAATCGCCGGGCAGTTCTGTTGCCCACCAGACACAACACCCGTCTGATCGGAGGATACTCCCTTTTCGGATGAGTGAATTTTACACCCTGTTTCTCATACCTCTATAGTAGTACTTCCTTGGGCGAGTTCCTTTACAAAGAGCCACTATATATACCAGATTTATAACCAGCAGCGAATAGCTTAAAAACCCGCCACTCTACAATCGGCATTTAGTTTTTGTTTTGATTGTTGTAATTTGCCAGTGTCACAACACAGATTATAATGTGTATTTATGTATTGTCTTTAGTCCCTGACCCTGACCCTGCAATGGAAAAAACTGTCATCCTTTTATTGCTGGAGTACGAGGCTTTTGGCTACTTTGTATGTGTCTTTTTTAAGAAAGAAGTTCGTTAACGGAGCTTGCGGTAGGTAACTTGAAGAAATCGTCACGTAACGAAAAAGCGTTATGCCCCCTGCATGCGACGTTTTATTACATAAAATAGAGGGAGTCAGAGAGAGAGAAATAGTTTTTATAGTTTTGAAGGGTGCTAAAACCGATAGTGAGGTCAAAATAAAAATCCAAGATGGCGGCTGCAAAAATGTGTGTTTGTTGTAATGTGCGTTTTCTTTGTGCAGAATAAAGAGTTTCTCTTTCTTTCTTACAACGTAATATTCTAGCGAATAGGTTATATAACAAAATCGCATAAATAAAGCTTACTAAGTGCACATTACCGTTTCGCGTTACATAATTTAAAGGAATTCTACTTATTCACCTCACGTTCGTAAGCCTTGTGGTCGCGTTTGTTCCTATTTCGGACATCTTTAACTCGGTGTTGGGCTATAAATAGAGTACCATGCCGAAAATAAATTTTGCGGTGTCTGTGTGAATTGGAGACTTGAGTTAATGTTCGTGGGTGTTGTAAAGCGTGTCTGCTTAACCGAGTGATCGTGGCAAGTAGATTAAAGGTTATGTTTTATTGTTTGCAGACGAGAAAAAAAAAATACTTGGGCAGGATCGATCATTACAATTTTAAAGCGGTATTTTGTACATGGCCCCTGACTAATTAAATATGGAAGAAAAGTCTACGAAACCTTAAAAATAACTCATAATATCTAATCAACAAATCGGTAACCCTAACTCTGGGTCTAAAAATCATACTTTTCCCAAACAAAATACTACCCATTTAGGACCCTACCTTAAACATTGAGCGTCATTCATCAACCTGTTCGGAGCAAATCTCTAGACGTGTCCTCTCCCTGATCCCACCGGACCGAGTCTACGGACGCCCCGTACGCCCCGGAAGCCCGGAGCGCCCAGTTTTTTCCCAAATTACGGACCCGCTCAAATCCACGTTGAAATGTGGACGCTATGTCCTAATAAGCTGGGCGACGCCGCTTTTTGCCAGGTGTAACTGTGATTTTAAGGAATTAAAGGGTGTTTTTGGCACAGATAGCTGAGACAAAAGTCTGGAATTTAGGCTAGGTTTTTGTGCAAAGTATTTGGATTTTTTTTTCAGGTTTAGACCTTAATTTTTTAGATTAACTGGGAAAGAGTTATTGAGGTCGTATACAGCTTATTGGCTTCTACCTTTTTAAATCATTAAAGATCACAACGTGAGAGTATACAAAGACAAAGACATTTATTCGTCGGATATGGTAGGTATAAAGATGTTTGGAATATATGGATAAGTTCGACACATCCGCCGCTGCTAGCGGCATACGAATATTTACAATGTGAACCTAATGTACACGTGGGTATAAAACCTAACTTATATACTACTTAAACTCTAATAAAGAATATAAAATAAAATAAAAACACAACAATAACAACACATCTATTATACAACTAAATAAATCTACCTTATTATTAAAAAAAAGTATTATTTACTTATTTACCCTTATAATCAAAAAAATATTTTAATGTGTAAAAATTATTTTGTAGAAGCCAATTTTTTTTACTTTTTTTGTAAAAATTAAATGGAGCTACGATTTAATTTTCTCTTATTAGTTATGAAATATGGTTATATATTTTAACGGACATAAGGTAGCTGTTTCTGTAGTGGAGAGTACTATTACAAAATTGGTTTTATAACTCTCTTTTTGCAAATCTATTGTTTTCGGCTACTGTGGAGAAGAAGTGAGAACTTTTCCTGACAAATATGGCTATTTCTAAGATGTAAGTAGAAGATAGAGTTAGAACCTTTAACTTTTTTAAATACCATAGGAGACTTAATCCGTACCTTAATACAGACGCTACGTAGCCATGATAGACGTTTAGTGCAGCTTCTTCATTCGCTGTTTTGCGTAGTTCTCTTCATGATAGACGTTTAGTGCAGCTTCTTCATTCGCTGTTTTGCGTAGTTCTCTTCATGATAGACGTTTAGTGCAGCTTCTTCATTCGCTGTTTTGCGTAGTTCTCTTCATGATAGACGTTTAGTGCAGCTTCTTCATTCGCTGTTTTGCGTAGTTCTCTTCATGCGTATACAAATCTGTTTACGTTTTACATAGATTTTCAATGTGTATTCCCCAATTACAATTTTCATCTAGTGTTAGACCTAAAAATTTTAAAGTGTTTTCTTTGTTAATTATTTGGTTATTCTGATTTTTTTTTAAATTTGGGGGATTTTGTTTGTAGTCCGCAAATTGAATGAATTTTGTTTTACTTCTATTTATTTTTTAGTTGTTTTCGTTTAGCCAATTAATGATATCGTTGATAGTTTGATTTGCCTCTTGTTGATGTAATGTTTTGTTATTTTCCGGTATTATTACTGACATATCATCAGCAAATAGTACGCAGTTATGATTTGTTATATTTGGTAAGTCATTAATGTATAAAAGGAAGAGAAGAGGCCCAACGATGCTTCCTTGGGCCACTCCGGACTCATTGTGTGTAAATAAAGATTTATATACCTTTGCAACAAGTTTATCATCAATACGGGATACTTCAACACACTGTTGTCCATTGCTGAGATAATTTTTCAGCCATTCTAACGTTGGACCTCTGATGCCGTAGCGCTCGCATTTATCTGGGAGGATTGTTGTTAACGAGTTCAAAAGCCTTGCTCATATCTAGAAAGATTACTGAAAAAGATGGTTTTTTTATTTTTATGGACCTTACTAACGAGAATGCTGCCAGAGTTGTTGACTTGCCTTTTTGAAACCCATTTTGTTCTTCATTCATAAGTTTATATTAGCTTTTATATTAGCTTTATATTAGCAGTTTTATACTAGCAATATCAATAAAAAAAATATTAAAAGTGTTAGCTATTTGACTCGGATTGTTTAAAATACAGCCATCGTGGTCTATTGCATGTATTTGATTAAATGTTTAATGAGGGTCTATTTTATTTTTGATGATATCCCATGTAGCTTTGTTTTTATTTTTAGATTTTAGTATTTAATTAAGGTTTGAACATTTTTTTGAGCGAAGGACACAGGATTTCGTTATATTTTAAATATCTAGACCGTACATCATTATTTTTGTTTTTTAAGTAACACATTTTTTTGAGCTGTCTTTTATAAGTTCAAGATTTCCTTATACCTTTAGTAATCCATTTGGGTGATGTATTATTAACGTAAACTTTAGTTTTTCTTACGGGGAAAACAGAACTTATAGAATAGTGAGTAATTTTCATGAAATATATTAAAGCTATCGTTTGCGTCAGTGTTCCAATCCATGACAAATTCCCAATAGCTTCTACAAATCTTTTGATGTTATCATCTGAGTATTCATGTTTACTTTATACCAATATTTTAAGGCAGGTTTCCTCTCGTCAACTGGGAATGTTAATGCTTGGCAAGTGTTGTGATCTGATAAGAAAACTTCGTGAGTGTTTCCAGTTGAATTTCCTATGTTACTTATAATCTAATCTAAGCAAGAAGGCTGACGTGATAGTTTATTTATACGAGTATGTAGTCTTAAGCCATAGTTAAATATAAGATCTTTAAGTTAGTTGTATCGTTGCTTTCTTTTAAGGTATCAATATTTAGGCCTCCAATGCGTTTTTTTCGTTTGAGTAATTTGTGCAATAATAGGTGTATTTTTTCAAAAAATAGATATGTGTTTGAATTTGGAAATCTGTAAATACAAATAGGTATGCTGTGAGGAAATCTGGTTGAAATCTTACTTGCAAACTTCTTAGGAAATGAGCAGGTAAGTATCCTATCGTAAAAATATCGTAAGTAATGTTTTTTAATTTATAATAATTATGTAAAAGGTTGTTCTACGACCACCTTTTACATAATTATTATAAATTAAAGTCGTGTTCTGTATGACTGCGTTTTTTCTTCTAAACTACGCAACGGATTTTTTAGATAAAATTAATTAATTAATTCTGGAAGGTTTATGTGTATGATACATTAATAATAAAGAAATCTCTATATTTTGTCGAGTCGTGAAAACCGTGCGAAGCAAAAGCAGGTCGCTAGTTGCTTTTAAAGAAGGAAAAGTCACATGTTATTCCCCAAACCACTTCTTATTCAAAAGTCCGAAATAACACTAATTCGCTCCTTCCCGAATTAATATAATTTGTGTTTACTCCGTAATTTGTGACCTCATAAAGATGGGACGTGACGAGAAAACTTGATTATTTATTTATTTACCTGATAAACTTGGGATTCCATGAAATATGGTGTTTATCAAAAGTAATTTCTAAGATTTTTTGGGTAAAGAACTTAATTTTACATGTTATGATTCAGGCGTGAGATTAGTATTTGTTATTCATAAATGATATTTGGAAAAAGGTTCTCATATTGTTTCTAAATTATGTGGGCTTGTTGGTATAAAAAAACATAAAATACATTCATTGGTTTTCAAGAATATTGCAAATGCAGGGTGTCCGGGACATCGACGCACAACTGAAGCTCAATTCCCGTAATTAAAAACGTAAGTCGCAATCTCATATGTCAAAAACTTGTCAAAAATGTAGGGAAATTAGAGGTATTTTTGACAGATTGAGACTCAGATCAGAATGTGAACGTTAATAAAATTATGAGAATTGCCCCTCTGTTACTATGGATTCAGTTCAGTGTTGAAATTTTTGCCCGGTTATTAAAAAAAAATAGCTGTCCATACATTTTCACCGCGTAGGTATTGTTCTTTTGTAGGAAACAGCTGTTTTTTTTTTAAATAACCGTCAAATTAAATTCACCTTCATGTTGTGCGTCGATGTCCCTTATCGTTATAGCTAATTCAGATTATGTTTGTTATATCTATTTACATAAACACATAAACTTCAACATGAACATCAAAACACTTTGAACTTGGTTACAACTTGGTGAAACTGGGCAAGTTTTCATTGTACCTATTTTATTTTCTACATAATATTAATATTCTTGTATGAAAATACATAATCGCCTATACGCTCTCACTGCTGGGACACAGGCCTCTTCTCTATGAGAGGGAATGGGCTGTGATTCACCACGCGGGCCCAAAGCGAGTTGGTAGACGTCACCTGTCTTCGAATTTTCGGTTCTGGGACATGCCGGTTTCCTTACGATATTTTCCTTCACCGTTTTGAGAGCAGTGTGGCGATGAAATAATTTACACAAATTATGGCACCTGATTGGGTTCGAACCCACGACCTACAACTCTTATGTCGCAGCCATTACCACTGGGCTACCGCTACTCTATCGATGTCCCTGCCAACCTGATTTTTTTTTTTTTTTTTTTATTATTTGCAATATTGTTGAATGCCAATAAATTTAATTTATATTTTAAGCCAGCTTCCATCCAATTTCCTTACTAACATAATAAGTAACATTAACTATCACTTAGATACCTACTGCATTTCAAAACATAGCATTCGATCCTCTGACCTACTTGACAATTTCACGTCGGCTTTTGTGAAATCCTTTGAAATATTTAAGTGAAATTTCTAGAATAATGTTACTGGACTTTACATGTAATCATGATACCTTACTAGGGTTGCCCGAAACCACATTTATGAAACTGTGTGGGTTTTGAAACCTCTTGAATCTATCTATACAAATAAATAAAATTTGCAATTTCAAAACAACAGCTTTTTACTAAATTATTAATTATGAAAGTATGTATATACGCCATAGCTAAAAATCGTTTTTTAAATTTTTTATTACTAAAGATGGATAAGACTAAATGGTTCCGCTGTAGAACACGTAGTTCATTGGTACAATCAAATGGTCGGTCTGAATGGTGCTAATAAATACGTCATGTTTGTGAACGGCGCCGTCAGTCGGGACTGGTCAGCTCACATTATTTTAATTTAAAAGAATGTCCGTGGAGTTTCTTGCCCGTTTTTCTCCATAGGTACCTACTACGCTTTTGAATGGGCAACTAGCTTCATCTTTTTAACTGACCGACCCCTTGATAATTCAAAAGTGCCTGTTATTGGTTTATTTGAAGTAAATAGTTTGAGATTGTCCTTATTTCTAACCTACATTATCCCTTCAATCTCCAGGTTTTCATGCCTGATTAGAAGGAAGAAGGGGCTTGTGGCTTAGTAATAACAGCCGCATGGGTCGATCGATCAGGTTAGGCACGCCTCCTGGAAAGCGATGGATGAGGTCTATGATAGAATGAGCGTGTCCGGAAAATCCCTGTTTACTCTTGCTTTGAAGGCAGACGGGTTATATGTGGAAGGGAACACAGACGCTGCCAGAGAGTTCCACGCTTTCGCTGTGCGGATAATAAAAACGGAGGAAAAGCGATTTTTTTTTAAATAAAAATCTCTAATTACTATAATTACAGGTTGTACCTAATGCGATAGCGTGGTCTTAAAATTAACATATACAATTTAAAACTATGAAAAACGTAAAAAAAAACTAGTATTACTTAATTATAATATATTTACAAATAATAACTACTTACTTTACTAATTTCCCTATATAAAAATAAAATAAAAATACAAAATATAGCCTACTCTAATCACACTATAACATAAAAAGGAAATCTGTATTTTTGCGAATTCACTCAAATGCCATGTAAATTATACATCGATCTTCACGTGCAGATCGTTAATAACCCGAATTGCGCGGGTCAATGGTGTTTTGGCGAGAAGGTTGGTCCTGGCAACAGGCATCATCGTCGTTGTTGCTGATAGAATGTCACTTTGTCTAGGCCCTCTAGTCTGACATTTAT